>CAKLNU010000120.1:0-600000 GCA_922788865.1 Poeciliopsis turneri | reverse complement strand
TACACAGGGTTGCACTCACATAATAGGCCTTTGCATCCGGATGCCGATGGGCCCGGAGACTTTGTGCAGGGTTTGCAGGAGGGACTGCGCTTCATTACTGTTACGGCGGGAGTGGAACACGATCCAGTTGTCCAGTGGGGGAGCGCTTATCACAGGGATCCCACGCATCTCTCTGGACCAGTCAGCTGATTGGGGGTTGTAATCATACTAGAGGACATAACAGTGGTACAGAAACTCAGCATAAATTCAATTGATTCCAAGGGCAAAGTTCTGAATCCGGAACACACGGATCTTGATCCTTGGAAAATCCTCTCTCCTCCAAGAACTCTGCCAGTCAGGTTCAGAAGTTTCTCGTCAAAGCTGAGTCCCCATTTCGACATCTCCGACTGCGCATCAGCATTCCTTACAGGTAAAAGAAATTACGTTTGAGAACATGTTTGCAGAAAGGCTGACACAAAATGTGAGGTTTTTAATTCAAATATTAACATACAGGAGTAGAATTAAAGCAATTTTATAAAATAGCTTTAAAGTAATTTCTTTTAAGGCAATGTTGGCAATGTTGGATGAGGTCATGGAGCATTTAAGCTGACTTTGTTTCCACCTACTTGTGAATGCTTGTTATAAATCTGTTGAGCTGCCTCTCCCTCTGGTCTGGGTTCAGTCTGGTGTGTGTGCTCAACTCCTTCATTATGGTAAAGTCATTCCGCATCTTATCAGTCAACCCTGTAAAATACGATTCACTTTTTACATGCTCAACATTTTCAACAAGTTATGAAAATGAGGGTTATTTTGACTAATCAAAATCATCGGCAGAATTTTCAGCGATTACTGGACATTATGCAGCACGGCCAATAGACACTGAAATACATTTATGGCAACAGTCAATGAAGCTTTTCATAACTGCAAATACATTTTCACTCCTGCAACAAATGAAACAATACATCTTTCTAATGTTGCAGCTTAAATGCAGTAAGTCCACCTGTGAGGTAGCACAGTTCTGGCACAAGCATAGCTGGGCCAGGAGGGGGCGCTCCAGCAGGGCCCATCTTCTTCACATGGCTAACCAGCAGCACCTGGTTCGTATCAGTGATGTCCAGACCGTATTGCTACGGAAAGAAAAGATCCAGATTGGAAAAGAATAAGGCTGTGTTAAACTCAAACATAATTACTGTCAGAAAAGTTTTTTTTTTGTTTTTTTGTGGGTGCGTCTTTAAATCAAAACCAGCACACAAGACGCTGTCTCGTGTCTACATTAGTCACTGCATGTGCACCAAAACAAGAGCATTTTGTGTTTTAACGCTTACGTTCTTGTAGTAGTTCCTAAAAGAGATTTCTGTGTCTCCTCTAGTGAAAGTGTTGTTGGGAGTGTGATCCCAGGCAATGTCATCAACCCTGTAGGTTTTGTTGTTGTACCTTCACATAAAAAAAAACGTTATGTAGAAAGCAGGTCTTGGAATATATGCAAGATATTTAGAATTATTCCAATAGAAGCTGCTTAAAATGTAAAACCATGGAAACAACTACAGGGATGTGCCGGGTCTTACTTTGTGAGAACGATCTGGCCAATAAGCTCCTTGGCACAGATGTCAGTGTAGCGTTCTCTTCCACACTGCTGCCTCAGGCTGACCATGAGGTCGAGCACCGTGTCACTACGAAGCACCTTGTGGCTCACGTCGGTGCACATCATGATGGAGGACTCGTAATTGAGGATGGTGGTGGAGTACCCCGGCCAAATTGTTAATCTAAAAACAAAACAAAAAAGCCCTGGTGATCATAAATCCAAAAGAAACTTTAAAACTCTTTTTTTCTCCTTATTGGTTGATCAGCTTTTAGTTTCTGTATGATTACAAGTTTCTTTAAACATGTACTAACTAAAAGACAAAATTTTCCACTTAAGGACAAAATATCCACTCTCCTCTTGTCAGTTGATTGTATTGTGACTGGTAAAAATTAATTTGACTAATCTTGAAACATGTTGATTTAAAAAATTGTGGGCAAAAAAAAGAAAAACAACAAAAAAAACAACCACCGTACCTGTGCTGTCGGATCTCATGTGGCTCATTGGGGTTGTAGTAGTTGCGTCCAATCTGCTGCATGTTCAGAACTCTCAGGATCCTGTGAAATTCAATGCAACAAATGAGACAAGTTCTCAATGAGGCTCCTGATGTTATTTTACCCCTCTGACCTACCGTCTGAAGATGAGGTTGTAAAACTGAATGCACACTGGTGATGTGGGTGGCAGCTCGTTTGTCAAGGTGACGGTTATCAAAACCTTCTCCTTATTCCTTGTCTCACTATAGAGGACAGTCTCCTAAAAATTCAACAAATGATAAAAAGAAGAAGCTAAATAAAAAGCTCATAAAAGTGCAAAAATAGGACAAGAGCTATTTAATATTAATGTAAGACCACATTTTTTCCTATATATGACTGATGACAGCAGAAACGGTTCAACTATTTTACTGAAATCTGAAATATTCTATTAGTTGGTTTAAGCTTTTAGATCCGCAGAGGCCGACCCAGTTAAAACCGTTAAAACCTCCGGAGGAGGTGCAAGAGGTAGAACTGAAGAGACTCATGCTGTACCTTGCTGTGCAGTCTGTGAGGCAGGAAGAGCAGAGCGCCGTCGAAGTTCCGAGCTGAACCAAGGACTTCTGAATGCTGGAAGAGGAGGGCAGATCTCAGGCGCCTCGACTCCATCGGGGGTTTGAAGTCCACATGGTACTGATACAGAATCCACTGAGGGCGAGACAGGATCCGGAAGAAGTTTGCAGTCAACTTGATGGCGGCACCGGATGTTCCTGTAGTAGTGTGCACACAGATGACCTTCACAATGTTCCTCTCACAAAAAAATAAACATATATATATGTATTATTTTGGTATACGTCTGTGGTAATGGACTGACCAGTCTTTGATTCCTTCACATGTTCCATCGCCTGTCTGGTGTATACTCCTATATCATGAAAGTCCCGTCGGCGTCCGCCTCGTTCTCCAAGCTTCACTTGCTGAAATCCAGTTGAGATCTGGAGAACAGCTTTAAACGAAATTTAGACTGTTAACAAAAATGGTGGGACAAAACTGAAAGTTAATACAGTGCAACCGGGAAGTATCCACATTTGATCAAACTATGGAAAAAGTGAAGCTTCCCAGATGCACTGTGAATGTCATTGTTAGAAGGATTTGCAAACAAGTCCTATATATCTATCAAAAGGTAAAGACTCCCATGTGCTTTTTGCATTTTAATCCCCCACCCCCATTTCCAGCATCCACAAGCTTTATTTCACCTTCTCTGGCTATGGCTCCAGGAGCACCCTTCTGTCTGCCTCGGCCAACCAGCTCCCCCTCCGCTGGAGGGGGAGGCGCTGGAGCCGCCTCATGGGCCTGGGTCTGCAAAAGACCAAAAGAATAAAATATAAAGTTTCAAACGTGCTCAAATTTTGTCGAGGACTGGAGCTGGAGACGCCAGGTTTAATAGCTACTGCATTCACATACCTGTGTACAATAAATTAAAAAAAAAGAAAAATCAAGTAATTTGATTTGTGAAAATGTGCTTAAATAGCCAACAAGGTCTGGAATTCATCAAAAAATAATTTCTACTTTAATTCCAGAAAATGTAAACATGCTAAGAAGATAATTCTTCAATTAAAATATGCTACACAATCGAAGGAGCAAAGACTTTTTAAATATAAGCATTTTCAGTCACAACTTCTCAGATACTAATGTAAATGTGAACTTTCTTAACTTTTATGCACAAATACACGCACACACATTATATATATATATATACACACATATATAAAAGTTA
This sequence comes from Poeciliopsis turneri, assembly GCA_922788865.1. Taxonomy (NCBI): domain Eukaryota; kingdom Metazoa; phylum Chordata; class Actinopteri; order Cyprinodontiformes; family Poeciliidae; genus Poeciliopsis; species Poeciliopsis turneri. The sequence continues at coordinate 596,198 of CAKLNU010000120.1, read as the reverse complement.
GTATGTTTTAATTTATTACAACCAAAATGACCAAATAACCAAAATTACATAGCCTATCTAAAGTCATGTTTGTATTATGGGCCATTTTCTAAATAACATGTACAGTGTAAAACCTTCCCAGCCGAGTATTCTTTTTTTAATGGAGTCCTTTGACTGGGTCTCCACTAAAGGTGGCCTGGATGCCATCGGAAGGCAGCAGTGCAGCGAGTATTTGGGAAACGAAGTGAAACTTACCGCTCCGGGCGCTGCCGTCTCTTGACCACGTGCTCTGCCTCTTGATCTTGCTCGTGCACGACCGGTCATTTTTTTTTTTTCAGTTACGCTGCAACGGCACAAACTGCTAGAGAAAAAAGGGGGTATTTCTTTCGCTTTTTCTCGTCTTGTGGACGAGGAATTTCAAAGCACACTCGGGGAACAACTTGATGTACTTTACTAACAAGAGCGTACGAGTATGAGTCGCATACAAAGACAAGACTTTGGGTCCTGAAGGGAGACGAAGGCCTCAAGGTTAACTTGAAATTAGCTCGCCAGGTGCAAGCTAATTTTTGGAAACTGGAAAAAATTACAAAATATATATACATATAAATATACATGCCTGTGTGTTATTTCAACCATACTTGATTTAACACATTTCTAGGTACATTACTGAAAATTCACAACTTTTGAAATAACTTTTTTTTTTTTAACTCGGCAATAAATTTCGTTTAGAAAGCTATTTGGTCATGGTCAGTATGTTTTCTGTTTGTCGGTTTTAATATTTTAAAGTTTACTTACTTTTTTAAATAATTCTTCACAAACAGAAACTTTTCACACAGAACCCATCCAGCATCCAAAAGACTAAACGTTACTGCTAATTTGCTTTAGTACTCCAATGAAACATGTATTAATACGCCTGTTGGGTTTTATTTTCCTCCTTGTCAAATGCCTTATAACTAAATACATTTGTATGATTTATAAATGTTGTTATAAACCACAACACAACCATAACCTCTCTGTTATGATTTTCTTTTAAAAACCTTAACAGAGACTTTACATGAGGACTTATGAAGACATAAACACATGTAAAGTTTGGGAACTAGTTTTCCAGGCGGATTAGTCTTTTCAACATTTTGCCGTTCTCTGTGGGATTTTTAGTAAGTGCTGTCGCTTTTATCGCCACTAGATGGAGACAAAGACAAGAAATAACTAACAGTCCATACTTAATTGTGGCCGAGGCACACAAACTCAGTCTGAGGTTCTGATGAAGCCAAGAACGCAAAACTATTGTTTGTGGCGGTTTATAATACACAACAGTGACTTTAACACTTAGCTAATTCATAATTTATTTAGCTTTCCAAACGGAGCTTAGTGACACTCAATACATTTGTCAAAATGTTACTGAAAATGAAACAAGACTGAGTTTGGTATTAAAAAGTCTTATTTGAGGCCATACACTTCAAAGATGCCCTAAGACTTTTAGATCTGAACCAAGACCCTATTTTATTTTACTTTTTTTATTAGGAGAATTGATTTATTTCAGAAAATGTTCAACATATAAAAAAGTTAACTGAAATTTCTAAAGAAAGTGCTTTGAAAAAACAAACATAATTTTATGAAGTCAGAAATTAATTTCAGGCTCTTTTTTAAGATACGCCTCCATCATGAGTTATTATTTCCTGACAAACTTTCCTACTCTGCTCTACATTCGACTATCTGAAAGAGAACTTGGCACCTCAGAGGGCATTTTGGGAGGATGTATGCAAGTCTTTCATGTCTGAGATCTAAGAGTGATTACATATTCAAACCGGAGGGACGATTCTAGGAGGACCTGCTTTTGTTACTGTTTACCTGCTGGAAGAAGACTGAGGGGAGATGAAGCAAAAAGGCATTGACTTGAATGTCATCAAGCCTGGATTGTTGTGCAAAAGGAGGGAGCGTGTATGGAGCTAAAGACAGGCAAAAACATCTCCCTTAGCACATTTTGGGAATGCAGCAGTTTGAGAGACATGATTCAATATGGTAAGAAAAAAAGAAAGAAAAAAAAATGCAGCACTGTAAAAACCGATATAAAATAGGGTGAGTGAGATCTCTTCATAAACACCTCTATTCCTACAAAAAAAAAAAAAAAAAGAAAAAAAGAAGAAAGAAAATACAACCACAAAGGCTTGTGGAAAAGAAGAAAACAGGGCCAGTGAGAGGACGGCAAGCTGAGTGGAGCGAGGCTGAGAAAGGTGCACCCTGCCAGGGACGTTGATGAATGCGCTTCAGGCTTCAAGCTCGCCCCGCAGCCTCCAGCCGTGTGGATTCCACGCTTACGCTAATCATGCTCTGTGAGATACCACGGCCCAGAGCTGATGAAAGGGAACACGGAACGCGGTTAGGATCTCAAACCGGGCTGCACTTTTCACAAAACGCGCAGCTTTCACAAACAAGCTTCTTCTGCGTCGATTTGCCGCGTCTGTTTTCAACCTAATTTCCTGGTTTAATCATTAAAAACAAAACAAGATCAAAGCTTCCGTTTTACATAATTCACAGCGACTCCATTAAGCTTGAACTCTTGATTGCAAAACCAGAGCAAGAGGGGATTCCGGATAATAAGTATCTACCATAGCATGATATCTGTAAGCGGGTTATGGAAATTAGATTATTCTCTTTCCAACCATGGAACCTAATCTGCTCCGCATCAGTGTGTTTCTCTTAAGAAGACGCAGGCGGTGCATAACACAAACAGCATCAGGGGCTTCTAAAGCGTTTGAAAAATAAGCTATTAGAGAAAGCATGAGGTTTAAAAGCTAATTATGGCACTTATACAGTGAAACTTATACACACTGGAACATTTTTATTTATTTTATTTTTTTAAATTTGTACCTGTAGGCATACATAACAGTTGTTACAAATCTTTACTTCCAAATGTGAAATTTGAAGAGGGGGAAAAAAAACACAAAATTGAAAGAAAAATGGTTTGCATTTACATTTTTAGCACCAATAGCAAATATTTAGGAAGAGCCCAAAAATAAATGCGTCTTTTGAATCTCGTACACAAAATTTTAGGAAAACTTCCCTTTTAAATCTCACTTTTTTTTCTCTTTTTTTTTTTTTTCCAACAAAATCACCAGTGACACATCTATTGGCACCTCTGCTTTCAAAACTTTGAACAGCCCCAACTCAGCAAACAGCACATGGTCATCTCCTGCGAGATTTCATAAGGTTGGAGAACCCGGAGAAGGCGATCTTTGAGCATTTTAGGTTTTTTCATAGGGATTGGATCCAAAAGTTGAGATATTCATTGAAGAAAGTCACGTTGTGGATCAGTGTCTTCTGGATACATCTGATTGTGGCAAATCTGTTTAAATCCCAAATACCCTCGGGAAAAACGCCACACATTTCTGTTTGTGATGGTAGGACAGAAAACGTATATGCAGCAAAACTCCCAGGTGGCATGTGAGAGGGAACAGAAGGAGAGATTAATGGTTGCTATGGACCCTAGGGGGACTAAACGATGCTACGCCTTTTTTAAAATGTCTTACTTACCTTGACCAGCGAGTACAAGATACAAATTAAACAGAATGCAAACTATTATTAATTGAAAGTCCCTTTGAACTCTAATCAATTAAGTCCATCACTTAAAAAAATAAGTTAAAAAATGAGTTTATTACATTTACCTCAGTTTGTTTTCTTAAAATTATTTTCTTAGAAGTGTTAGATTATATTTTATAATGATCTTCAGTGTGAGACTGTGCTAATGCAAAACAAGTTCCATTCATTTTAGAGCTTTTCCCCATGTTTGCCAGGCGTTCAAGCAAATGAGAAATCGCAGTGCATCCTGGACGAAAGTGAACGCATAAACACGTTTTAAAACAAAAGAACAGTACATTTCATCTCATAATCTAAAAAAAAGTTTAAGGAAAAATAATGAAATTACATATTTTACAGCTATGACAGGACACCGCATAATCATGCTTTTAGTGCTCCTTATGTGCACTGATATCGAAAGACTTTCATGTCCCTGCTGAAGAAAAGCATGCCCAGAGCATGATGCTTTCACCACCATGTTTCACTGTAGAAACGCTGATTTTGATGTGATGTCCGTTTTCCTTCACACATAGGAGTTTCAATGCAGAAACAAAAAGGTCCATTTTTGTTTTCATTTAAAGCACTTACTTTCACATACTTGTGTGTCCCCCGCCCACAGAGCTACAAACGAGATGTTTGAAGCTCTGTTTCTCTTGCCAGGCCCTACCCTGCTTGAAGCTTCTCCACATTGTGACCTGTCAGCTGCAGTTCCTTCGTTTTCAAGATGCTGTCTGTTCTCTGATGTTCTCCAAAAAGCCTCGCAGGCCTTCACATAGACGCCGTATTGAGATGAAATTGCACAAACTCCTTTCATCAGGATCTTCCGATGACGGCTGATGACACTCGATTTTATTGAGCTGTTCTAGTTTAGAGAGGGCTGAATACAAAACAATTAACATTTAAATCCAAGCCATGCTTGTCATTCCATTTTATTAATGTATTTTTGTCAATTGAACAGCACATATTCACAAAGTCAGCAAGAATGTTTAAAATGGTGAAGTGCTTAAAAGCAACTCCTCCCACAAGCTAAAGAAATAAATAAATACCAGGATTTTCCAAAATGATTTACTCTCTTCCAAAGTTTTCCTGCAAACTCGAGCCCCAAGGACATACGGCGCACAGCTTTGTTTTGTTCACACAGTGCTTGGCAAATACTCCGCTTCCTGCTCATTTCAAAACAAAATCTAGCAACTTGTGGCCTTGGCTTGTAGCGTTTGTGTGCACAGAGACAGGAAGTCTGCGCAGAAACAGATTATTTTCATTTCAACACTAAATTGTGGGAAGCGAATGCTTGAAAATAAAACAGCTGAAAATAAGAAAGTTGTTCTCAATGTTTCAGCTTTGCTGTTATGTTTCTTCTTTTAATTTTTCTTGTTTTTTCATCTCCACCAATTTGCGGAGACCCCCGAAGTCAAAGTTGGCTGGACGGGGACGAGGCTGACCGCAGAGGCAGAAACCCCTCAGAGTTGGCCTCAGTCGGGAACACCTCGCTGTGATCTCTGGAAAAAGTCAACAAGGTTCGGTCCACAGCTGGGCCGCAGGAGAACAGAGAGGAGGCACGTAGCAACACCCTCCTGCTGGGTCTGCGAGAGAGAGTACTGTACTCCGATGCAAAGCATATGGCCGGACAGGAAACCGCCCTCACAGAAGCAACCTCTCCATTTAGCACTCGCACTAGTTTTCTTCTACCTCAGACAATAATGCCACATGTTTAACCCCCCCGCCCAGATAAGAAGGCCACACCGTCCCTTCCTTGCAGGCTGCTTTGCAGATATGCAACCCAAAGAAGATTAAGTCGACTGTCTGCGTCACTGACACTTCCCAGAAGTTTGAAGTTGAATTCTCGTTCCGCCTTTTTGCTTAAATCATTGGCTATGAACAAAGGTGCAGCGAAGCATCCGCGGCAAAGAATCTAATAAGCGCAATGTGGGAATAAAGCAGAGGGGAGCAAGCATCAAAGGCAGCCAGGCACAGCATGACTGGCATCAGGCTGAACTTCCAACCTAGGACACTCAGCATGCTCTTCAGCAATCGCCCCCTGTGGACTAGTCCTGGGCAGTAATTAAAACCATCATTCCTACTGCCTCAGTATCTCATTAGCCACAGGACCTTAAGCTTTCATCCTACTTGTCCGAAAATATCACAACTCCCCACCAGCAAGGATGAGTCTCACCAACCAAATAAAAAGAGCGTGCCTCTGCATTCTTCAGTTGTAAATACGGCTTTACGAAGCAGGTAAGCCTTTCTTGTCGATTAAAAGTGCCTGGTGCAGAAAACAAAAGAATGTTGCTCTACAGGAAATTTTTTAATTTTTTTATTTTGCCTTTGTGTAATTTTGTTTTCGGTGGCGAATGCCTTTTATTTGCAAGGAAAACACGGGCGGTGGAAAAAAAAAAAAGAAAAAAAAAAAAGAAACGAGCACAAACTGATACATTTGAAGCTCCCACGCTTTCGGTATCAAAGGGAGGATTTGAAGTGGGTGAGGATCGGTTGCAGTGGTCAGATTTAGCACTTTGGCTGCGGATGAAAAGAAACTCTTTTCCCATGTTTAATTCAGTATGAGCCATGACTAACTCATATAATATACCGGGCCTCTGAAGCCAATCACCTGCTTTGTGTAGCCTGGAAGAGACAGAAATGAACATGTCACTGGATTCTGGAGAGGATGTATCTAAGCACGACCTTGCTAGTCGGGAAGATGTGTTTTGATAGCTTTATGTTGTTCCCGGCTTTCAAATCAGCTCTTCCTCCATTGCAGCGCTGCAGATATTCAAACCTCAATCCGCTGCATGTTATTAACCTACTTGGCATCGCCGCTGAGATGATTTATCGCTTTCAAACGGCGGCAAGAGGACGAGAGCTCAGCACGAACGTTACCGATGGTTACCAGTGGTTACCGGTGTCAGAGTTTTGCAGAGGTCCAGTTTTAAAATGCTAGTCAGTGTTATTGTAACACTGAATATGATGCATAGGGTGACACTCCAGTGGTGCTCCATCCCCACCTATTGCTGCACACCTCCTGTTATCCAATCCAATCCAAGAGCACCTTCCAAATCGTCCGTTTTGAGTAAAAGGTACGCAATCTGTGCCGAGTTGTAAAATGTCAGATATCGACGAGACAGTGTGCAAGAGCATGGATGGCATGTTTGGTGCGTGCCCCTTCATGCCCAGCTTGACGCTTCAACTATACTTAGCATAACCAACTCACACTAAGTCTCACATCCCTTAAGCCCTTCTGTTCACTACACTTCTCTTGCACCAAGTTGGATTCCTTGTGGCTTAAGAAAGACAGAAACTTTCATCAAGGCGTCAGAAACATTCTCTCAGAGATTGCGGTCCATATTGAAATAATAGCCTCACGCCGTTGCTGCAGATGTGTTGGCTGCACATCCATTAAAATAATCTCACATTCCACCACATCCCAAAGGGGCGGAACTGAACCGAGTTCTGGTGACTGCTGACGTCAGCGTGACTAGCTGTCATGTCCGCGAAACCAATTTGAGATGATTTACGGATAAAGAGCTGGACACTAACAGGGTAGGCACATGGAAACAATGCTCGACTGATGGGTGCAAAGTGTGCTGAGAACTCCCTCCTTGTGAGCCTGTGAGAGATGAATCCTAAGTTTCAGTCTCTTAGCTAAAGAGACTTCAAGGTTTGACATGTTTCCTTTTAACGGATGGTATTCTGCATGCCTTGTTTGTGACACGTGGCTTTTGGAACCACTGATGCCTTTCTATCATCTTAAACATGTCTGCCCAATATCCTCTGACCTCTGACCTCAGCAAGGCATTTTTGTCCACACGGCTGCCGATGGTTGTGCATGAACATCCATGTAGATCAGTAATTCCTGAAGCATTAAATCTCTTTCTTCTCCACTCGGTTGCTCACTTTGAACTTCAGACAATTCGCCTTTACCTCCTCTAGATGCATAAATGCACTCAGCCACACGATTGGCCGAGCTACTTTTTGTGCCAACAGGTATTTGAGCAGGTGTACCTACTAAAAGGACCGGTGAATGTGTACAGCTTGTTTTACTCAATAAAAATCAAAACGGCAAAAAGGTGTAACATTCTGCATAACAAACAGTAAAATTAAAGAGGTGTTTAGTCCATATTCCTGCTAAAATCGATCGAAACCATCCATCCATCCATCCATTTTCCGTCACCCTTCTCCCTAACGGGGTCGGGAGTTGCTGGTGCCTATCTCCAGCTGCGTTCCGGGCGAGAGGCGGGGTTCACCCTGGACAGGTCGCCAGTCTGTCGCAGGGCAACACACAGAGACAAACAGGACAAACAACCATGCACACACACACTCACACCTAGGGAGAATTTGGGAAGGCCAATCAACCTGACAGTCATGTTTTTGGACTGTGGGAGGAAGCCGGAGAACCCGGAGAGAACCCACGCATGCACAGGGAGAACATGCAAACTCCGTGCAGAAAGACCCCGGGCCGGGAATCGAACCCAGGACCTTCTTGCTGCAAGGCAACAGCGCTACCCACTGCGCCACTGTGCAGCCACCGATCGAAACCAATAAAAGAAATGTTCTAAATGTCACATTATTTTAACAGTTATAACCAATATGTTTAATAGGGGAAAAAAAACCTTTGGTGTTCTGTTTTAAATCATGTTTGTCTTCACAAACCGTGTAGTATTTTTACCCAGAGCGTCTCCCGGCCCGTTCTGAACGGCGGCCCGTCTGCGTTTTGAACAACACGGACGCACAGCGCGTCTCGGGCCGCTACATCTGAAGTCACGTGGAAGAGCTTATGCTTTAATGAAGTGTTTGTCAAAAATGATTCTCTGATCTTGCATTAAAGAGCTGCTTAAATAGTTTCAGGATGCCACACCCAAACACACAAAGATGGATCAGTCAGTTCCTGAAGAGTGCTGTTACATAGCCTTCGCAAATATGCCAACCAGTCCTCCTCCTCCTCCGCCTCCTCCTGCCTCGCAACAGTGCGTGCATGTGTTCCTTTCTGAAGCGGACGCTCTCCCTCATTCTGTTTTTGCCACGAGAAGTCTCTGATCTTTCGGCGACACAAAGCCTCGCGTCTGTCGAGGACGCGCTCTCCACCTTTGTCTCCATCCCGCCCGTGTTTACCGCTCGTTTGTGGACAACAAAGCGTTGTTTGTGGATGTCTTTTTTTTTTTTTGCATTAGAAAGGCCACGGTGCCACAAAAACCATTAAAGACTGGTTGCACATTTCCCTCTTGCTGCCATTATGAGTCAGTCCCAAATTAAAACCCAACCAGAAGCTGGTTCTCAGCCAGACTCAGCTAACTGACTCTCTCCCGCTCTGTTTCTTTGAGAAGCCTTTGATGTTAGCAGGGGGCTTTTGCACTTGCAGTGATGGTAGCGAATGATACTTTAAGCGATTCTTTTTTATCCAGCGAGCTTAATGAAAGATTAATGGGTTTGATATTTTCCCTTGTTTATATTTTATTTAAAAAGTAAGCCGGGGTCCTTGGAACCTGTTAAAAGCTTCTTGTTAATGACTTTATGGCTCAGTGGAAGTCCCATTTTGGTCTTTGACTTTAAAAACAACAAGTGATGATCGTCTTCTCTGCAGCGTTGGCTTTTGGGTAAAATGCGCTGACCTTGACGGCTGTTCTTTCCTCGACAGTCTGATATGAACAGATCGCACTCAAGCTCCAGCAGAGGTTATGATCATTTCCATATTTCCTAATTGAGCATACATTGTAGGCATGCAGGCATGAGAGATGGCATCCTTCTGATTAAGTGATGGTACGAGATAATGGGAAATCATTTTTAAGACATTTGAAAGCACATTCATTTGCTAACTTTGCATTGTTAACTTTATGGTTTGTGACCATCACAGTCATTTATGGCTGTTATGGCTTGGATTGCTATTAGGTCTTTTCAAACAATCGATCAACATTTGTTGACTTCAAAGTGGCATGAGGCCTTTATTTCTTGCAGTTTATTAGCATATGTATACTATATTACTTTATTTACATGGTGCAAAGCATTGTTAACATATAAAATCAAAGAAAAGAAAATAAAGATGTGAAATTTAATATGAAAAATATTTTAAAATGTTGTACTCCCTTTTTAGTTGTATTTATTTCTATTCACTTTTGTAATTTTTTTGTGTGTTTGACGAAACATGACCAGCTCCTTAACAAATTCAAAGGGGCCGTATCATGTAAAATCGACTTTTTGAGCTTTACATCACGCGACAATGTTGTCCCTTCACCAGAAACATGAGTGTTGCCTTAATTCATTAATGTATGTTTGAGAAATCAACCATTTACCTGTGCTGAATGCCTGAGCGAAATGTGCACCACCATCAAGGCACACCTTCTCCTCGGAGCTGTAGTTTCCCAGCTTCTGCCTCACAGAGCACCCCTCCCATCCGACTCCCTGACTCAGCTCCTTCAGACTAGCCAGAAGCAATTAGCACATGCCTGCTTTAACTGCACATTTGCAGAGCTCATTATATGAGCTACTTCTCAGTGCAATGCTGGTGAAAAGCCTTGTAAAAAGGTTAATAGAGGAGCGACGCTGTGAGGATTTCCTGAAGGAGTTTCAGAAGGAGCCGGATTATTTTAAAGAGACAATCAGGATCAGTCAGGTCTCTCTTTTACAATTGCAGCTCATCCAGAATGCTACTGCAGTGTCTATTAAATGGTGCAAATAAACAACAACAAAAAAAAATCTCACCTGCTCTGTCGACCCTTCATTGACAGCCAGTGCACCAGACGGTCTCATCACAGATTCTCAGATCAGCTTCTGTTAGTTGTACCAAAATGTTCAGAGATCAGGGCTCTTCTAGTGTCACTCCAAATTTGTGAAAAAAGTTGCCATTAAATATTACCACAGCTTCTTCTGCTGCAGTTTTCGGGGTTCTCTTAGCAACAAAAATACTTGTTTCCAGTGGTTTTTGAAAGCAGATTCAGGCATAAAAGGACATACGAAAATAGGTGAAATTGTATTACAATGACATCTATAATATTGTTTCACTTATAGTTGCTTACTTTGTTTTGCTTGCAAACATTAAGCGTGTTGAAAATGAAAAGGCATGATACCTGGTGCATGTATATCATGCATCAGGTAAACCATACAGGGCCAGAACATTAAACTCCTTCCAATATCTTGGTGTATATCAACTTTAAACTTCTACTCGTGTAATAGCTTTCTTCGCACCCCACCAATGTTTACCCACTTTCTCACATTGCAGAAGTGTCCTGCAGAGCTATTTCAATGCCCTTACTTTGTCAAATAGTCTTTAATTGCAATTCGGCAGGTAGGACACATCCAGAATCTGCGAGGGCCAGACAGCGTTGCGCTGAGTGAGTGCAGAGCAGGAGGAGCAGCAGGACGAAAAAGCATGGCAGAAACAGGGCAATCATGTCAAACATGGTTTGGATTTGTTTCTGTTTTGGACCAAATGAAAGCACAGTGAGCGTGTTATCTGTTTACAACTAAGAGTGTGTGCTAACTAACCAATATCCGCACTAGCTGTTACGCAAGCTACTTTGAAGGGAAGCATCTTTACCAGAAGGAAAACCACAAACCATGATTTTAACCCCCAAACAGCAACTTTTTCCTGTTGATTGACACAAAACTAGATATATATATACACCATTTACTCCAATCTTGTTGGAGACTCATTTAAAAGGAAACATAACTGAAAAGTGGAGCGGCTTGTGACGTCTCAATCACCACTGATGAAAAATGATGTTGCTGTTTCATGCAATATTTAGGACTTACTTAAGATGAAAGTAATTAGATATGGTGAGGTGTAGAAACTGCTTTAAAAAAAATTAAATAATAAGATGGAAAGGGCAAGTGAAAGTTAAAGGTAGAAAAAAACATGATCAGTGAGACTCCATTTTCTCCTCATCAATTATGTGACGCATCCAGCTTTCTTTAGTACATAAATGTGTCTTGCTAAGACAAGCATGCTCAAATGTAAACATGTTGTTCTTTAGGAAACTATGATTTTAATTTGAGGCCATGTTATTTGTCTGTGAGATTTGTGTGTTTTGAAAGACATCTGCATTCAGAGATAGTTCTCTGTAAATGTGGAAAAATGAATCCAGTGTCAGATTTCAATTATTCGAACCTCTTATTCGTTCAATTTGTATATTATTATTGGTTGAGATATTTGACAGAGGTCAGTTTTTTTATGTTGTTGGTTTGCTCTGTTACCTTTCAATGTCTATTGAATAAGTTGTTGTGTGGCTAAGATATAAGAAGATATATTTGCTTCTAACTTCAACACACTGACATTTTACTGGAATAAAATGATATTTTATGTCATTTACAAAAGATCAGAAATGTAACACCATCCACCCAACCATGCATCGATTGTCTACTCCCGTTTTTTCTCGCATGGGTCTAGTGATTAGTGCCAGGTCTCAGACTTCAAACGTTTGCAAAAACTAAAACTCGGTGACAATGTTTGAATTTATTGTCAGTTTTCTCTTATCCACACACCAACGTTTAGAGAAATGCTCTTAGCAAATTGGAGAGAAACTCTGTGATTTTTGCAGCCATCATCAAGGTTCTGGTATGATTCAGGTCCAATCTTTAAGGACTGCTCTTGACAGAACTGGTAGCAAAGAATGTCTTGGGTTTTTAATTTTTGGAACAGGATTTTTGAACATAGCATATGCATTTTCAATAGGATGTGAAGCTTTCTTAAATTAAAAACAAAACAAAACAAGTTTGCCTGCACTTTATTCATTGCCAAATTAGTTTGGGTGTGTTTATGATTATTTTCCTGAACAGCCTATTGTGTTCGATTTAGCTGTTATTCAAGTTGTTGATGTAATTCTTACTTTAACCATTTGGACGTATTCCTCCTTCTTCGTTCTTGGCACCCGTTGTGAGCCAAGCTGGCCGTGAAACTCAGGATGATGCCGCCACCATCATGCTGATATATTTTATTCCACTTTCAATCCATCTGAACGTACGTCATTCACTGCCCAATTAATTCAATCTTTTTTTTTTCAAACACAAAACTTTTCTTCAGAAGGCATTTGGCTTGTCAATGTGGACTGCTACCAAATGCAGTCAAGCTTGAAAGGCGAGTATTGAAAGAGCTTTTTTTATTTTCTCAGCTGGCATTCTTTAAATTCATGTTCATGTCAAATCATCTCCACTGCGGACAGTTTCGCTGGTGTTTGGCTTTTGATTTGCAAGTGGCCCAACTGGTTTCCTTTCATCTGGGTGTTCAAAACAAAACAAACAAAACAAAACAAAAAAAGCAATAATCTCAAATGCACATCAAAGCCGGTTATAGCACTGATAACGCAGGCAAACATTAAGTTCCTGGAACGATCCTGAAATAAAACCTATTGAAAACTTGAGGAGTTCATACAAAAGCTGGGTCTGTGTCTGCAAGCCAACCAATGTCCAGTGAGTTAGCTACCATTTCTGCTAAGAAGATTCCTCACATAGCTTGAATTCAAAGGTGTTCACCCAATTGTTGATTTCAAAACGTTCCACTATAATCCTGAATTAACATTATATATATATATATATATATATATATATATATATATATATATATATATATATATATATATATATATATATATACAGTACAGACCAAAAGTTTGGACACACCTTTTCATTCAATGAGTTTCCTTTATTTTCATGACTATTGACATTGTAGATTCCCACTGAAGGCATCAAACTGTGAATTAACACATGTGGAAATATGTACTAAACAAAAAAGTGTAAAACAACTGAAAATACGCCTTATAGTGCAGTTTCTTCAAAGTAGCAACCTTTTGCTGTGATTACTGCTTTGCACACACTCTGCATCCTCTTGATGAGCTTCAAGAGGTCGTCACCTGAAACGGTTTTCCCTTCACAGGTTTGCCCTGTCAGGTTAATAAGTGGGCTTTCTTGCCCTGTAAATAGTCCTGAAAATAAAGGAAACTCATTGAATGAGAAGGTTGTGTCCAAACTTTTGGTCTGTACTGTATATAGATGACAAGTATGCATAAAGCTCTCAGCCTCAATGGCTTTGCTGCATAGAAAGAGAATAAATAAGTCAAAAACATCAGGCAGTATTCTGCAAACTGTCACTTTGCCGTCAGAGCGACTTTGTCCACTGAGCCGCGTCTGCCATGTATAACCTGAGCAGTGTGTGTGTTCGGCTGTGGTAGAGCTGAGACAGAGAAAAAAAAACACACACACACACACACACAAAAAAAAAACAAACAAGGAGAGACCAGGGGGAGCATTTGGGAGGGAACAGTTTGCTTCTGAATGTCAGGGGCCTCCATTAGCCCCGAGGCTGGCTGTCTCCCCATCTCTCAACTTTCCCTGCCCTCTTTGCTTGGCTTCAGTCTTTTACTCTCCCACCTCCTTTCCCTGTGATTTATGCCTAACCTCTGTAATTACAGTGCCAACAGCAGCAGCCTTCAAGGTTCAGTTGGGGTGAGGCACAGACATGCCCCATCACCTCGGAGCACAGACTCGCCAGCTCGGCCGTTTAACGCTGCTGCAATTTTCCTTTCAGCCTAATCTCCTTGACACTGGCTCTAGGGACATATTTGTGTGACAACGGGAGATTGCGAATACCGACTGCCAAACACGTGTCAGTTATTTTCAGACCGAAGACACGGTGAAGTTAATGAGTGGGTAGGTTTAGCAAATCAAATTAGCTTTTGTTGAAGGATTTTTGATCATGTCAGGCAGCCATGGTTTGATTTCGCTAAACAAATCTAAGGATACACGCAGCACATGTCGTCACTCCTTCACTTGGAATCACAGCAACAGTTCAGGCGTAAGCAGGGTGAGTTGTAGCTGAAAGTATTTTGGACCTCCAACTTTGAGTCATTACCTGACCTGACACGTTCGCAGATATAAAACTGTCTCAGTTCCCACCAGACTGGGAAAACCGATCTGTTGCCAGGCAAGATTTTTATTTATTTTTTTTGTGGGGGAGGAAAATACTCCTTGAATGTACAGTGCTTGCTCGTCTTTGCACTGTATGTGTGCCACTCGGATGTCCGTGACACACTGGGCATTGTCAGAGTTCAGAGAGATTTCTTTGGTGAACCCCCTCCTCCCTCTGTGGAACAGCATGACGGAAAGTCAGAGAAAGAAAAGAAAGAGGGAATGAAAAGGAGAATGTGCCCACATGAGTGTGACATAGTGCGGACGGACTCATGTGCTTGCCATGACAACCGTCCAGAGGGAGAGGGAGGGACAGGGGGGGGAGGACCCCCGGCTTTTTGCCGTGGTACAATGTGCTGTCTTGACCTCGGTGACATTCCCGTTGTCAACAGGTCAAATGCTTGAATATCAATGAACTGACTGAGTGGCCCTCAAAGTGCTCCTCGGGACTGTCCGGCTCGCTTTAGAGGCGCTCGGTGTCCTGGGTGACCTCCGCTGACCTGCTTTGACTCCCTTGCTGCATTCAGACCAGAGTGACTGATTCAACGGGGTTAAACAACACTCAACCAGAGCGCATGCATTCCTGCCTCCTGCTTCCACTCAGCCCAGTTCATGCATTGAGGGAGCTGGTGACTCCCTCTCAGGGTTTATGCAGAGGTTAGCATAGCAGCGTGTGGAGTGGCATTCCACTCAGGGAAACCTAGTGGGCTTGCTAAAGTTGGTCTTTCCTCGTATGTCTCTTCTGATATTTTGGTTCATTTTCTTTGCAAAATCATTTAAGTTGAGCCACATAGCATAGAGAGCATCTTTGAATCTTAATGTAAAAAGTTTTATCACAAGTTCTAAAGTACATTTAGATCTGGACTTTGACTGGGCCATTTGACCGCACGAATATACTTTGCCATAACTTTTGCCTCCTAAAGGCTCTACACAGTGACTCCTAATAACTCCGGTCAGCAATATTATGTAGAACCGAGCCGTGTTCTAATGAATAAATTGAATAAACACACAATTTACGTAAAATCTGCAATTCAATCAAGCAATGACAATGATAAATGTTTATATATATTTATTTTATGTGTGTGAGTGGCATCACACTGGAACCCGTGTGCTTCTAAAAAGTTCTTTCATCATTTTCAAGAACATGTCATCACTCACCGTACCAACGGATTAAAGGTAAGAAAAAAATGAAAGCCTCTGAATTGGTATGAACTTGAAAAATACTTCTCTACAATTGGACACAACACAGTCGTTGCCAGATGTACAGAGAAACTTGTAAAAACTGCAATCAGAGCAGAATTCCTGCAGCAGCACCACCCAGCATTTCATCCCGGCCTGCATTCATTCACTCGTTTCCTGCTTCACAGGCCGTGCCGCTGAACGCCTGCGTTTCTCCTTCGGAGAACAGAGCGGATGCTCCCCTTGATGTTGCTTCGTGAATCTTTCTATCCCAGCTCAACGCCTTGACCCTAAGCAATGATCCGATGCAAAGCTAAATTTAGCAGTTCCTAATGGGATTACTGCAATGCAAGTGTTCGTAAACAAGCTATTGCAGGTGTTCTGCTGCAAATACGGAACCGCATTGTTTACATGCCATGGTAGAACCATCCTTACCACAGCCTGTGATGGCTTTGGCTCAGGCCTGTCACACAGCAGCTGTTTTATGAGCAAGAATATATATATATATAAATATATATATGTATAAATATATAAATCTTTCCTCTTTTTTTTATTTGGCCATTCCCACATCTGTTCAGAAAAACTAACAAACAAAAAAAATCTGACATGAGAAACGAAGAAAACCCCAAAGAAACAACACACAGCTGTATGTTTTTCAAGTTTTGACAAGCTTATAAATTCAAACAAACCCTCCGCAGCCTCCAGTCTCAAGTCAAAAGCTCAAAAGACAAATTTTGGTGTGAAATGAGGTCTCAGAGCCAGAAAAGCACAGGAAACAAAAACGGCGGTTGGGCAAAAGTGCTTTCCCCCCCTCCTCTTCTCATACCAAGTTTTCCGACTGCAACTCACAGATTGGCCCTTGAAGTGGGCTGTTATTTTCCACTCAGCCCAGATAAGTGGGTCCTGACCCCTTCCTTGGGCAGATTAGTCGCTTCTGCCATCACTCCCATTACTTTTATCAGGACCAGACAATCTCGTCTGCCACCAGTGTCCAGGAAATCCAGATTCTTCCAGCAGCCTGTAGCCTGATTACTCCAACGAACACATGTACTATCAGATACAGTTGCAATGCCCAACAATGGAACTGTTCCTCGGCGCTTACCGCAAATTGCTTCCAGCCCTGTCACTCCATAAAGCAAGCTGGGAGCAAAACGAGACATAGTCCCGGACAGCTGTGGCCCAGCACATGTTATGCATTGTGTGTGCCTGTTCTTATTAAGTCGATGTCTCAAAGGGGGAGACGAAAAAAAAAAAAGAGACACTCTGCATAACTTTTGGCCACAAAAATGTGGCAAAACACAAACATCAAGCTGATAAATGGTGGAGTTAAGCTACTTTGTGCTTGGCTTTGAACTGTTTACTTGTGATCTGAACTGCTTCTAATCTCTTAATCAAGACCGTGATTAATACGCAGAAATGTCAAAATACTTAAACACACTCAACATGTTGCTACTGTTAGTGCAGTATAAGTAAATTTGTCTACGTTTAATTAGCGAGGCTCATTTGAACTCCGCTTTACTCTGTCATCAAGTGCTTTTGTGTGCCCTTTGCGATGCAGGGCCTTAATCCGAGTTTAAAACACTCAAATGTTTTCAGATTTCGCTGTTTAAGAACCACAAATTTTATTGGGAATTTATGTAATAGACCAACATAAAGTAGTTGAAAGTATCATCAAAGAAAAACTTGGTTTTCAAACTACTGCGTCAGACAAAAACCTGAAAAGTGTGGCGTGCATTTGTCTTCAGCCCCGGTGAGTCTACGCTTTGTGGAAACAACCTTTTGCTGTAGGTACAAGTGCGACTCTCTAAAAACACTCCTTCACACATCCAGACGCTGACATTTTTTGTCAGTTTTTTTTTTACAACCCCCTAATTGTCATGAGGACAACAGTGAGCTCTCAAAACCAATACTCGCATCTTTAAAGATTGCTACTTGTAAATACATTTTGGAGAGCATGTATTGATTCCCTTCAACTTCGTTATGATGCACTTCTACCTGTCAGTCTATTGGACGTGACTTTAATGATGCAAAATGTGTCACGTTCCAAAGGATGTGGTCACTTTTCTCTGTTAAGTTACACTTAAACAAATCTGTTTTTCTTGTACATTCTGGTCTTGATTGGCGCAAATGAAGAATGTCACTTCCATACTTGTTTGCATATCAAAGTCTGGCTAAATGGCTTTAATTGTATGGTATGTTGGATGAATACCTCTCACTGTACAGACATTAAAGTACCTTCTGATATCACTCTCCCTACTGGAATAATTATAATTCACGTATACCAGCCCAAAAAAATGTAGAGCATTTTCACATTTTCACAGCATTTTCTTTTAGAGTTAATGCATTCTGATGAATCTCCCTGTTTTATCTACAAATGTGTCGTCTCAGATCTTGCTTTGCCCCCTGTCCATTTAGTGGAGTTCATATAAAAATAGTCAAACGCCACGCAATAGAGTCAGCTAGAAAAGCCGGGAGGTTTTCTCCGAGTTTATGTGACAGCTGATTGTGCAGCTCCCATTGATGTTCTCCCCCTCTGTGCCATCTTCCTTTGTTAAGTTTGCCGAGAAGAGGCTTTGAACCACAGGCATTTTCTCTCAGTGGCGTTCATGAGCTCTGCCAGGTTCTTCATCATCCGTTTCTTTTCTTTTCTTTTTTTTTTTTTTTTTATTTCTCTACAGCTCCTATACTGCCTATAAACTCCACACACAGAAACATAAACATATACGAATGTGGACAATCTCACGCTGTGCTTGCTTTCCCCGCTCCAGACGTGTTTCTGCCTTTGTAACATTACTGAGAAGAAAACGTTTTATATTTTTTTCCCACATACACTCAAGCACAAGAATTTAGGGGTAATCTCTCTTCTATGTAAAATATATCAGTGGAATGGAGACTAGTTATTATGTAGGACAACCTTATTTGAATCTGAAACAAGAAATTGTATGTATTCGCAACCAGGGTGTGTAATGTTTTCTGTTTAGATATAATATCTTGTGCAAAATTCACGTTTTCTGGGGAGCAAGAACATGATTACTAAAGCTGTGTCAGAATAAAAGTTTAAAAATATTAATTTGTTTATAAAAAGAACACCCCCCAGTGCTCAGTCCACTTCTTCACCAACAGGGAAAATGGAAAATGATGTTTGGAGGAAAACTACAAATGCATATCACACGCTTATCCCTACTGGGATACACAATGGCGGCTGGATCATGCTGTGGGCATGTGCTTCCTAAGAAGGAATGGGGAAACTGGTCAGAGCTGATAGAAAGGTGGATGGAGCTAAATGCAAGACAATCCTGGAAGAAAACCTTCTCAACTTACAACTTGGGCTGTGGTTCATTGTCCAGTCAAAGGCCACACCTGCAGCATCCTATCGAGAATCTTTGCCAGAATGTCAAAAGTCGATATTCACAGATACAAAATCAAACTGTGCTTGAGTATTTTTGTCCCAAAAAAATATAAACAAAAATCTGCCTCTAAATGGGTTTTATTAGAGGTAAAACCCCGAACACTTCAAGTTGTGACTGCAGTGAAAGGTGACTCCAGAAAGAAATAATTCAGACAACTGGATTATTTGAAAGAAAGAAATTGAAATCATTCATCACTTCAGTTTCATGTTAAGTCAAGCAATACCTTTTTGTTGTGAAATGTCATTTAAATACAGCTGCACAGCAATGTTTATTTGTTTTTTTTTTTTTTTTAAGTTAGGCTGAGGCAACCGATTAAAAAGTTGCACTTGGCAAATTGAGCGGCATTCATCAGACAAGATGTTTCACTTGTCATAATTTCCAAGTCTTAATTTTTTAATTATTTCCAAATTATGGATAAAAAAAAAATAAATAAATAAAAAATAAAAAATTAAATTTTGTTGAATTCCCCTCTCTCACACTTCCCCAGTGCCCTGCGGAACGCCAAACGAGGCAGAACCGAAACAGGAAGAACATCAAACCCAGAGGAGGAGGCTGCGCATAAAGAGACGTGACTAAAAAGGAGCGGGAGCCGCCGCGGCGCTCCGGTCCTCAGAGGAAGCGCCGCTGCAGCGCCTTGCATTCAGGGGGAGTGTCTGTTTGCACAGGTCTGTGTCAGTTAACACTAATCTGCCTGATCTCCACCTCAAAGTCACTCGCTCCTCCACATGCAAATAAACATATTCAGGCTTCTTTCAGACCAAAGCCACTATGAAACACTTGTTTGATCAGCAGAGGGCCTGTGAGCCAGTTCATTATGCATTTTAAAAAAGAAAGGGGGGGGGGGGCATATTGTTGCCAGGGTTTTATGTAATTACTCTCACCTTCAGCATGTGACTGGGAACAATTACCTCCAGATCAGACTGATGTGTTGGGAGACTTTGAGCTATTATTAGTGCGTCTTGTTGCAGTCTGCGCACATATACTGTGCTCTTTGCCCCAGATTCAACTCTCTGCGTGCCTATTCAAAGCGCGAAGCACACCTCACGCACAAAACTCAGTATTTATGGACCAGAACATCTTACGCTTCTTTCATCATTTCACAAAAAAAAAAGAAAAAAAAAAAATAGCACGCCCTTTGAATCAATCGGGGTCCGGCGCATTTGAGCAAAACCCGCCCGTCCTGGAAGACCAGCCGCATTCCTTTGCGCGTGCGTTGAGCGTGTACGCACGCGTCACGTTTGAGCGTGTGACATTGAGAGGCTTGAGCGTTGCCTTCAAACCAGACAAGCCTCAACTGGCAAACAGGTGCTGCAGGAGCAGCTGAGGATGAGGACACGAGGCGTCGCCTCGGAGTCGGATCAAAGTCAGGTCGTCATCCCCCAGCAGCTTGAGATACGCCACTGCATTGGAGGCCTTCGCGACGGCTCGCGAAAAGGGACATAAGACCCCACGAGTTCACCGCAAATCCTTGCACACAACGACTGAAACGAACAAAAGGTTAAAAGCCACGCCCCTAAATCTGTGGCACAATGGCCGCCAGTGGCACTTGGGCTACCTTGAAAGAAACTTTGGAGGACAGGTTATATGCAAAAAGGATGACACACTTAGGGAGAATGAAAACAGAGAACCAGGAACAAGTGCTGGCGGTGAGAATCACACCGACCTTTGCAGTCGAAACTTGGATCTCGGAATGACGGGTTTTCCAATTAATTCTAGTCAAATGAAAAGTTAGAAAGCCGGCTGGATTTCCTAAATGACGTGTTCACCGACACCTCAAACAATACAAATTAATAAACAAGCTTGAACTGCTTGTTAGCATATGAGTGACTTTCGCACTTTCAGCATTTTCACTAACTGAGTGTGCTTAGCACTGCTTCTTGTGTGAAAGTAAGATTCAAACACTGCAGTTATGGCTCATGGTTGTTTTATACAAGGCAGCCATGTTGGATTTTGAGGTCATTTTTAGGGATCTATTTGTACATTTTACAAGTTACATCAAAATGCATAAAAACGTAACTTCTTCTTAAACATTGCGTACATATTAAACAGATTTTCCTCAACCACTGGAGCAGTATGAATGGCTAAGAATATCTTTCATATTTCTGTCATACCTGCGTAAATTGAAAGCGTCAGAGCTGAAATGTCTTTCAAAATGATTACATTTTCATAAAATGGACATGAGTTGGCCTGACATATAAGCAAACTGTATCATTTGAACTGTAAAGCATTTTTTATTATATAAAGTCTCTCAAGAAAGTGATATTTGAAACAGAAAACTGGGCTCACGCTAGTAAATCATTTTATCGTTAAAAAAAAAGGTCAACTGCTGTCCATCTGTGTGATTTATTGAATCATTCATTTATTGTGCCGTCATACATTAAAGCTAATTTAAGTGTTTCTGGTGCCCACGTGTGACCTGGTTTCACCTTTCGTTTGCACTGTTTCACAGCACTTTTTCACTGTGGTTGCTCATGATCATAAAAACCTGCTCCTCCTCCCCAACTCCACCGAGTTCGTCTGGAAGCGTGCCCTCAAATGAGCGTCTGCTCAGGGCCTTTTAAAATATCGGGCTGGCTCTGACATGTACTGCCATAAAAAGAAAGAAAGTGTGAGAACCACAGGATTCAAGTCATTCCTTATTGATTATGTCTCTGCAGGACTTTCTCTCAAGAAATGACTCTGCAAAGGCATGTCGCAGGTGAAAAGCCGAAAACGTCGTCTTCAGTTATCAAATAATGATTAGGATACAAACAAATCTCCTTCATTCAGAATATTTCGTTTCACACACCATTTAGCTGCTATTTTCTCCTCAGTTTTGGTAAAAAGAGAGAGAGGTGAGTTGACTTGCTGCAGATGACTGGATACATGGGTGCATGATTTATATCCAGGTCGAACTGGGATTCCCCTCGTTCCTCCTAAGGTAACATCTTATTTGATACGTCCCTGGAAGAAGCCCAGCATGAGCCTTTCTCTTTTTTCTTTTTTCATTCACACCAACCCACTGAAAAACACTCCCATCTCGATAACGTCGGGGTTAGCGAATCAAACATTTCTGCTTCTAAAAGCCCAAGCACACCTGACAATGAATTAAGCTGAAAAGAATTCAATAAAAGTAGTGTTATGCCCTTGCTCTGAGCAGACTTTTTTTTTTTTTTTCTCCCTCCCCCCTTTGAAGAGAGGACAAGAAGAGGAGTGAAGTCCTGGAGAGGGGTGGTAGCTGTCATTTAAATTTACGGCCTCGCAGACACCTCGGGGGCTCTTATCCAGGTGGCCTCTGTTGAGGCTCCCAGAAACGCTCACACCTTTTCTGCTACTCAGAGTATCAATAGACACTGGCTGACTTTGATTCAGCCACATAGAGGTTGTGAGTCATGTGCTTTTTTTTTGACTGTTGAAACTGGTCGGGTTGACGCTGGGACTTGAATGCCCTCGGGGACGGAGGAACACTACTCCTCAGAAAGGTTAATAAACCAGAGAGAACCCTCTTTTTTTTTCCTCCCCTTCGTCTTCAAGAAAAGGACGTTCGAACATCAAAAGCCCAAAACGAGTCCTGCCTACTGACAAACGCTCAGTATCCCTGCATATTTTTAAACCTCGTGTAAAAAGCTGACATATGAGTGAAGCTCTCTGTGCTTTCCCGACGGGACCACAGAGACAATTGCCGTTACGTGCGTTCAAGACCAGACCTGTGGCCCCTCAGCGTGTGATTCAGTGTGATGACGCCGTCGTCGACGTATTCACTTTATTTAATCCCCTGTGGATAATTAAAACAGCTGCTTTAAAACAATGCTCGACTCCTTTTAAAACGGCCCGCTGATGAGAAACGACGCGTTCGGCTTTAAAGTGCTCCTCCAACTTCAGACGCTCTAATCCGGTCTTGAGTGACATCGGGAAAAATTGCTTAATCGCCTTACAGTGGCGCATGAGTCGATAAAAGAGAAACAAAGGTGGGAGAGAAAAAATGAGGACTTAAATTAAAACTGCGTTTGGTCTGATACAGTAAGAAACTAGAAGGAAAAAAAAAAAAACCCTAAATGAGTCCCATTAATGTCACAACGAATGAAAAACGTGATCCAGACAATGGGAAACACCTTGGAAACAGTCATCCATGTTGTTAGGAATTAATAAATAATTTTCAACATCTAAAGGAATGCCTCTTATCCTGACAGGAGGATGATCCAGATTTCTTTGGAATAAGGGCTTTTTTTTTGGTTTGTTTTGCCATTGTGTTATGTGATATTAAAATATGATGGAGAAATTAAACCACATGTCCCACACAGAGAACAAAGTAAGGCCGCACTCAGCCTTTTCATCTTTTTCTTTCTTTTTTTTTTTTTTTTTTCTTTGGATAAGGCCAACATTGAATGAGTACAAAAGTACAGCAGTTTCCTTTTCAAACACTCGACAACAAGAATGGAGATGCCACTCTTTGCCTGCAGCTCATTTCAGAACAATGTCCTGTTTTCTACAAAGCAGGGCGAGATATTGGGCTCAGAGCTGCCATTTCTGTTTCAGAGAGCCGGTGGACTTTTTGGAACATTTACCAGGTAGCATATTGGAGGCCCTCATTAGCTATGTTTACTGGTTTTCTTTTTCTTTTTATAACAAAAAATAAAGGAATCTTTTAAGCAAAGTATTGAAATATTTTGAGTGGCAGAAGCAAAACTCCAATTGAAGCAGTGAACTTTTAAAGGCCACCTGATCAACAGACACTCACAGATTCCAGCTTTGCCAAAACAATTAAAACTAGTTCTTTTTTTTTTTATTATTATTAATTTTTCTATAAAATATCAGCTTTTTTTTTTTTTTTTTAGAAACATATACAAACACTCCTCTGCACTATAAACAGCAAAGAAATGGAAAAAAAAAAGGAACAACAACAAAAAAAACAACAGAAGAACACAGTGGACAAATATCGTTTCAATATCGAGTGCTTGATTAATTTATGGCGAGGATTCGCCTCACAATGGGGGTTTCGTAAGGATCTTGAGCGCCTTTCAACAGCTGCTTTCAGTCCAGTTCAAACATATATGAAAACAGGCCCAATTTCCATGAAAAAAGCCTGGAAACAGCACTCATCTCTCTGACCATTTGCCTCCATTGTGTACTGGGGGCCCTAACATCGTCTGTAATCTGCCACCAACAGTACAAGTGTGGTTTAGCCGGAAAGGAAAACATCTATTGCACATTATTCAAGTAACGCCGTGGCACATCCAAACGGTTTACTCCACTCTTTTTGTCCAGGAAATAATAGGATTTTTTTTTTTTTTTTTTTTTTTGCTATTCCAAGTTCCTCAAAAGAACAAGCGAGCGAAGGAGTAGCAGATTTTTTTTTTTCTTTTTTTCAAACAAAGGCTGCTCTTGTTGGGTGACACTGCAGAAAATACAAAAAAACAAACAGGAAACAAAGAACATGTATGTTCTCAATGCATGAGGCATAAATAAAACATGAACCTCAGTGCTTTTAATGGCTCTCTGGATCAGTCTTGCTTTTAGGGGTTTTAAAAGTCCGTTTGGGCTCGCTTCACACGCACGTCGGGGGCTGCCGCGTAGGCTCGTACTTGGTGCTCGGCCCTTTGAGGGACGGGTGAGGCTTGATGTAAGGCCTGCTGCTGGTGAAGACGCTGGCCGCCTTTCTCCTCGTCCTCTTCTTCAGCTTCCTGCTGAACACGTTCTGCCACGACTGCAGCGTCTTGGAGGTCCAGATCCACATGCCGCTCGTGATGCCCACCACCAGCAGCATGAAGACCTTCACCATGAAGATCTCCACGGCGGGGATCGAGGCCTTCATGGCGCACTCGTCCGACTCCGGCCCGCTCCCGTCCACGCACTTCTCCGCCTCCGCGAGGATGCGCCAGTAGTCCATGTTGAGTCGCTCGTAGAAGTAGCAGGCGATGACGCAGGTGGCGGGGACGGTGTAGAGGACGGAGAAGACGCCGATGCGCACCATCAGCTTCTCGAGCTTGTCCGTGTTCTCCCCCTCGGTCTTCATGATCTTCCTGATGTGGAAGAGGGCCACGAAGCCGGAGAGCAGGAACGACGTGCCGATGATGAGGTAGCAGGAAAGAGGGATGAGCACAAAGCCCGTGAGAGCTTTGACGTCCATGCTGCCCACGTAGCAGACGCCCGTCAGCTCGTCGCCGGCCACCTTCCTCATCACCAGTATTATGATGGTCTTTATGGCCGGGATGGCCCACGCCGCCAGGTGGAAGTAGCTGCTGTTGGCCTCGATGGCCTCGTGGCCCCACTTCTTCCCGGCAGCGAGGAACCAAGTTAGAGTCAGGATAACCCACCAGAGGGAACTGGCCATGCCAAAATAATACAAGATGAGGAACACTATGGTGCAGCCAGTGCTCTCCAGGCCCTCCTGAATTATGTACTGCACGCCGTTGTCTCTGTCGCAGGCTATTCTGTCGGCTCCCACGAAAAGCCGAATGAGGTAGCCCACGGAGTAAACACAGTAGGACATGGAGAGGAAGATGATCGGCCTCTCGGGGTACTTGAACCTCTGCGGGTCGATGAGGAAAGTAAGCACGGTGAATGCACTGGAGACAAAACAGAGGATGGACCAGATGGCCATCCACACCAGAGAGAACTGCTTGTCTCCCTGACTCCAGTAAACATCCACTTTAGGGTAGCACTTCGGGGCACAAGACTGGCTTTTTTCCACAAAGTGGAACTTGCCGGGATTGCACACCTGCTTGCTCCCGCTGTCCTTGAGGTGCAGGTCCTGCCCACTCAGAGGCTGCTGCGGCCTAAAATCCGGAGGTTGAGTGTGGGACACCCTGGGGGGCTCATCCGATCCGTTGTTGGGTGCCTCCATGCACAGGTTGTTTGGGTCGTTTTTGGTCGGAAGGCGCGAGCAGTCCAAAGAGTCGGGCCAGGGGAAATTAAACCTTTCCAGGATCGGGGAGCACTTCAGCTTGACCTGCTCGCACATGACCCTGCACGCCGGGATGGGGTTGGACACCTGCTCCGTGCACATGGGAGCGTGGAGCGAACAAAGGAAGAACTTGAGGTGACCGTGGCATCCGAACTGGATGAGCGTCGCGAACTCTTGCAGCTTCAGCGCAGCCTCCTTCTGATCGTCGTGACCCATGAGGTTTGGCATGCGAGTCATGTTGTAGCCAATGTCCTTGCACATAGGGATGTTGATGTGCTGGCATCTTCCCTCTCCTGACCAGTCAGGGTCGATGGAGCTGATGGAGGAGCTGCCCCTGCTCCACAGCAGCAGCAACAGAAGAGGCACCGGGATCACAGCTGAACACATTCTCCCTTCTCAGCTTGAAGAAGAAAAACGCAGCCAACTGTTCAATGCAGCCAGGAAAACACAAGTTTCTCTCTCTCTCTCTCTCTCTCAAAAAAAAAAAAAAAAAGTCTGAACCGAAACAGAGCAGGTGCCGCGGAGCGAAACTTACTTAACTATCCACTGCAACATCCTCCTCTCCTCAGCTCAGAGTTGCAGAGTTGAATGAAAAGAGAAATCCCGCGATGGAGAGACGGTGCTTCCTGGCTGCGGGCGCGCTGTCAGGTCCATGCTCTCTCCCCCGAAAGAAAATGTTCACTTTTGGCGGCTGGAACTAGACCCCCCGCCCCACCAGCCCTCCTCGTTACTTCTCTCCTGCGCCGTGCATGAAATTACCCCATGCGCTGCTTTTCTCCACCTTTAGTTTCTCCTCGGTTCGGTCCGCCTCCACGCTTCCTGACACTTTATAGGCATTTAGGTGATCCTCCACGCCTGCTGCACTGCGATTTCGGTCCGTGAGAAACAACTTCCATAAAAAAAAGGGAAAAAATATAATAATAATAATAATAATAATAATAATAATAATAATAATAATAATAATAAAAGTAGTTCCAGCCCTTTGTGCGAAGCGCTCTAAATGAAATAAGTGGACCAGAGAGAAAAATCCTCCGGGACGATGTAAAGTGTTTTGCAGGGTTCTGACGCTCCGCCTCCCCGGGGCCAGGCGCTCGGCGCGTTTTGGTGGCTGCTGCTCGTCTGAGCTGGTTCGGAGTCTCCGTCCCGGTCTAACCTGCCAAAAGATCCGCCTTCAAAAGACAGCTGCTTTGCATAAGAAAGATGACACTGACACGCAGATTATTTCCAAATCGTGCGGAACAGCGTGCTCGGCGCAGCACTTTCCAAAGCGAACTTTCCTGCTTTCCTCTGCGAGAAACTCAGTCGATGAAAGGATAAAAGAAGGGTGTTTTTTTTTTTTTTTTTTGATTCCGGGTTTTTTCTTTTATGTTTGTTTCGCAGGATCCCGAAATGCTGCGCAGTGCGGATGCGCACAGGGTCAAAGGCGCGCCGACGTTCACGTTTGGGTGGAAACGGCCAGTTTTTAATAATCCGCGCACAAGGCCGGATGTAAGACAATCCAAGTCCCTGGGCTGGAGACATTTTGGGTCCCCAAACCAACAGTCTTCTTTTTCTTTATTTTTTCTTTTTATTTTAACTAATGTCATTTTAAAACACTTTTTACCCATAATTATATATATATATATATATATATATATATATATATATATATATATATATATATATATATAAGGTCACTATATATAGCTGCATTTGTTTTTTTAAACAAAATCTCAAAAATACGACATTATAAGTATGCACACCCTTGCGTGTCTTATCTTGACACAATTAGCTTTCAAAAGTTCTCAAAACCTACGAGACATCTATTTTCCACAGTCCTCTTCAGATTGTGTTCTGACCTCTGGATAGGCCATCCAAAAACTTTAATTATGACCTCATTAAATGGACTGGACCTATATAGCGCTTTTCCAGTCATTTTGACCACTCAAAGCGCTTTACACTAGAGTCACATTCACCCATTCACCCTCACAAACACCGATACGCAGAGTGGTAGGCAATTTGGGGTTAAGTGCCTTGCCCAGAGGTACACCGACATGTGGCAGGAGGAAGCTGGAATCGAACCTACAACCTTCTGATTGCAAGACGACTACTCTGTCATACAGCCATTTTATTATTGACTTGAAAGTATTCATATACTCAGTAAATAAAATGCTGTTTTATCTTCAACAGCATTCTAGAAGACACAAGAAAGTTTTGGGTCTAAACTGACTGGCGATTAACTTCAAGAACAAGAACAAACAAAAAAGTCAGCAAAAGGTTGAAGATGAAACAAAAAAAAGTACAATAACTCTGGAGAACAGTATTGCCACCACCATGTGTTGTTTTTACACCAAACACGCTTTTTGGAATTGCGACCCAACGGTTTAAGTTTGTTTAAATGCGGTTTCATAAGATTGCACCACATTATCCTAGAAGATTTGGGGAGATTTTTTCCAAGCCTGAATGTTTTCTTTGAAAGAAAAGACGTCAATCTTCAGCCCTTCTCAGTGCAGACGTACAGGGAATAAACACGATTCTTTGTCCCGCGTCGAACCAATAAGTGCTCATCGGAAATTCCTGCAGATCCTGTGATATTTCTGTGAGCCTCCCTGACTAGTTTCCTTCTTGTGTTTTCATCAGTTTCGCAGCAATTAGAGAAACTAGAAATTCTCTGTAGTTGTTGTTAATGGTTTTTCTGAGAAGACGAAACACGAGATCAAAATGTGCTTAGAAAATTGTTTGTGGATGAGTTTCCACATGTCTCCATATAACTTACTTTTGGGTTTTTTTCTCTGTGAGGAATTTATTTGTTTCTCAGTCAAACCGATTTTCCATAATCACTTTTTTTTTTTTTTAACAAAAAACAAAAGCCTTGGCAATTTGTCAGGAGTGTGTGGACTTTTCTGTAACATAAAATGTAAACACTAAAAAACATATGGAAGAACTAGAAATGAAAAAACAAAACTTATGATACAATCTAATTCAGAAATAGTAACCAGAACAATAAAGATCAAAACATTTCTGAATACATGTAAAATGATAAGAATGTTTGATCACATTTTAGATAAATAGGACGGCAAATAAAATACTTTTTTTAGTAAGACTAAGATCTTTTGGTACAAACAAATCTTTTCCTGGAGGTCTAAGTTCTGAAAGGCCTGCAAGATAAAAGCTGATCTAACAATTAGAGGTGGAGCATTAATGTCTTCAGCCATACAAAAATAAATGAAATATTGCAGGCTTTTGTGCAGCAACATAAAGCAAACACTGGAATATGTAAAAAAAGAAAAGGAAGATGTGGTGAACGAGCCCATAGCTTGATCCCAGATCCAGTAAGGCAGTGCCAAAGGTCACTATATATAGCTGCATTTGTTTTTTTAAACAAAATCTCAAAAATACGACATTATTCCCGAAGGGAAATCAAACGTTGTTGTAATTCACAATGCCCAAGTTTCTTCAAACACTTATAGGTGGCGATGGGTGTGGACAGGAAGGTTCTCCAGTAGCCGTCTGTATCACAGCGCCTGTTAAAAAAACCTGTGACACGCTGCTGTTGTATAGCAGTCTCATGAACAGGCTGGTCTGTCATTTTTGCTGACGGACCGACGCTCCCTTCAGAGGTAGAGTCGCGTCTCATAGATGGCAAAAAAATCCCCAAAGGTTTACATTTCATTTACGCTACATTAGAATACATTATATAATAAATTATAAAGAGTTTTTCTTAGTACTTGTACAACTTCTACTTTGGTAACTGTGTTCTGCTCTGTCTGGGCGCCAGCTGCAAAGACTGCTTATACCTCGAGCTAGTTTCCTGTCCAGGCTGGACTTACCGAGGTGTAACAGTTCAAACAAAAGCGTTCACACAGAAATAAGGACGTTGATTAAACCACGTCCACTTTAAGGAGTCTCGGATCGGCGAGCTCCTGCCGGCATTGTCACTGCAAAATTTCAACAACACTTTGCTTTCATTTGCTGCCTTTTTTTTCTTCCTTTTCCAATGAGGGAAGTTGCACACACAAACAAATAAAAAGAAGTAGGCTGCATTCCTTTTGAATATGTCAGCCTCAAAGCAGTGACATTGTTCTCCCAGAGAAGCAAAGCTTACATCAATAATTCAGGAATTGCTTGGCCATCCATCCATCCATTTTCCGTCACCCTTCTCCCTATCGGGGTCGGGAGTTGCTGGTGCCTATCTCCAGCTGCGTTCCGGGCGAGAGGCGGGGTTCACCCTGGACAGGTCGCCAGTCTGTCGCAGGGCAACACAGAGAGACAGAGAAACAGGACAAACAACCATGCACCAAACAACCTAGGGAGAATTTGGGAAGGCCAATTAACCTGACAGTCATGTTTTTGGACTGTGGGAGGAAGCCGGAGAACCCGGAGAGAACCCACGCACGCACAGGGAGAACATGCAAACTCCATGCAGAAAGATCCCGGGCCGGGAATCGAACCCAGGACCTTCTTCTGCAAGGCAACAGCGCTACCCACTGCGCCACTGGCCTTTTTTTTTTTTTTTGTAACTTTGAGATCTGTATTCTCATCAGATCTGGACACTGCCTTTGTGGTTTTGCTTCGAGGTCCACTTCTGCAGTTGTGACTTATTCATACATCTATGTATATATTGTCTTTTTATTTATGTGATTGACTGATGAGGCAACTAATATTAGAAAAATAATGTAAAAAAAAAAAAAATGTTAATAACATGATGATGATGAAGTAGAAGAAACAGGAGTTTGATACGATCCTCGTCTATATAAGGAGGAAGAACATTTGGTCTCTTAAGAACCTTGTTCCATTCACGCTGCTGACAACGAACGATCAACATGTGGTCACTGTTGGGATCAGCAGACTTTCCTCCTTTATTTTGTTCCTTCAAGGAATGTCTTTTCCAAATAACTGTGTGTGTCAGCTCATTTCTAGTCAGTGGGGTCCTTTCAGTGAGTTTGCTGGTTTTCCCCTGTGTGCATGCAGGTGTCCCTGCACTTTTTGTTTCTTCTCTGAAAAGTGCATGTGTTGCTCTGCCTTTGTACACATCTTGGTCCATGCATGTGTGTCACTGAAGTAGACGTAAGACGTGGAAAAAGAATTGAAAACAGATGAGAGCGTACGGTGAGGAATTTAAAAGTCAAAAAGGTCACAGCATAAGGAATATGACGGAGATTTAAACTTGTTGATGCATGGCAGAACTGTCAGTTTGATTTCAAAGTGTATTTTTTTTCCGCTAACCAATCAATCAATCAATCAATCAATCAAATTTTATTTGTATAGCACATTTCAGCTACAAGGCATTTCAAAGTGCTTTACATCATAAACACAAAACACAAAGTCATGCAACATAGAATAAAATACCACCTTTTCCTGTTGCCCACAACAGGAAAAGGTGTAAAGTCTTTTAACACGGAATTTAAGCGCCTCTTACCGCCGGACTTCGCCGTCCGTTCAAACACGGGTATTCGTCGGGCCCCGTTGCCCACAACAGGAAAAAAGTACATTGTTACATATTACATTTCAAATACAATTCTAAACAGGTGTGTTTTTAGTTGGGATTTAAAGGAAGTCAGGGTTTCCGCTGTTTTACAGTTTTCTGGTAGTTTGTTCCAAATTTTTGGTCCATAGATGCTGAAAGCTGCTTCTCCTCTTTTGGTTCTGGTTCTGGGGATGCAGAGCAGACCAGAACCAGAAGACCTGAGAGGTCGGGAAGGTTGATACAACAACAGCAGATCTTTAATGTATTGTGGTGCTAAACCGTTCAGTGATTTGTAAACTAACAACAGTATTTTAAAATCTATTCTTTGAGCTACAGGGAGCCAGTGGAGGGACTTTAAAACTGGTGTTATGTGCTCTATCTTCCTGGTTCTAGTGAGAACACGAGCAGCAGCGTTTTGGATCAGCTGCAGCTGTTTGATTGATTTGTTGGACAGGTCTGTGAAGACGCTGTTACAATAATCAATGCGACTAAAGATAAACGCATGAATGAGTTTCTCTCGATCTGGCTGAGACATTAGTCCTCTAATCCTGGAGATGTTCTTCAGGTGATAGAAGGCCGATTTTGTTACCGTCTTTATGTGGCTCTGGAGGTTCAAGTCCGAGTCCATCACTACTCCCAGGTTTCGGGCCTGATCGCTAGTTTTTAGTTGTAATAACTGAAGCTGTGCATTGACTCTAGATCGTTCCTCTTTAGGTCCAAAAATAATGACTTCAGTTTTGTTTTTGTTCAGTTGGAGAAAGTTTTGGCACATCCACACATTTATCTGTTCTAAGCATTTATTCAGTGACTGGATGGGTTCAGAGTCACCTGGTGACATCGTAATGTAGAGCTGTGTGTCATCCGCATAGTTATGGTAGCTAATATTATTTCCTGTTATAACCTGAGCTAGTGGGAGAATATAAATATTGAATAAGAGGCATCCTAGGACTGAACCTTGGGGTACCCCACATGTGACCTTTGACCTCTTTGATGAGAAGTTTCCAATTGAAACAAAGAAATCCCTGTTCTTTATGTAAGATTCAAACCAGTCGAGCACCAAACCAACCCAACTCTCCAGTCGATTCAGTAATATGTCATGGTCGACAGTGTCAAAAGCTGCACTGAGGTCCAACAAAACCAACACCGTGGTTCTCCCACAGTCTGTATTTATATGGATGACATTGAATACTTTTACGAGGGCAGTCTCCGTGCTGTGGTGAGCACGAAAACCAGATTGGAAAGAGTCAAAGCAGTTGGTCATCATGAGGAAACTATTTAATTGTTTACACACAGTTTTTTCAATAACTTTGCTGATGAATGGGAGGTTGGAGATCGGCCTGTAGTAGTGATATGTCCAGATTGTTCTTTTTTAGCATTGGTTTGATAACTGCTGTTTTCAAAGCCTGGGGGAAAACACATTCTTGCACAATGACAGCAAGAAATGAAAAATAAAAATTGGGTGACAAATGTGGAGGCATTTGAATTGAACACGGATGAAAAACAAAAACAAAAACACTGCAAACCGGTTCATGTGTACTCATGACATCACCAGAAGTAGTGGAATCAAACTGATCAGCTGGCATCAGTCATCATATTGGCACCAGAAGCACTTTTGAGAAACGTCAACATGGACTCTGAAACATCTGAAATGCATTCAAGTTGTGATGGAGTGCAAGGAGTTTACCCTTGATTGATACTGTATCCATTATAGTATCCATTGATACTATGATGAACACAATAATCGGTGAAAATAGAAATAATTGTGTTATGAAGTTAACTGGTTCAGATGTGTTCACATTCCTGTTCAGGTTGTTGCATCTGTTGAGTTTCTTTGCACATTTTGCTCCTTGTAGAATGAATTAACGATTATCTCGCCTTAAATACATCTGATTTGCCCGTACAGTGTCCTTGTTTGCACACGTTTTACTGTAACTTACACAAACACCTTCTCTTTTCGCAAGAGCTGAGCAAGACTTCTTGCCTCTGGTATTGACTGGAAAGACAGTGGTAGCTTAGGCTGTGATGCGATGGATACGGTCGAGTGATCGTTTTTGACTTGGCGTTACAAAGTGATGCAGCAGCTCTGCAGGAAATATCGTTGGAACTGGAAGAGCAACGGAAAGGACCGACCAGTGTTTTGTTTTTTTTATTTTCCTGACAGCTCGGCTCAGGCTGATTGTCGAGAACACACAGACAGCGATAAATGAGGAAAGAAAACGAGTGGACAACACACTAGAAGAACGGTGCTTGGTTCCCACGTGCCTTGTGTGATGTCACTGGAGACATGTACTTGATGCAGGGCAGGTTTCCTCCTGAGCAAATTAATTTTCCAATAAAACAAAAGCATTTAAGATCTGATCATGACATGGGGTTCTACCAATGACAAGCTACATCTAAAATGAGTTTAAGGTACGCCTCGCTGGTAGCTTTAAACCAGCGTCTTGATCATGCCAGGGCAGATTGGTGATAACTGGGGAGGAAAAACTGTGTTTTTGAGGCTTTCTCTCTGTCTAATGTCTGCGCGTTTGAGATTCTCCAGGCCTCTCTCATGTTACCTTGTAAAAAGTTTGTGGCTGTAAGATTCATGCCGCAGCCTGGCCATGGTCTCCATCAAGAACCAAACACTGATCGCCTGTAAACAGGGGGAAAGGGTGGAGGGCATTTACTCCGTTTTTACAAGAGTCACCAAAGAGCTCTAAGAAGTATTTCAGAAATGTGTTCGGGAGAGATGAGAAACCTGGCACCAGCGTGCCTAAATGGTTTAAGCGCAGCATATCTTAGCGGTGGCACTTCAGCTGTCGGTGCTCAGCGTGTGCAGCAGGAGAATAAATATAGTGGGATGAATACAGTCGTGAACACAATACCCTCCGCCATATGTGTGCCTCGCATTTCGCATATCCAGCTGTCAAACGGTGAAGGAGGATTGATCTGGACTAAAGAAAACGTGATTCTGCTCGTTCGGATCATCCTAGCGGGTGATTATTAATGAAATGCAAACACGATGGAAAAAAAAAACCCAAAACAAAAAAACAAAAAAAAACGCCAGTCCAGATGCAGTTCAGCCAGCATATTGTGGCCCCAACACAAAGATAACAGCTGAAATGCCTGCTCCGTCCCTCCCACTGTACTAGAGTTTCATTATGGCTGACATGTAGGAATAGGACAAAAAAGACATGGCAGCTTTGATTTGAAAAGGACAAATGTAACATCAATCTCCTTCACAGAGCTGAGGTCAGTTCGTTCTAATATTCAGAAAACGCACGTCTGGCAGGTAATAAAGCAAATATATATATATATATATATATATATATATATATATATATATCTGTCCTCATTATCGCTGTCTTTTGGTGTAATAAAGCAGACAAGATACAATTGTCATAGAGTCTAATAAGAACACACAGCCTTCTTGCTTGCTGTAATTCATCGCCTTTGTTCTGATCTCATTCCTGTCTTTCCTCCAGCCTGCCTTCCTTTCATGACTGTTTTGCCAGTCATGATGATATCGCTTTGATAATGAGGGTGGAGGGAAGAAAAAGAAAAAAAAAAAAAAAAAAGAGGAATCTGGCATGTCCAGCCTTTTTGCATCTACAGCCTCAGCGTCCTTTGCCTTTTTCTTTTATGACCCCCCCCCCCACACAGTTTTTTCCAACACGTTTTTTTGTTCACATACCCCCCCCCAACCCCGCCACCTCCCCCTACCTATAGATTATTCTCACTTTCTACATATATGAAACACACACACTTTCTTTGCACACGCTGCAACTTTATCTCATCTGTGCAAGCACAACAGCGCGATGAAGGGAAGCACTGTGGCTCCATCTCTGAGAAATCAGCAACTGTGAGATAATTCTGTAACTAATAAAGTGAAAGGGAGGGCCCTTTGATGGCTGAAGCTGAAAATATATTTTATTATTTTTTTTTGTGTGTGTGTGTGGATGTGTGTGTGTTAGGGTGGGTTGTTGGGGGGGGGGGATTTAAGATGTGTGATTCTATGGAGCTCACTCGCTCCCCTGCTGCTAGGCTCTGGCTGGAAGCTGGCCCCCCTCTGGCTAATGTTATGGAGAATCGGAGGAATTTTATGGCTGTCTTTTCCCTCAGCCCTCTTTTTTCCTTTTGTTCCCCTTTGAAGGATGACTTTAGACATTTTATTTACATATTTAACCACGGATGAAAGAAATGAAGGGCGAGGAAGCAAAGCTCCTCCGATTCTTAAGGGAATTTTGATCAGTGAAATAAAATGAGTTGAAGGTAATCTTTTTTTTTTTTTTCTGTCTCTTTTTTTTGTTGTTTTGCCCGGCCTGAAATTAAGATCAAACATGTCACTTGCGATGGTGACATTTTTTCTGAAATTTTTATTTATTTATTTATTTATTTATTTTTTTCCAAAAGTGAAGCTCTTTCATGTGGAAACTCGATAAGCTCACGCCAGGCCGGCATCACAGAGGGTTCTGGTGCAGTTCGTATTTCTGCTAATTGCTGCGCTGCGCCGATGACTCGCAGGCTCGCTGCTCCAACATGTGAGGTATGCTACAGGCGAAGATGTGGAGGCGATGTGGGGGGAGAGAGGGAGAGAGAGGAGGCGGCCGGGGACGTTTCAGACATGTTTGGCATTGTTGCCGGTGTTGAAAGGGCATGTTGATTAAACGTACGGGTGGGGTAGGTCTATAATCTTCTTAACCGTGGCCCTCCTCTGCTCTTTCACGGGCCACAATGAGAAGAAACAACACGCTCAGCTGGAGGTGAGACTACTTGTCCACATGCCCTGCGCATTGTTCCGGGGATCCTGTTCTTCCTCCAGCTCGCATCCACTCGCCGTTTGGCTCAGGCGGATCCGACTTATCCACATTTTTGTCGGTCATGCGGAAGTAGGATGAGGTTGGCGTCAAACATGTGCGACGTGTTTTTCCAACAGCATTCTGAACCATCAACTTTTTTTTTTTTTTTTTTTAGTTTTACAGGTTTTGGGGGTTTTTTTTTCCAATATTAAATCCACAAACTTCAACAAACCAACACAAAGATGTGGAAATGATATGTATTTTTTTGTTGTTGTTTTCAAATAGAGCTATAAATGGAGCTTCTAATAAGCCCCATTTAATCTGATACCCCCAAACTTCAGCAGTAACTTACTTCCTGGTGTGTTTGATTGGCATTAGACGTCAGGAGCTCAGTTTTTGGATGTGGCTCGGAAGAAAACCTGGCGAGTTTGCAACCATGCAGTAGCATTATAGACTATCGTGTGTTTTATGTGGCAAAAACATCAAATAATAAAATCCCAAACAGAGGTCGTACAGTGCTGTTGTCGAGCCCAAACATATTCATACATCCTGACAGATTTAGATTCAAAATTACTTCCATTTGACCCAGAAATTCTTCGACGTTCTAAACAAATTACATGTCCCGAAGTTATTTATACCTCAACCAATAAGCAAAAGGGAAATCTTTTCAGGCCTTGCAGCAAACAGACCCTTCTTCTAACTCTGGAGTAACTTTTTGCAGGTTTCCACTGGAACTCCTGATGATTTGACTTTGGTGATGAGTTCCACCTCTCAGAGGTCGGAGGACGAGTCTCTCCAAAAGTAACAACGCTGTCGGAAGAAACATGTTTGTGAAAACTTTTAATATTAGTGCCACTGGTTGAATAAGATGCATTAAGTTCTGTAAGTTGTACTAAATAGTTCATACTTGCCAGCTTCATTTTTCTGAATCAAGAACTCAAGAGTGATGTGGGAGCTCCCAACTATCCAAGCTGGAACTTTGACCTCAACTTCCAAAGTCATTGGACTTTCACAACGGTTCTGTGAAACATTAAAAACACCAAGACACACAAAACGTCGCACGTCATTTGTTCGTCGTGCTTCAAAATGAGGCAGCGGCGTCGAAGGCAACAGCTCGTGCAAAAAAGCTGGACATTTGAGGAAACGCACATAAGCAAGAGTCCTGCTGACATTCATGATTCTTTTCTCGTATAGTTTCAACGGTTCAGTAGGGTCTGTATGAGTCCTCTTTTTTTTTTTTTTGCGGTTAGCAGCATTGCGTCAGTTGTTCATTTCCCCCGTCCCTCGATAAGAGCGTGTCAATTCATCATTGTGAGCTTTTCGAGTGTTTACGGACTAGATCAGTGTAATTACTGGCTTGGAGGACTTTTATGCGAGTGTTGACCAATCTGCAATAAACAGACGGAGTAATGAATTTAGTTTGTTATGAGGCTCAATAACATCTGCGCGATGGCATGCTTTGAAACAGCAATATTAGTTTAGTGCGGTGTTCTTACATCATACTCTTTTATGTGCTGCTTGCTTAACAGCGAAGACGAGAGGAAGAGAGGAGGAAGTAATGGAAGAGGAGGGAAAGGGGGAGGGGGGACCTGGGAGTCCGTTAGATGAAGCAATGAACCAAAACTGTTTCTGTCAGCTGCTTGCAAAATCTAGTTTGGCTGAAGAAAGTCTGACGGTGTCTGTGCAAGAGCTGCCTGCTTTTACTGGAAACTTTCTTTTCTCTTTTTTACATTACGGCTTTTAGGAGAAGGGAAATCTTGCCTGTATCACTGAAGGACACTGATATTATTACCCCAGGTCCTTGTGGGGGCACTTGAGTGTGAATTACTAATCAGGAAGGCCTTCTCTGGTCTAATCCCTCTTTGAGTGGCCGGCCTGGAATCAGCGCGTCTGGGGAGACTCCCCACTGCTTCTGGCTCTGGAGGCTCCATTCACCAGCGCGGCCCTCCTGTCCCATTCCCACAGTCCTGTCACACTGTGCAGCAAGGCCGTGCATCTGCACACACAGACACACACACACACACGCACGCACACACACACTCGCAGACGCGCACACACACCAACACAGCGCCTGTCCTCCTCTAACCAAATTAGATTAGACCCTTCCCTTTCTCCCCGGCAAGGCGCTGGTCTTTTCTCTGCCTGGTCATTTATCCTACGACCCCCTCTACTCCACTACCCCCTGCTTTTGTCTCAGCTTTAGAAAAGGGAAACAAATTCCCAAACAACTCCTCTCAAGAGAATGCTCACTACTTTTTGTTTTTCAGGTGAAGTACGAAGAAGAGGGCAGACATCTTGAGCGGACCTGAGGTCACGCGATAACGCCGCCGTCCTCTATGGGGTGTTGGGTCCAGTTCCAGTGGGGTGTGGGGCGAAGGGAGGAGGTTTGGCGCAGTGAGATTCTCGCCGGCTGCGCGTTGCGTCAACCCGTTGCGTCAACCCGTTGCGCCACGACGTAACCGAGAGGTTTCCTAACGGCGGCCGTAGCCCCAACACCAGCATTTTGATGTTGCTTTCCCGTAAACCCTCCCGGAAGTAAACAAACACACACAAAAAAGTCGATTTAACCGGCAAAACCGTCTGCATGAAATGCACCAGAGTCCTCTAGTAGTAGTTGCTTTGATTTCTCATGTCTTTATTCCTTGTAAACCAGTAATGGACAGTGACGCACATAGGCAAAAAAAAAAAAAAAGAAAAAATAAAGGCCCCTGCAGTTGAAAGGGGTCTTTCATAAGAAAGCCCTGGTGGAAGCTCATTCCTCCTGGTTCAATGTGCAGCCAAAGCTATTCCAAAAGCCGCAAATTGAGATCAAAGGGAAATTAAAGCTGACTCGTTCAAAGCAAGATAAAAATGTGTGAGCCTGCAGCGATATTTTCTCTATTGATTTCCTTCTTTGCCTCGCACTCCATGGGACTGCGCTGGCTGCGCCGCGCTCAGCGGCAGCGTCGGAGACTTGAAGGTCTGCTGCAGGGGGAGACAGGAAATGACTATCGATACGGACGGGGGGAGAAAACAAAAAAACAAACAAACAAACAAAAAAAAACACCGTCGTAATGATCGGGAATAAACAGATCTCTCAAAGCGCCCCGAGATCTGAGAGACTGGCCGGTGCTCTGTCGCCGTCCAAATCCGCTTCCGCGTTTCACAGACGCAGAGGAGAATAATGAGAGCTTCTAATGGTCAGTGTGGGAGAGAGTGGCAGTGACGACTGAGCGCGGGAGCGGCGTCGACTTGTGGAATTGATCTTTTTGGTTTGTAGAAAGGCACGCAGAGCAGATCTATTTTTTCCCTTCTTCTTTTGCTTATTCATCACATACAAAAATTTTTTTTTTAAAGCCTTTTTTTTTATGTGGATTTGTATGAACGCTTTTTTTTTTTTTTTTATTATTATTTTTTGCACGAATGCTTTTAAACTGCTGTACATGCATGTTTTCTTAAATGCTGCCAAATTGAAAAAGGCGCGTTTCAGTGTCTAAAGACGACGAATGACATGAGATGATGTGGAACATCAATTCTCGGGACGTCTTTGAAGTTTATGCTTGGTTTTTCACTCGATCTTGGTTCTGTAATAGTGTGTTTGTATCAGGATCAAAATCGATATATTTACAGTGTTACTCACCTTTGCTCTGATGTCTCTGGGGCTTGGGGTCACATAATTGCCCCTGGCAGCAACTGGGCAGCCCTCCACTGAATAAGGCCATATTTCAATTCAATTCAAAAATACTTTACTAATCTCAAAGGGAAATTAAGTGTCGTCGTTGCTCATATCATCCAAGTATCATCAAAACATTGTTGTGGACAGGAAGGATCTCTCTGGTAGCAGTCGGTCTCGCAACAAATCTGAAGAAGCCTCTGACTGGAGACTGTTGCTGCATGGCTCATGTTGAGCTAACAGTAACCAACTGGTTACAGGCTGAACTCTTACCATGGAAGCCACTTGCACAGTAGCATACAACTGATCCGTCTCACTTGCTTTTGCCACTCCTCTTTAAATCTCTGTGCATGTGGTTAAATCACGGGCAGTGAGGTGTTGAAGTCAGGGGACTTGATCCTTGCTCATGATGACCGACGGAGGAGGTGGTTTGCACTTCCTCTTTTCTCTCTCCGCAAAACAACATAAAACGTCTGAGCGAGATTACAAGTCTTCCCGACATTCTCAAGTTACCGCAGAGATAAATAACGTTAGCAGGCGGACCTGCATGCTTCGAGTTGGACTTGGCAATACAGCCAGAATACTGCCAGAACTCAGCAGCGCCACCTGACGGACTGGAGGAAGCCAAACTATGAAAAGCCCTAAACGTCACACAAACTGGATTGGGTGGGGAGAAGGAAAATTAAACCTGGAAAAAAAAAACACTTCTAAAAAACAAAATCTTGACTGTATTGTTTAACCTAAACCAGCCGTGAACTGATGTAAGAGCAGGTTTATGTAAGTTTACCGCCTGAATGACCGTCGAGCAGCATTTTCATTGTGAAGACGACTAAAATGTTCTTTTCAACGCAGTTTTCCTAAATGTTTGACCCACAGAAGAGTGACTTCGACCATTTTTATTTGTTCATCAGAGCAAACACACACAAATCTGGAACGGACAAAGTATCCTCATAGTGTCAAAGTGTAAATATGTCTCTCTGATGAGGGAAGACTCACCTCAACCCGTCGCTCCAGTAATGACACGACGGCTCGCAACACGTCATTGTCACTTGAGCCCAAATGGCGGTAATTATGGGTAATTTAGCATTCCTCCATTCGTGCTGCAGGTCGTCGGTGAGGTGTGGAGGGACGAACTAAGGTGCATGTTTGAAGTTTCGCGACTTACCGACATGCACTGCAATGAAACCATAATAGCTCTGAAGACAAGACAAAAGCTTAGCACACGGACCCACTGTGCTCGCCATCACCCTGGTGTAATTCTCCTCACACCTTCTTGTATTTTTTATTTTTATTTTTTTGTTGCTTTTTTCTGCTGTTTTTTTTTTAAACAGCGGATTAATGTAGCTCCGAGAGAGAAAATATAACGTTTCAACAGCTCTCGCGGATCTGTGCTGCTGTCTTCACTTTTTTTTTTTTTTTTTTTTTTGTTTTGCGGTGTAACACCTGGGCAAAACTGCAAGAGACATGAATCACGCTGAGGAAAATGTCTTTTAATCTGGTTCAGATTTTGTTTCATAGCTGTAAGCAGTCTTACCTCATCTGTGAAGCTTCCTTCTCAGACAGAGGCGTTGCTGTGTCTGTAGGCATTCCTCAGGCTCAAATATCAAAACAGCGCTAAATCATCTGTCAGTCGTCTTTTCCTGAACGTGGATGTTGCCGCCGCTTGATGACGCGCTTCTCCACTGAGAAAAGTTAACATTTTAGTGTGGATTTGTGCCCTAATAAGAAGTTTTAAAAAGTGTTTTTACGACATCTCACAAAGGTATTCGTGCTCTTTGAGCTTTTTCCGTGTTACAACAGCAAACTTTGATGTTTTTCTTTTTTCACTGAGATTACAGACCAATAGACCAAAAAAATGTAGTCGATATTTTTTTACCAGGGAAGAAAAAGGATGAATGCTTTTTAAAGGTACGGCGCACATATGTTTCCGCCTATGAGTCAACATTCTCACAATCTTTTGTTACATTCATGTCTGAAAATCCTTAGTGGTAGGTTTCTATCAGCTTTATACGTCTAAAGACTGACGTTTCTCATTTTCTTCTTTTCGAAATAGCTCAATCTCAGTCGGATTAAACCGGGTGTGTCCAGCTCCAGCCCTTAAGGAAAAGGAAGTTCCATGTTTCAGGTTATTTGAAGTGTTTGTTTGACAAACATATATTCTAGGTGTTTGCATGAGCTAGCAGACAAACACCTGAAATATGTGAGACACTAGCCTATGAAGACAGTGGATGATGTCTGTGAATATTGGTTTTCTGATTTACTACAGCATCTCAGTTGGAGCTAGAATTGGACTTTGACTGGTCCCTTCAGAAACAAATATCCCGACCTCAAGTCTTTTGGAGCTTCTTCCAGGTTTTCATTCAGTGTTGAAGGACAGCATCCCCACAGCATGATCCTGCCACTACCGTCTCGCAGTGGGTGAGCAGTGATCGTTTTCCACCTGCACATGATGTTTGCATGTGGGATGAAAATATCAGTTTTCATGTTTGCTGTCCTCCCTACAGGACCAGTTCATAAAAAAAAATAAATAAAATAAAATAAAATAAAATAAAAATCCACCCCTTTATTTTGATTACTAATTTGGTGACTTCTGAAGGCAACTGCATGCACTTCATTTTATTTAGGAGTGGCCGAGTAAAGGGGATGAAAAACCAAAAATTTTTTGTTTGTGAAATGAAACATATCATTTTCATTTCCTTTTGCAGTTGTGCGGTACTTTTCTTTAGACAGTCACATAAAAAATACACAAAGGTTTCAAGATGTGGCTTTGGAGAGCAAAACTGAAAAAAACAACAAAAAAAAAACAATTGTTTTCAGTACATTGTATTTGAAATGTAAAGTCTGAAAAGCATACGGTTGATTCAGAATTGAACTGAACCATGTGGACAACCAAATATTGTGTCTTTTTAATAAAGCGAAGCCTTTGTCAAACAGAAAGCTGTGGGTAACCTAGTTATGGGATGTGCCTCTGGGCTCCCCCCGCCTCCCCCCGACACGCTACAGAAGTGATATGGCTGTTTAACTTATGCATCCATCTTGCTAAAGGAACATTTCAGACAGTGATATCAAACCAAATTTCCAATGATTTCCATTTCACATGATGCCGCAGCGGCTCCCGAGTGATCGCACAGGGAACCTGCAACACACGCAGGTCTGTCAAAAGAAGCCACTGCGACAGCCGGTTGAAAGCCATCCGGTTCACAGCAGTTTGACACGCAAGTTTCCAACGTCCTATTTGATATGCTTCAGTTTTTAAAGCATGCTAGATCCTGTCTTCGGGGAACGGTTGTTGTTCCTCAGATTAAACAAAAGATTAAACAATGTGTATTCATCTCAATCTCCAACACGCGTTGCTCCTTTTGCGTCGCGGTTCCCGCAGAGAAGCACGATGCCGCTTCATGCTAAAGAAAACGAGGTCAACGTAGAGGCTTAAGAAGTGGATTTGAAAGCTGTTTTATTGGTCCAGGCTCTCAGAAAAAAGCAACCCGAAAACAACGACGGAGAGCGTGCTGAATCCTCAAACGTGCTGAATGTGACAGTCTGAAGTTGTGGACTGGGTGTGCTCGACTCAAAGAAGTTTGAGAGGAGTTCATTCATTTAGTTTTAAATCATTTTGCTGCTAAGTGTAAGATAAGAGCCGGTTTGTAAGACAGAGCCATTGGTACCAAAAATACAACTGGTGCTTGCAAGTTTTTCGACTCCTTGTTCAGCTAATTTAACATGTGAGGTTGGCATTCAATGCTTTGTTGATTCACTTTTAGTAGCATCAATTTGACTTTTTCCTTTTCTCTCTTTTTAAATCTGACATCCACAGAGGTTTTAGCAATCAATTAATAGATTAATTAACTAATCTGCACCCTGCTTTTTTCTTTTTTCTTTCCAATATTAAATCAGTTCCATATGGTCTCACCACAGTATTTCAGCCAGGTTGACTTTGACTTGGCCACTGCAACTATTTGGCGTCTACAGAGCTGGCTCAAAACAAACATGTCTGACCAGCAACAAGTGTTGTGGGGAAACCAAGCTAGCATTAGCATCATTACTTCAGAAAAGTGGTCCGCGTGCGAACGTTGCAAGGAGCAAATATGAATTTGGTAAAAACTGCAGCTCAATAAAACCACAGATTATTGAAGTTATTCTGCGTTGGCCATGTGTGAGACTAGCATAATGCGTTTGACCAGCAGCAGTGAGGGATGACATTTTTTTTGTCGCTAAGAACTAGAAAGACTAAAAAAAAAAAAATCTGGATTATATATAGATAGATAGATAGATTAGACTGATTTACAACAAGAATGCATGAATACAAACTCTACCCGGGCTGCCCAGATAACCTAGCAACTGTGACATCTGCAATAAAAAACAGTCTAAGCGAAGTGGGGGAAAAAAAAAAGAAGAAGAGCAGCTGCATGAAGGAATTTGTTCCGTCTGTGAAATGCCGACCTGACATGTTCTGTTTATGGCAGCGATGGTGCGAGGTCAGATACTGTAAACTCTCATGTCTTCCTCAGACATGTGAAACATCAACTGAGGGTTTAGGCAGACTGAGACATGAAAGTGTGAAGTTACACAGAGCAAAGAGGATGTCTGCACTCTTCACCTGTCTTTACGCTGCTTTTGTGCATTTGACCTTAAAAAACAAATCTCTGCCACAAAGCCTCGGCATAAAACCTGAATCAGCTGTTCA
Organism: Poeciliopsis turneri; assembly: GCA_922788865.1. NCBI lineage: Eukaryota > Metazoa > Chordata > Actinopteri > Cyprinodontiformes > Poeciliidae > Poeciliopsis > Poeciliopsis turneri. Next base: position 551,727 of record CAKLNU010000120.1, on the reverse strand, counting down.
GTCAGGTGACGCAACACACACTGAATGGAGTTCAGTCAATGCTTTTTTATGGGTGGTAATGTTTGGTCTGTCTACCCAAATGCTAACCTCCTAAAAGAATCTGGTGTTTTGATGTTCTGTCACATTATTCGGACGGTGGTAACATAACATTTCACTGTAGGCTCAATGACGTAGCTTTAGCAGATCATAGACTTTACACAATTACACCGACCTTAAAGGCAGAAGTCAATGAGAATCACCTGCTCTATTCATGAGCGATTGATTGGACATTCCCAAGTGATTATACCTGTCAAAAACAGAAATCCAGTGTCAGAATTACAAAGGAAAAAGCAGTCAAATTCAAATGTTTCCTCTTCTACAGAAACGGTAAAACAGAATTAAATTTTCACATCCTGAGATTTAAGAAGACAAAGCGTTTTTGTCGTACAGAATAAAGCTGCACAATGCAGGGGAAAAAAAAAAAAACGTGGGTTTGACGTCACTGATAAACGTTGCAATGCAATTAACCAACATTTTTACTGCTCTTCTGTTTCTTGTCAACGTTCTCATTAGCAAGATACGCCGACACTCAAATGTATATGAGACGCAGCTCTCAGTAACAGCCTGTCACATTCTCTAAATGCATTATTGTTATTATTATGAGCGTAATGCTTGTGAAAGCAGAGCACTTGAAATTGAACTGCTTAAGGAATGATGCACGTAATATCGTGATGACAGTGCTTTACTTTTCCGTGCTGCTGCATTATAGACCAAGAAACCCTGAACGCTGTCTTTTACTTTTTTGATCAAAGGGCTACTATTGTTCTAGAAAAATCAAATAAAAATCACAGATTAGTGGGGTTTCTCCACAGAAATCCCACTAAGCATCCTTTTTTTTTTTCTCTCTCTCACTCATGTTCAGGTATGATGCAACAGTGAGCACCTCCTTCACTAACAGAGGTGCTTTGAGGTCACATGCAAGCATCGAAAAATCAAGCGACTATTTTCAGCGTGTGTGTCAATAGCAGTCGCTACCGACAAGCTGTCTAAACACGACATGCAAACAGTTTTTTACACACCGAGTTTGAACTCGCAGTCTGTCTCCATACCTGAGTAAAACGGGATGGCAACGCGCAACAAGATGCTGCAGCTGAAAGAGTACTATACACTCCCATTCTGTCTGGAGGCAATAGCATCCAACGTCGAGATAAAATATATCCTTCTTTGAGTGCTTTTAACATCTCGCCTTCATATATGTTTAATTAAAGTGAGGATGCTAGAAGAGCTATCAACTTGACGTGAGATAATTGTTGTAATAAGCTCCCAGCACCTCAAAAAAAAAAGAAAAAAGTAAGCGTAAATATAGCAGCCTTGAACTCGGGTCTCATGACTCGACATCATCCAATTTACCAGCTCATGTGCGGGATTTGCGAGATGTTCATGAAGATACGATCCAGACAGATCACATAGAACAGAGGATAAAAGTCAGCTTGAATATCTGTCCAGCAGATATCCGACTTTGATGCACACGGATAAGATCGGCCCGTTTCTAATCTGCATCTCCCAACGAACGGAGGAGGAATTACCCAGAGCAGCGGACCCCAGTTTTGATCTGACAACACTCATCCGCATTTGTTGGAACAAAAACCCGCCTTGATTTGCCCGGGCAGTTCCAGACTTTACTCTAATAGCCAATAATATTTCTGTTGAGGAGGTTAAATATCTAACTTTAAAATCCAAAGATGAAAGTGGTTCCAGACTCAGGAGAGCGATGTGTGCAGTCTTTGTTGAAATATCAATAACAATAATAAGAATAATAATGAAAACTGCAGTTATTGTTATTATTTCAGCCTTAGGGGAAAAGAAATACTCCATCACACCTTTACTGTACAAGACAAGAAACTAAAGCTGGAGGAAAACAAAATGTAAGCGCCATGTTGGATGTCAAGTGTAGATCTAAACTCGACAGGCAGCCATCTACTGAGGTTCAAACTTTTGACACAAACTGGTCGGTGTCTCCTCATCCTCCCCCTCTCGCCCTCCCGCGACTCTTTCACTCTTCTCAACTCTCCAGCAATCAAGCTGTAAAGACCAGCAGCTCTTGCAGTCGGGACAAACAAACGCAGCCTCTCTTCTCTGTCTCTCGTTCACCACCTTTCCTGACAGCGAGGCTGGCATTTTGGGTCTCAGACGTTTCCATTAGCACATCTCGGCGAGGCCCTTTCATCTAAGCGTCGTCTGGCCTGGGCCGAGGTGTCAGATTGCCTCGGCGATGATGTCCGGAGCAGGCGGCCCCGACAACACAAGCAGGAAGTCCGACACGGACCTCGAGATAACCGCGTGCACGTCTGTCTGGAAGGTGCTGTTTGTCGACGTTCACAGGAGTTTTGTGCCCTGAAGCGACACGGGAAGGCTAATAGAGACCGGATGTGGGGAACCAAGTCGCATGATGTTATTTTTTTGATAATTGGATGTAGGAACAAAACTTCCAAGTTGTTGTTTTTTGTTTTTTTTTTGTTAGTTTTTTGTATCAGAGCACAGTTGTCTGTTCTTCCACAAGGTTTTGGAAGATTTTCGCCATGATAGAAAGTTTTATTCGCAGAGTGAAAGCAGAAGATTGTTGTCACTTTTACAACACAACTAATACTCTTCCTGCAGCTCCTTTGGGCCTCCTGCAAGCCACCCTGACCATGTTTTGTCTCGACTTTTCATTCTGACACAGCATATATGTAAATAAAGTTCTCTGATTTTGATCCCTTGTAGAATGTAAATGTAAAAAAAAAAAAATCAGAAATATTCAATGTTTTTGTGATTACTCAGGTGTGGACTCAAGATCTCTGGATGCTGAATATGAATCAGAAAGTCAAAGTTTTACTCTCCTCCAAACCCGCTGCTGATTCAGATTAGCTCCCAGCCATCGGTGAGCTCCTTATGAGGAGCTTAATCTCCACGAAATGTGTCAAACCGTCAAAAAAGCTTAATCAAATTCTTTTTGAATACCAAGAGGAGTGTTTCAATTGAGGGGGCAAAAAAAAAAAAAAAAAGGAGAAGAAGAAGGAAAAAAAAAAGCCTGTTGTTTATTTGAAGTGATTACACTGGGTTTGTTCCCACATGCCTCCTGGGAGGAAGTGGCGTCCCTGGTGCAGATGCTGTTTGTCAGAAGTCAGAATGGTGAAGCGGCGAGCCAGGATGCGACAGAGGAGATTCAAGCAAACTGAAATAGAACAATGGCTTTTTCCAATCCCGTATCCCATTTCACAGGGAACAATGCTTTGTTTGTGGCACTTTTCCATACACATGAAAGGCAAGGCATGCTTCTTTAGTTATACTCTGTGCGCATTTTCGTGATGTTTTAGTTCCGTTTGCTTTGAAGTGCGTTGGGGAAAAGACACGCCTCTGCATTGCATCAAATGCTTCACTTATTTGAAAGGATTTTGTGCCGCAGATATAATCATTTAGTTCCAGACGACGCTACAATGGATGATATGTACAGTAGTTTTTGAGATTAGCTGCTGTCTCTCTGGCCTCTATGCTAGGAAAAACTGAGCAGCAGCTGCAGCTAATGTGAGTTGCTCGCATTGTTTTGCACTTTACACCCTTTGCCCAGTTTCCTTTTAATCATAATTTAAATTATCTTGAAGACGAATACCAGAGTCAGCACTGCAGAGGCCTGATGGCTCACAGAATGCTCTCGTCTTTTATGAAAGCCCCCCCTCCTCCCAGCCACAGTGTGATTTACGGTGGCCCTTCCTACACACATTGTCCGACCACGTGATTGTTTGTTGTCACTGTGGTATTTCTTTTTGTATTCGTTGCCGGTTTTTGATCTTAGTTTATGGCCCCAGATGTTGGCAGAAGGGTGCAGTCCCACAGAAACAACAGTCCTGGTGTTCCCTGCTGTAAAGTTCTGCTAAAAACAACAAACACCGATCCGCTAGCATGAAACCAAACCCGGAGCCAAAGTTTTTTTTTTTTTTTTTTTTTTTTCTTACCAGAAACAAATGCGACGGCATTGTGTGTGCCTTGCTCACCAAATCAGCAAGTTTTTATCAGCAAAATGTTAAACACAATAGCCAGGCTTCGATTCAAATTAAACAACATTAACACGACAATATTCACCATTTATAAAAACAGATAAATATTAGGCTTGTGTCCTCAAAGTACGACTCTGTACGTTATTTGTTCTTCGGGAAAATTTGAGCAGGAAACTTACAATTTCCTGCTCAAATCTGCAAAACTGCCGCATCCGTCACCCATCACAGCTGCCCAGCATGTCTTTTGAAGGGCCCAATGAAAACAGCAAGCACAACATGAAATACGATCCAGGTTATGTTGTTAGCAATTATTAATATTTAAGGGTCTTTACTGCCACAGCTGTCTGGCGTGTTGTAAATGGGACGCTTGTTTCTGCTTTGTTGAGGCAGATGCAAAGCGCGGTTGGAACAAACAAATGAGTTCTGGCCCGGCTGAAAAGGACCAGAACTCATCTGCAGAAGAGTTTGTAAGTGAACTCTGCTGCAGGGAGGAAATTACGTCCTTTACTTGCATGATTTGAGTGTTTATGCCTGGAACCAGATACTTAAATACACTATAAAAACGCATAAAAGCGAATGCATACTTCTTTTTGTACATTAACTGAAACTTTCCTGTTTCAGTTTATTTCGCTATAAGTACTATTTTTATACACTAAATCTCAGAATAATGAAATAGGTATTGTTTTTTTAAAATTTGTTTTTACTTCTTACCAGGTCAAACGTTGACGAACTCTAAAATTACAATCTTTTCAAGCAATCAGTGGAAACCCAGATGAGCAGACAAATCTGTCGGCTTCTGTTTGCAACACCCGAAAATGCGCCTGTGGACGCATTTTCAGGCAACACCCCAAACACGCTGCTCCTTTGTGTGTGACCTAATCGAAAAATCCAAAGAAATGAGGCTGGAGATCGAGATTTGTGGAATCTCTGTCAGTCCAGATCATCCTGGGAATAATATCCAGATCCCTCAGTGTTCATATATTTAAACATTTGGGAACTTCCAGCCATTATGCTGTTTAGAAATGAGACGTTGCCTGGAGTTTAACCACTTTTGACGGGAAAAGCTTGCATCTTACTCCACAGAACAAAAGCAAAACAACATATAAAGACGCTGGGTAAAACTGGTGAAATATTTTCATCCGGCAAAGTGAAATGAGTCATGTCGCGACAGGAGCTGAAAGGCCAACCAGGAAGGAAGAAGCCATTGAGTCATTACTCATTACTCATCCTGTAAGCATATTGTCTACCCTGTTTCATGGCAGGTCTGTTAATTGGAGGCCATATAAGGCTGTCTGTTAAAATCTTGAGACCTTTCGTGACCTGAGAGCAGGGCTCTCTGCCCGTTTGTGTCGCTGTTTTGATGTTGGTGAATAAACACCCGGTGGGTCTGTAACTCATCTCTGCCTCAAGCCTCCTGCTTAATCCAGCTGCTCTGGGTCATTCTCACATGCCAAGAGCAATGTATATATATATATACCAGGAAGCACTGGTGACCCTTACACAATGAATGGCATCATACAAGAAAAAAAAAAGGAAATATTGAAGCAACATATCAAGACAGCAGCGAGAAAGATAAAGTTTGGGTCTGCCAATTGAACAATGACCCACATTAGCTGCAAAGTGGTTTAAAAACAGATAGGTCAGATCTGAAGAGGTCATTAAAGTCCTGAGGAGAGGCGAATGAACCTCTGATTTTGAACAAACGGCAGAAGATGGACTCTAAAATAATGCTCTCTCGCTTTTTATTTTGACGTACAAAAATGTTGGCTTATATAGCAAATAAAAGTAATCGTGGTAACCCTGCCAAAAGTGAAAGGTGATATTTCTCTCATTGCTGTGTGAATATCTGGTTTCAATCGTAAGTGTAAAGTGATTATCGTGTCACGGCGTGAGAGGATTTTTGGTTTGGTCCGGTTTCAAAAATGCAGCTCTAAAGTGAAGAAAAGCAAATAAAAGTCTTAAATTGTTTCGCAGTTATTCCAAGTTTTAAACCAAATTTAATAATTCACATAACAAAAATTGAGTTTCCCATTGAGTTTATGCATTTTATAGGGTGTTAGATATATAAATGTGGAGTGAAATGCATGAACCTTTTTGACATAACATGCATTGGCCACCATTCACTTCAGCCGTGGCCTCCTCTTTAGCCGGCTTGTAAAGTGTCATAGTCTTGACGTCTCTGACGTCAGAGTATAAAAGGTTTAACTCCTTACACCCGGGACGTTTTCTGAGTTCAAAGAGCCAGATTGGACCAGAATCCACGCCGGCCGCTGCTGAAGAAGCCGACGTTCAAAAGCAGCAGACGGTTTTGGTCCTTTTTTCGGGAAATGTACATTTTTAAACTGGCTGTGCCGTTCATACCACAGCATAGTCGTAAAAAGTGACACGCACCAACGCCCGCTCACTTTAAGGCCACAGTCATAACACATGATGAGTGTTTTTCATCCTCACTCTGCATGAGAAAGCTGTCCTTCGACAGGAGGAGAGCTTTTTCCACTTCTGTAAAGGTTAGTATGAGTCAGTCGTCTGTTAGACCAGCACAAAAGCCAGTTGTGGAGCTTTTAGATAGCCCCCAATATAACTTCTTCGCACCAATCAGAAGTGGTAAAAAGAAGGAGAAGCAGAAGAAGAAAAGAGAGTCAGAAGACAGCCAAAGGCGCCAGGGTAGTAGAGCTCTTCTGTAATTACAACATGGTCCTAAAAAGCAAATACCAAGCCCTAGCAACCTCAGTTGGGAGACAGAGAAAAGAGGGGTGGGTGGGTGTGGAGGAGGGGGACACCGGAGAGGAGGGGTAGAAAAAATAGGCAAAGGGAGTTAAGAAACACCACAGAGAGCGACCCCGCGATGACCTCGGCTCCCCAACAATCGTCCCCTGCCAGCTGGAGCCAGGGTTAGGGGCGAGAGCGAGGGGCCGGGCAGGTTCCCCTCCGATTTATGACTGACTACAAGGCCCCTGAAAGAAACCCAATCACCCAGGATTCCTGCGCAGCATGACTCTGGCCGCGGAGAATAGCTGGCCCTGGAGAGTGTGGAACAGCGGCGGAGCCAACGGCGGAGACACAGGCACTGACACAGAGGGCCACTTCACCAAGGGGGGGGGGGGCAGGGGAGGGCCGCCGGGCAACTGGCTCCATTATGCGCGGCCCTCCTCATTGAGCGTGATATCATTGCGCCTCGTCGACACCATTGCCCCCCCCAACCCGTCCAAAAAAAACAAACAAAAAAAAACTCATCCCCTGAACTCCTCTTTGTCCGACATATATCGCGACGCGGATCTACATGCGCCGGGCTAATTGCCCTATCTGTCTAATTAGTGGGAACGTAATGGTTATTAAATTTCAACCTGGTATCAATGCAGTGCGGGAAGAGAGAGAGAGAGACAGAGAGAGAGAGAGAGAGAGAGGCAGCGCTCAGAGCGGGGCATGGAAAGAGAGGGAGAAGGCAGCTGTCTTTTAAAACGGGGCGCGCCGCGCTCGGAGCCACCCCGCTGCTCCATTAGCATATCTGAATGATCCGCTCCTGCGCAGCCGCCGCCGCCGCCGCTGCCGCGCTGCAAGGTGGCACATCTGAGGAGCGCAGCCTTTGAGCGCGCTCGCCGAGCTTGGGAAACTCTCGTTTTTTTTCCGAGCGCTTTTTTGAAACATCCGGAGACAACTTGATGTTTGAGGAGTCGACAAAAATAAAAGAGGGCGAGAGAGAGAGAGACAGAGAGAGAGAGAGAGAGGGAGGGAGAGAGAGAGGGAGAGAGAGAGAGAGAGAAAGGTTGCAGAAGAGAGGAGAAAAGTTTCAGATTTTTTTTTTTTTCAGGAGGACAGAGTTTTACAAGCTTTTTGAAGCCGGCATGCTTAATAATTCACTTGATGCTACGAGCAGCAGCGAGGCATCGCACTCAGTGTCTGCGCGGCGCCGAAATAAAAAATAAAAAAATTAAAAAAAAAAAGTTTGTCACAACCTCCGGTTTCCGGACAGAACTGTGGCGCTTCGATGAGAGGCTTCATTTCAGGGATCCTCCGAAAGCAAGTCGGCCTTTCAAAAAGGAAACGTCATTTAAAGCCCGAAATCAACAGAACTAAAGTTTAGTCCCAGCTTCACATTTCAGGGACACGAGGGGCTCCTACAGTGTTATAGACACCATACTGTTTTCCTAACCCCAACCTTAATTTTTGACAGTAAAGTGTAGGAGCACTGATTCTCCAGGAAATGTTAAATTCAGGCTTTCATCCATTTAGACAGATCATATTTACAGGCTGGGAAGAGGCTGGTGCATGTCAAGTCCAGCTGACTGCTAATTGATCTTTGATGAAGTAAATTATGTTGATGTTTTAACCAATAAGTCTAATTTCATAGGGCAGGAAACATGCTACTTGCATTCAATTTGTTTTTGCCCGACCGATAATCAACTTTTTTCTTGTCCAGTTCCAACCTTTTCCCCCCAAAAATCGAACTTGTGCCACTTGGTGTCATTTTCAAGGTGTCTGCAGTCGGAGCGATCCTGTCGCATTTGTTTGACTTTTACTTCATCTGACCACAAACCCAAACAGGATCTCCTCCAGAAGCTGCCTGCCTTCAGTGCTTCACAAAACGCCACTGCTGTTAGTTGTGTTTTCTGTTTTTTTTTTTGTTTTTTTTTCTCAGCATCCTTCACCTTGTTTTGTGCAACAACTTGAAAATCCGTCCATAGCAGTTAGCGTCCATCATCACCTCCATAAACATACAATCTTCTTCTAAACATGAATATATTTTGTCTTTACGAGTTCGGGAATCGTTCACATACAACGGCATTTTACTTGTAGGCGCCTTTCTTGGCTCTCAAGGTCACCTTACGTCATTTAACGTAAAACCAGACAGAAAGGTGTGAGTGGAGCCAGTGGAGAGGTGTATTCGTCCAGAAGGATGTTGTGTGAAATAGTGCCAAAGGTCGCAGTCAGATCAATGGGAAGCAGTACGGATAATGAACCAGACTCAGCAGCTAGGTGGAGGCCATTGGTGGTTTCAAGGAGTGCTGTTTCAGTTCTGTGGAGCTGCTGGAACTGGCTTATATAAATTATTGTAAGATAGATGATCATGAAGTTAAGGTACTGTTTATTTAGCACAATCTTTGTTGGAGTTGAAGTCTATTTGTCTCAGATTAGGCCCGTACGCTGTATTGTTTAGGTTCTGTCACTGGATGATAATTTTGTTGGGTACGCCTGCACAAAGAGCGCCTGCATTGCCGGTGTACTAACTGCACGTAAACATCCGACCGCGATGGGTTATGTCACATCTGAAATAAGATTAAATGGAAACGCACGACTTTGAAGTTTAATGAAAGGATGCCATTTTGATCCCTCCAAAAGAATAGAAGGTTCTATTTTTTTTTTTATTTAACAATTCACAAGTAGCACTGGATATAAGCAGTACAGCATTTTAAACATATAACATACAAAGCAGTTATCGCCATCTTTTCTTTTTTTTTCTCTCCTGCTAAATGTGTCAGAGCTTAGGGATTTTCTTTTCTCTCATTTTTTTTTCTTCTTTTTTTCCTCCCTTGAAGTTGGTCTCCCCTCAGCCACAAAGCGGGTTTCCATTGACTGATTCCAGGGAGCGTATTGATGGTTCCATAATTTGGGCACAGGAACACAAAAAGGCCGACCCCCGCTGGGCTCAGCACGACAGCCCAGTCAGCGGGGAGGCTTGCATTTATTAGCCTGGGAGAAGAGCTCCTGCAGAATTAAAGCACATTCACCCACCCATTGATCTCTGTCATGAAAACAATGCTCGCCTCCCTCTCTGGCAGCGAGCTCGGCACTGTGCGCGCTCTGAGGTAATTCGGCAGCCATAGAAAACGGGATGGCTCACACCCTCGGGCTCAGAGCAAACCATTTTTTTTTTCTTTTTTTAAAAAAACTTAGAGGAATGGAAGGAAAAAAAAAAAAAAAGACATATTAGATTATCAATCCACCTGTCCGGCTGTATTACTCTGAGAGCTGAGATGAATGATCTCTGAATGGGAATGTCGTCCAAGGAGCAGAAAGTGCTGTTTTGGATGCGTTTGCGGCATTTTTAACGCACGTTTCAGCAGATTCAAAGACTTTGTCCGTTTCCCGTTTCTTGAAGTTGGCTGTGAATTTCAGAGCACCTGCTTCTTGCAGCATTAGATCAGAACAATGTATTGAATTGCCATCGCCAGCACAGTATCAACATGAGCAATATCCCCAGGTCACATGAGTGTCGTGATGCAATGTTTTGCAGGCTATTGTGTTTCATAGCTTGATCTTTCCATTTCTGATTGTTAGTAATATGTAGAGTTGAGACCAGATACTTAAACATTGTATGAAATGTGAATAGTCAAAGGTTACTATTATAAAAACAAAAGCTTAGAATCACCAAATTTGTTTGTATTTGCTAAATGCTGGAAAAATGAGAGAGATAATTATTCATTTTTAGAAAACACTTTAAAACTTTTCTCAAATTTAGAACAGTATATATTTTTTCTTTATTGAAATTTGTCATAGTTGCCTCTTAAACTGGACATCCTTCTGCAAAGTTATGACAACAGTTTACATAAATCCTGTGCTATTCCTTATAGATCTGGAACCTTATAGCTTTTAGCTTCCTGAGGTTTTCTAACTGCAAGCTAAGAAAAAAAAACCCACTCTGGTTATACATTAAATAAGGGTGAGTGCAAATTTGGGCAACATATTGCAACAGTTGGAGTCCAGGTCACCATCTTAATTTCTGTGAATTCACTGATGATAGCTTTCATCATCTCCAAAAAATACCAGAGACTGAGTCACTATAGTCACAAGCGTTCCTTCAAGTATCTAAAGTCAAAGACCCGACGCCTGAAACACAGACAGATTAGGTTAATACTCCAGCGTTACCCGCTTGGATAAAGTGTGATGCAAACCTTTTCTGGAACCGCCTGAAACAATTGTGTCTTGAGGAAGCTGCAGCCGGGGAGGGAATCGCTCAAACCTCCCTTTGTGTCGGTGTTGTGTGTACACAACGCTGACTGTTGACCTGAGGAATTGTCAGGGCTTTGATGCTGCTTTCTGTGGCCGGCGTCCAATGGGAGGGCGGCTTCGCGGACGGCCCGGTCAACTCCTTACACACAGGCCGCGGTGTCAACACACAAGGCTAGAAGACAGAAAATGTCACACTTCACATATAGTTGAAAGGAGCAGTGCATCTCATTATGCCACCTACAGCTGCTTTTGTCAGCTGGGGCTTGATGTGTGGAGGGGAAGTGCTCAGGGAGACGCCATGGCCTGGTATGGGGCCTGCTGCTGCCACGTTTGAAGTCAGTGTTGGGACAAGGCCTTTCATATTTACTGAAAAAAAAAAGGAAAACTCAAGGGAAGGCTGTGATTGGCAAACTGTTTTGTTGGTGCAATAAGTGGCTTGAGCTAAACGCTATTGCACCTGCCCCGCTCATCAACCCTCCCCACAGCCCCTGGAGCTTTAAAAACAGTGCTTTGCATGCAGTTTTTTTTTTTTTTTTTTTTTTTTTTTCCCCGGCCCCTCAAACATGAAACTTCCTTTAATCTATTCTTACTCAAAAAACCATTGAAACATCTTACATAAATTATGCTCTTAGCATTAGAATCAAAGGCAAGCAGCAGCCCTCCTCATGCTGTCAGTGAGCTTTTTGATGGACAGATATGTTTTAGGCTGGTTGTAGGAGCAGCATATGTATTAGGATTCTGAATGCGACTTTAAAACTCGGCTACATCCCTCGCTTACAGTTGGAACGATCTTCTACACCGTGACATCACTCTTTGAATTAATTCAGCGTACATGAGAAGCCCACTATAAAAAAAAAAAAAAAATGGTTACATGTGCCATGACCAAATTGCAATGTCTGCTATTTGATGTAGTCAATATTCTGCTGGTCAAGAGGTGGTGTGCAATATGAACAGGTTGTTATTCCAACACAGAGAAACTCAAAAAACGTGCAACAGGGAGGAACATTTTCTGAGTTTCCTTTCATTTAAAGGGGCAGTGTTATGTATTTTCCAGGCACATAGTGTCATTTTATAGCACAATCCAGTAACCATGTTACATCAGTTGTTGTAAAACTGCTGTATATATCAAACATGGCTTAAAAATGTGTTTACCTTATAAGTTTATAACACCTTGAAATCAGGCCACTGTCTCTTTAAAATCTCCTGCTCTCTCCGCTTCCAGGATGTCATGGCAACATCACTCTGCATGAACCCTTAAACAATGTCTTTACCAGTATACAACAACCTCAGCAGATGCTCAGTTCCATCAGGTGTTTGCTAATTACTGGTGGCTAGTCTGAAGGAGCTGAGTCAGGATCGCTCTGTGAGGCAGAAGCTCAGCGGCTTGGAAAAAGCAGTTCCGAGGCGGAGCTGTGCTTGGTTTGCATTTACTGCTGTTGCCTCTGTCTGATATTGTAGCTGGTTTAATAATTTGAAACATTCAAGAATGACAATAAAGCAAAAATCAAAAGATAGCAAAGTAGAAGCTATCTTATATTAGATACCACTGTAATCCCAGCTGCTCATAAACTCTGTGTCACCTTATGAGCAGCTTCTTTATCTGTGCCTGTTGACTTTGTGCCTGAAATGTGACGAATCTGATGCAGTTTGTTGTTTTCTCTTTTATGTAACACACACAAGTATTCGTGCTTAAATCTATTCATCCCACCACTGTTTTTTTTTTGAAACACTAATACCACCCGTATCCCCCATCCAACTCCAAGTTCCACTCAGAAGTTGACAACCCTGCAGATATTTGTGTTTGTTTAGGCTCTATGCTGTATTACACAGCGAGTAATTCGCCCAAACAGACAGTGATGGATTTCGTGCTACTTCTCATCATAACTTTATCAAGCACTTCAAATTTTTTTTTTTTTTTTTTGCGTCTACATCAGCCGTCGCTAGTTAGCAGCGTCTGTTTGATCCGCACATGACAGCAGCATCGACCTTTACGTCAAAACTCCCAGCATGAAAGCAAAATAAGCACATTTCACAAAATGTCAAACTTTTCCCTTTCATGCAGGTATTAGACTTTTCAGTGTTAACGACGACCATAATCAAACAATCTTCTACTCCAAATGCGGAATCTGTGTCTGCTTTAGTGAGCACTTCAAATGATTTCCCTCCCTTTATTTGGGCTTTTTGCCGTTCATAATGGGTGGAATTAAAGGCCTAACTTTCCTTCCTCTTCCTCTTCCGCCTTTTCTTTATCATTAAATCTATTTCATTGTCCAAGGGTCTGTACGAAGCGTTTGACAGGAAGAGGATCCTTAACGTGTAAGGCGCACGTTAAATGCGCCTTGCACTTCAAATGAGCAGTTTGATCCCGTGTCCTTCCTCTCTGTTGCAAGCGAGAGAAAGAAGATGTGGCGGTGCTGAATGGCACGCCTCAAACCACCGCGGAAGGTCGTAGTCCCAGCCTGTCTTTGTGGAAATGAAAAAGAAGAAGAAGAAGAAGAAGAAAAGCACGGGGCTTCTTTCGCAAACAAAAAGAGAAAAGAGGGCACCTTTCACCGCGAGTGTGTGCGTGTGTTTGGAGGGCGGGGTGGGGTGGGGGCAAATAGGCTCGCTACTTATCTTTGTTCAAATAGCGTGGAAAGGGAAAGTCAGGAGGCACACAAAAAAAAAGGGAGAGAGCAGAGTGGAGACAAAGCCAGGTACAAGATAATGATGAGGTCAAGTGTGCGCTCAGTGGTTGAGTTCAGTCACAGAGAGATAAGGCTCAGCCGCCTTACAAGGTGTGTGCAGCACAGGGGGAACGGCAGGTCAGCTAAAGCTCTGGGGATGCAACCACAATCTCCCAATACAGCTGTGTGGATGGAGAAAAGGACAGAAAAGGGAAAAGAACAGTTCAGCAGCACCATCTGCTGGAGAGATCTGCATGTTCACCGTAGGGTTCAAGCACAGATTATCCCAAAACCTGCAGCACGACACTGTAAAGCACCACAGTCTCTGAAATGAGCCTGTGTTTGAGTCTATGTGTTGTTTCTGCCTGCTCCCTTCATTAGCTTCCTCCACAATCAGGCTCGACAACAACAAACAGTTTGACAAGGAAAAATACTCATCTTCCTTTGAGGTGTGGAAGGTTTTTTTTTCTTTTCTTTTTTCTGTTCCTGAGTGGTTCTTCACTAGTTATCTGTGTGTGTGTGTGTGTGTGTGTGTGTGTGTGTGTGTGTGTGTGTGTGTGTGTGTGTGTGTGTGTGTGTGTGTGTGTGTGTGTGTGTGTGTGGGGAGGAAGAGGAGATTTAAAATAGGAGAGCACAGAGATCCCTCCATCTCAAATAACGAGTGAAAGGGCCACAGGCTCGCAACTTACTCTCGCGGACCATAAAGGATAGGATTAGTTGAAGGCCATCTCTGATGTGTCAGTCATCTCCAGCAGAGGGGAGAAGGAGAACACGAGATGAAACGTCTTTTTGGTTAGGCCAGCAAAGTGAAAGAGGAGAGAAAGAGATAGAGAGACATGCTTCAGCAGCTCTCTGATACAACCGATCTTGATAGTGACCCTAATTCTGATCTGGGATTCTGATCTCATGCCTGGATGAAGGGACCGAGAGCCTTTAAGGGGTGGCGTTCGCATGAAAAAGAAAAGAAAAGAAAAAAAAAAAAAAAGCCTTGGGCAGATACTCAGAGGTGGGCCGGCTCGGTGGGACGCCAGGCAGCACTTTGACCACTCCGAGTCTTGAAGTCAGGAGGGGCAGAGATCCTGTTAAGCCTCAGCCAACACATCCAGGCTGAGGATGTGCTCTGAGGAAAGGCTCCAGGAGAGAGCGAAAGCTGCTGAGACTGACAAAGGAGAGAGTCAGCAGCACTTTGCTCTGCTCCGTTTGCCTATTTTAGACGCTGCCGAGCCGCTTTTGGGAATCAGGGGAATGTTTTTTTTGTCTTCTTGATTGCTTGAATGGAAACCACAAAGCTGGTGAAATTTCAAATGATTCCAGTCCTTGGCTTTTGCACTCAAGAGATTGCTTTTTTTTCTTTCTTTGCAGGGAGATAGCAGAGAAGCTCCAATGATTCAGAAACTGAATTTGAAGCTTGGCTAAAGAAAAAAAAAAATACATATATACATATCAACATGAATCAACTCAGATGTAGTTCTTAAACTCTGCTTCTGTTTGTAAGCACAAGAATGCCAAAGCAAGAGTAAATGCTGAAGGTAATTTAAAAAAGGTTGTGTTTGCAGTTTGCTCGCAGCACTGAGTCCCCTTCACAGCTGGGACAGGGACGATCAGGAAAACCATTGTTTAGAGATTGAAAAACAAACAAACAGAAAAATAGGTGTCACCCTCCAGTAAGACAACAATTTATTCAATATACATCGAGTGCTACAATGGATTGGCAGACGAAACGTTTTCATCCAGTCTGATTGAGCTGACTGAGGCACTTCGCTTAAGAATAAAGGCAAAAATGTCAGTCATCAAAGTGCAAATCTGGCAACAGCATCACCCAAAACACTTGCAACTTTAGTTTTGCAAAAGATGCTTCAACAAGGTATCTTCTCAGGGAGACTTGAGTGCAAATCCACACCACGTGTTTCAGATTTTAATTTAAGAAAAACAGACAAAAAACATCTGGCATGTCAAATTTTCCTTCCGCTTCAGAATTAGTTACGATATCATATAAAATGTGCTATTTTTTGAGATACTATATTCAAATTTCAGTTTCCCCTGAAACATAACTGTTGGCTTGAAGTACCTGAACAATAAGAGCAAAAGCTACTGGCTGCTGCTGCTGAAGGCGCTGCAGGAATTTAAGGATGGAGCGAAGGAAAGCTGGCTTCAGTTGCATGAGAAGTGTTTGGGCAGGAACAAGTTTTAAACCTGCACTGACTCAGAGTCTGGCTCAACCAGGTGAAATACACGGCAAATTTCACAAACAGCAAAGTTACAAGGTGGAATATGTGAGCTACATCTGAAATAAACATGCTGGCCATTAACTGTAGGCATTGCAATATTATGTTCAGTTTGATGACAAAGTCATTGTTATCTGAGTCCGTTATGATGCACAGGTTTTTTGTCTTGAGCGTCTCTACACAAGCAAAGAGTTACAAACACAGCTGGATCAGAAGGTTCACAAAGCTTTACTGCCTCCCTCAGGCCTGCAGTGTGTACTACATTATTTCCAGTGCTCATCGTGTTTTCATGCACCTGATGAGTTTCCATTCCGCTCCTATATTCAACAACTATATTTTAAATCTCAGAGATGTTCTGCTCATTGAGAGGTCCTTGTCTTTGACATGCATGGTTTCTGTTTTGAAAAGAATGATTTAAAGATGCAGCATAATGAATTTTCCAGGCACATCATGCCAATATAGAGTACAATCAAATAATATTCTGTCACCTTCAGTTCTTATAAAAATGCTACATGTATCAAATATGACTTCAGGAAGTCAGCACATCCCTGACTTCCTGTTGTGAAATGGTTAATGCTGCTAAGCCTTTAACAACATTTCTAAGTGCTTCACTTAATGAGCTCAGCTGATGCGGAGTTGCACCAGGTGTTTGCTAATTGCTGCTGGCTAGTCTGAAGAAGCTGAGTGGCGGATGGGGTGCTCTGTGAGGCGGAAGCTTAATTCTGCAGCTTTGAGTAGTTTTTCACAGCTGAATTGTTGCCGCAGGAGATGAAAGGATTTCTCAGACGTCCATGAAAAATGTCAAGGCAACATTCCAGGTATGTATATGATGAATGAATAACATTATAACCTGATGCAAAGCTCCAAAAAGTTGATTTTACATAATTCTACCCTTTTTACATTTTCTGCAAAGCTGCTTTGTGTTCTACCTTTATTGTTTGTTTGTGAAAATGAAATAAATAAGTCCTAATGTGCTGGGGTATGGAATATTTATACGGTATTCTACAAGATACTGGCTAAAAGAGGCTGGATGCAAATTCATTTTGACATTTTTCAGATTTTTATTCACAACACATTTTGCTAACCTTGCACAATTTTCTTTCAGCTTCACAATGACCAGCTCTCATTGATGGGACTTCGTTGATCACTTTGGTTATGTGACAAAAATGTGAAAGAAGTAATGGCGTATGGACAGTTTTGCAAGCCATTCATTTCCTTGGGCTCTTTAAAAACGGCCAGGCCGCCCCACACGTCCCCTCGCCTCTAGGAGGAGGCGGTCTCAGGTCAGATACGAAGCATCGCACACACCTGCAGCAGTCCTGGACGCACAGGATTAATCGGCCCAAGCGGGCGCCCTAATGAAGAGGGAGCGAAGCGTAAAGTACACCACCGGTCCCTGTTCTGCCCAAACCAAATTGAGCTGTTCATGCACCGTCCATGTCCAGGTTTGCTGTGGGAATGAATCATGCTGAATTAGAGATGGGTACCTGTCAACCCCAGTGAACGCGCCACATTCCTCCTTCTGCTCTCTTCGGATGAAATGTTGTGGGTCTGTAAGTGGCCATCTGGCTCACACAAACAAAAGGGACTGAACGACTAACAGGCTTGCATGTGCAGGTAGATGAAGACAGAGTCCTTTTAACATTCTTCAGTTTACAGTAACGTGATAAAAATGAGGGATGAAACATTGAATCCCCAGGGAGGGCCATTAAAACCGTCACACTGTAATTACAGGAAACAGGTGGTTGAGGACAGAGGTGAAATTTATCATCAAACTTTTACTTGCTTTCCCTTTAAACTACATGCTGTGACATCTGTCAAGCCACGACGAGAGCGGAGGCGTCAATATGTCCTTGCATCTGTGCTGACGAGACAAAATATTCGACACTCAGTAAACCTGGTGAACCCTGAGAGTTTGAGGCTAAATGTAATTAGTACGCAGTCGAAGCAGGACGCCCCCCGGCGGGGTTATTTGTCCCCTTTATTCCCTCGGCTGTTTGAGCCTTTTTTTAGTGGCTCCAGCAGTGGCTACAGTTTCACAACATGAGCGATGGAGCGAGGGGAGATAATGTTAGGAGGGCTGGCTTTAAATCACACTCGCGCTCATCTCCTCTCCTCCTCTGCCTCACCTATGTGGCCGGGTGACTGATGAAGCAGCGTGCGGTCCAGGCTGCGTCTCGTCTCCTGGGTCATCCATTGCCCCCGGAGTGATAAGTGGCCCTGTCCTGGTGCCTGCTGCAAGTACAGTCAATCACACGGCGGAGCCACAATACAATAGCGGCGTGTGGAGGACAGCGGAGCAATAACAGAAGTCAAGGCGACATCTGTATCACCTGAGGTGACTACAGAATTTCTCCCTCTGTGGGTTAGAAAAAGGACTTCTGCCTCTGCCGGATTGGTAATAACTCTCACATAGTGTTTAAACTGGAGGCTTGGGAGGTGGGAAAAAAAGAAGCGGAGGACAATGAGTGTTGACCTTTGAGCATGTTTGACATCTGTTCATTGACTCCAGTGGAAAAGGATGTCTAATGGCTCAAACAGAGCGCTGCATTCAAATGTCTTTAAGAGCTCAAAGATAAATTGTTTTGTGACGCCAAACTAGACAGCGAGCTAGCGAGATAGATTGATTGATTGACAGTCCTCAGCTAGAATGGAACAATTCATTAGCTAAGATATTTTGAGTTATATACACTGACCACACACATGCCAGTAAGCTATTTAGTCAACCAGATGGATTTTGTATTTTTAGGGATTGACATGCCAAAATTCACCAATTAGGATCATTGTGATGGGAAAAAATGGTGACGTAAATTTAGGTGCCCTGTATAGTCATTGCAATATTTCCCAATATTGCAGTTGGGAGTTTTAATTATACTGTGGAGTCCTAGTTGGTATATCAGAAGTGGTGATCAGTGCCAGTTGGGGTCAAAAGACTCAATAATGCACATGGGAATTAATGGCCCGGCTGGTTGGATCTGAACCAAAACACAAACTACTGCAGTTCACATTGCTGGAGAAGTTAATGCTGGTTCTCTGTGAAAAGTGTGAAAACAAAGTGTGTCCCAGTTTGTTGCGTATGCATCGTTACTGCATAGAGAGGAGAATTCCTCTGTTGATACCTGGTTCTCCACCAAACAATCCGACAGCAGCTCTAAAATCCTAGGAAAGCACACAACTTACACATATATTTTTTGGTGGCAGATTTTATTTTCTTGTCCATTTGAATCATTCTTTCTTTTTTCTTCAAAAAAGTATACTATAGTTACTGCAGAACAGTAATTTAATTTAATACACATTTAAGTCCACCCAGGTATACTTTTGAGTGAAAGTTGCATGATATTTGAGGTCCCACTAACCATATTTTTTTTTTTATAGAGCAACAAATGGGGATACTAAAAGATGAATAAACTATGTTGTTCCTAAAATGATCCATTTCAAGATTTCACAGATGCCCCCCTGACTGAGCCCTGGAAACAGCAGATTGTCCCGAAGCACCGTGAAAACTTTCTTTCTTTATATATGTAAAAAAAAAAATTGTTCCAACATTAAGTATTATAAAATGTTATTTCTAATATATGGCGGAGGTGGCAAGCATCTAAAAAGACTAACCCAGATGCACTTTGGGAAGTTAAATGGATAGAGCGTAGAAACTCTGCCAGAACTGCAGCTTTGATTCCCTCTGGGATTACCCTCACTGGAGACATGTTTACTCTTTGGCACTGTGAGATGCTCTTAATAAAAGCATGGATTCAGGCATATTTCTTACCCCCACACACCCACACACACACACACACACACACACACACACACACACACACACGCACACACACACACACACACGCATGCACACGCACTCCCTCGCACACACACAGACAGACAGAGAGAGAGATTAGGGGGGAAATTAACATACTTTTTGTCCACCACACTAGATGGCAGCAGAGCTTTGCTGCTGCACCTCTGACTGATTGCATATTTAAACATTTGCACATCTCACCTGATCATTTATGTGACATAACCTGATTACACACAGAGTGAAATCCACATGTTCACCTACTGCAGGAGTGACATGTTGGCTGTCAAAAACTCCTGATGTGCATGCCACCGTCATCCCTGGTAAGAAAAAGAAAGAAAAAAAAAATCTAATAACATGGCTGACTAGCTGCTCAGCCTGCATGTCTTGGTGTTGTGAGTTTGCATGAAAAGAAGTGTGCATAAATTAAAGCGGAATGCACTGACATCCCTTCATTGGCCTTTTCCTAAAAAGCCTGTGGAAATGGAAAATGAGTCTGACTTTTGGAACAGAATAATTCCGTTAATCCTTCAGACCCGATCACAGTTTGCCAGGTAATTCTTGGAACTTGGCACCCTATCTTTGAAAGGAAATTGGGCTTAAGATACGTAGTTCCTCTGGTCTTCAGGGAGACTCAAAGACTGCCAGCAGGGAAAGACTTGAAAGTTTGAATTTTAGTGTCTTTGCCTTTTTTGCTTCTGACTTCGAACTAAAACAAACAGATTATCTTCATGTTAAAACGAAGTGTCTCTTGATCGACAGTGCTGTAAAAACACAATTTCTATGTTTGTTGTACATATTTATATTAATATTCTGCCATACTGACACAATTAAAGAATTGTTTATATCACTACAAAAGAGTAAATACAAATGCAATATTATTATTATTAACGCTATATAAAAAAAAAAAAAGGTGAATATTGGTTGTGCCGTTATTGCAGGTGAAAAGCACAATCGTGCATTTGTGGGAACTGGTGAAGAATCATTCCTGTGACTAATAATACCCTTTAAAAAGGAAATTAACATCAACATTGTATGTGATAAATTGGACATTAAAAACTAAGCAACATTAAGAAATAAAGAAAATAGATTTTAGCATCTCAGAAGCTCAGTTAACCAGGCGTATTTCAACAACTTAACGCAGCAGCCGTGACTTGGAGATTTGCTGTACAAGAAAGACTTGTACAGCAAATTATAGTCTTCACTGCCTGTAAAATGTCAGCAATCCGTTGCTTTGCAAATGTTCAGAATGGCCTACTTTCTCTTTTGTTCAGATTTCTTGGACAATCTGGACTCAATAACCTACTTATGCCGGGCAAAACTACCAAAACAAACCCAGGCTTTTTGTCTAAAGTACTTCAGTGACGGTCAACTTTGTTAAGGCGTCAATAAAACGCTGGATTGAAACGTTCAAAAAGAATGTTTTTAGTTTTAATTAAAACATTTTACATAATCATCTTTGGTCACCAAAATTAAGCAGTTTGCTGGATACATTGTATGTTTGCTCTGTGACATCAATTAATATTGGCATGTTGCAAAAATGATCAATTTATTACTTCAACAACCATTATAAGAATAATATTTGTAATATTGACAAATATATTTTTGTTGCCAGCTTCAATCTTAACGGTTTATTAATATAGTGATGTAAGTGCTGCACACAGTAATAGTAATACAAAAGTTTTTGACTAGAGAGCAGATTTTGTGCTTACATCAGATTTTGCAATTGGTCCAGTTCCATTTTCCTTAGTCTTTTTTTTTATTATGCTGAATAATTAACACTGACTTTGACTAAATACGTAGCAAAGCAAAGTGAGCCCTGCAATGCTTCAATTGTTCCAGATCTTTCTGTAACCTCCTGAATCGACATTTCTTGCTCTCTTGTAGTCATTTTGGTAGGCAGGTCACTTTTTGGCAAAGTCCCTAAGCCTTGCAAAAAGAATCAAATGTAACACACGTTTCCTCCGAAGTTTTAGCGACTCTCTCATGGAGTTTTCTGGAGACCTAAAGCCTTAAAAAAATGACTTTGGAAACTTTTCCAGACAAAAAACAAACGGCTGAATTTCTTTGGATCGGGGCATGATCTGCTGCTTCATGAAATGTTTTGGCCTTCTTTATGCTGTCAGACGGTTTCTGTTAAAGTGATTCCTTCATTTTGTTAGCCTGGTGGTGGCCAGCAAAATTGAAACAAGCTTTTAAAAAGTGATTAATTACAGTTAATTCAACGAGAAAGTAATAAAAAACGGCCACATCGGACATTTGGGTAGCTTTTTTTCCCCACTTCAGACATTAAATCATAATTATCTCTATGTCCACTGAAATTTCTTTGTTGATTTGATTTAATTTAGGTACTATGGGGCAAAAACAAAAACAGAAGAAAACTGCATAGAGGCCAATAATTCCTTACAGTACCATAAACAATCCACTGACCCTGAACAAATGCTGTGGGCTGCCTGTGTTGTATTTGTGCATGCAGTGTTACAGAAAACACACTTTTGGACTCCGAGAGGCCGTCATGATTCATCCCATCACGACTGACTGCATCTCTGCGGTGAGAGGGGGGGCGCGGTGAGCTTATCACCCGTCTCCTCGTTCCATGTCCTGCAGCAGACGGTCTTCAAACACCGCTGCGGCCATCACCGACACACCTTAATTGCTCCACGGGAAGCGTATAGGAAGAAGCAGCAAGCACACATCTAATCATCATATTAAGAGGAAGCTTCAGGTGAGATTCTCTCGCTCTTAGAAAAAAAAAAAAAAGAGTAACCTTTCTGGCTACAGCGTTTTCAGGATAAGGTGAGCCGGCTGCGATAGCCTATCCAATATCAGAAACTAATGAGGCAGAAAGAGGAGCCAGAGCAGACAGACACTATCATTTCAGCTCCATGCTTTTTCAGAAGATAAGCTTTGTCAGAGGTCAGATAGTGTGTGATAGTTTGACCAATTTCTAGAGCCATTTCTGGCAGCGGCTTTCGATTTGATGGCAGCTCAGATTGTCGACTGTGGCGAACGAGCAGCAGGCGTCATGCTTGCTCCTCACAGGGGAAATCTCTTTTGGGCTGCTCGGAGTTGGCGCTCTTACTCCCGGTGAGAAGATTGCTCTCATGTTTTATTGAACGCTGCCCCCGGCGCCTCTCATCCTTGACAATCTGATTCTATGAAGGCCCACCTCCTGACCTTAATGTGCGGTCAATAGGGCGTCGCATTTCACTCGCGCTGACCCCTGAATCATCGTCATCAGCCTCATGGAGCCTTTGGATCGCGTTTATGGGCCCCCATCAGACTGGATTAATATATTTGCTTCCCTCCTGCTTTGCATCCAACTGTCCTTGCCCACGAATAACCCGTGTCGTTATTACGTTTCTCGAAATCATTAGATCACACACAAGGCTAGATGGCGTCCTATCCGCCCCCTCTTAGCTCTGCAGCGCCCTTACTAGCTATAGACGTGGCCCCTTGAAATTGAATGTGTTGGACCGAATGGATTCTGATTTGAGTTCGAGTTGAACCGAATTAGAACTGGTCTGAAAACTTGGACTGAACTTGTCTACCTTTTAAAGCGATTTGGCCGTAAATCTAGCGTGCTTTTAGCGAATGTGTTACCTCTGGGTCGAGGCTTTTCATCTCGCCAGCCGCTGCCCGTCGGGCCTCTGCAGCCGTCGGGCCTCTGCAGCCGTCCGTCAAGCTGCGTTTTAGAGGAGATTTAATCCACTAACGCTGTCATGGAGCCAGTGACGCTGCCACATAAAACAAGCTAAGTCCTCTATTATCTGTTTTATCCCTCAACTTTTACGGAGTTTTAGAGAAGGAGACAGAGGAATCTGTTTTCTGATTAGAGGTCCCGCTTACGTGGGGGCGTCCGTGTTTTCATCTTCTCCAAACCATAAAAAATGGAGTCACAAAACCTCTGCACAGCTACCTAATCTGGAGGCCTCGATAAGCAAAGGGGTCATTTTTATCATTGGTTTTGAGGCGTGGGTAACTGGGAAGGACTCTTACTAACAAATGCACAAATTTTGTGATTATTTTTTAAACCCACGAAGCACTAGGTTTGCACTTGTAAAAATAATTAAATATTACTATTAATGAAAGCATCTACTTTTCTGACTGATAGGCTGGAAAGTGGCTGAGATTGTCTGGCGCTGTGCTAATTTGGTTGCTTCTTACCAAACTGGGACTCGTCTGTGTCTCTGGACAGCGACACGTCTGCGCAAAAATCACACGTGGCGTTCCTCAAGGCTCCATTCTCATGTTGCTTTTATTCATTGACTGCATGCGCCCCCGCAGCTTAGGTTATCGAGGGCTACAACATCTGCTGCTATACACACACGAACACGAACTGAAGAAAGGGTCAGGCAGAAGTAATGAGGTCAAGCCTTATCTGCACTCAGTAAGGAAAAACTCTGCAGAGCATGTTGGAAATTACAGTTTTATTAGAGTTATGAGCTTTTAGTTACATTTTAAAAGTCTATTTTTAAATGTACCTTCCTCATTGTCGGAACTGAGAAGCTGCAGAATATATTAAGTCACAAATGTCATCCTAATGTCAATGTTTGTGATGTTGCCACTGTATATATAATAAGCTATTTTGTACCACGCATTCAAACTCTGCATAGCAATAACATATATGGTGAGCTGGAGGGGATCTAACTTGATTCCTACAGTACTTACAGTATTTCTTTAGTGGTGTTGATCTAAAGCTCACAGAAAATACTGTTTATATCGGAAATATGAATATGAATATGATGAAAAAGAGCCAGAAAATGTAGGTTTTCTCCATCACAATACTCAGTACTAGTACTGTAATCGTTACGTTTCCCTGACAACGTGCAAGGCCTAGTTTCCTGTCAAAAGAGAACAAAAATTAGTTTGTTCTATTTTCAGTACTTTAAATGTTGTAATAATGCCCATACAGCTCTCTGCACTAAAGGGAAAAGTCAGACAGCTTCTCGTCTTCGAAATGGTTTCCATGCAGACCACCGCTAGGAAAATGGATTACATCACACTGAAAGTACAGCACAGACTCCATGTTTGTAAAAAAAAAAAGACTGATTTTAAAATGTTTTCATATCAATGTCAGATGTGGAATGGTCCTGAATGCATCTCAAAGCTTCTTAGTAGACCTACACCGTCAGTGTTCTCAGAAACAAAAAAAAGGAGGAAGCAGCATTTAGTTTCTGAAGCAAACTCCCTGAAAACCTGAATGAACGGAAATAGAGTTGGCTCCTTTAAATCGTGGCTGAAACTTCTAGCACATTTAATCAGCTCATTTTCATCGTGCTGGATATTTCACGTAGCACTTTTTATGTAATTCTTGTCTTTAATATGCTGTATGTTTGACTGTTTTCACGTTTTTTTCTTTTTCTAAAAAAAAAAAAACTTTAGGAATTGCCATTTGCATGAATGGTGCTGGACACATAAACTTGCCTTGCCTCACAATGTGTGCGACAGTGAAGTCCCAATCAGTGTTAACACACACATTTATCTCGTCCCTCAGCGTAATTCTGCCTGTTAAGTTGCTCACACTGGCTAATTAACCCTAATTATCACACAGAGAACAGCAAAGGCTAATGAGAATGTGTTTGTTTCTATTTTTATTTTTTATCCGTAAAGGAATGAAAAATTCAAATGAATCCACTGAGACTGATAAAAGGGAAATATTTTAGTATTGATGAATAATTCATTGTGTAATTTTTTTATATATATATTTGTAAATGTAAACCAAAGTTAAAACAGCGTTTTGCTGCTTTGGTCAATCTTTGGATGACTGTTTCCTGATTATATTATAAAACTTAATACTGCAATCTCTCTGATTCTTACTCTCTTTTTTTTATTTTTATTTTTTACATTTCCTTAAAGGAAATGATTGATCTGTTTAATAAAGCAGAGGGTTTTTTTTGCATTGCACAAAATGATTCTCGTACAAAAGATATATGTATACACCAATGTGACAATCACTTGAGAAACTATTCCTCTGGCTATGAAAAGAAATAACCCTTTAGATTATTTTAGGTGTCACATTTCATTCTCTTCTGGAAGAATCGTTGATGATTTGTCTCTTTGAAATGTCGGCGCCGTTTCATCGGACAAATAAGGAAACATTTGGATCCTTGAGAGAAAAGCGCCTTTGACTGAACAACTAAACATCTGTCTTGGGTTTTTCTGCTAGTCTTAAGCAGCAGCTCCCCACAGGGGAAGTGGCATAACATTTTTTTTTCCTCTGCTGAACGAGCCTCTTGCTGCGTCGCTTTCACTTCACCACTGTCTGAAGGATGAACAGAAACAAGAAAATGGGCTGAAAAAGTTTGATGACACTTGCAGGCAGTTGGCCACTTATGCAAAAATGCATGTTTCTCAACGCATGCAGCGTCATTTCTTCACCCGAACAGTGAGACGACTCCACATTGCATGCCGACGTGTTGCCGTTGCCCTGACGCAGATATCTGCTGGTGAGCTGCAAGGCTGAAAAACGGAGGAACTTATTTATCCCTGAAGGGATTTTAAATGATTTGTTGTAATTTTTTCGGAACTTGTCATGCATATTTCTGTGTTTTTTACTACTGGCTCTGGAACTAATTGCCCCCTTGGGAATGATAAAGATTCGCCAGCTTGAATTGAAGGCAACATATAGTGCCTTGCGAAGATAAAATATTGAAATGAAAATTTGAAAAAGTGGGACGTCTCTGTTTGGTCTCCATTACTTTGATACACCCCCCCCCCCAAAAAAGGTTTAAATCGTGTGCAGTGTTCACTAATTGAGGGTCTGTGTGAAGGCTTTTTAATTTTATTAATCTGTTCAAGATTTAAACATCATAAAGTGCTTCACAGGTCTAACCACTAAGTGTGGAGCAAAAGTAACAGCTTGAGTCACATCATGTCCACTCTGGCAGCAACGTGGATTTTCTTTACCAAGAAATCTTTCCACCTAATGGGAGAATAATGACAGGTTGATACTGGAGGAAAATACCTTTGTTTTCTAGTAATAAAGCTATTCTAAGCTCACAGCTAGACTTACAATGGAATAATTTTGTGCAAAGCTGTATGTCACACGTTACATTGTGGGGAAATGTGAAAAGTTGACCATTTAAAAAAAAAATTGGAAACCAAACATCTTGTTCCTTCGACGCCACAATTGTGCACCGCTTCATGCTGGTATATCACTTCTCAGCCTAATAAAATATATCCTCATTTGTTCTTGCAATGTGTGATATGTGAAAAGATTAAGGTTGAAACGTAACAGAGTGTGGAAAAAGATTTGTGCTGAGGACACTTTCCTTTTCCTCAACAATTTGGAAGAAATCCTGTAACTCGTCAAAGCATTCAAACCTCAATGCAATCATGAAAACGAGTCAAGTTTCAAGTAAAGCCTTCATTCGAGTAACCCTGTATGCATGCTTGTGTACCAACATCAGAGTCTGGCTTTTGCAGCCACTGCAGAAACGTCGTCCTGCCCTCACTGGTGTTCCCGGCGTCTCCTTTGTGGTTGCGCTGGGATTACGCCGGGGATTAGCAGGGTACTGGCAGCGCCCGTCAATGGGACAGAAATGACAGTTTCCATCATGCACTCACCCCCCATGCCCCCCCACTCGCCAACCTCCTTTCGCCACTTCACAAAGTTAAAGCGCCACAAACAGCAGATTACATGAGCTCAACTGCAGAGGAAGAAGTCAAACATCTCGCAGTGGAGATTAGGCTGAACAAACTCGTCTTCCTCTGCTTAGCACCATTCAGCCCGTACACAGGGAGCAGCATCTCATGTCCCAGTTTGGACCAGATTAGGAAACTGCAGGCAGCTCTTCCCTGCTTCAAATTAGTGAAAAACAAGCATGCTAAATCAAAAAAAAGTATCACAATTTCCACCCCATATTGCTGTCAGTTTTGATTATTATTATTATTTTTTTTAGAAAAATGATGCATACTAACTCTACAAATAAATACCTAGCGCAAACATCCAGAGATCGGAATCACATGTGTTGACAAGCTCAACACATGTTGTGGTGCAGTTCTTGGTAAAATTGGTCCAGGGCTCAGTTTACATGCTTCCAGGACCTCGGGCAACAACAATAGGTCAAGCTTTTATGTGCGTTTGAACCATCTGTGCCCTTGTTTGTTCAGGCCTTTGCTCTGAGCCTTTTAAATTTTCCATACTTGGTATTACACTTTGGCGAAAAGCTGCTTGCAGCTCGGACTCCGTGCCACAATTTAATGGAGGGGGTAAAAATAAAAATAAAAAATAATATATATATAAAAAAAAAAACATCTTCAATTTCCCTTCCAAATTTCACACACTCAGAAATTATTATTATTATTTTTTATCTCATGCAATAAAGTCAACTACGTGCCAGAAAATGTTTTTCTTTTTCTCTGATATATCCAGAGAAAAATATTATGGAAAAATATGCATCTCATCATTACAGCTGGATATTTGGTGCAGAATCAGAAATACGTTTTGAAAGATAAAACATCCAGATCATTTTCGCCAGCTTTACAGATCAACACGTGAAAGCTTGCAGGCCCCTTTAACTTGTTACTACGCTGTGCAGAGGTTTTGCAGCGTGCAGTATATTCCTGGGTCCTTTCTGGGTCCTTCCAACAAAACCTCGATCTGACCGACAAGCGACATCAGCGAGAGAAAAAAAAAAAAAAAACGTGGAAGAGACTTGTTCAGAGTTTGTTTCAAATTAACGAGTGGCAATTTCTTGATAATAAAGTCCTTAAGAAAATGTTGAAACTCAACATGATGCCAGTCGGTCTAATAAAAAAAAAAAAAAAAAAAAAAACTACAGCTAATCTGATTTGAAAAGGTGTTAATGTATCTGGTGACAAATATGAGAAATGTTAGTATTTGTTAGCTCAAAATAGCTCTGAGTCTACCGCGGTCAAAACAGCAGAAGTTGTGTAGGAAGCTAACATGACTCCACCACCCACACAAGAATGTTGGAATAAATGTGTTATGTATTCTCGTTTGATCATTTATATTTCAGGTGACATTTCCGAAGGAGGAAATTGTAATTTGCAAAGTTCTTACTAGCCACATCTTCCCCTGCTGCTGTCTTGGCCCTCTCACGACGATGCTATCGCTAAGGCTAACCAGCAAGAATTTCCCTAAAAATCAAGAGAGTTTAATGGGTCAGTCCTTCTTTGTGTATTTCAGGCTTAGTTTAATAAAAGAGCACACTCCAGTCTGCATTTAGTTGAAAGTTTTTGGGGGCGTTTGTGTTGTGTGAAAACAAAGCAAGGAACATCGTAGCAGGTGTGGAAGACCTGAGAGCAGCGGCGAAGACGTGCTCAAGGAGGAGACAGAGATGCACACAAACCAGTCAGCATTTCGTGCCTCTCAATGTCATTCTGACGCCGTGGCAAATGTTCGATAATCTTTTCTCTGGGAGACTGGAAACGTGAAAGCGTCTGCGGAAAGCGCGTGTGGCTAAATGCTCCTCGGCGGAAGTTACCTCGATCTGTCACACAGAAGGATGATGTACACCGAAAACACATTCCCTCCCTCCCGGCACTCGCATTTATCTCCCAGTTTATGACCACTCTCCCCCCCCCCCAACGCGGGGCACATCTCTGCCGTGACATCCATCTATTTCAGCATCCTGACTCGCACATCCGGGGGGGCCCGTCTCGTCTCGCCGTCCTTAAGATGTTGGGAACGCATCCCTGATAAGATTTAACCATATGCTTTCTCTTCATTTGGAAGCTGAGAGTGACAAGGGGAAGGTCAACAGTGTCTTTTCTTTTCTTTTTCTTCCCCCTCCTTCTGTCCTGTAAAATGATGTGGAGAGGGCGGTTGGTGAGTTTTGAGAGGGATTTATTTTCCTGTGCAGCGTCAGCTAATGTAAAAAGAGCATTCCTGTGACTTTTTAAGAAAGATCAATCAATAAATCAATAAATCAACCATCCGGCTGCCACGGTGACTGAGCGGTGGTTCAGCATCTAGATTTAAAAGTTTGACTGCAGCACCGAAGTGGACACACCTCTTGAGTATTTTTTAAACAATTCCCTAAAATTGTGTGGCTGCAAAAGGAGTTGACATTTTTAAAAGGCGCTCAGTTTCCTCCTGCGTCACTGTCTTTTTTTTTTTTTTAATTTTAGTTTATTTTTTATTTTTTTGGTTCTAACCCTGCTGCAGCTGCGTTTCCCATGGTGTGAGGAGCAGGTAAATAGCAGAGGATCTAACTCATCCCACGGCAGCGCCGCAGCGCATGGAGCAGCCCCAGCACACAGATGCTTTCTGCTTATCACTGCGCTGCAGCGATGGGGAAGCTCAAAAAGTGCTCTCAGCTGCAGCTCCTGGCAGCCTGCATCCGTCTCCAGATAACTCTGAGCTGGTAGTTATGAGCTCTGTTCATTGATATGTTGCCTAATCCTCTTCATTTTGTTAATAAAGCCCCGATACGTTTGCAGCAACAAGTCTGCAAGCCTCACACAAGAGTGCAAGCGACTAACTTGTCTCAAGATACAGGTCAGAGCATACACCATGTTCAACTGCTGAGGTGGGTTTTTTTTCTTCTTCTTTCCCATCCTGAAATGTGTCTGGTCTCTGGTCTGGAATCAGAAGCAGAATGAATGGATTAAAAACAAATTCATCATATAATTGTACGCAACATTTCAGCATTTTTTATGGCCATTTTTCTCCAAGGTTCACGAAAGTAAAAAAAAAAACAACAACAAAAAAACAAATGCGTGAATATGAAATGGGTGAAATTTGGAGGGTTTTTTTTTTACCCATGGCTTTGCTGGGTCTGGTGGCTCTATATGTGTTTGTAGATGAGCTGGGATGGTTAGGAGGTGAGAGCCATCCAAAAATGGTTCCCTGTGAGAGAAGACAAAACATGTCACAGCCTGACGACTAATAAATGATTGTTGATAAATGAATGTTAATTCTCTCTTAAATTAATATTCATAAGAAGCGGGCAAATTGATATTTGCCTGGTGGTATATATATATATATATATATATATATATATATATGAATATTTATATTCATATATATATATATATATATATATATATATATGAATAACACACCACCACTCATCGGCTCCTATTATACCCCACACCTCAGGCGCCACTGCTCACAATCAGTCATACATTAAAAATCGAGAAGCGACGTTTGATCAAGTCTCCCATCATCAGATTAAAATCCCGTGCAGGGTTAATCTGCACGTTGCCTCCTGAGAGGATGAGCAGTGACACACGATGACTTTAGTGCACCGACAGGGTTGCGCACAAGATGTGCGTCGAGCTCCGCAGAGTCCCGTGAGCGGCGGGACACCGGGAGTCAAAACCGGATCAACACGGATCTTCGCTTGAATCCAGCATTCAACCCCCCCCCCCCCCTCACCCTCCCTCTTCTCCTACCCTGCCAAAGTCTCTCCGGGCTCGTTGCGCGCGGCTTTTACGCACAGCCCGTGAGCGGAGCTTAACTCGCGCTCCGCGGATGTTTTTTTTTTTTTTTTTACCCGACGACGCGCGCGGACCGCGCTACCAACTTCTCACTCCCACAGGTGTGATGGTGTCGAGCCAGCGAACGGAAGGGATGAGCGAGCCGGTCCGCTCCGCGCTGTGCTGAAGGGAAAAGTCCAACCAGCGCGGACGATGGACAGCACTAACCCGCAACCGCGCGCCGCGCCGCGTGCCAAAATGAGCTTTAACAGGCAAAGCTGGATGATCCTAGTGTTGGTGTTTGCAACTATTTCAGCGGTACTCACACAAGGTAAGCGAGCGGAGGGTCACCATATGCCGCATTTTAAGCCATTTTGTTTTTAATATTGAGCGAGCAATGCGTCCCAGTGCAGGGAAAAGTCTTTTGGAGCATCTTGGGACTCTTTCTTAATAGTATCGCATGCTTCTTGTCAGAGGGATGGATCCCTCTCAGCCAAACCACGACTACAGCAGCTTCCTCCAAAGCTCTGAATAATAAATAAACGTCCCCCATTTACCCCACAAACTTTCATCTCGCTCCTCAGTAACGCGGCGCCGCAGCAATCCTAAACTGAGCATAATTACTTGTCTTACTTGCGGCACAGAATTGTCACAGTAGTGAGGAGTGGATTAAATATTTAGGGCGAAATCAGCGAGGAGTAGAAAAGACTTTGATGGGGTTGTGTAAAAAAAAAATTAACGTGAACCGTGCCTTCACACGCTCGGTACATTGTCTGCTTTGATGTCAGCCAGGAAACCCAATTTTATTATTATTATTATTATGATTCAGTGAGGCAAGCACAGAGAAATGCATTTATGCTGTCAACTTAATCAAGAAACAAAGGAGTAAAAAATAAATATATAAAATAAGCAAAGGCAATATATGTGAAGCTCTGAAGTGCTTCTTCGATGGCCATTTCCAGGGAGTGCAGGCAGACTGACTTTTAATAGGATGACAAAAGCTGAGGAATTGGGATAAATCTGATTTTTCAAAGCAGCTTTAAGAGTTTCATTGGAAATAACAATCCCAACCAATCACTACGCAAGCTTAAGCCTCCCTCAATCTATCTGCCTTTTCTCTCTGCCTCTCTTCTCTTATCCTTCCATGACTCCTCACAAGCCACAAGAGCTCCACGCGTTTGAACATCGCGTCATACTCGTGTCAGACGTCGAACGAGAAGATACAGCTGTGAAGTTGCTGCGGTGCATTTGCAAGGGTCATCAGTCAGATTTGCCCCAACCCGTTGGTGCATGATATGGTAGTGGTTAAAATGTCACCATGACAAATATATATATATATATATTTTTGCCTGTTTCAAATTGTGTTTTTTTTTTTTTTTTTTTTGGATGATGAGCTTCAAGTCTCTGAGGCTGGAAGCTCATCTTGCCATCATCTCCTTGGCTCCTCCCTCCTGTCAGGACTCATGTTGGCTGCTTGGTAATGTTG
The DNA here is from genome assembly GCA_922788865.1 of Poeciliopsis turneri. Lineage (NCBI taxonomy): Eukaryota > Metazoa > Chordata > Actinopteri > Cyprinodontiformes > Poeciliidae > Poeciliopsis > Poeciliopsis turneri. The sequence continues at coordinate 519,208 of CAKLNU010000120.1, read as the reverse complement.
ATTCATTTCAGGGCCGAATACATCTATGAATATTAGGTTTTTGCGAACTTTGCTTCAACACCTTCTTTCCGATTTGCTCTCACTCAGATACTTCTTCAGAGTTCAGACACAAACTATTGGAACCTCACTCAGAAAAGTAGGGTTGGCTGCAGGAGATGTTTAAGTGTTCGATAGTGATGTTCTGCAAACAGACAACTGAATAAGTTGTGAGAAAACAGACTTAACTGTGCATACGAGTGGATTACTGTGCATTGATCCATTATCTGGTGTTGGAGCAAGCATGTCATAATAACAAATTTGTAGTCATGGCGATAAATGATAGTATTGTTGTTTTGAGACCATGTTCAAAGTAACATGATGGCAATGGCAAGAAAAGCCTCTCAAAGGTCAGTACGCTTCAATTTCTAACAAACAATTTACACTGGAACTGGAAGACTTTTTAAGTATCAAAAACAAATAAACAAACAAAAAAACCCCAGAATCAACAACTAGCATGAATTATGATGTTTCCGTAAACAAAATTGTCCTTCCAAAGAAGAAGAAAAAAAGAGACCAAAGCACCAGATTGAAGACGTTTGTCACCCAACTTTTGGCAGGAAGAGAGAGAAAAGAACAAAAATGATAAATCACGGAAATTATTGAGCTTGTTTTAATTTATTATGCAACAGGTGTTAATGGAAACTTGCCATTTGAACTGGGAACTGATTTGACATCATGCTAAAGTCCCACATCACAATGCTGCCACCGGGGACCTAGGCTTGTGGACTGAACGATGCATATTTAATCTACATCACATTGTGTCATGTCCGATTAAATTGAAATCTATATGCCTGTGCCATACATAAGCTTGAATAAATCTCTTTCAGCTGGAGACTGCCCCTGAAAATGTAACTTTCAATTAACTCATTGCAGGATTTTTGCCAAATTATCAAGCGTTAAGTGTGTGTCCCAAGTGAATGCTTAAATGTTGTGCTAACACCAGTACATATTTTTTGCACTCAAGTACCTCCTCTTCGGCAAACTGTCAGAAGCTAATAAAAAAAAGGCTCTGTTAAAGACAGATGCTCTGCAAAGGCGAGCCAGTCAACAGACTAAAAACTCACTGCTAAAGCTTGATAAAAGATGCCCAGTGTCACAGGTGCATAATTAGTTCTAGTAGTACCACCTGGGCCTTCGCCAGGGCGTTTTTAATTTCAACAAATTGATATCCGGCGAATCACCTCATATGTGACCAACATTTCATCTACAAAAGCACCTGTAACAGCAGCATAAAAGGAAAAAAAAAAAAACAAACCCAAAAAACAGATCTTTTCATCTCACTATTTACCAATTAGAATGCAGACACCCATTGCCTTCTGCAAAGCTGTTGGGATCGCAAAGTTGTTTTGCACATATGGTAAAAGCCATCAGTGCACATTAGGATTCACCGAGGATTTTCAGGCTTTAAGCATTTAATGGAAAGACACAAAGATTGATTAAAACTCTGGGAGAAATGCTTTAAGACAAACGCGCCGAGCAGCTGCAGAAACCAAAAATCTACAGGGAAAAGATTGTTCATTAGATATTGTTTTATGCACGGTACAAAAAAAAAAAAAAACACCAATCAAGCTAACTTTTGCATTTTAATTACATAAAAATATTCCTCTTTATGAATGAAAGTAATTATTTATGCTCAGAGATGAGACATAATCCACATCGCAGCTTTGTTTCATGTGGAGTTTCAGTGAATAATTTAAAAACATTAGGCGCTGGAATGGTACATTATTTTTGGGTTTTCTATATTTTATGCGAACAACTGTTTTTCCATGGAGGAATGTTTACGAGAAACAAATTGACTGATTTGCAAAGCAAGAACTGAATGCGAGAGTTCTTACTTACACCACTTTTTTTTTATGCGGACGAAAAAACAGTTAAAATCACACATGGACTTCATGGAAGTCGATTAGTTTCCTGGCGCGGGAGGAAGCGAAGATTTGACTCCGCGCTTTTTTTTTTTTTTGTCGAGGCCGACGTCGCTAAAGACGTGAAACGTGGGTCTGCGTTATCCATCCCCAGAACCAGCTTCAATGCGCCTGGGATCGTTGTGCAGCTCAAACGCTGAACAGTTTTCGAGAAGCACTTTGCTGTTGACTCAACGTGGAGGCGAACAGCTGAACACAATCCTCCTCCTTCAAAATCTTGTTGCGAGGAGCTAGCAGAAGAGCTAATATGCAAGCAAAGCACAGGGCTCAGCATGGCAGCAGAAGCAATAACTGAAAAGCTTTCATTCATGGAGCAACTGGAGAAAAACTGGGGAGCTTATATACTGAGGTGAGAGAGAGGTGAGCTCAATTATTGGACTGGTGAACAGCTGGGCAGCTGCAGAGGAGGGCAGCTGAGGGAAGGAGACGAACAAACATGGAAGAAACACAAGGAAGAACAAGCCAAATAATGGAGAGTAAATGACATGCACAGTCAGAAGAAAGGAATAAATAAGAAGCTAAGGACAAATAAAGAATACAAACTTAAACGACAGCAATGAAGAACCCAGAAAACAAACATCAGTGGACTGCGACATGGTTGACAAATGGCACAGTGGTTTTACATTTTAATGCCTCATGTTGGTTTTATCCAGACATATTTAATGCGTTTGCAGCCAAATAGCTCTTTTTTTTTTTCTTGTCATGCATGAAGGGGCTTTTGCCTCGTCTGGTTGGCGACAGCAACACTCTACTCAAGAGTTAAAGTTTTGGAATTGGTTTTATTTCTTGATCAGCACAATGTAAATAAATAGTTCTCAGAACAAAACAAAAAACACTGGCACAAACAGACTAAGGTACACAAAAGGGCCCTCCTTTAGATTTTGTGGAACATGTATATAGATATATATATATGTATATATATATACATATATATACATATATATATTGTATATATGTATATATATATACATATATATACATATATAAAGACTAAGATTACATGAGGGTAACAAAGCTGAGCTAAAGAGCTAATCAGAGCTGCAGAGGTTTTCCTGCTTTTCAGACAGAGTAAGCTAGTTTATATTTACTGAAAATGGAGCCTCTGCCAGCTCTGGGTTCAAACGGCACTTCTGTCACTGTGGCCCCTGGTAGGACGAGCCGCAGCAGCCCAGATTCAGGCTCCAGTCTCCTCCTCGCGTGGCGCGACGCAGCGCCCACTCAGTGAACATGAATGACACTCATGTCTGTGTGGGCAAGGAAGGAGGGAAGAAGAAGAAGAAGAAAGGAAAAAAAGAGCAGAAAAGAAGAGAAAAGCCGCGCTGCTGGCTTCTTCTGAGGGCTGCTAGCTTGAAATGGCTGTGACACCCAGAGTGAAGTCAGCGCAGTGTGAACGGTCCAGGCCAGCTTGACAGGCCTTTTAGCTGGAGTGGATGAACAAAGATGAAAAGCGGATGAGATAGATGGATGACAGAGAGACTCATCAAATGGCAGCAGCCATGAGGGGACATGACGAATGATTCTGCTTTAAACCTTCCGAACCGGAGGCACAGCGATCAATAATTCAGGGATAAACACACGTTATGTGGCATCTCTTCACGTTGCACAAATGCGCTTGGCACAAATTTTGTTGGAGATTTGATCTGTTTGACGACGCCGCGGACGTTTGCGGTTGCACATCAGTTCGCAGGAACGCGTTTGATTCCTTGTCGGATGCTTTTTTATGTGCTGTGAGATGCTGTTGGTTTTTATTGACTTAATCAGACGTTTTTTTTTATTATTACTAACTAGAGAAACACAATTCAGTTTTGGGCCTGCTGTTGTATTTTTATAGTTCTGTTTAAAAAGACATTAAAAAGAGATTAAAATAAAATGACCTTTGAATCAAAAGGCAAAAAAACTAAAAAAAAACTTTCACTAAAGATCAGATCATATTTATTCTGCTGTTCTCATGGTGGCATGAAAGAATGCACAAATAACTTCTTTTTCTCTTTAAAGTCATTGGTGTTACCATTACTGGTGTTTTCTTCTGAATGTTGTTAGCTCATAGAAATGAGAAAAAAAATACATTCTAACCTTTAATCTTATATCCAACTTTCATTTGCTAAAAGAAGGACTTAATGGTGTAGTTACACAATAGTAGTCATAATTACATAATAACTTAAAGTCACAGTGTTCCTTTTGTCAGCTAAAATGATCCTGAAAAGTAAATGGTATGGTATAAAAAAATGACATAGTTATACTGTTTGGAAATGACTGCAACTAAATTTTGGTGTTGGATGCTTTCAGAAGTTTGAAAGAAAAAACTGCAATCAAGATCCTGAACATCCTGATCAATGCTGCTTAAAAATAATCAAAAATAAAAAGAATGGCGTTGTTCCCATCCTGTACCTTTACCACAAATATTCAAGTTATGATGGGAAAACAATCAGAAAGAAACCATAAGCTTGTTTCGATGGTGGGTGACACCAATTAGAAATGAATAGCTCATTACTTTTTCACAACAATATACTAAAGTAACAAAAAAACATTGAGGTGTCCGTTTAATAAATTCATAACATTTACAGATACATAATGCACATATTTCCCACCTTCTTTGAAAGAGATTTGGTGACGTCTGATCAGGTTTGATGGTTCAAAACTTGTCTCTCCTCTAACTTGACTTTAATGACTCACTTGCAGTTTTCGACTCTTCGTTTGGTTGAATTGACTGAGCTCCTATCCCGTCAGCACAAACCCAGCATTTGGATTGTGCACAAAAAAAAAAAAAAAAAAAAAATAATTCTGAATGCTGAAACTAACCTAGAACTGATGGGAAGGTGTAGCTTTCTTGCAATGTGCTTCCTGTTCATTGATGCGTCGTCGATCTTCACCGCCTCGCAGTGCGAAATCTGGTGTCTGTGAATCAGCCCACATCTCCAGAAGTCACAATCATCCCAGGATCATAGTAGAACAAAGCGTCCGGTGGGTAATTCATCTCACCTTTAAAATATGAAGTGAACTTTTTAAGGAAAAATAACTTGTAAGAAAACTGTGTTGAAACAAACAAACAAACAAAAACATTTGCATTTGTAATATTCTACGCACTCCCCTGTTTTTTATTGCCATGCCTTTTTCTGTGCCACACCTATCTGTTTAAGAGACGGAGGAGAAGGTAATCATCCAGGTGCACTTTCCCATAAATCATGCACAAACAGCTCCGGCTCTGTTTCGTGGTTCAATACCGAAGTCGTTCTGTGACTATTCAAAATTTCATTATGATATTGATGTTTTTGAATGGACCGCATAAACTTCTTCTAGTAATATTGTTTGCCATTCTTGGTAAGAGAAAAGGGGGAAAGCTTAAGGTTTAAGGTTAATCTCAGAATCCTTTTTAATTCTTTGATGCCCTACTCAGCTGATAGGCTGTCCTTCTTTGGCCCCTGTGTTAAAGTAGGGAACAGCAGTTTATTACCAAATGTACATGCAGGCGGGGAGGGTTTCTTTGCCTATACATCTCCCCAAACAGTACAGTGTATTTTTGTTTTATTTTGGTAAACTGTAAGCTTCTGTTCTTCATCTTCCAGATCTGAACAGCAAGGAACTCACTGATGCTAAGAGTCCAGTGCCTTTCCCTGTCTTCCTGCCGGTCAACTATGAGGTACGGGACGCCGACTACCTCTTCCTTAAGGAGGCTGGGCAGGACTTCATGAGGAACTCCAGCATGCAGAGTCACACGCAGCCATTCGTTCTTTTAAGAGCCAGCCGCCAGCCAGCCGTCAATGCCAGCTACGGTCCCGTGTCCACAGAGAGACTCGTGCCTCTGGATCTGGTGCAGTCGGTGCAGCTCTTCAACGCCCCAGATGTCTTCACATTCAACTGGAAAATCCAGGCCTTCGTGCTGACGCCTCGCGTTTTCTCCTCCAAGCCCAAAGTTCGAGTGCTCTTCTACGTCGCAGGGAGGGATTGGGCCAGAAGCGAGGGCGCCTTGGATGAGCTACCATGTGTGACGGTTTATGCTTTCTGGCAAACGCAGGAGGTCAGGGGTTCTTGCGCCATAGGAGGCGAGAGGGGAACTTGCATGGCTGAGCTTGTGCCTGAGCCGGGGTGGTTTGCTGCGGGGTCAGAGGGCACCAGCAGGGAACGGCAGGATCCATCTGCTGGGAACTCGGTGGAGCTGTACTACCAGGCTCAGCCCCGGGTGAAGGGAAGTGCTTTTCTGTGAACGGAAGCCGGTGGAGCAGCTCGGTGCCACCGGCTGAATACGTTCCCGTGACTCCCATGCAGAGGATCGGAAGCGTGCAGCTCCTGCAGATTCCCAAGGGGATGGCCACGCTGTCTCGCCTCAAGCTCGGGAACGCCATCGTCATCCGGACGTCGTCCAAACCTCTGAAAAAGACCGACATCGCCACTTTCTACATCCTGATGGCCAGCTCTGCTCAGCTGACCAACTTCACTCTCAGGTACGACTGCGTCTGTTGTCGCTTCAAGTGAAAAAAAATTTAAAAAAGAAGAGAAAAAGACAGAAACCAGAGACTTTTTTCACTCACAGTATTAGTCATCTTCTCTAATTCTTGCCCTAATCCACTGGCATCAAAAATAAGGCCATGTCAGGAGCACAGAGATATAACGTGGATTACGGCATTTCTCTGAAAACATCACAGCGGTTTTTCGGTGAAGGGAGCGAGATTACTTGCTCTAGTGCTGCCTGATGACATTAAGAGCTGCTTCAAGAGTGGTAGTCATCCTGGTTAATGTGCATCAAACAAAGTCACGTGTGACTCATAATTCCTGAAGGGATATATATGCCCAGCGTCTTGTGAAGATCGTGGCGATTAATTGCGTGGCTCAATCAAATGTGAGGCTTTTGCGGCGCAGCTTCTTTCCTCTTTTGACGGCACAGGCTCCTGAAGACAAATTTATTCCTTTTAAGGCGCCTGCCTCATCCATAGCTGCAAAAATCCTGTGTTTCTGGCAGCTGTGATAAAATTACTTTTCTTATCTCCAAAAAAATAAATGTTTCACTTCTTGATGTATATTCTTCTTGAGAGGGAAAACAGGGCCTTCCAAACACTTATTTCACCATTTCTGCTTTTTTTCCACATCTCATCGCAACCCCTCAACCAATGCTGTTGCAATTTCAAGCAAACGGCAGAATTGCATAATTAACGGAAAGGAAAACGATACAGGTTTTGTTTCTTTGTTTGTGCATCACTAAATAAGTCCCACATATCTCACATGATTTGCCGCTGCAGGTTTTCTTGTCGATTTACCTCCACTGAGTTTTACGATTTCTGGACTGGAAGTTGTTTCTCATCTATATTTAACAAAATATTAGATTAGATAAGCTCTTTAAAGTCTCAGATTTCTGTGCTAAGATCCACACTTAAAAAACAACAACACAAAAACCAAAAAAAACCCTTACTTAACGGTAAAATACCTGCAACTGTGGTTGCCAGAATTTTACTATATGAATATCGTAAAATAGTTACCATAACATAGTTTTTTTCTTCGAGTGTTTAACTCTGCTAATGAAATCTCTTTCCTAAGAAAGTCATTCCTGCATCATTGATTTTGCGACCCCCACAGATTGATACTCATGTATTAGTCAATCCCTCCAGTTTTTTTTTTTACAATTCTGCCATCCTAGGAAGTCAAGAAAAAGTGAACAGATCAAGAGCAACGTAATTGTGAGTTTATTAGCAATTTCCTGCAAAAGAAAAATGGTCAGAAACTTTGGGTTCAAGTGGCTGCTAACTCCCATCTGCAGGTGTCAGTATTTCCTACTTCTACTCCACTCCTGCCAAGTTAAAGTTTTGACAAAAAGTCCTATTCTGCAAAATAAAGGTGTTCGGCGTTCTTCGTGCCTTTTGATGACGCCGCCCAGGATGTGGTGGAAAATTGTTAAATTCTGCATATGAAGGCCAGGAACAACAACGCGACTGACTCGACTCTCGTGACTTTTGTCAGTTTGTTTTCCTATTGTCGCAGAAAGTGACGCAATACGGCAGAGATGCGGCTCAACACTGGAGGTGGAGTGAATTAAACGCGCCTGACCTGCTCTCGCGGTTTCATTGATGCTTCCGCGGTCATCTGCAGCCTTTTGTTGTCTTTATCCAGTCGGAGATCAAACAGAACCTCTCCGCAGTAACGCTGCTCGATATGCTGATTTCAGCTGTCAGAACAGACGGAGCGGAGATTTGCGCTAACCTGATTACAGACAGATTTATTGTGTTATTATTCAAGACAGGCTCTTCTTTACTCCGAGCAGGTGAATAATGATCTGTCAGGGGGAATGGAAAGCTTTTTCTCAAACAGGACAGTTATAGATTTGGTTGGTTTGTAGAGGTAAACGTATCTGTGTGTGTTTTTCAACAAACCTGTAAAGGCTGTTTACCCTTTCATTAGTTCCTGTGGTGAGATACAGTACCTTCCAAGTGTACAAATACCCTTTGAACTGTGACAATAAAACCACAAGCTTCAAAGGTTTTTGCCGAAATGTTGCAGAACCTGTTGTAAGACCAATATAACGTTTTGTATAATTGTAAAGAGAAAAAAACCAGGATAAGGTAGCATGAATGTCAGCCTATGTTCACATTTAAAAGTCAGAAAAAACTATTTGTACTCATCCCTCTCCGATGTCTTTACAAATCCAGACCAAACAATAGCCTTGGTAAATCAACAATTTTGCAAAAAAGAATCCACTTTTGAGCAACTTAACTGTATAAATAATACAGTTTTTCTATGAAGGCTTCAGTGTTTTGCTTTAGTGAAAGAGTTTAATCTCAACTACAAACCTGCTATGACATGGGCATCACCCGCACTGACAGGCCCAGCAAGGAGAGCAGTAATAGATTTAGATATAGCCAAATATCTAAATCTTTGGTTCTATCGAAGATTTAGCTAACTCTGGTAACTCTGGAGGAGCTGCAAAGATTCCCACCTAAAGAATCTGTCAACAGGACAACTATTAGTCATGAAATTTAGCTTCTACGAAACAGGAAAGCCATAATTGAAAGACTCACATAAAAATGCCTCAGTTACAGTTTATTTCTATTTATTTGTCGGGGAAACTGCATATATGTGGAACAACTTACTCTGGTCAGATGACAGCAATAATTATTATTATTATTTTTGTGTTTTTCTTCTGGCAAATTGTAGAAAACTACTACTATGAACATTATTCCCAGAGGGAAACATGGCAGCAGCAGCGACTTGGTGTCAGAAAAGACTTTCTTCAGCAGGCCGACGTCAAGACGGATGAAGTCAAATATAAAACAATTCTGGAGGAAATTTCATGTTAGAGGAAGCGAAGGACTTGAGGCCGGGGCAGAGGTTGAACTGAGCAGGACAACAACCCAAAAGCTCGCAGGCAGCATGTGAGGTCAAAATGTCCAGTCAAAGTCCTGAAATCCAATTGGGAATTTTAAAACTGATGTTTACAGACACTTTCCGTTCAGTTTACCTGAGTGTGGGTTATTTTGCAAAGAAGAATTGGAAGGCAAAAACTGGTATTGATTCGACGACAGATAACAAAAAGCATAAGTGTCAAAATGTTTCGTCCTACACTTCTTCAAGTTTTGAAGAATATTTTTGGGGAGAATCATCAAATTCAATAATAGCATATAAACCCACTTGAAAGGTTAGGTCATCTATTTGTCTTAATTATCGAGTTTTCTTTTCTTCCCGTCTCTTTATTTTAGCTGAAGCAATGAAGCCAAAAATGAAAAGTTAATTTCCCGCCCTCTTCAACCTGTCACTTTTAATCATTGCCGCCTTATCTCATTTACTTAGTCACCCAACAGAAACCCAAATTAAAATCAGATAACCCTGATGCCACCTCACTTCCTTTTCTCCCCCCTCATTTTCTTCAGTTCCCTCTAAGCCTCCTGGTTTCTGCATTCGGTTGGAAGACTGACAATATTACTTGGAATCCGTTTAGTAAGCCGTCATGTCTGCACTGTGGGTTTTGGTAACGAGACTCAGAAATTTCCGTTCTGCATCATCCCGTAAGCGCCGTGCACTGTGTGTGCTCTTGCCATTTCCGCGGCAACACGTCGCCACGCTAGTTCATCTTATCTGCATATTAACAAGCTCTGCGCATCCAGACTTCAACAGATGTCTGTGTGCTATATCACTGTCTGCGTATCCCATTAAGCTCTCCTTAATGCTCTCTCATCAGCATGATTAACGTGTTATTGATCTCTATGCCCAGAGTCGAGGGATATTTAAATTTAAGGTTGACCGAGGGGCCGGGGAGGGGGGGAGGGCGTCTGTTTCTTGTTTTTCAGTTTTTTCACGCGTTCATCAATTGGAGTATTTCTTTCACTTGTGAAGTTAAAAGGCATTGACTGTAAACCAAAGTGGTTTGTTAAGGCCTCTTCTTCGCCTGTTGAAACATTCAGACATGAAATTAAATTTAGCCGTCTTCCTCTATACGACACGGTTTCCGCTGAGCCTTTCAACCTGGAAATCTGATCCTTCATCTGAGTGACAAATGGGGGCTTTACATCCATTTTGAGGGCCGCCGTCCCCGCCATCTGGCAGCAGCGCTGCTGGCATGGAGGTCCCCCCGAACTCCCCCGCTCCATGAGAACGATAAGCACGTTGTCAATGGCTCGCCATCAGACTGGCTAAACGTTGGACATTTGCCTGCATAATTAATGACTGCATGTGTTTCCGATTTCATCGGGGTTCTGCTGGCGGTGCTGTGGCCCCCGTAGCAACGTATCCACACAATTAGATTGGGGAAAAAAAAAAATCATAGCGTGGAAGAAGCAATTACAAACCTTATGGAGCATCTCCATATTGCCATTAATAATAAAATACACAGGGAGTTGGGCATCCAGGTTACACCAAGGAAATAGTCAAGCTTCTGCTTAATGGAATTTTTTAAATAATCTCGTCGTCTGGAAAACGTTTCATTTCAGAGTTAAGTCTGTCTGCAAAGCTGAGCTGTAATCCAAAATGTCATGACATGGGTGGATTTGTAAGTAATAGGTCGTATACGTTTGTGTTCATCTGTAGCACGCTGGCACAGCGTCCATCAGAAACATTCACATTCAGCTGCAGCTTCAAGCGCTTTGAACACTTTTTGCCATTGTTCTTTGCAGAACAGCTGAGGGTCCGTCAGACTGGTCAGAGTGTCTGAGCAGCAGTTTCACTCTGTTGTTGCAGATTCTCATTTGGATTTTGACTCGGGCATCAAACACACAGATATCCTCCAGTTTAAAACTCAGACTTTTTACAGCGAACACATCCCCAGTAATTAACAGGTAGCCATCTTGATAGGATTTCAAAACAGCGATGCAACAGGATTCGGACTTTTTCAGCCGCTTTAAGTGACAATGACAAGAAAAGCAAGCATTGTTATCTTGTGATCACTAGTTTATAGGTTTACAAAGGGATTTTGTTTTTCCAAAATTTGAGAGTCTAATGTTTACAGTTAGAAAAATTTACAGAAACCCCCATAAAGTCAGAACGGTTTCTTACAAACACTGACCTCAAAATCCAATATGGCTTCTTTGTGTTCATGACCAAACAAATACCACCTGACTGCCCCCTCCACCTGCCGAAACACATAAAAATGAAAATACACGTTGGTTTTTAATTTCAGTCCAGTTTTGATTATGGGATATGTTAGAGAATAACTTACATTGACAATTAATGGTTGTGTATGCCTAGAAAAAAACAAAAACAAACAAAAAAACCAGTACATTTGTACTTTTAATACCTGACACATCATTTAATCTTGCCCACGAACACTGCACAGCTTCCTTTTGAAATGAATTTGCCAGTTTGTATTTGAAGACACAAAATTAAGAGAAAACGAACACGGACCAGCAATAGACAGCTTCCACCTGGTATTTCTAACAGAAACCATTACACTGTAGATCTGGCTGGAAGCTTAGGGTGGTGTAATCTTAAATCTTTTAGCTCTCAACATATTTTCTTCAAGAACTGCCCTGTTTTTATCTCCATCCATCTACCCACTGGCTATGGGAAGCTTGTCCGTCCTCGCTGAAGGAAACTAGACGCCGTATGTCTGCTGTATCGCCTATTTAGCTGGTGGAAAAGAGAAAATATTATTTAACATTATACTGAGAATTAATCACATCCAGATGAAGTCTAACTACTTGAATTAAGACATTGCTCCCACATACTTGTGCGCAGTCTGTGAGCTGCGCAGACTCCACCCACGCTGTCTGCAGACGGGTGAGATTTCATAGTCGAGCACACATACTGCACAAATTTCTCCTGGTAAGTTTATTAAATTTCCCACAATCCGAATGAATACTAGCAAGATTGATGACACTGAGGTCTCCTGGTTCTGGTCTACTCTGCTTTCCCAGGACCAAACATGGAGAAGCAACATTCAGTTTCTGTGCTCCAAAAACTTCTAGAAAACTGCAAAAGTGCTGAAACACTGAGTTCCTTTAAATCGAGGCTAAAATCCCCACCTGTTTAGCGTTACCTTTGATTGATAACAATCAGAGCAGTGATTGATATATTTGATGTATATGAAGAGTTTAATGATGGTTTCCTTGTTTCATAATTGGTTACTGTTTTACATTCCTTTGGTGTAAAGCACTTTGAGCTGCCCTGTCGCTGAAATGTGCCATAAAACTAAACTTGACTTGACCTGACTATATATCCGTGCAAAAGTCCGAGAGACGTAAAGTGTTTTTGCGAGACGGGGTTTATTCCATGAGCGGATGTGGAAAATAATAATAACAACAAAAAAAAGAATATTGTGTAACAGCTGAGCCGCTCCTGCCACTCATATCTTACCTGGTCACAAAGTGAGATGGATGGCTGTTGCAGCACCTGAAAGCTGCCTTTCACACACGCTGTCAGCATGAGTCTCCGCAGCCATCCATCTTCTCTGCCCCGGTGCCTCTCCCCGCCCACTGTCTTCCTCTGGGCCCACGAAAACCATGGAGACGGGTTTCTGTTCCCAACCACTCCAAAAAAAAAAAAAAAAAAAACTTTTCCAGATGCAAGGGAATACCTTTTTTTTTTTTTTTTTTTTTTACTTCTTTGAAAAAAGGGACTTTAGATAAGACTCCTTGTTACTGCCACTTTTCATTAAGTACACCCTGCTCCACTCGGCCCTAATACATGGAGGTGTTCCATCATGGCAGGCCACCGTATTCAGAGGCAATTACTAGATTAACCACCCTGTTACGTTTTCTCATTATTACTGTGAATATTCCATCCTTCTTCCCTCGCTGATTGCAGTGCATTAAAGGTTTTAAGGTTTCCCCGATTGGAAGCAAACTGCACATTCACACTGCAATTATTATTCTCTCCAGTCAGCAGAACTGCAGTTATATCTAAAAGAGCTTACAAATCGCTGGTTCAACTAACACAGAGCAAAGCAGCTTAAAAGTAAAGAAAAAAAAAAAAGTCAAATTGCAGATTTTCAATAAACATATCGATTCATTGTGGGAGGTGTGTTATTATTATTATTATTATTTTATCTCTGGTATAAAGTGACATCAAGCTGCTGATTATCTCAGCCTTGCATACAGATTCGGAGCAGATTTGTGCAGAGCCTCGCAAATGGATCCATACCCTCCTTTTCCCGTATTTTGTCACATTACATCCACATTGCATTAATATTTTATTGAGGTGGTTGGTGGCGGAATGACACAAAGTAGAAAACAAGTCTGAACGGAGGCGAAGAGAATAAACGATCAATCACATGACATAAGACAAGAAACTGTGAAAAACCTCAACTCATTTTGTGATGCGCTCTGTGCATGAGCCGATGCGACTGCATAGTTCTTTAATTTCATCTCTTCCCAGAAAGCTATCAACATTTCACAGCTGATCCCAACAGCAGCAATAGGGGGACGCTGCGTTGACACTGCATTGCCATTACTGTGAACAACACGGGTCCGGCCACCTTCCATCTCGCTATCTGCTAAAGCGAAACCAGATCAGGAACAAGCAGGTCCTTGTACTGAAACCTCATCTGTTCTCCTTTGCTCATTTAAACCACACTGTGTGTTTTCTTCCTCTGTTGTTGCCTCCACATCCTCCTGGGAGCGCTCAGACTGTTAACAATTACCCCCTTCTGTTTTCCTCTGTCAGTCACTCTAATGCGCACGGAAACTGGTTTCAGCTACTAACCAGAGAGACTCTGAAGCACCTTGGCTGCAGCTGTGCCTTCCTTCTGGGGCTTTATTTTCTGTTCCAAGTTAAATGCGATTTAAGAAGTCAGAGTTTTTCTTTTTTTTATTATTTGCGAATTTATGTGTGGTAAAATACACAGAGAGGCGCAGCTTAAACCTAGGTGCTGTGTCAAGAAAAACAGGACACAAATTACTTTGAAAATTTGTCACAGGTTGTTCTCTGTAATCTTTTCAAAGTCTAGTGTGAGGAAAGGCCGTCATATGGATCCAATAAATAACATAAACCAGGAGGAAGTTGTTTTATGTTGTTTTGGTTTGACCAGAGTTTTTATTAGAATCCAGTAACAAGCCTCGCAAATTTCAGAACCAAAATAAATAGAAATATGATGTTTTGTACATACAACCATATCACTTTGTTTTTATTTGCCATAAGAATAGATCATTTATAATAGTTAATTAACAATACACATAAATCGATGTGCTGACTCTTGAGTGCCTTTTTGCAATTAATAGAATTCAATGACACAACCTGGTGTCTTGTAAAGGTTCATGTTGTAGAAATTCAATTTTGGTTTCCTCACAGTTACTCAGCGACTGTAATTTTCTCTAATTTAGTGCTGGATTAATCTAGAATCCACCCGTTCAGATCTGGTCTGAGAATCTCACGTGTTCAGGTAGTTTGGAAAATTTGAGTTTCTCGATTCTTTCCTTTTTCCTCCCCCAAACTTTTCCCCTGAAACCGGCATTAAACAAGATGCAGGTTTTTGATAAAGGTTAGGCTTCCAGCAGCCGAGGCAACATTTTGAACATTCAACCTCTTACCCATAAATACCCGCTTCTCCCGAAAGCAGTAAATTACAGAATTAGGGTTGGAGCCTTTGTGATTAGGACGATTCCCTCAGATAAGGATCAACCCAAAATTAATTCCAGAATTTAGACGTTCGAACAATCTTTAAGTATTTTTGTTCTTAATCATTTGACAGCATGTAAGGGATAATTTTGACGGATGTCTTTTAAGGTTTATTGGACAGATTATAAATTTTGGACCTAAACTACAACAGCATTACAACTGATACGTAGATAATAATTTGTAATGTAATCAAATTTCTGGACATTTCATAACAGGATCATGACAACACTATTAAAACCTTTTTTTTTTTCCAGATTAGTTAGCCAGAGCTTCTTCATTAGCTGTTCAACATACTTTTGCTATGGCAATTAAAATACCTTTTGACTTTTAACCAGTGGCGTTAGCTGTGCACAATAGACACCAAACATTTGCTTTATTTGAGAGCCAGTTTTTTTTTTTTTTTTTTTTTACACTGGAGGATTTCCCCTGTTAGCCTTGTCCTCCTTTTGTGAACTCTTATTAATCAGGGTAATGAGCTTCTGCAGCAAGCAGGTGGGACGGAAACGGGCATGAGCTTACACAGAAGCCGTGCTCACAGATCACTTACTCCTTTCTAATTGCAACCTTTCACCTTTTGAGATCTTCTTCTGTTTGAATTCAAAACAGCCAAATTCATTCACTGAGAAAAAAGGGAACACCCTCCAATCTCGATTTCCTGCTGTCAGGACGGTGGGTCGTCGCTGGCACTGAAGCTCCACGACGGGTGTTGGAATTAGCTCCCACTTTGGCAAATGTGCAAGTTAAGCTCCGGCGCTGCAGGAACACAAATGTGTTCAAAATATTCAATGCAGTGGGTCAGTATTATTTTATGTCATGGGGACAATAATACGCGCAGGGTTGCATTCGTTCCCAGGGCCCAACAGGGACCTGCATTTCATTTTCCTTTTGGCTGAAACTAAAACCAAAGTCAGCAGCAGGAGCGGTGCTCAGATTGCTGCTGCTCTTATCGCAGATTATGCTTCCTTAGAGACTCGTAATGCGCTCTACACTTGTGTTTATCTTGAAGATTGCGAGATAAACCACACAGCTTTACATGCGAATGAAAATCAAAGAATTAGACTTTTTTTTTTTCTAAACTGTGTACCAGAACCTGTTTATGCTGTTTGTGAGCAGGTCCCACAAGAGATTTGATAAAAACACACACACACACACACACACACACACGCACACACGCACCCCCCCCCACGCGCACACACACACACACACACACTAAAAAAAAAAAACCTAAACCCACACACAAATAAAGAGGCAACACATGTACAGAGTTCTATTGTTGTTTTCTGTTTTTAAAACTCGTGTGTCTCTCTTGGCCCCCGCAATTCTTCCAGAACAGCATCTCATTAACGTTTGACCTACTGAAAGCTGCTTATGCCGGGGGAAAGCCCGCAGGAATAGCGTTTTCTGCCTCATAATGTACACAATTTATAAATTAGTCAGCCAAGAAAACTCCCAACCCATCTGTGTATTTTAAATCATAAAAACACACAGCGAATAAACAGACTCGAAGGTGGAGAAACTGGCACCGGGGGGGTTGGATACGAGTTGCGTTTTAGATACAAATCATTCTCCTTTTGTTGAAAATAAAACTCCATTGTTGATACCCTGCAAAAACCATTTTGTATGGCGCACACTGAGAGGCCGGAAAACAAGACGTGAAATATCACATACATATATAGACATTTCCCATTGGCCACATTCTTGACCTTTTCGTTTGTGGCTTTCTGCAGAGCATCAGTGAAGAAAGGCGTGACCTTTCGAACAGCAACACCCAGCAACTCTTTACTGTGGGACATCACGCTGGATATGGGAGCAGATGGAGTCATTGCTGTGATTTGTCAGAGGAAGGCCCCCATACCTGGGAAGAGGTGAGTCAATGAAAAGCCAATACAACTCTATGACTTGGTCAGAACATTTCATGTGTGCGTAGTTTTTGTACCTGCAAATTTTAATATCTCGTCATACTCACCCTGTATTTTAGTCGTTAAGGAGTCGTCATTTCTTTTGGAAAGAAAATATATCCTGTGTCATGTTTGGTGTCCTGCAGAGTGAAACAGCTTTATTTTTTGGGAGTAAATATAAACCGTCCCTGCTGGACAAGTCGGACATTGGTTTAGTGTCCGCTGTCTGCTCCATGTCCTGGAAGGACACTGGCTGCAGGTTCTCCTGTAAAACCCATCCTAAATGGGCATTACCTGCTTATCTTTATTACCTGCTTCCACTCTGTTCTCGTTTTGATTTCGAAACATTTGCTAGCTGCGTGTGGTCACGAGCTCCTAAAATGCAGCAAATTTGTTTTTCGTTTTTGTTTTTGCCCAAGACTTTCAAGAATCTGAGGCGTGTGGTGAGCTGCATCGACATTAAAACTATTTACAACAACATCTGCAGGTCAGTTGGATCAAAGTCGGCTCTCAGGGTTCCTGAGTACCTAATCTCATTAAACAGGGCTACACCCTCTCTTTATCTGGGATGTCCTTTCTAAATCAGCGGCTTTGCACAGTTTACCTAAATTTAACTGAGGTAAATGATAGGTTAACTAGATGACTTTTTAACAGTACGGTGCCTTAAAAGTACCGACACCCTGTAACATTTTGTCCCGTTGCATTCACAAATGATGCATTTTATTGGGATTTGTTTTGTGCTGTTGCACTTAACTGTGAAGTGCAAGAAGAAGAATAGGTTTTGGAAGTTATTTATACAAATGGAAATCTGAAAAGAATTCATTTCTTTTTAACAACTGATTCTTCTGACTCATCAACCTACTTCAGACGTTACCTAATGAGAAAACGCCAGTGTAGTTTAATCTCAATGTAAATGCAGCCGCTCTATGTGGGTATCAGAGGCTTGTGAGAGAACAAACAGCATCGCTGCATCTCTGAAAATCTTAGCTAGTGACACTGCACATCACTTTTAACTCACCATCCTTACAGTGAAAAAGCAGTGATTTCATCATCCTGGTGTGAGGCTACCTTCCTTCAGCAGGAACAAGGGGAGCTTGTCAGAAAATGAGTGGAGGTAAATACAGGTCAGCCCTGGAAGAAAAACAAAAAGCTCCTCAATACTGTAGAGGCCTGAGGTGGAGGTGTTCAACATGCTTTAGCCACTAAATGCAACCAGAGCTACAACTCAAAGTATACAATAAAAGTATACTCAGCATTTAACGTTCCAGATAGGCCCAGTCAAAGTCCAGGCATTCAGCTAATGCACTCCAATCGGACTTAGTTCTTGTTTTTATCCCTTACTTCGTTGTAATGGGGTTTCTTTTGATGTGAAGATGCAAGTAGAGACATAACAGGAAAGACATGCAGCAGGAATTGCATCAAAAGATGGTCCTCATGGGGCTCCACGGTACCACCACTGTCTGCAAGCAGCTAAAAACCCCAAATATTTCAGACCCTATCTGAAAATAATTACAACTGTCCTTTTTAATAGTTCAAACATCAAATGAATGTTTGTGGGTTATTAAGCACAGTGATAACCATTTTAAAGCTTCCACAAAATATTTACAGTCCTTGTCTTTGTTCTGGACTTTGAATATTTTAGATATGGTCTTTGTAAAAATCTCCAAATAGCCAAACTTCCTGCAAACAACTTTGGGTTACGTTACAAAGAAAAATGTGTGTATAGGTGAGAGCTTGAGTACTGGAATTTTAAATCTTTTTCCTCTTCAAAGTCCTACATCACCTTTATTGGCATATTGCAGCAAAACATATTTAAGTACTTTTTTTTTAAATTACGTCTTTATTTAATTAGATAAAAACCCGTCGAGATCAAGACTTTTTTTCACTAGGGTGTCCTGGCCAAGAAAGGCATCAGCACCGGTCGTTTTGGCGAAGGCAAGTAGACAGCAGTAAAAATATTAAAAATATTAAATCATTAAAAATATATCAAGCATGAACAGTCTGACAATAAAGTACAGTAACTGTGACAGTAATAATTTAAAATGTAAAGGGAGTGGGAATGTAAGATTTGAAGCACACGCACTGTTGACAGGATTTCCGTTGTCGTTTTTTTTTTTTTATTTTGCCGAAAGCGTTCGACGAAACGAGTTCGGACAGTTTTAGCTCAGCTTGCAAACAGAGGGCGCAGAGACGCTAAAAGCTTTCTTCCCCTTTTCTGTTCTCACAAAAAAATAAAAAAACACAGAAGGAACCGTGAGCATAAGGCACACATGATGCCTGTTCTCCGAAGAAAAGTGACTGAATAAATAAAAATGAAGCGGGCCAGGAAGGGCCTTGTACACCAGAGTCATCCAGTGTGTATATCACCCAAGATTCAGGGAAGGCTTGCCAGCTCCAGAAAACAGTTCACAGTGGTGGGTGAGGCGACTGCAAGCCGTGATAAATTTCAAAGCACAGTGATATACTGGAGTCAAGGACTGTAGACTGCTGGGTGGAAGCCTCATATACAATATTGCCACACTCAAGTGGCAAAAACATAGTTGGGATCAAAATCTTCCAGGTTCTGAGGGGGAAACATGATTTGTTTCTGCAGTGGAAACATGTAAGTTGGAGATTAAATGTTTAACGTGCTGTGAAAAGTGGACGCCATGCAGATTGCCTGACAGAATCTGATCAGCTTTTTACTTTATAAAATACCTCTCTCACTATTATAAGATGAAATAGAATTGTTTTTTATTGTACATCACAATAAGTGTTGTTGAAGTCAATTGCACAGAGGATTAGTGAATTCAGATCACTAAACAAACATTTTTAACTAAACAACCTAAGGATTCAGCAAGGGGAATGTCAGGTGTCAGATTCCCCTTTGACCTCATGCGACGTACAGTTATCACTTCCTGTTATGATCCATTAAATCATGTGCAGCTGGTCACAGCAGATAACAATTCAACCCAGCTGGCTGCTTAAACGTGCTGTGTAACCGTGCAAAACATAAAGTAGGTCATTGAAAGCTGATCGTTTTGCAAATGTTGGACAACAAAAAGAATCACAGCACAAGGGCCACCTCAGACTGGACTGCATGGGTTTTGATCCAATCTAAAAAAGAAAAAAGAAAAATTTCTATGACTCAAATGTGGCTGCAGCAAAGAACATCAAACATGCTGAGTCGCAGAAGGATTTGACAGTAAATATCATTCGTAAACCAGGGATCACAACGACGTGCACACATTTCAGACGTCTTCACGAAGCCTCACTCGAGATACTTATAACTAATATAAGACTACTTATCGCGGCATCATCTATATAACAAACCTGCTGTCCATCCAGCTGCTCAGCCACGTCGTTGTGTACGGCATAAATCTGTGTTGCTTTCCAAGCCTGCGAGTGAACCCCAAAGTGGGTGCTTTGAGATTAAATTCAAACAGTGAGATTATGTCTGCCTTTAGAGCGGCTCCAAGAAAAGATTTTTATGACTAAGGCTCTCTTGAATGGTTTCCAGGGTAGGAAGAGCCTAAGTGTGTACAGCCAAGTTTTGCAAGGAGCTCAATGAAGGGCCAAGCAATAAAAACAGGAGGTGGGAGGTAATTCATTGGTAGTAAAGCAAATTTATATACTTGAATATTGGTCTAAATTTTTATTGTTTGCTTAACTGAGCTCCTTTTTTTTTATTTTTTATTTTTATAACTGACAACTTGTTTGCTTTAAACAGAGGCGGGGCATTAAGCCTCTGGACGTTGGTTTGACCTCGTTATGTTGTTTTCCCCGTTTGTTGTGGATTATGACACTGTTTACAACAACATCCACGTTGGTGAACATATTTCTTTCGCCATTATGGCTAATCCTCTCTGAAAATGCAACAAAGTACGCAGGACTCCTGCTGAGTGTGTCTGCTGTCGCTACTCTTTTGGGATTTCTGTGACTTTATGCCTTGCTGGCCTTTGTCAGCTCAAACAGTATCTGCTGTATCAGTACACTGGGGCTGTTTTTTGTTTTTTTTCCACGCTCCATTGAAGGAGCTTGGCTTGGATCTTAATAAACTTGCAGGCAGATTGCAAGCAATAAAAACATAGCCGATGAGGTAGTTGTTCATTCCTCGGCGAGCTTACAAACTATGACAGGGGCATGTAGCATGGCAACATTGCCTATCATATGGATATCTGTGTTAATGCAGACTTAAGGGGATGTGCTCTGCCTGCTGATGTGAGCCCAGCATATCTTCTTGTAATACTTGACCAGAATGCGATTACTATCTTTTAATCTCAGGTCCCTGAGCAATATGTGACAATGATTAAATTACGCCAAATCTTTCTTTTGCCCTTAATAAGGAAAATCCTTTAGCATGCTTTGTTTTTTAGGTTGGAATTTAATAAAGGATTCACGCATATGACTTGTAATTCCACATCGCTGTCGAGCCAGTAGCGCAGTGTGGCTGCGTTGCAGCCCCTGGTTGTGCAGCAGAAAAGGGCTTAGTGAGTCTGCACAACTCTGACACTGATTTATAACTTGTGCACACTGTGGAGAGTCTGATAAAGTCCATGATGTTATGTGCATGCTTATTTTGTTTTGCCCCACCAATAAATCTTCTCTGTTGCTCAATGACACGCCAAGGAATAAAAGCTAAAATACAAACCGGGGACATGGCAGAAAAAAATTCAATGCGAAGTAGCAGCGCACCCCTGCTCCAGCTGGCATCAGGAAAAGGCCGCTATAACTTACAGAGGCCAATAGCCTTTTGCTAACCATGCAGAAAGCCACTGTCCCTAGAAAACCTCATATCCTATTCATATGTAACACTTGCAAACATTCCCAGTCAAATGACATCTGCAAAACCCCCCAAAAGATCTTTTTTTTAAATGTTTTTCTAAAAAAGCCTCAAGTTGCAGAATCCTCTCAGTTGTCTCAGTTCCTCAAATCACACACAGAAATGTGTTATTTTATGGGGCAAAATTCATAACATGTCACAATGAATTTTTTGCCGGTATTGCTTAAAGTCTGGTCGCTCGGCAGAAACTGGTCTTTTGTAGAGAACACAATTAATTGAAAACAAAGTATGTCAGATTTAGGGATGGACTTTTAAAAACCAAGATGAACATTTTTTTCCTAAGAGACAATAAAACTGGGTTGATAATTACTTTTTTTTCCAAGCTTGGTTAAATTTGATACATCAATAAACACAATAAAATCAATAAAAAATGCTAAAGTGTTTCAGAATGGTTAAAAAATAAAAGTGCAGTGACATTTATAGTCAGTGCATAGTTGAAACAGTCCAGTAAAAGTCCTGACCTCCAGTGTCGTACAATGGCTGATCTTGATATGAGCATCCTGGTTTAACACTCAAAGTGCTGTTATGTTGGGAGAGCTCCACCCTGAAGTTTTTCAATGCTGACTTTTTACTTTCATGTGGCGTGAGCACCGATGAAGTTTAAGAAAATTTGCATCTGATTCCCAAACTCCTATTTGGCACTAAGCTAAAGCAATTTTCCTCCCCCTTTGATTGAACTTTGAGACATCTCTAGTTTAAGATCTGAAATACTTGAAGCGGTGATACAGAAACGGGATTTTCTACAATCAACAGATTTACGCTAAAAACAGTCTGAGCTTCTTTAAACCCCTTTATGAGAAAACAAAAAAGCATTTTTAATATATATATTTTTTTGCTGTTCCAGTTTATGACATTGCAGGAAGATTGCATTATGCTTACCCATCAAAGATGGACTGACATATAGTACACTAAATATGGATGGATTCAAATATATTTTCAGCTTAAGAAACCTTTTTATATTTGAAATCCAACTTCTCGCTTTTTACAAAATGCTTGATATCACGCATGCTGTCAGTTTAGCAGTTGAACAGCCTCTAACTCTTTGTGTAGCGATTACTCGCTTGTTGTGCAAGAGATCACTGTGAGGAGGTCAATCACTCCATTAATGAGGGATCTGTACAAATGTCTGCTTGTAAAGAGGTTTGTACCTGGAGAGATCTCACGTTCTGTTGGTCAAGAGATCTGCTGATCTATTTGCCTGTGATATAGTTTGTCACAACAGTTGTTTGGAGATTTATGCCATTGAGGGTCAAGAGTTCCTCCCCCTCTGTCTGCTGAAAAACCAATCGCTTTTTCTGTTGAAAGAGCTATTCCTGTGTTGCTTGAGAGATCAATCAATCTGTCCAAAGATCTATTGGTGTGTCAGCAGAGGCATCTATTGCTCTTTCAGTTCATTATGAAATCTGCCAGTCGAGAGATCTGATCCTCTGTCAGCCATGAGATCTATCATTTTGTCTGTCCAGAGATCTATTACTTGCTTGGAAAAAGAAATCTGTAGCTCTGCCTGTCAAGGGATCTATTCCTCTGTCTGGTGAGATATCAGTTACTGTCTGTCAAAAGATTTGGGGTGAGCACTCTGATGGTTTAGTTATCAGTCCCTGTCAGCCAAGAGCTCAATCACTCTGTCAGGAGAGGGATCTATTGCTTTGTTGGTGAAGAGATCTCTTTCTCACTTTGTTTCTCTGTCAGACAGAATGATCTATTGGTCAAAGAGATCCACAGCTTGATTGGTCAGTCAAGAGATTCATCACTTCATCTGTTAAAAGACTTATTGTTTTAAGTCAAAAGATCAATCTCGCTCTTGAGCGATCCGTGCGTCATCCCGTCAGTCAAAAGAGTCATCAGTGTGTCAGTCCTGAGATCTTTCGTTCTGTTGATAAATCCTGCTTGCTGAGAGATCTGACACCTTGTCTGTCAAAAGATCTTTCAAGGTTGAATGATTGATCTTTCTGATCTTTCTTTCACTCTGTCTACAAGGCACCTGCTGCTTTGTGAGTCAAGAAATCTTTCACTCTGTCACATTGTTGGTCAAGAGTTGTCGCTCTTGATTGATAAGTGAGTCGAAATCTCGGTTGAGAGATTCGAGACGCTCTCTCTGGTGAGAGATTTATTGTCCTGTCTGTCTAGACGTCTTTGGTGGATCTTAATAAATTGGGAGTATTATTGAAAAGTTTGTTGAGTTCACTGACTCAATTTACAAAGTGCAACAAGTGTACATTAATTACACACAGAGTGACAATTTTAAACCGTTCGTTCTGTTATTAATATAATTATAGCTAATGAAACAGTGTATTTAATTTCTTAGTCTAGAATGTTACGTCTACCTAATAAAACAACATTTGATTAATTGAATAGAATTTGTAATGAGGCTGTAATGTAAAACGTGGTAAAAGTGAAGGTCTGTAAACACTTGATGAATGCGTTATGCAAGTTGTTGTTTTTTTTTAATCTTTTCATCTGACAAACAAGACTTACCGGAAAGCATAGTTTGATTTTCTGATGTGTATTTCTCTGTCTGGCAACGATCACTTTGTCTGTAGACAAATCTATTGCTCTTACTTTTAAGAAGCTATCAATGTGTCCAGAGATCTGCTTACATATGACCCTGGATTCCATTTGTGGAATAACCGTGACGAGTTCTACATAAAAGCCGAATTTATCTTATTTGATTATGAAACTCCTGAATGACAAAGTAAACTTAAAGTCATTTTTTAGTCCTTACTTCAACGTGATGAATCCAAAGTTGGTTTTTCAGGCCTTTTTCCTTATATGAAGCTACCAAATATTGGGATCCGGGAAGGAGTTCATATGAAGTTTATATGAACTTTATATGAAAATTTGCATCATATGTGTCATATGTGCATGACTATAAATGTCACTGCACATATATTTATATGAACTCCTTCCCGGATCCCAGTAATTAAATCCTGAATTTCAAAAGAATGTGTCTGTACTTTTTATTTTTAATACGTGTCCGTACGTCCGTTTAAACATTGCATTTATGGGCTCTTCCCAACTGTTGTTTTTTTTCTCATCCAGACTTGAAAGCAGTCTGCTGGAGGTGCTTCAGATGGACTTTGAGGTTGAAGAACTGAGCAGTCCCGTTGACAGCCAGGTGATCATATGGAAGCTGGAGCTACCATCTGCGCCCAAAACTGTCGCCAAGACTGAAGGAGCCATGAGGATTTATACGACTCAGAGAGACTTTGTTGGCCTCGCTCCTCTTGTGATGGTGAGTGAGATGACAGCTTTCGTGTCACCCCTGATCATTATGAGAACCGGCGTCAACATTACAGGCAGCAGCCTCTCCGCTAACTGGCAACGCTTCGGCTGCGTTTGAGCATCGGCGCATAAAAATATCATGAAATGCACTTTGCTGTGATCCATTCCTGTCTGGCATGCATATGCAGAAGTCTGGAAATGCTTGGGTTTTTGTTTAGGAAATGGCTTCTATTTTCAGCAGACTGTGACCCCGCGCCGCTGACTGTCAGCTAGCTGATGCCTCTCTTCTGTGTTGTTCCGCTCTGTTCTGCCGTGCAATATGTGGTCATTCTCTGATCCTTAACAGCTGCTTCATATGCTGCTATTTCGGTGCCTCAGGCCTCCTTATCATGCTACACTACCTCTATAATTAATCCATGATATAATCCCCTGTCACTAAACATTACAGATGTTTGAATAACAAAATTGAATCTTGGTTATTTGTCACTTGGGTCATGAAAATTCTACCAAACAAACAGTATTCCACTCATATATTGTCTTTGCATCATCCTGCAGTTCCAACACGGCGGTGCTGGGGTCCTTTGGTTCAGATGCTACAGTATCCTGATTTGCGAATTACAGAGTTCATCTTATTGGTCGAGCAGAGTCTGACCATAGGCTGAGGGCCAAACATTAGATTTTCTACTTGGCTCAAAGAAACATCAGCTTCGGTTTCAGTCTTCAAAAGAAAAAAAAGCGATGGCAAAACTTTTTCTGACAGACCCTTAAGCGCAGAGATGGGAAAGCTCACATTGCATCTTTCAGTCTCGTTTAAACAAGTTCTGGAGTCCAGGGATGCATATTTGTCTGTCTCGTTTTCATACTTAAAAAGTCACTGTGTCCTTAATTTTGATTTAATAGATAATTTAAAGAGGCTCACTCCTCTCGTAGCACTTCCTACAAATGTTATTCTATTATTTATGTTCTAATCATGGCACAGATGGGGTTTTGCTGAAGGCCAAGTTAAACATAGTAAATGGGTCTGTGAAGAACAGGACAGGGTTGCAGAACTAGATTGCTTCATTTTAAATGAGGATTTCAAGGCCATTTTATTTGCCGCTGATTTCAGGTATGAATTTGACCACATGTCTCCTCTTTATCCACTCGATGCGTTTTTAGAAGTAGATGTTAGTACATTAACTTACTCAAACACCTTTCTCATCTGTCAGGTTCAGTTATGAACAGCTATAATTAAAGTTTAAGGGACAATGCACTGGATTGATTTGATGAATGTAATGATGGTCCCTCGTTTTGTAGTCTAAGAGACATAAATGTGTGGCTCTGGAAGTCATAATACACTTACACTAAAATATTTAAAGCAGATAAATGAACTAAAGCAGCATAGTTACCATGTCATAATTTTTTTGAAAAGCCTGTTTCCTGTATGGCTTATTATCTTTATAGCTTTTTTGGTTCTTACACACGTCACATAAATGTTTAATGGGATTCAGGTGGTCATGGGAATTAAATTAACAACTGCAAGACGTAATGTGTTTACTACCATATTACAATCTTCCATTTAAAAATTTTTTTTTAAATCTGTCCTTAATTTTTAACACTAAAACTAGCACAGACGGGGCTCACAGATAGGTGTCAAGCTAAGAATGAACATGCTGCACAAATGTTAAAGTTATCAGCAAATCAAAAAGGAGTTAAAACGATTTCCCCTGCTTCAAAGATGAAGTTTGTTTTTTTTTAAGAGGAAATACAGATCATTCATTTCATGACTGGTTATGTTCCATTCTCTGGTGAAGGGCAGCAACACCTCAAACTAAACAGCACAGCTCGTTTTCAGTCCATTCCCACCAGTGTTTGACCATGCTTGAAATGTTACGGACATGCTTGAGCAGGACATGCTTGAGCAGAGAAATCAGGCGTCATCTCTCCTCACCCTGTCAACTGTGTGTTGACCTGGTCATTACCTCTCCTCCTCTCAGCTCTGCTCCATCCTTGACGTCCCAAAGGGACGATGGCCTTTATATGACTTCAGCGCTTCGATGTCAGTGAGCTAGCCATCACCACCGTTGCCTTTGCCTTTCTCCTGGACAGAAGTTGTAAAAACATTCAGTGTCTGAATCATACATATTTTTAAACACGGAAACGTTGAAATGTTATATTTGCTGTTCCGATGACACTGCTTGATCTTTACATTCCCTGCAGGACACAGAGATCCTGAACACCGCTGTACTGACTGGAAAGAAAGTAGTGATGCCTGTGAGGACGGTGGCTGTGGAAGAAGATGGATTGGTCACAGATGTCTCCGACTACACAGACTGCAGCTCCACTGACGAAGACGTTCTCAAGGTACAATCCTTCTATTATTGAATCCAATCTTGATACAGTTGAAACTGAAAGAGTACACGCACAACAAGCAGACCGAACGTCTGTTGTTTTGCGTCAACTAAAAAGACAAGAATTATTTCTATCTGCTAAATTCTACATCAGTCAGAGAAAGGTTGTGCCAGGGATTTATTTAATCTGCCTCTTTTGAGTTTGTCCTGGAGTAATGGCTTCCTCCTTGCTGAGCGGCCTTTCAGCCCATGCCGGTCCAGGACACATTTCAGAAGGATACAAAGTTTCCACGCAATCAAATCTTCGACTTTAACTGCTTCTATGTTGTCCTCTAATTGTAAATCTCTCCAATGACCCATCGGGACTTTGATTACATTATTACGTAATGATGCTGCAGGAACAGGAACCGTGAAATAGTTAAACACACAATTCATTAATTACCTTCATTGGCTATTATAAGTTTGCATTGGAATAGCTTAATGACATATTTAAGATATAATTAAATAGAAAGAAAAAAAAGACATTTAATTAAATATTTATGTATCCGTGGTACATTTAATCACTGACTTAATGACGTCTCAATTTATTTAACTTTGCTCCCTTTTAACCATGTACCATTTCTCCATACATGAAATTGTCGTCCAGACTTTCTCAAATAGTTAACAAGCACATGAATCACTACACGTAATCTTCTACAAAAGCAATAAAGTACTCTTCGTCTCGTCATTCGTTATGAGAGCGAAGGCAATGGCATTTACCTGGATAAACAAATGCGTTAGACCCTTAGCCCTGGTACATTTTAATTTGGCGGAGTATGAAACGGCCTTGCTTTATAAGCGAATTTCATTTGGTTCAAACACCTGCTGAGGTCGACAGAATGGGATAAACACGCATTGAGTGGATAAAGGTGTCAAGAAAGTGGAATCATGAATGAATATGAAAAATGTGAAAGCGAATGAAGTAGTCCCTTTCAACCCTGTAATATACCCGTCTTTTCCTTTATACTAAGCTCCTTGCGTGTCTGCTGACCTAATGGCTGCTCCGGTCACAAACATTCACTTTAATCTTCTTAGTCTAACAGCTTGACACAGATATCCTTCCTCCTCTGCTGTGCCTAAGGGGTATCAAATATGCCAGTGGTAGATGGAGACAGATTTATCTGTAATGGACAGCTCACATCATAAGATGAAAGTGAAAGAAAGTGTAATCTGCAGAGTTGGCTGGGATTTTCCAACGTGCAGGAGAGACGCAGAGGCTGAATATATGCAAAGATATTTTCCAGTTGGACGTATCATCATTAAATGACCCATTGAAAACTAGTGAGTGGAATGAGGACTTTCTAGGGTTTTTTTTATTTTGTTTTATACGGTTCGGAGATTGCTACATGTTGATCAAATCGCCGCTCAAATAATCAGTAACTCACCTTTTGCAGTATGTGGTCATATTTTTCATAGCATATGTATTAAATGGGAAAGAAAATTACAAACATAGCTGTGCCAGTGAAGCAATGCAGACATTTCCATTTATTGCTCTGCTTGGTGATGAATGTAAAAATCCTATTTCAGATAAATATCTAAAAACAGGAAGATATTTGTGAACCGATCAAATCGTGTTGAAAATAACTGGGTGTATATTAAAATATATTTGAACAAACAAGGTCTTGAAGGTCAGATTCTAATTCTAGTCAGTAAAACTATTTACCAGCTTTTCAGTGTTTCTTGAAATTTGATGTATGGATCATATAAGAAAATATGTCATCACATCTCAGTGGGCAAAAAGGAGAATGGACAGAGGTCATGTAATCATCGGCTTATGATTAAAGCACAACTCATTCCTGAAATGACTCACATTCAGCGGACATTTGAGGAAAATATTGCTCCATTTTCCTCACACGAATCTTTGTATTTGATATGCATGGATGGCGATCCACAGTTACCGATATCCAAATCCTTCCATCAAGGAAAAGGACAAAACTAATCAACCCTGTAAAAAGTTTTAATTTATGTCAAATTCTGTAGTTGCCAGAATTTCACTGTAATTTTACAGTATGAAAAAATTCTGGCAACCACAGCTGCTGGTGTTTAACCATAAATTTGAGATGTTTTTTTGTTTTTGTTTTTGCTTTTTGCAGTGCA
This sequence comes from Poeciliopsis turneri, assembly GCA_922788865.1. Taxonomy (NCBI): domain Eukaryota; kingdom Metazoa; phylum Chordata; class Actinopteri; order Cyprinodontiformes; family Poeciliidae; genus Poeciliopsis; species Poeciliopsis turneri. Next base: position 489,813 of record CAKLNU010000120.1, on the reverse strand, counting down.
GTAAGAGCATGAAAGACGCTGTCATGGCTACACTGATATGAAAATGAGAAATTTCTCTCAAAAAAAAAAAAAAAAATTAAAAAATTAAACTTTTTTATTAACAAAAATATCAAAGCAGAAAATTAAGCTGACATTCACATAGTGAAAATTATGAAAGTCATTAAACCTTTGGATGTTTTCATCAAGTCAAGAGAGAAACAAAAATGAGAAGTTTAAATACTGTTTTTGATTTTCGTTTTCGTTGTGAATTAATTTAAAGGGTAGTTTGTTTCATGAGTGCACAAAGGTTAATTTAATTCATATATGCCTTGCAAATTATACCCAACATAAAAATTCTTCAAAGAACTAATACCGGCAGTTTAGGTAGCACATGTGACATCAGTACCACAGTCTGAGAACCATGTATCTAATTAGTTGAAAGCAGAAGAGAAACTGTTTACAAGATCAAGGAGAAACTCCTGACAAATGTCACAAAACGTCCGCGAGCTCCGTGAACACCTAAACAACCCGCAAAGGTCACCTTTGAAATTGAGATGCAACGAATGCACATGGCGCTTCGAGCGCTGATGTCAGCACCACACTGCAAGATATTTGAATTAACATAAAACTGCAATGCTGCCTCTTCCTAACGCTGTGGATTGGTGATCATCACGGCGCTTTATTACAGCCAGCTGACGTTACGGTGGTAGCATGCAGAGCAAAACTGCTGCAAGCCCATTTGTTGTTGTAGGAACGACCTATTTGTTAAAACAGTGACTTTTATGGGAATATTTAATTATTTTTTGTCATTGGTTAGATGACAAACATCTCCTTCATGGACAACAAATTCGCTCCGCGTTGGATAGAGATTGTCCATGTACTAGTGCGAATACAAATTCATGGTGTTAAGACAGGTGATCAAATTGATATGTGCGATCTGATGGATTGCTTCCTCCGCTATTCTCTCATCCTCCATCCAGGTGTCAGACAGATGTGACTATGTCTTTGTGAATGGCAAGGAGACGAAAGGCAAGGTGAAGATGGCAGTAAACTTCACCTACAGCTACCTGAGTGCTCAGCTCGAGCTGAACGTGTGGATGCCTCAGCTTCCTCTGCAGATTGAGTTGTCAGACACAGAACTGAGTCAGATCAAAAGCTGGAGAGTTCCAATCCTGACCTCAAAAAGGTGAGAGACACATATGCAGTGTCGCATTGAACAAAATCCCCTTATTTAGTTTCTACATGTTGTTTGTTCAACACTTGATTTAGGTAATATCAATTTCAACATCTTTCCAAGAATTTAAAGGAGATGATTGTGTAATTTGGAATAATCCAGTGAAGCAAAGAGTCAGGGTTGGATGTTAGAAGGTTGACGTTTCCTATGTAACAGGCGTGAACTTCCCGTGTGTTTGCGTGCTTCTATCCCAGATCTGGCTGGAACAGTGAAGAGGCTGAACGGAAAGGGAAAGGCTGCATGCTCCAACTTCAGCATGCACTGGTGCGGGTCCTGACCCATTTTGTGGCTGAGCAGGAAGACCCACGGGACCCGACTGCCTATTTCCTGGGCTCTGATTGGCAGATGGACATTACAAGGTTGGTTCGATACTTCATGAAGGTCGAGGATCCGAGAGTTGCAAGACTTCAGGAAGGAAGGGTGCTTTCAGGACGAGACTTTGGCACCACAAATATCCAGGTAACAGGCCGAACCACTAATTATCATGCTTTTAGAAATTAGCGAGTGACAAACTGCACAGTCAGCATTTATTAACACCTGATAGAAGTTGGATTCTTGTATATAGATGCCATCTAACTCACCTTTTATTTATTTGCTCTCGTCCGACGTTGCTGTGTTACAGGTGTTTTCACCACTGTCAGATGTTATCTTGGCAAAGACAACGGTCAAAGTCGTGGATGACAAAGTGAGCATCACAGAGTTGGGTGTTCAAGTGGTTTCTGGACTCTCTATGACGCTACAACGCAGCTCAGGAAGTAGCAGAGCCATCTTGGCTACAACAACCACACAAGAGGTTCTACAAAGCCCGAAACAGGTACTCTTCTATCATTTATTTTTGATGTTTCTGAGGGAACAGAAAGCTTGGAAGAAATCATCATTCTTGCTTTTTTTCTGTCTTTTTCTTTTTTTAGGAAGCTTTGGTCAGTTCGTGGGTCCAGTTTAGTGATGGCAACCAGACGCCTCTTGACATTTACGATGCAGCCAACTACCGATTGACAGTGACATCTCTTGATCAGGGAGTAGTGTCAGTGCAGGGCAGACCTCCTCTTGTGGTGGCAGAGGTGAGGGTGAAGGAGTCTTAGTTAGAGTAGAAATGTCCATCTGCGAATCCTGCCAAAAGTCTAAGCGCAAAAGTACGGTGGCTGTGGGCAACGGCAGCCTTAAGGTCAAGTTTCAGGCCAACACTCGGCGGCCAGGTGGAGCAACCCGCAGCGTAGACCGGAGCTCCGTTGGCAACAAAGACAGCAACAACGACTACGGCAACGATGGGGAAGAGATGGACGTTGAGAGAAAGCAGCAGAGGCCATCGCAGTTTCTTCCTTCAAGTGTCCCAAATTCAAACAAAGAGGAGAGTGCTATTCAGAAGATCCCAACCACAATCAGATCTACTGTGAGAACTATGACTAGCGGCGGTCTCGGAGGGGTGAGCAAGACAAAAGGACCAGAAAACACCGGCAGTCCAACCAGCGTAGGGAACGTCAGCCTCGTGAGCAGCCCCAGAGAAGGTAGCAAAGTACAAAACTCAGACAATATGATAGTGGAAGACATGAGCAGTATTAGTTTTACTAGTACTGTGAAAGCTCCTGGGAATCTGGTAAACTACAATGACTTCCCCACCAAGGTGGAGATCCCAAGACCAAAAATGCCAGAGGTAGAAAGCGGTGAAGACGCTTTGGCCAACAGGCCTCTCACAGACTTGGAGATCGGCATGTACGCCTTGCTGGGTGTTTTTTGCCTGGCCATCTTGGTGTTCCTAGTGAACTGCATCTCATATGTTGTAAAGTTCAGGCATAAGAAGGCTCCCTCTCACGGCCAGGAACCCACAGGGCATAGGCACGACTGGGTCTGGCTCGGCACAGACGCTGAGCTGGTGATGACTGTGCCGTGCAGTCCGATCCATCAAGACTCGCATACAGCGACCACTGTGATTGACATTGGGCCCGACAAGACCGCCTCTCTCTCCAGGAGGCCCAGTTGCCTGGCCTCCGTAACGGACTCTCCTCTCGGCTGTGCCAGCTCCCACCTGACCAAACCCATGCAAAGCGAGTCCCTTCACTCGCCCACCAGCAAGAGAAAGCGAGTTCAGTTCACCACGTTCTCCACACTGGAGCGCCAGCATTCGCCGCACCTCTCACCCAAGGAAAACGGCCATGGCATCCACTGGGTTGGAAAGGAAGAGTGTAGCGGGGAGGAACCTCAAGTGCCCATCATAAAGCCTGGGGACCCGTTATAACACAGAACCTGATCAGACCTCACATGTACAGCAGATGTGGCTTCGATCACCTCAATGCCTTTGTCAAGAAAATGGGATTTTGTATCAGGCCTCCTCAACATTTCATTGCCCATTTAGGCCTTTTACATGTACATGTCTTGTATATTGTATATACTTAATATATGAGAATGGATGTATGTGATAATGCTACAAATGGCTGAGCAGAGACGTTATTGTATAGACACGATTTAAAGCCCCAACATGTTCATGCTGCATGAGGCACCCTTGATGCACCACACTCGAAAAAAATACCAAGGAAAAAGAAAAGCGAAATATTAAAAAAATAAAACTCAAACATGTAAAATAACACCTCCAATACTGAGTTCAGCCAAACAATTTTTTAAATATAAAAATGACTAATTTAAAAGAATAAAATATATATTATGTTCAGTTTTTTTTCTATTATTAAAAACATATGTGACATTCTTTGACATTGCATCTTACTTAAAAAAAAAAACTCACAGTGAGGTTGAACAACAATTATAATTTACAGTGAAAAAATGCCAGGTTGTTGAAATGTGATTGAAAAGTTCAAAATCTTTCCCACATGTAGCACCTCTTTCCCACAATTCAACTGAAAACCGGACAGCTTGGTTAGACGGTAAAAAATGAAAAGAGGCAACAACATGATAACAATAGTGTGTATTAATACCTTATTGAGGCATTTTTTGAATAGATTTTTACTATCCTTCTTTGTTAGGAGTCTGTCAGCAATCCATATGTTGCTTTGGCAATTTACTCTCTTTACCTTGCAAAAAGGCTTTGCAAATCTGTCAGATCAGCCCTCTTCAGGTGATTTCTGCAGACATACTGTAAGATTTGTTTTGAACTATTGCTAAGCCATTTAAAAAAAATATTTTTTCCTCTGATACACTCATCCTTTTGTTGACTCAGATGTAAAGATCCTGAAAAATAATAAAACGTTGAAGGCTTTGGGTCAGAACTATCTCATGTTTGGAATGGACTCAAGTGTTCGTAACCATTCAGTCACCTTGACCAAATCCTCTGTTTCATCTGAAATTCAACTGCATATGTCACTTTATTATAAGCAATATGGGTTTCATGTATTGTTTTAAAATGGCCTATGTTGTGACAGTATGAGACAAAAACTGAGCTTCTCTGCTTTTGAGCTGTGGTTCTACTGCCATCTGTCTTTCACGACAAGAAACAACCAATCAGAGCCAGGAGGAGGGTGTTAGTCGTGGTCAATCAAGTCCGTGTACGCACTCCTCACACCCTTCCCTTTGCACTGCTGCTAACTTAGCAGCTTTGTTTTTATATTTAGCGACTTATCAGCCCCTTTTTCTTTTAAGGCGACTAACATCTCATGGAGCAACTTTTTTTCTGTGTTAATGGAGACTTTTATGACAACATGTGAAAGCACCAATCTTACTACAATTACAGCAAGCAGAGAAATGACCTTCCCACAGTCACAGGATTTAGAAGTCGTCAGTCTGACAGCAGCCTTGTCATGCAGCAAACACAGCCTTCAATCAGAGCAGAAAGGAGACGCGTCCCACTCAGTTTCCACACTGATCCTGCTTTGGATGTAAGAATAATGCAAATATTTTTGATCTACCCTAATGCTTTTTGCTCTGAAACTGTTACATATGATGAAATAAATAAAAAGCAGTTGTTTATGTATGTTACATGCTGCAGTTTTACATCACCCCAAAGACTCAGAAACATAATTCACTGTGATAAAATATTCTTTAATAATTATTGACCCAAAGTTCAAATTGGGTTTTATTAGACTAGAACAAAGTCTATTAAAGTCATGGGAAACTTCAGCCAGATTTCAGTACTTTGGAAGAACGACCATATTCTTTAGCTCAGACAAATGGAGAATTCAGCAGATTGTCGCTTCTAGAAAGCTACTATGAATCTGAATGTTCTGTAGCTTCATCAGTATGGTTGCTGACCAATTTTATTCTTCTAATGCTTCTTCTACAATAAGTGATAACAACCTTTACTGTGTCATATGGCATTTACAAAGTTGTGGATTTCAGTTTTTTGCACATTTCTCCCAATCTGCAAATGAACATGTCAGAAAAATTTTATTTGGGAAGCTGAACTTCATTTTAGGTTGGTGAAATTCACCAGCAGGTCTACAATAACGACGACTGAATTTTTCCAAACAGGTTAAGGCGGCTTCTTATTTATTTATTTTTTTTCCCCTCAACGTCATTTGTTTTTAACCAGAATTTTAAAAAGTTTCATTTTTTACACCAGGGAAACAGAAAGTTTTAACAGGTTTAGCGAGCAACCGTCGATCATATCTGGTACAGAACGCAGGTAAACAAGTGAGATACCTCTTTAATGTCTGTTTCATGTTAAGTTTTTCTATCCATCCCAGCTTCAGTGCGTTGCCAAAACCAAAATTTATACAGCAATTTGGAAGGACCTAATTTGCCCCTTTGCCTTTTAAACCGATTCAGATTTTGCTGGGGTCTTGAAAATCCATTTGCTGCACTTCATTCAAAATAAACAAGTTAGCCAGCATAACCAGAATGGGACAGAATTCAAGAATCATTTCCACATCATCAACCAGTGAACAAAATCAAAAGAATACATCGTTTTATTTGCAATTTTTTATTAGTTCCCTTTATGTAAAATTGATTCACAGACAGTGAACTTACATTATATTTATATACATGACAGCAGCTTCACAGACGTCGTGTATATTATGTGACACTCCAACACATCCATGCTTTTGGTTCAGTGTTATATAGCTTAAAGTGAGGGAGGGCTGATAAAACTTTAATTTTATTTAAATTAATATAATAATAACTTTATTAAATAAGTAAACGAATATACATACAGTACATCCTCTTGTCTGCGTCTAAAGTTCCTGAGAAAGTATACAGTTAGGCTGAAAACTGGACCTTGTGCAGCTTGTCCACCAGCCTCTGATATGTTTCCCTCTCCTGTTTCACACTGTGATGTTCCTCCATGTAGAGTTTTCCGCTCCTTACCACCCTCTCTCTCAGCTCCTGATCTGACAGCAGCCTCTGAGACTGGTGCACAAATTCCTGTAAAGGATAAAGCCAAAATCACACCCATTTACTGCCAAGAGCTACTTAAAGCTTACCAGTGAAGTTGCTTGGAGATATATTACTTTAAAGCATTAAAAAAAAAAAAAAAATCCCAGGCAAAGGAACAGAACCCAAGATAGAAGCCTGTACACTGTTTATTAAATACTTCAAAAGCGTTTGTACATTGCCAAAAGCAGAAGATATTTATGGCTTCAGATCCAAATATGGATATCCAACAGTTTTGTTGTTTTTTTTTTGTATGTTTTTTGGCTGCCATCGCTCATTTACTTAGAAACGAAAGAGGGCAACAAACAATGCGTATGTTGCAGCTGAACAACATTGTCCAATTATTTGTCTAAGAAGAGGAGAAAAAAAAGCAAATAAAAAAAAATTGACTGATCTCTGGTTGAGATGTTTTTCGTCCACACAATCATGCAGATTTCTAGTTGCTCATCTGTCGGCCCAGCAGGCCGAGAGAAGAGTGTTAGGAAATGAAGTCAAAGTTCCTTGTGTGTTGTTGCGAGACAGCAGCCAGCATTTAGTGCTGTGGCGAGCCAACGGGCGCACCAAGTTTAAGCCACTGGCAAGGCTGCATACTATTTCAGCTTTCACTTCGAGCGAAGCGGTCATGTCTGAAGAGGCTCTTCTCTTTGGCCATATCAGAGCTTTGAGACCTCAGCAGCAGTACTGAGTTCAGCAAATGTGTAAAATGTTTATATTCAGGCAGGAAAAGTCATGTATGACATGAAAATTGCTTTTAACAATAGTTCACACACAATTTCAACATAGCTGAGGTCGGAGCTTTCTAAAAGCTGATTGCTAACCTACTTTATCCATTTCACAAATGTGTTTGGGATGACTTGCATGGCTGGAATACAAAGGCTCAACCAGCCAGATGTAGATTTAAAGTGAGACTGAACAATTAGGAGGTAGTTTTCCTTTGTTACTTCAAACTACTTTCTGCATTGAGTGATGCAGAAATCGAACAATTCCACAGACTGATGCTGCCGTTACCATAATTGGCGGTAGGTACAGAGTTCTATGGATTGAAAGCTTTGCCTTTACACCTCCAAACATATTTTTATGTTACTCTGATAAAACAGCTCAATATTTGTCTCGTGTGGAAGATAAAGCACTGCTCCAAAAAGTATTTATCTTGTCCATGTCGGGAGCTGCAAATTTCAGTTGACCATGTAAGGTTGCAATTTCTTGAAACATGCAAGAAATTGCATCCTCTGAAATTATGGTGCTATCAAACTTGCCTGACTGTGGACTGTAACAAGTTGTTTTAGCTTCTTAAACTTTGACAGAATTGAGTTTTGGTGGTTCCATTAGACATCTTTTGGGATTTCTGACTAAACAACTGTCCCAAATGTATAGCCAAACTGGAATAGACAAAGAAGGCCAACACTTAGCCTATGTTTTACAAAAAAAGAATTATTCTAGTTTCTATAAGTTTTTTATATTTGACCAGAGTTAGTCTGGAAGCTTGTTGATGGCAACAAAAAGTGTTTGGCCAAGGTAAACCAGTTAAGTAGACCCCTCAAGGGGCTTTAAAGCAAAGTAACTAGTTTACTTTAGTAAAGCAACAAAAATTGTCTGGGTTTTTTCCAGTTGTACAATTATGCCACATGTGTAGGAACAGCTCAAATTGATCACTTAAAACCCCAAATTAAAGCACACAATGAGTGTATGCACACATCCACAATGGTCAGACTCATTTAAGGTTTTACAAACTAAGAACACAATTAAGCAAATCAAGAGAATGAGGCTAAAACAAGAAACAAATGTCTAGAGTGAAAAGATGGCACCCTAACAAGTACTTGCAGGCTATCAGTACCAGCTGAGGTCATAGTTTATCTGGTCAAAGTTGCTGCAACCATCTGTGTGACCTTTTTGGCAGCAGTTCAGCTAAGCACACATGCAGAGAGGACTTAACTCAGCCATCACAACAACATCAAGTCACAGCATGACCATGTTTTATTTCCCTGACAACTGGCTTTAACATTTGTTATCCTCCCTATGCAACAAACGTAGCTAAAGCAAGGAAACTGCGTGGTTTTATGACAAGAGTCCTATTTAGTGCTTTTCAGTTTGCTGCTATATTTTTGTGATTAATCAGCATGAGGTGATAGGATGTTTTTATAATTATTTTACATCTCTTCATGGAAGAACACTGAAGATATGATACGTTGTTTCAGTGTGCGGCTTGTATTACTGTAAATTTGAAGTCTCATTAAAATGACTCCACATAAGTAATAATACTCAAACCACTGCAAAGGAAAATTGTCCAAATTATGCCCAGAAATCCAATATTTTGTGTGACCACCCTTAGCATTTGCACTTTTTTTTTTTCTGATGGGACAGAAAATTTATAATTATTCAAGTTACTTTGCTTTGTATCAAAGTGCCATATTATCAGCATTGTCCTATGGAAAGATGTAATGAAATATTTACAAAAAGGATGTGCTTTAATAACTGCGTTCCTTTGATCAATTATACCTGAGGAGAAGAGAACAGCAGCCCAGTGACTCCATGCTTCACCACAGCTGCATTTCCTGGTATGTTCCTCGCCAGAACAGGAACTCTGAGGTTCATGGCCTGAGAAGCAGAGGCGAATCAACGTTCAACTCCATAAATTAGGAGAGCATGACTAATTTTATCTGGCTCGGTATTTCTAAATGTGCAGCATATGAAAGCGATTCATTACACAGTGATATATTTCATGTGTTTTTTTTTCCAGTTAATTTTGGTGATCATGGCTTAAAGAATCTGAAATTCAAGTTGAAAACAAAATAGAAAGTTACTCAAGTCCAATTTAAATGTCACACTATCATTGGAAGACATGTTACTGACAGAGTTCACACAAAGGGTAAGCCTCTGCATATGCTGTCTAGCGCACAAACATATATTTAAGAAGGTCACCGTTTCTATCATGAAGATCCTTTTTTTATTGCTCTTATATTAGGAAAATCTCACTTTCTGACAAAATAGGTTTTTTCATGAGCTGTACAACTTATCATAAAAAACATAATGTGAAACAAACCGAGTGATGAATGTATCAGTCTGAGCGTCTTCTCTCTGAACTGAACTGCATTATTCTAACTCTTTGTTTGATGTACCTGTACTATCGATCTCTGGGACGAAACGTTCCTGCTCGTTTTTAGCGGAGCAGGAAAAGCACACACAGACCCGGAGAGCCTGCTCCACTCTCACTTACAGAATTAGCGATTTATATTGGAGTCGGCAGACTGTAGGGTGAAACACCCAAACATAGTAAGAAGACTTTAAGCCCACTGTGGATTGTCTTAATTGACTGTGTTTAAAGAAGATTAAGTGGAATTTGAGGCTTGATTTCACTCAGGAATAGACATACTGGAGTCAGGCAATTCATTTTGGTAACGGCCCTTCATTTAGCTTGATAATATTGTTGCAAAGCAGTAGAGAAATAAGTAGAGAAATATCTGTAAAAGCATTCACAACTGAATGAGTGCGAGTAAGAAAATCATTTCTCTGTAAATACCTTGAAATTCCCGCCCCCACTCCCTCCCTCATTCCAAATGTTTACCTCCAAGATGGCTGCCGACATGCCCTCTGACACAGAGCTGTTGACGACGGCAAAGCACCTTTTCATGGCGGCATGAAGCTCCTGCTGGCTCCTCTCCTGCGCCAGGAAGACCCCGGTGGCCCTGCAGAGGTAAAGCTGAGTTCTGTGTGACTTGAGGACAACCTAGGCGTGAATGATGTTGAACAGCAACGACAAGCTCAGGCTAGGACACATGGCGGCACTGAGTGTGACACGCACAGGGAGCTCAGGTAAAGTTTTAACAAGGGAGGATGGCTTCCTGCTGCAGAGGGTTTTGCTGCGGTGAAAGTGTTTGGCAGGAAAACTGCAAACGCAGTCAAGAGATGGTTGCTAGGGCACCGCTATTTTACGTGCAATCCCCCCTAAAAGTACCAGAACGGTCAAGACAATTAGGTTATTTTTGGATTTGACTGCAATTTGACTGGCTTCTTTAACTGTAAAGAGCGAACTCAGTAGGTATCATTATTTCTAGTTTAATACCACATATTTAAATGAGAAAAAGTGTTACCAAATTGACTTAAAACAGATTAATAAACTCAATGATAACTAATATCTTAGAGCATATTTCTAACTTGCAATTTGTTCCAAATGGTTCGTCCTCCCAGTGTCTTTTTTTTTTCTTTCCTGCAGATGAAATTAATACTGCGTGGGGTTTAAGCTTGTCCAAGTCAAAACCTTGCACTTCTTGATCCGGATCAACGTCTTTGCTGTTATGGTCATCACCTTGCTGTGTGATGAAAGGTCTGACTGCAAGTTGGACTATATCTTTCTTTAACTTAACAGATTTTTCTCCATGTAGACTTCTGAGCTCTGCAGAATCTCAAGCCCAAGTCCAGACATTCCCTCATCTGCATTTCAAAAAAGGAGCTTGCATATTTGGAACAAAGTGCTGAGAGGGGTTGAAACCAGTCTGGTTTCATTATATCCCAGACTCAGCTGGCGAGGAAGTGAAAGCTACGCATGTGCTGAATTGTACAGGGGGCAAGCTGGCTTTAGAAGATCCAGGGCGTGATGTAATGACATATGGTTTGTGTGACCCAGGGGATTTAAAAGCCTAAATGAAACTAAGAAATAATTTCTGACAAGAACAGTAAGAAGGTCAGTTATATGACTCATAGATGTTTAGCCAACAACAGTGATATTAGTAATCAGTTATTGTTCTGAAAAGATCTGTGTGAGGAGAGTCCCGACAGATCTTAATTGTAACGCTAAAGTCATCTTCTCCCGTCATTCTGTATCGCTTGCTTTATTTTAATTGTCTCCCATTTTGATTTATGAAAGTCCGAATGCAGCTCAGCCCACAAAACTTTGATTCAGGATTTTTGAGGCTCAGACCAGAAGATTCTTATCAAACTGGGGTCTTAACATCCTCTCCTTCTGTCTAATGAGTGGTTTGCTTCTTTGAGAGTACTCTATTCACTTTTGTCAGAAATACTGATATCTTAAAGTTTCAACTTGATGTTTTTTCTTGTTCTAGCCTTTTCAAGGCTTCTACTTACAACCTTAGTAGTTTTTGTGCCTGCGGAGAGAAATCAAATGGTTGTTCTTGCTATAACCAATGTTTGAACAATGACGTAAACCTATTTTCACTGAACCTCAGCTTCATGGGAGCTCATTTTTAGACAGTTCTCTGGCTTTCATGTCGGTTGTACTGCTAACCATGAATGCACAGACGAACCCAATTTCGTCTACAGCTGAATGTCTCGGAGTAACTTTTGTTAACCTAAATATTCCAGGTTCCACTGCAAATAAAGCCTCTGAACTCTGAGATGCAGCTGTGAATACTACTGATGCACCGATATGAACATTTTGGGCCTTTTGGGGTGGATATTGTTTGCACTGTTCTTGATGAAAACTTTTATATCATTTGATTTATCGTTGAGTCGATAAATTACAATTAAAAAGAACAAAGAATATGACAGGATTATCCAATTTTTTTTCTTTTTTCTCCAGGTTGGTTCATGAGAGCCTAACTGAATATCAGTGCATTAGGAAATATGATTAAATACAATTACTGTGTGCAGTTTAGTAATATAAATCATATTTCTTTAAGTAAGCGGCGTCCTGAGGAAGCCTATTTTAAATGTGAACATTTTTCAGAAATTGTATTTGTGATGTGGTTCAATGAAAGGTTTGCATTCACACTCATACTGTTACTTAAAAGAAGTAATGAACATTTAAAATCATTTTTACTGAAAGAAAAATAGTAACACAAAATATCGTGATAAAATTCAAAGTCCATATCGCCCAGCCCTGTCGGCCAGTAGCGCTATCCAATATTATTGCTGTTGCACCGGTAATCATTATTTACTGATATATGCATTGCCCTACCCTTTCAAAACTGTGGAAAAAATATAAATCAATCACACCACTGACATTGCTTCTCTGCTTCTCTGCTTCTCAGCAATCCTGTGCTGCTTAACTGTCACATGACCAACCCTTTCCCCTCCTGAAACACAAACGGCGAGACGCCAGTTTTACTTATGGGGCCGATACAGACATCTAAAAATTGACATATATCATTTATCACTAGTAAATACCTGAAAAATAAGATGAAATGTCTCATATTCACATTTTGATGTCGCACCCAAATGTTTGCAGCTTGAAAAAAAGAGGAAAAAAAGTGGCGTCGTAGTGGCGCGTATTTGTGTTTGTGTCATAGTCCTTACCGTTTAACAACCGCTTCCACTTCAGCAGTGAGTACAGGGTCAACCTGGAAAATAAATACATCTGTAGATTTAGGATTAAGAGGGCAAACAAACACTGGCGTTTCAGATCCACAGCAGCTTTATTTTCAGCAAGGTTTCCAACAGAAAACGTAATCAGACAGATAAGATAAACAATGTCACAAGAATTTATTTTCATGAGAAAATCACTCTCTTGGGAAATCCTGTATTTTCAGAGATTGGGGTCAGGGTGGGGTGGGAGGCCAATCTGATTAATTGCAATGTGGGATTTGCGTGCATTAGCCTGCCCTCAGAGAAGTCGAAGCGTAGCAATTTGGGTCAGAGATGCCACCAAGCAAACGGGCAGTTTTTATGCTCTCTCTCATCTTGCGATCCTGAAATGACTACATCTAATTTATTTGTAAGATAGTGTACAATAAAATCAAAGCCTTTGAATGGCCAGCATTTTAATGCTCTGGTGCAATCTGGGATTTGTTTTAGGAATATTGTTAATTTTTTATTATTCTGCTGCATATGGGACAAAACAATTTTCCTTGTGGCATCAAAAAAAAAAAAAAAGAGCTTCTTTTCATTTCAGTTTCTCTAAAGTTCACAAAGTGGCAAGGAAAAGTCGATAAAAAAAAGTATTTATATCCAATCATGCAATTTCTCCCTTTATACAAGCTGCATTTTCAATTGAATTTCTAAAGCCAAGTAAGAAAGGAGTAAGATGCTGCTGACAAACACAGCTGACCTGAATTTTTTTCTTGTTGACAGATGTTGCACAGCCAGAGTGCTTATTATGAGGGGGAATTTATAGTGCGTCATTATAGACGGAGCAAGGCATGGCTTATTCTGCCTCCTGTTCACTGAGTTTTCTGCGTGTACATCCTCTGCAGATTTTCTGTTTTTATTAATGAAACAAAAAGAAGGGAAAAAGTGCAAATATTAAAACGTCTTTAACTAAAGATGTGGAAAGACTGAAGCTGCTAAGATCTATTTATTTCACAGAAAAACAAACATGAATCTGCTGTGATTCAGGGCGAGATGAGCGAGATGAATCACACATCTCTCTCCTTCCACTGAAGCGTTTCGTCAAGCATCAACAAAGCGAAGCGGAAAGCACGAAGCTGCAGTAAGTTAGAGCATATGCCTCTGGCTATGTCTTACTGAGCTGTTTTCTGAGAGAAACTATAGGCACAACATACCTTTTGCCCGGCACCACTGTTTGAGAGAATGAACAGATGCTTACGTACGACTCACTGATCTGAGATCAAAGCAAGTCAAGGGGAAGAGAAGATGAAGACAGCAAACACAGGAATCAATGAGAGAGATTGGAAACGAAACAGCAAAGTGAACAGAGGACCGAGACATTTTACAGTGTTTTCAAGTTTCAAAACCCTTGAAGTCTACTACTTTCTCACTTTTAAATCTTAAACTTGAATTAATTTTATTGTAATTTCATGTGAGACCAATACCTTGTGGTGCATCACTATGAAGAGCAGCAAAAAGGACAATTATGAATGGTTTCCAATCATTTTACATATTCCAGTCTACGGATTTTTTCAAGCAATGCAAGACAGAAGTTTTCAGACCAGTTTTAGTTTCCCTGCCTCCCTGACCTATCTGCTGAGTTCCTTGCTCTTTATAGCAGCATTCACTAACATTCTCTAGCAGATCTCTAAGACCTTCAAAGAACATCTGAGCTTATAGACTTCAGCTTACAATGCATCTACTCCTTGTGGGACTTCTGAAAACTCTGGATTTTAGAGTGAAGAAGATGCATACAAATGAACTCCTAATTTATTTAATTGTGAAAATAGTTTAAACCCATGTGTCATTTTTTTCCCACTTCAAAATTATGTGCCACTTCATGTTTGCCTGTGAAATTAAATCCCTCCTCTCGACACCCTCCCGAAAGCAAAAAAAAAAAAAAAACTTTTACAGTGGTTTGTAGTCACCAAATGTGAATACTTTCATGCACAATAAATGCATCAAAATCTTGATTGATTTATTGTCATAAATCAGATGATGATGAGAGTTTTCAGCTTCTTTTTCCCCTCCCCACTTACAGCAAAGGTGCAGTTAATCCCTCCATGGCAGATAAACAGTTCGGAGGTATGATGCCGTGTGACCGGGCCGCAAACTCTGCATGTAATCTAAACCTTCACATTTCTAGATAAATCTCTGTTTATTTGTGTGAAAATGGGAGAGCTCTGCACAGTTTATTAGTCAACGGCAAGTGCTAATCTGGGGTCAGCTGTGGATCAATTTAGCAAATAGCGAAACAGCTAGAGGCACACAAGACAGGGGGGGAGGGGGAGAAAAGCAGGAAAAAAAAACAAAAAAAAAAAAACACCATTACTGTTGCTGACAGTGGAGACATTTCCCTCCAGAGCTGCTCTTTAATTCCAGCTAAACAGCTAAAGCCTGTATCTCTGCTACATCCAATTAGAGGCTCCCTGACTTCAAACAGCAAGTTTCTCTGGACATTCAGAAGCACGGTGCTTTTTATGACAGACAAAACAAAGGAAAGAATAATTCATACTTTAAAATAACATTGCAACAATCTAAACATAAAGTCGTGAGATCATGACTTACCTTTGGCCCGATTATGATCAGGATGTTGTGAAGGTTCTCTGAATGCCACTCTGAAACATGCAAAGCAAAGGGGGCAATGTAAACAGAGGAAGTTTGGAGTGTGAGGGGGTGAATAGCAATGATTATGAATTATTGCATATATTTTAATAGACTTCTTACAGTTGTACTGTCTCACAGCACCACATTGCTTTAGCTTTCAGGCATGAGTGCACTAGATTTTAATTCAAATGCACATAAAATCCTCACGCAGCTCATCTAAACATTAATGTACAATTTGACGCCCTCTAGTGCTGTCTTATTACCATAGCTGCATGTTGTGAAAGAAAAAAAAAAAAAAAAGAGTGATGGATTAAAACATTAGAGGTTCTGAGAATCTGTAACAGTTTTCACTGAATTCACGTTAAAGTGGAAAGGCAGCCACTACAGGGAAAAAAACATATAAAAGCCTGTCTGCATACAAGTACTAACAATAATAGCAATAATGATAATTATAATTCACTTTTACATAGAGGTCCAATTATTTCAGTCAGCTGTAAAGATTTAACATCATTTTTCACCACAGGATACCTTTTGAGTGAATGATTCAGTTGTCAAGGCTCACACTTGGCATTTTGATAAATTTTATAGCCTTGCATTAGTATTTAAACCCCTTGAACTTCTCATTTGTTGTCATGTAATCTCTGCATTTTATATGCTCAACCAACACAAAGCAGTACTAATGAAGTTAGGAAAAAAAGTATCATTTTCATATGTGTATGTTTTATTATTGGTATAAATGCACCACACAAGTCTGGCCTTTTTGGAAAAGTGGCGATGAAAAGTCTGCAGTTTTGGTCAGGCTTTAAGCGAAACTACATGCAAATGTCAATGGACATCTGTCTGAAAAAGAAAACATTATGGCATAACGGTGATGACATGGGGATGCTTTGTTTGCTGAGTGGAGTTGATGAAAAAGTGGATAAAGCTAACCACAGGATGATATTGTAAGAAAATTTGTTAAAGGGTGCAAAAAGCCATAAAATTTGGAAGAAGCTTCATGTTCTTGCAGCATGAAGAACATGCTGCAAGAATGTTCTTCATTCTTGCAGCATGTTCTACCAGTTTCATTCAAACCGTCAGCGTTTGAATGAAACTGTTACATCAAAGCATATTCATGTTTTAGACTGTGTTAGAAGCTAAAACAAACCCTTTGCTCTATGCACATTTGCAGTGCATACGGTACTAAAATTGCAAAAGCAACAACCTGAAAAAACGTCTGCCAAATAGAGAGGGTCCTTCACTCTTCTGAGACCACAGACCAACAGGAAGACACGCAGTTCATCTAAGCACTCGGTCCTCACACCTGGAGAAAAGCCAGACACACAAACAGAAAGAGACAGCGACATAATATGAAAAACACTGCATAATGAACATCCCGAGTACATCAGAAGATAATGAAAGCAATACATCAGCCAAGGTCACGAGGACGAGAAGACAGCAGTGACTAATGTGGCTGCACAATGCAACAGGGAACGGAGTCTGTTGAAATTATTGAAAGGTTGCAGCCTAATCATGGCCACACTGTTTGACTGCTGCGATGAGGATTTGCTCACTGAAACGACTGAGAAATAATGAGGTAGCCCCCTCATTCACGTCAGGCTAACAAAATGGAATGTTTAGGGAACTTTGCACTAGCTGAAACCGAATTGCCGTGGAGTTGGCCCTCTCCCCGCATCATCCAGCTCTCGTGTTCAATCTTGAGATTAGTCAGAAACTGGCAGGCGAACAACTGTGGCCAATGCCAACCACTACTGTAATGGACCTGACCCTTTAACTGCACCAAAATATTATTATAATCCGAATAACGCCGCCTATCTTGTGAAACACACAAGCCTTGCAGTGCTATGCATCTCACCAAAAAACAGATCAAGAAATGTGGAACCCAAAAGAGGTGCAAGTGGAGGGTGTTTAATAAATATCACTTATAAAATATGGGATATTGGTCCCTTATTTTATATATTTAACACCAAACCAAAGTAGGAATTGCAGTGCTGGCTATTGTTCTAGCAATTTGTGTAGGGAGAGAAAAAAAAATCCCAAACTGGAAAACTTTTAAAACAAAGCCACACACATAAACCCTCATGAGCTGAGAGCTAGCACGGCGATACTCAAGTGAAATCCCCTGCTGCCAGATAAGTCCAGATCAGGAGGCTGAAGCAGTTCTTTTAATGCTATTAAGAGCAACTTAAAATGACAGTGTCAGGTCTAGGGCCTGACCCCGATCCTAGAATCCGATTGTCCGAAAAGCACTAATATTTGCGGGATGCATTAGATTTTCTCATATTGGGAGAGCGCTCTTGAGTAAGACACCCACGTCTGTACCTTGAACCCAAGAGCGGTGAAATGATTTCAGACGGACGGAAAAGAACTGATCTGCTGAAAGGAGCAACATTTTTAAACATGCAAAAAACATATCCAAACATGGCAACTTTGGACAAGAAGTCCAAAATTGTTCTAAACGATTTCTCACTGCTTGATTTTGACCCTGACATAATGAACAATCCAGTTATGTCTCTAAAACATACCTTGCAAAAACATCAACGCCTCTTTACTCATGACAAACCTCAGTGTTATAATGGGATTGTTTTTGGTACATCAACAGAAAGCAGGGGACTTCTAAAGCACATCACAATTTATAGATTGTATCACTAGTAAAAAATCTGCAAACCAGGTGTTTTCCTTCCACATTAGTATTATGCACTTCTCATGGGTCTCGCATATGAATATTCAAACAAAATACATTGTGTTTGTAGCATGAAAAAAGATTCAAAGAGTGTGAATACTTTTGCTACACACTATATGCCTGTCTGCATGTAATGATGTGAAAAGCCTCTAAACAGCTGTGGCCAAAGAAAATATGCATGACGGCAGAGGAACAGTTTTTTTTTTTTTTAACTATATACCTTATATCACAGCTCATTTCTTCTGGTGCTATTGCATCATAAAAAGTCATTTGCAATATATAAAAATATATCATATTCTGTAATAACAAACTGATATTGTATTTACTATGAATTGTGATACAGTGTGGACTCTTAGAGCACTCTTAAAACAGCTGAATCTTTGAATGTACATTAATCAACAACAGACAGAAAATTTATAAAGATAGTCTCAAATTTAAGGAACTTAACTTTCCCATTATAAATAAAGCATCATGGCTTCTCTGTGCACATGTTTCACTTATTACACCAAGAACATGGCTACTATTTTATTCATTAAAAGGGCCTGTGTGATTATTAACACGCCATTTATGAGGAAAGTGCAACTTCTTCAGAAGCTCTTGGTATCCCTGCTCACCCGTGTGAAGTACCTCATCTACCCTTTTAATTCCACCTCACAAGGCAAACAGACCAGCTACAGCAAACACAGACAGTCTGGTACACACACAGTCGCTTAAATGGGCTCAAAGCTCCTGGGTTTCGATGTAGAAGTCTCTGGACAGAAAACTGAATTCGTGGACTAACGCATGGACACATGCAGTTTAGCATGGTTTTATTCAGGTAGAAGCATTGCTGTCTCCGTCTTTACAAGCTCAGGCCTCTCTAAAGTGTTCCACTGCAGCAACAAGGCCCACATAAAAAAAAACATGTTCCTATTCCAAATCTCCATTTACCTTCTCAGGGCTCTTCAAAACAGAACGCACTCTACATTTGGCAATTTAGAAATGATCAATTTATGCCATGCCAGATGGAACAATCTAAGTAGAAAAAAAAAAAAAAAAAAAAAAGAGAAAATGTGCAGCGGATGGAGAAAATGCACACATGGGATGGTGCCCCCTGCTGTGCCTCGAGTGCGCGAAACGACAAAGGAGGGATGAAAGCCGACAGCATGGAAAGCATGTGGGATTGTTCCCGAAGTGGCTTTTCTACCTGAAAAGAACTAAAATTATGAGAAAAGTTCTTGACACTGATTACCGGAGATGGCAAAGCAGGTCAACCACTGCAAGGAAAAAAAACATCAAGATACGGCACAAATAATCACTCAAATTTCAAAAGAAATAGGGTTTTCTTTTTCACTTTCACTTTCAAGTACGATTCTTTGGAAAGCCATATTTACAAGAATAAAGCATAGGTTGTAGAATGTAGTGTTATGTTTCTCAGCATAAAGCTTTCTGCTGTGGGGGTTGCATTCTGCAAAAATAAAAGCAAGGAGACCTTGTGTTGTCAGGGCACTGCAGCGTGATTCATTAGTTCTCACTGAAAAAAATCCTATCATCAAGAGTAAACACCAACAAAACAACAGCATCATGTGGCCTTTTGCTGGTCAAAAACAAGAGCAATGCTCAGACGGTTGTAACAAAAATATATAAATATCTGACTCAGATTCCAAAGTTTCAGCACAATGATATATACACACACTAATAGTGTCATCTGTTTCAAGAACAACAAATGGAGAAGTGAGTAGGGAAAAATTTGTATTACTTGCAGCTGCTGGGAAACCTGGTGATAAATAACCTGAGGTTAGAGAGCTATTAATCAGCTGTTCCTCTCTGTACTCACTGGGGCTCTAAGGGAACACTAATGTACTTGGGATAGGCATCATCTTGCACTGTCCAATTTAAATTCCCAGATGTTTGTATGCAGGTACAGTGTTATTCAAAGCAGCAGCTTGACGTTCGTCTAAGTGCTTAGTAGTGAGTCTAAGGCATTCACACTGTTACACATAGAACTAACACCAAAACCTGATGATTTAATGACAATTACTGACAACTTTGGTAACGAAGAATAACTAGCATTCATAACGTGTGGACAAAAATGTCTCAAACTTGTTCTCATTGGTCAAAATCTACTGTAGTAATACTAGCATAAATAATGTATTGCAGCAATAATAAACCGCATTTATTCAAGTCTGGAGTCTGCTTATATTAAAAGCTTTTATTTAATAAATACAATTATTTGGGCTTCGTGACTACTTGGATTTCTGGTGTGAGTGTCTGTTGTTTTAAACTTTGCTGGTCCAGCTTTAGATAAAGGGCTACTTAAAAAAACAAAACACCAAATGTCATTGTGTTTTTTTTCTGGACTAATGACGATTGTGTCACATCTCTTTTACCTGAATGTTATATTATAATGTCTTTTCCATTTAAAATCCTCAAGCACTCAACAAAACACTTGGGATATCTTTTCTGCAGGATGGGAAAATATGCAACACTAGGGAAAAAAGAAAACCAAAAATGCAATCCCAACTGAATAAATATATTCAAAATTAAATTTGGATATTTCAAACATTTTAATGTATTATTGAAATATAAGACATTATATTAGTTGAGGATTTTAACTGGCATTTTGTAAAAAAAAAAAATTACACAACCAAAATGAGTTTTCTATTTATTTAGTGAGATGGAACGTGATTTACATTAAACAACGGGAATAACACTAAACTCATGTACCTGAGCTCCTCAGGAATTCAGTCCAACAAAATTGTTCAGCCACTTCTGTCTGGATGCCTTTAAATTAAACAATAGCAATGCTGTTAGGTTGAGAAGAGGCATATTCAACCCATAAAACCTAACAAATTATTTGTGATCCAAATATTAAATCATGTGGAAATATTCCACCATTTCACAAAGTAAGTACTATTGTCGCTGCACGACAACTTACCCTGAGGCTGGACATAGATTTTACTGTCGGGTGACACCTTGAGCAAGAGAAGAAAAGATAAAAGTAGTTTTTAAAAAAAGTGAAAAACAAAGAGTTCACACAAGCAGATTAATCAGCAGTGATTGGCAATGTTTATTCAAACAAAGATGAGATTGTTGCTGTCGGTGCTGCTCTGGTTTTGGACGCTTAATGTTCTCCATGCTCCGAGCACATTCAAACAAAACACAAACTTTAAAAGGAGAGTCAGGAATCCAGTTGATCAAATAATAGTTATATTGCAAAATAAATCAAGGACATGAAAATTTAATTGCCTGGATGTTATCACACCAGATCCATCAACAACGCATGTTTTGTGTCAGAATAAAAAAGCGGAGCAATGCCTCTCGTGCCAGCCTTGTCTTCCTGCTGTCACCACTTAAATGGTGGAGATAAAGGATGCCACTGGCTTCAATCTGCTGCCTGTGGATGCAATCTCATCTGAAAATAAAACACTGTAATGTTTTTTTTAATACCAGACTATTGTGAGACAGGGCCCAATATTGTGTTTGTATAATGAAAGCCCTTCTGTTACATTTACTGATGTTGTCAGACTCCGGATGTCTTTTCGCTTTATAATGCAGAGATGAAAGCTTTTTGTTTTACGAATAAAACAAAGTGATTTTGAAAGAAATAGAAACTAAACGGGGAAACAATCAACATTGTGTGTATATAAAATTAACAGATTAATAAAGGGTAATCGGTTAATAGGGATAAACTGCATTTTATGCACTATGAGACACATACCAACGTTTATAATAGCTTGATGGGGAAACAAACCTTAATTACCACTACATAAATATAGATGTAGACTGGATGTAATCAATTGATTAAGAAATCATAAATAAAGAAAAATATCACTGTTGCCCACAAGGGGAGGAACTCAAAACCAATTGCCAGGTTTATCAAACATTTTAATAATTATTTTTCCATATTGAATTAGCTTGTAAGTCTTTGTCTCTCAATAAAAAGAAACACTCAAATTAAAGAACTACTTTGAAGGCTGCAAGGTGGTGCACTTGGTAGCACTATTTAACTTGGTAAATGGGTTTTAATTTGGGACTCTGTCTTTTTTGTGCAGCATCTTCCTGGGGCAAACAACATTCACATTAGATTAACTAACCATTCTGAATTATCCCTATGTGTGAGTGTGTGTCTCCCGACCCCACAAGGTACAAGGGCGTGTGTGTATGGTCATATGTAATGCAAGTCTACATGTATCCATGTAATAGACCGCAAACCTTTGCAGATTGTCCCACCCTTTTCCACCCATAATCCCTCTACAACCTCTGCATAGATAAGTCAACAATACAAAATGCATATTGTGAAGGAAGAGCAATTCATAAAAAGTGAGTGAAATCGTCGCAGCAACATTCAGTTCTTTTTAACAGTGAAACAGTGATGAACATATAATTCAAAATCGCAAGCTTTAAATGCTAACACAAAGGCTAACGTGTCATCAAAGAATAGAAAGAACTTTTGAATTGTGACACATTTGAACACAAAATGGAAATGATACCAATTAGCCTTAATTTGACTAACTCTGATTAGCTAGCTTCCAATCAGCACTTTTTATTCACTCTGAAAAAACACAAAAGATTTTCTGAACATGGTTTCAAAAGGCAATCCCAATGCTACGCCACCATAGGATTCCTGAAATACTAGTGATTTTCAGAATAAGTATTTTTATTTTATAATGCAGTCAAATATAAAATGACATCGAACAAGAAACTTTATTCATTCTTTGTTGTAAAACCTGCCTCTGATATAGCAATAAACAAAAACAACTGCTAAGGTTAATTAGGATTCCACTTGAAAGCAGAAACCTATCATAAAAACCCAGTGTTTTTCAGCAACTGAGGAAGAATGCCAATAATGCTCACAGACTCCCAAAAGGCTGTTATACACTTGGCTGTCGGCAGACATGATCTCAATGTGATTGTTTAATCTGCTGCAAAATATTGGACTGCAGATATACCATGAGGAAGAAAAAGTCATCAAATGATGTCTTGTATTTGTCAGAGTTGGTAGTGATTTTGTGCTAGAATACCTAGTTGCTTATCAAAAAATGAATGTAGAGCAAATCATATTTACAACCATAATTTTATTGATATATAAAATTATGGTTGTATATGTATATATATAGACATTTCCTAAATTGTATTCCATGCATGTAAAATCAGACTGATTATGTGCTTGACATGCTTTGCTTTATCAAATCCATGAAATTGCTGGTCAGATGGTCTGGCTGATAGAATAAAAATAAAACAAAACTTGAAGCTACAGTAGTGAATGACTGCATTTGTTACCACAATAAAATAGCTTTACTCTGTGCATCCTCACTTGTAATTTAACTTAAATTTTGCAGCAAACTTAGAATGGAGCAAGTAACAGGATCAAAGCATTATTAATGAGAAAATACTCCAGGAATAACAGGAATTTAATGGAGAAATGGGAGAAAAGGGGGTTTGATCATACCAAAACAAATTCTGCCTCTTCTTTTAGTTTTTCAGTGAAAGCAACAGCAAACCTGATTAGAAACAAGAAGGGGAAAAATGCAAAAATGACTCAATCAGAACAAGGATTTTGATCAATATGAGTGAATTTTAGTCATTTTACAGGCAATGATAATTTTGACATTTGTGGAAAAAGCAGGATTAGTAAAAGTAGAATTGACAGAAAATCTGATTTTTACAATCTGCCAATTAGGAGACTGGCATGGTTTCCTCATGCCAGAAATGAATGAAGCATGGCAGGTTTTTTCTGCACTGTGTTTTATGCATTGATTATTGTTATCAAATATAGCATAACCACAGAAAGACATTTTTTATGAAAAGTTGCAGCTTACAACAGATAGAAAAGTTAACTTTCTCAACTGACAAGAAAGCCAAAATCTTTCATAGCCAGTCATTACCTAATAACTAATGGAAACACCCATCAAGGTAGCACTCTTTTTAAATGTACAGCTTCCAAGTTGCATGTGGTAGGTCTGTTTGATTCAGGATATCATAGTGGTTACTTACATACAAGTTTAGATGAGACTTTAAAATAGTCCCTGTGTCCAACATACAGACAGGTTTTGTTCAACATTCTTGTCTGCGAGTGTTTGAGTTAGCACCGCCAGATAAAATATTTGTTAACTGCTGCACCCATCTCATCTGTAAACTCGATAGTGGAACGGCTGAGGTTCTCTGCAGTAGTTTTAAAAATAAACACACAGTGTGCTCAGCTTTATCATATTCACAACTGTTTTAAATTCTGTCTTGAAACATTGTTCCCCGACTCCTGTTTAACATTTTATAAATGTAGATTAAATTATCTACTACACTGTATTTGGTGCAAACATCTCGACAATCTTGTGACTTCTTTGCCACAAAAGATCAATAGAGTAACCACCAACATGGCGACAGGTCTTCAGGCTACAATGCACCCTGATGTTGTTGTTGGTGCAAACAAGAGCAGAAGAAAAACTTCCTTTGGCTTCAGGCAAATAAAACAATGTGAAAAATGAAGAAAATGTAGGGCAAAAATCACGGGGAGGATATTAATTTGCATGTGTGGCAGTGTATTATTAAGCAGCCCAATAGGCTCTGTGTGGTGACCGAATTTTAAGATCAAGGTCTGTGTGTGAGGAGGCATCACCAGTGGGAGGTGCATGGATGTTTGAAGCTGCAACAGCTCGATCTCCCCATTTGCTCCCAATAGGGGTTTGTGTGCTTAAATCGTCCCAGATAAGTTCCCTGCCACACCCTTTTCATCAGCATGAAAAGAGAAAGAAGAGAGTCTGATATCAGGTCATTTCACATGATACTGATAAGTACTCTCTGCTAAACTAGAAAAGGAAACAACTTGCAACCTGCACAGCTGGAGTTAAATTAAAAATGCTCAGCCTCAAACTTTTCTCAACATAGTGATTACATTTTTCAGCTACAATTGAAGTAATGCTGTGTGCTGAGCTTCCGATTAGCAGATTTAGATTTATGTGTTAGTATTTCCTAGAGATGGAATGGCTCATAAAAAAATTTGATACTCTGCTCACTTGTCACAATTTGGGACATACTGTTGATTTTTTTTTTTTTCTAACTAAAAATATATTTCCAAAGGTGAAAGTGAAAATCTCACCAGGGAAACAAAGAAATGAAACCCTTCGGGTGCACAGATTTCAGCTTTCTGGCAGATGACAGATTTTTAAAAAGCCAATTCCAATTTGGCCACTTCAATAACACATAAAAAAGTTGCAAGATTTGTCTCTAGTCACTTTTTAAAAATACATTTGCTAAAAAGTCACTAAATAAAGTGACAAAGTCGCAACCAAGTGACTATCGTTACTTGTGCAGACATGACTCGGTGGGCCGTGACTTAGCAGCCACAGAAAAAAGTAATCAATTTTTTGATAATAAAACAATGAACAGGAAGCAATAACAGCATAAAAGAAATCTCCTGTGAAGCAGACGGCTAACTTCATTAATAGTATTAAATACATCATAAATAATAAAAACTACTTTTCAGCATTTTTCTAACAGTCTATATTTGTAGTCTGGCCAAGTAATACTTTTACTTTTTGATGTTTTGCTGTATAAGGCTAGTTTGAATTTAATTTTACATTGATTGAAAATAAAATTGACCTGTCCAAGGTATACCCCAACTCTCGACCAATTACCGCTGGAGTTGGGCATGTTTGTAAGCATTCAGATAAAAGTGAAAATCCATACATTAAATAATCATTTTGATTTAAATGATTAATAACTTTAAAAAAGGGACTAAATAATTAAATGTGAAATTCATTAAAACTTTAAAAGCATCTACAACTGTTTAAACATTTTTCTTTTTTTTTTTTCTTTCAGCCTTAAAAATCAAAGTCATGAGATAGTCTACTGTCTCATGCAGAGCAAAAAGGGGAACAGTGGCTGATTTTCAGACTCTTGCAGAAGTAGATAAGATCAATTTCACATGTAAATATCAGCCAATACCCAATCACTCAAAATTAAGGAAATCGGGTCAGGACCGATAAGGCCAATTGATCCGATCAACTGAAACTCATAAATGCACATAAATTAAGTTATGTGTGAAACACCACTGTATTTTAACTTCAAGGAAACAAAAGAGTAAAAAGTGAGAAATTAGTAATTATTTATTGTCCAAGTAAGAATTTAATATAAACACCTTTAAACAGCTGTCAGCAAATCACTTCATTTATTAGCAGCCAGCTTTAACTTGTCATAATAACCAAAACTAACTGCCGATTTTTACATGACCAAAGAATAATCTAAATTTAAATAAATGGATGATGTGGATTATGTATTGCTATTGTTGAGTATTTCTGGAGTTTCAACAAAAAAGGAAAAGAAAGATGATCTCAACCGTGGAGTTTGCGAACCATTCCATCTCTAGTAATGTACGTTCCAGAAAAATCACATAATTAAACATTATTAGATAATCATATCTCTTAATTAGAGAGATATGATTAAAAATATTAGGGTGGCCATTTTTACTTCTTGCTTGAACTTCAAGATGCCGACAGCTGCATCAAGTCTCTACAACAACGGGTTTGAAAAAAACAAAAAAGAAGTAAGTTACATTATTTGTACCGAAGCTACGACTGACACCTCAAAAACAGAGCGCTAGAGCTCATTAACTAGGTGTTCTGACTCAACAACAAAAACTGAAAGTCTTTGGAATCAAGCCTTTTGAAAGTGTGGTTAGCAGTAGGGTCACCTGGCTTTCAGCAGCACCTGCTTCATAACCACCCGCTTCTGCTCATCTTTCACATCTTCATTTATGTCCGTCCCACCAAAAATGACTCCGAAGGGTAAATGAAGGTCTAGTGCAAACAGAAAATAAGAAACTTTGCATAAAAAGGACATAATTACATGTTTGTTGATCTGACAAATATTAGCAACAGAAAGTAAGATCCGATCATAACGACACAGATGATGCCTCAGTCAGTGTTTACCCAGGAGGAGTCTGCCAGCTTTGAAAAGATGAATTGCCAGCGCACCCTCAAATGGAGGATTTTGGGATACTAGATGTGCCACGTCAGCGGGAGAGTGAAAATCTGCCACATCTCTAAGCTCGCAGCTGTGTCCTGCTGATTCAATGTGAGACCTTAAACATAAAACACATTAGAACTTTCAGTTGTAGTTTTATGCTTTAAAATAATGTAGTAAAAAGGTGTTGTCTATGATTTTAGCCTTTTTAAGTGCTGTGTTACAGCAACAGTTCAATACCACTTTTCCAGACGTACCATACACAATAATTGATGCCAACCAATCTGTTTTCCAGAATTATCATAGAAGCACATGATCAGATAAGGAAGTGGCAATGTTTGTCCTAGTTAAAATGAATCAAACTCTATAAAGCCTGACTAGAACTTTTTAAACATGTGTTTTTGATTTAAAGTGTTTTTTTATTTAGCAAGTTGTGAAATTAAGTTTTCATTCCGGTGCAGGACAACAGCATGTTTGAATGCAATCATTATTTGACCATTTTTGCAGAAAACCACAGAAAGAAATGATCAATTCTTTGATCATAAGACAATGAGCAGAGAGCAATAAAAGAAATCTCCTGTGAAGCAGAGGGCTAACTTCATTAATGGTATTAAATATACCATAAATAATAAAAACTACTTTTCAGCATTTTTCTAACATTCTATGTTTGTAATCTGGCCAAGTAATACTTTTACTTTTTGATGTTTTGTTGTACAAGGCTAGTTTGAATTTAATTTTACATTGATTGAAAATGAAATTGACCTGTCCAAGGTATACCCCAACTCTCGACCAATGACCGCTGGAGTTAGGCATGTTTGTAAGCATTCAGATAAAAGTGAAAAGCCATACATTAAGTAGTCATTTTGATTTAAATTATTGATCATTTTAAAAAAGGGACTAAATAATTAAATGTGAAATTTATTAAAACATTAAAAGCATCTACAACTGTTAAAACATTTTTCTTTTTTTTTCTTCTTTCAGCCTTAAAAATCAAAGTCAGTGGGCACAAACAATTAAATACTAATATTAAAATAATGACAGGATTTTTCAAATGAATATCAGTTTTAAAAAAAAGCATCTAACCATTTGGTTTTTTATTTATCACATAATTACATGATATTATTGAATGCACTTACTAACGTGTATTAATTGTAACTATTTATTCTACTGTTTAATCAGTTAAAAACATTTAAACACTTGCATTTAAAAGACAGAACTGCTGATCTGCGACACTTACAAAAGCAGTTGACATAATCTAATCAAACCAGGTTACCTAACAGTCACATCTGGACTTTAAAATACCTTGTTGAGGTGTTTTTAGTCAGATGGCATTTTAAAGTCAGGGCTGTTTCTCAAAACAGAACAATTTCACTTAAATAAAGGATGTGTTACTTCCTCTGCCAGTGATGACGAGGAGATACCACATGACTGAACAAAGGTGCGGCGGCCAAAAGCCACGTTAAATAAAGTACTGCATCAACAACAGTATGGCTAATTACAACCAATTAGCAGTGAAGAACAGCTCCCCACATAGAGCCCTGGTTATTAATAGTTAACCAGGGTACTGTCGGACCGAACCTCGACAGCTAATTACCAAGTTACCTGAATCACCAGGTACATTTACCTTATTCTCTCTGCTGTCGTATAGTTCCCTGTTTTGGGGCTGAGGCAGGCCAGAAAGAGTAATTTCATATCCCCTCTGTAACCGGTGAATGACAGTGCAGACGAGGCAGGTCTCTGAGTTTCAGCTCCCTCGCTACACCCAGCTCAAATCACATTTTCTGGACTCGTTCCCGAAACGTCCACGTGGAATAAAACTAACAGCACCCAGCATGCCGCTCGTGTTTTTTCAACCAGAGTGACAGACCACTCTCCAAATGTTTACAAGTCCGTCTCTAATATCGTCCCCTGGAAACAAACGGCTGTAATGATAGCAGCAGAACACTAACATGCCGTCGGCAGTGGTTTTGTGTCGTGACCAATATTAAAAACTCGGTCAAGAGAACATCTTGATAACACGTATATCACTACACTACTATAACGAAACGATAAAATACAATCACCTCAAAGAAACTTCCTTTTACCGGCGGTACACCGCATGCGCTAAAATAGTAGACTTCTATATCACAGGGATGTACTCTGTGACTGCTCTGTTCACGAGACCATCACTTCCTGTTTTAACTATAGATCGGTTCAGGAACGCAACCGTGACAGCTTTTACTGAGCAGCGTGTCACGCGACAGTGCTGTGACACTGTTGTTGTGAACTTCCAGTTCTTTTTAGCCAAAGTACTGACTTAATACGAGAGAAAACTAAACACTCAATCTTCTAACTTCGACTAGAGTGGCTGAGGTTGCGGAAGACTGCTGGAAAGCGCTTTAATAAATAAAGGTAATCCAAACCACACGCTTTTTGTGTCACAGCTAGCTTAATGTTTGTTTTTCTTCTGAACGGTAACATTAGTAGGACAATTCAGGTAATGTGATATTGGAGCCTTTTTGAGCAAATAAAAATGATATGCTTAAGTCGTGACCATATTGCGACGGTAGAAAAATAGTTTTTTCTACTTTAAGAAACTTGGGTGAATATAGGACTCCTAGAAGTGAACTAAGTGAGATTCGGACATCACAGGAACGTTCTTCAAACATTTGCTGAAAGTTTTCTGGCAATGTCTAAAGCATTCTATAGTTAGTTTTCGTGGTAATTTTCACTTCTGATTGTTTTTATTTTACAATGAGATGGTGGCACAAATATTGATTTTATTTATGCATTGTATTTGTATGTTGATGTGATTATTGACATGTTTTGATAGAGCATAGGTACTTTCACTTCCAATCTCATTAGGCCCGAGCAGCTAAGCGCTGCGAAGGCCTATTGTTTCTGTATTGTTTCTTATTATTATTATTACGATTCTCCCTCTGAATGAATTGGCTTTTTGGGGGCTTTATTATATTCAAAAACTCATTTGTATTCTTTTTGTTATTCTTTTTTAGGTCTTTACTCACTGTTCAGGAAGAGTTTTGTTTCCATTATTTTAGCTGAAAATGGATGATAACAGGGATGCCAATGAGAGCAGCCCGCTTTTGGACTCAGGAATCAGACCTTCACCACCATCAGTCTTCGAGGGACGGAGACTTGCGTGCGCTGCCATCCTGCTTGCTGAGTCCTTGGAAAGGGTTGCGTTCTATGGCATCACATCCAACTTGGTACTTTTTCTCAACAACAGCCCTTTTTACTGGGAAGGCACTGAGGCCACGCAGGCACTTCTGACATTCATGGGAATAACTTACCTGATTTCACCGTTTGGAGGCTGGCTGGCAGACGCATGCCTTGGGAAGTTCTTGACTATTGCTTCAAGTTTAATCCTGTATTTGATTGGCATGATTTTTTTCCCTTTTATTTCAAAAGACTCAACAAGGATACACCTTTGTGGAGAAGAGACAGCATTTCCGGTGCAACCTGCTGAATGTATGAACAGCACCACTCCAACAAATGTAACTTGCCCATGGCGGAGACCATATTGTGGCTTAGTAATCTACATTGGACTGGTGTTAGTTGCACTTGGTGTTGGTACTGTGAAGTCCAACATCACTCCCTTTGGTGCCGATCAGGTAAAGTAGAAACTATAGTTTTCACACCTCATTTATTGCAGTATTCAAACATGCAGCTTTGACAGGCATGGTGAAAAATGAATATGCCGCCTTTCAGTTGCAGAGTTTTTATGTATGACCAGGTTGTAAAATAATTTTTATTGGAATTGCACAAATCAATCAGACATTTTTCTCTCATTGGCTTCGATTTCTAATTAACAAATACTGAAAGGTTTTTCTTTTCTTTTGTTTTCATTAATTTAATCAAAACTAAAACATCATACTAATCCATAAACACATTTACCAGCTGCATGTATTTGCACTTTTTTCAGTTTCTTAAAAAAGTGCAAATACTTTTTTTAAGAAAAAAGGTATTGTTTTAAGTGTTTAGTGTAAACGTAAATTATACAAAACACGTACACCGATACGGCATTCTTTTCACCATGACGGGGTGTTTTATGGTTTATGTTTTAGATTTTTTAAATTCCTCACACGTGTAAGATTGGGTATGTGGTGTGTGATCGAACATGTGATTGGGTATTTGGTGTGCCGTGACATTTCACTGAGACATGCATGCTCTGATTATCATGGCTGTTTCTAAGTAAGGTCATGTGAAAAGGGAAGTACATGCCTTTAAAAATGGAAATTCTTTGTTACAACTGGAAATGAAAGCACTTTTGAAATACTGCTCACAAGTTAAGGCTCAATATTTTAGCTACATTCCTAGGAATATCGGATCAATTTCAGGTGATAGAGTAAATGTATGTGTGAACTCAGATGCACCTTTGTTATCAATGTTAAAGATTTTTTTTTATTTTTTTTATTTTACAATCAGTTTTTACAAACACTTCTGCTTGTAAGAGACTTGGATAATCCTTCTGTCCTGTTCTATATTAAGTGAACTGAATTTTTTGCTATGAAATGGCACTATGTTCCTGGAAAATACATCCGTGCCAAAAGAATGTTAAAAAAGAGAATTGCTCTGAATACTTTCCAGGTGCTGTTTTACACTTTCTCTAAAAGACTAGTATTTTACCTTAGGATAACTGACATAAAAAAATATAGGCTCTTTGAGACTAAAGTTCAGCTTTCAGGAGTGATGCTAGACTGATAGTTGGTTGAGCAATATATGGGTCTCTTAAAAAAAATCTCCTCTAGATTCACAAGCATCTGCAATATTTTTCATGTCCTGAAAGAGAAGTACTTTTGAATGGTTATCAGACTTAAAAGTTTAAATTAGATTAATGCTAAACGATACCTCAATTTTACTAATCCAAAATCCCTTCTTGGAATATGTTGATTTAAATGAGAGATAGATATAGAAGCTCAGTTACTCTAACTTGAGAAAGTCTTTTTTGTTGATGGTTTTTAGATCAAATCTAAATATGGTAGTAATGCATGAAAAATAATGCTGAATGTCTTAAATATATTTTTTCATCCATTAGTTTATTAATTTGAGCATACCATAGTTTGCATAGTGTAATATAAATGTCAACTAGGTAGGTTTGTAGCTGTGCCATGCTTTTTACAATTTTCAGATTATGGCTGTTAAACGTTTGAAAATCGCTTAAAAATGTATCTCTAACATAAAACCCCTTAAATGTCCTTTGTCTTCATGGATTCATCAACTAACTAAGCATTTGACACTTAAGAGGTTACGCCATTACTAGTTGATCCCTGATCTCTTGACATCGATATTGTCAAGAACTAACCAAGCTGAAAATGCGAACAAGTTCCACTATGTGTACTTTTGCAAGGCTCTGCGGCTGTAAGAATCGACACATCATTATTCAAAGAACTTGCTCCAAAAAAGCAGGGAGTTATTTAACTGGATTATTGTATCCTGACACGATATCCCGAAGTGTGTATAAATACTTCCAAAGGAAGTTGGTGGTGTTAATTTTAAACAATTCTTCATCCTGTTGCAACATTTTTCACATTTATGTCACGATTTCTTTTCACCATGTTTAAATACACAGAGCACATTGGCATTTGACAGTGAAGTGAATGAAATGATTCAGATAATATTAGTGCCAGTCAGACAAATCTTCATAAAAGGCCCATTAACTTGTCAATGCTGCTTTTAGTTGATTTGAATCCTAAGATTTGTCGGTTAAAAGCTGATTTGTTACTGCATTAATAACTGATTATTTCCTCTTAAATGTTTCAGAAACAGCACTAGGCTCTTACAGTTATATTTAGGACAAGAGGAGAGACGTCTCTTCTGACAGCTTCTGTGTAGTTAACAAAGAAGAGATGAAAGAGGAAGAAAACTGAGTTGAGTATAACTGCATTGCAGGGCTGTCTTTTCAAAGACTATCATACAGGATTGATAAGCAAAATAACTTCCATAAAAAATTAATATTTGCTTGCTAGACCGTTATAACCAGTGCTGTATTTTAAGTTAGCCTTTTCCTTGCCTGAGTAAAATTGGCAGCAGCATTTATTCAGAAATAAACAATAAAGTGTGTTTCTCATTTGAAATGTTTGAATTCAGTTCTTTGTAACCTGACATTGAAGTTAACCTATGTTGCACAATAATTGTAGAAAACCAGATTCAAGGGTGGTTTTTTTGGACTGAATCTCTCTCTATTGGATATTCATATTACACTGATAAAACCTGCGCTTCAATATGAATGAATTGGTGCTGCTATGACAACAATTATACTTTCTCCCATAGAAAGTTTTCATAGATTTTTTTTTTTGAAAGTTGTTTTCCAAATTGATTTAGGATGTTTTTGTGGGTTCTTTTAGAAAGCTCGGTGTAGGCAGTGTGTGTTGGTTGCTTCATAACCTTCAACCTTTGTGAAAAAACAACTCTATATATACTCTTCATATTTATTTTCTTGGCTTCCCAATTGAACTTTAGATGATCATTGAAATCTTAAATTTAAAAATATCACTTTCTTGAGTCAAATGTGGATCATTTTTTGGATACTTTACCTTGATGCCATTTACATGTCACTTTCATGTTAGTTGGGTTTTTATGATGTCTTTAGGAGATTTGCAATCCACACAAAGAGTCACAGCAGTATACAGATGGAAAGCACATAAACTGGGCGTAGATAATGCTGCGTCCTTTGCTCCTGTTTTGCATAATGGAGGAGTAAAAGCTTGAAAGGTCAAATGTTATGATGCCGTTGAGATGACCCTTAGTAGATAAGTGCATTTGTGGTCAAACATGTGTCTGTTCAAAAGAAACTAAGTGCAAGAAGGATGCAAACATTTTCATAAGGGTTGCCCACCTCTTTTCAGGGAAGTGCAGTATGCATAGGACTTACAACAATCTTAACCAGAAAAAATAATCTATATAATAATCACAAATGTTGAGACATTGGTGAGCTAACTCATCCTGTATCAGGGACTTATTGTTGAACTTTAACATGCTGGCAAGAAGATCTGGGCACTGGAACTAAGGGAACTCACTTCTTCCCTACTGACCCAACCCCCTAATCTGAGCCTGGGTGCCCAGATGAGTGGGATGTGCAGCCACATGTTCCTTCATAACACAACCCATCCTGGCCCTGTACAAGCCTAGTTGTATTATCTCTACTGGGTAAAACTTTTTGGCAGTTTTAAATAGTCAAACACATCATAGCAGTTGAAAATGTGCTGCTTATTGTAATGAGATTTGGCTACAACTATGACTTCACAGAGCGCCAGCTCCTTAAGAAACAACCACAACATACGGTGCTGGTTTGTTCCAAGTTTGTGATTCATCTTCAGACAGTGTTACAGTAGTCCTTTTAAACCTTTCATCAGTGTTGTGTGCAAAGTACCCAAGAAGTACTGATTGTTTTTCAGATGACCAACCACTGTTGAGACTCAGAATAGTTAACATGAAAAATGTTCACGTGTTTTCACACCTCACGTGTTTCAGGAGAATTGTGAAGTGAAGAATATTCCTTTAAATTTTATACTTTCTCCATCATTGCAGTTCTTATGTGAAACAGATCACATCTGCTTAGCTTCATAATAGGAATCCATAAAGGAAGTCCATTCCTAATAGACAAGTCTGACTACATTTCATCTGACAAGTGTTTAGTGATCTCCAACTTTACAATAAATTAAAATATGAACAGCCAACAAATACTACCCTATAGGGCATTCGTTTGCTCTGCTTTGCGAAACGCTGACTGTGACAACACAAATAATGGGTATAAACCAACAACCTAACAATCATAGAAAGTGCACGGCTGCCCTGTCCTGATGAGGCATATCTTTTTCTGCATTAGAGGTCGTTCTTGAGGGCATAAACCAGAGGTGACATATATATTTTGGTGAGTAGGCAAAAAAGTGGAGTCAGAGTGTTCTGACCTTTGCTTTAGAATAAAACCACTTTAACTTCCTGATTACCTGATGCTGTCTATGGAACTTTTTTGTCAATGCTTGACTGACCATTCATACACTGTAAGAGAAGGCAGCGCTATCCTGCACAGTTGTGAGTCTCCAGGAAGGAAGCCTCTAGGGCAGGATGATACGAGGAGCACTATGCATAAAACATTTTCCTAACTTCTTTTCAAAGTAAGAATGTCGTAGCAACATAGTGTAGTGATTCTGGTGTTGGCTGAGCCAATGCTTCAAATTCAGATTATATATCTTGACTTCTTGCCTTGTCTGAAAGGTTTTCTTAGTCTTGCTTCCACTTTTAAGTCCTGCGGCAGGCTGGTCGCACCACCTGTACGTCATTACTAGACCACTCCTGCGAAGCCGACTTGCCCTTAAACCAGTCAGCTGATGCTGGGCTGTGACTACCTTGCTTGGTGAGTCCAGACCCCACAGAAGTGGCCTGACCTCAACCCTCCTTTGCCTTGTCAATGCTTTCACATAACACCTTAAAGCTGCCTTCAGGTGTTTGTGTAAGAAGCTATAGTGTGAAAGCTGAAGTTAGGCGGTGTTTGTTTAAAGATTTACAGATCCAAGGTAGAGCTGTGCACAGATAACAGTGACAGTATTCAGTTTGGGCAATTTGAGAGAGATGGAGAAACGGCGCAGATTATCTGATATCGGATTGAGGAATTGGTTGACATGCTGGTTCCTGGGTGAATGATGACAGCTTTGTGTAGCTGAAACCTCAGATTAATTCATTTGTCATCTCCCTTAAAGGACAGTTCATAAAGTGTTCTCAGTCAGACCACACAGGGACATAATTTCCAGTGCTACATAAAACGGGGAGAATCCAATAAAAGGGAGTTTTATGACGTGTTGAAACGTCTATACATGTGTTCTCTGTTAAACATTCTAAAACTAATGCATTTGCAATCAACTAGTTGCTTTTTTTCTTTTAGAATAGAATAAAACCACTTTAACTTCCTGTCTTTGCCTCAGGTCAAAGACAAAGGACCTGAGGCCACGCGCAGATTCTTCAACTGGTTCTACTGGTGCATCAACTTAGGAGCTATCCTGTCTCTGGGAGGTGTGGGATACATCCAACAGAATTACAGTTTTGAGGTTGGTTATATCATCCCGGCGGTGTGCCTCGGGATCTCCTTCCTGGTCTTTGTTCTGGGACGGACAGTTTTCATCACAAAGCCCGCCGACGGCAGTGCCTTCTCAGATATGGTCAAGATCCTTTCCTTTGCCTGCTGTTCACAGAAACCAAAGGAACCGAACCTGCTTCGGTAAGAGTGCTCATACTGATGTTCTTTTTTCTACATTTCTTTAGTGATAAGAAAAACTAAATTTGATGGGAAACAAATTTGTTGGACCTTTGAAACCATAAACTCCATCAAAGTATTAGGCTGTTGGCCAAAAAGGATCTCAAAGACTCATTTGAATCATTTGTAAATT
Organism: Poeciliopsis turneri; assembly: GCA_922788865.1. Taxonomy (NCBI): domain Eukaryota; kingdom Metazoa; phylum Chordata; class Actinopteri; order Cyprinodontiformes; family Poeciliidae; genus Poeciliopsis; species Poeciliopsis turneri. The sequence continues at coordinate 453,398 of CAKLNU010000120.1, read as the reverse complement.
ATTGGAATCATTAGCAAAACATAACAGTGTCAAATATTTATTTCTCTGGGATTTCCACATTTCCAGTTGTGAATTCAGTGTTTTTCTGTGGAGAGTTTTTCATGAGCTGTAAGGCAGCTTTTTTATGTTAAAGCAGACCTTTATCTTAAATCTCTCTTTGATCCCCTCCTATAATTCTTTTGTGTGTGCCTTTCCCCCCCACCACCGGTCAATGTATTCATCTTTCTTCCCTGTGGTGAAAAGTTATCCTAAAGAGCTGAAACTTGACTTTGAAGCAAAGTACCACAAACGTCTCAAAAACTTGACATTGAATATTTTAAGTTGGACAATCCCACAGCCTTATAAAAATTCCTTATTAGGGAATTTTCTCCAGAGATGAGGATTATGGGCTTTAGCGTAGTTTCTTTTGAATCTCTAGAAGTGCTTTTATTAAAGGGTAAGGTTTACTCAGAAAAAAGATGATTAAATCTACCATTTTAAGAGTTGAGAGTAATTTCATCATATTCTATGTATAACATGTTTTTTTTTTTTTATGCTACTACTCACACTTCAGTCATTTAGTATTTAAATTATTTCATTTCTAATTCTGTTTCAGCAATAAACCCACCCTGCTCGACACCGCAAAAGTGACGTATGGAGGGAAATTTCCGGAAGAAAAAGTAGAGGAAGTGAAATCATTATTGAAAATCCTTCCAGTTTTCTTTGCCCTTATTCCATACTGGACAGTGTATTTCCAGGTAAGACTAATCCATGTCTCACAAGTGGAACAATTTAAAGGGCTTTATCTTGACCGTGCTGGCTTCCAGTAAACAGACATGTTAAAATAAGGGAAGATTATTTTCTCTTTCAAGATTGCAGAGAACCAGCTTTGCACCAGAGAGCCTGGTGATCATAAAGTGGAGAGTTGCTTTATGCTGGCATTAATCTCCTTATTGTGCTGCAGATGCAGACAACATATATCCTGCAGAGCCTTCATTTGAGGATTCCTGGTACACCCTCAAATATCTCAGTGGACACCTCTCATCAGGTAACAAACAATAAAAACAGGCTTAGTCCAAGATTATGTTCATTGTTTAGTAGATGGAAAATAATGCAGTAATAATAATAATAATAAACACACAAAACGCCACCTGTTTCTGGATTAATATTTTCAAGCCAGATATCTCGCTCTCGAGGGAAGAAAAAAATAAGTAAATTGGTCTCTGACATGCAATGGCAAGCAACAGCTGGAGGCAGCAGGAAAGGCTTGTAATGCCTTGGGGATTAAGTCAGAACTTCACAGACTAATACCTCGCAGATTAGCAACCTGGCTGTGTTTGTGCTCCTCTGCTGCAGCACCTCCGTCTGACGGTTCCCGCTGATTTGTAGCTGATGTAACTCGCTCACACGGCTCATGTGTTGCATTCTGCTGGACTTTGATGGGTCCCTCAGCAGCTCCACGTGAAACATGACTCTTCAAAAAAACAAAGGCTTCACAGCAACGACTGTGATCACAGTTGAATGTTCAGGCTGTACGCTTCAACATTGTGAAGTAAAACACCTAAAAAGAAACAACAAAAAAATAGCTCATAGTCCTTCTTAAAGCTGTACATTCATATTCTCACAAAACTATAACTAGTTTTTATTTGTTGTAAAACTCTTAAGCTTTTATCTATTTTTTTAATCTTTGTCTTGGAGCTCAGGTTGCACTTCTCATGTCTAAAATATTGTTGGTATTGAAAGAGGAAGTAAGTTGTCTCTCCTTCCAACCTCGCCAGTTGTCAACATTAAAAGGGAAGTAAGATATGATGCCTCTGGGACATTTCTCCCTCTGCTCACCTGACGGTGAAGTGGCTAGACTTAAAAGGTGCTATTTCCTCAAAGGAACAGGAACCCATACCAGTGATTCATTTTAAAATTGGCTGAGATTCTGGTATCTTCACTAATGTAACATTAGTTAATTGATCAATTTCCCATCATTAAAGAGATGGATCATTTAAATATGAATTTAGGTCAAAACTATTTCTTTCTCCAGAGATGAGGATTATGGGTTTCAGCATAGTTTATTTTGAATCTCTTGAAGTGCTTTTATTAAGCACTTGATAAAATAAAGGCCTCAGTTCTCAACACGGCTGTTGTGGGTTAGAGTCTTGGCACGTCGACTTTTGCTGCATGTCTTCCCCCTCTCACAACCCATGTTCCTGTCAATTTACTGGTAAATAAAAAAAAGATTACTAAAGCCAAAAACACCTAAAAATTACAATAAAAACTACTTCTCGATGGTGATGTAGATTTAGATCTCAGATGTAAATTGCTAAAATATGTTTCTTATACAGATAAAGAATGAAAAAGTGTGCTTGTGTATCTTAAACTTGTGAAATGCCATTGGGAAAGACTACTGAGCCTGGTGTTACCAGCAAAGATACTCATAATTCCTGTGAATACACTTTAATTTAGAACTGTCATTTGCCTCGTTTCTTTTTTTTTTTAATCATGTGTAAATGTCTTGGCAAGAAAGAAGACATTTTGAACTATTGGAACACTGTCATCCTTCAATAAACATTTTTGGTTTTACCTGGAAAAGTGGTCTGTTGTAAAAGCTGATGTATGGCCATATATTAACAGATTGGTAAATTGATAAATTAATCCAAGAATTGGGGGATTCAGTTTGAGAGAAAAAATATATCAACTTGTTAAATAAGAGGCACATATCACGCTTCCATGCCACTTGAAATTTAAATTGCCAACATAGATTTATTTGTATGTGATGTGGTCGAACAAGTAATTTTATTTTGCACAAAGCAACATTGTGCTTGAAGTAGCAAACATTTTGTGTGTTAAGAATTACTGTGAATATTTTTGTTCCATCTAGTAATTCAGAAATTCAATTTAAACATGAAACTTTTTGGTTCTCAGGTTTAGGGAACATACTGTGAATGAACAATACTGCTCGAAGTGGGTTTTAATGGATTTGCAGCTAAAACGACAGTGTTATCAGTATTGCAGCTGCAGCCTCTGGGAATAATAATCCTAAAATGCGTTCACGTCTTAGATCCATTTGACTGTGGGGTTTTTATTCCTGTAAATTCAATTAATAGATTTTTTTTGGTTTGTTTTTTTTTATTTTTTCCATTAAATAGTATTTGGTTTTGGCCACCTGGGGGTGCCAAAGCAGTATCAAGACTGAAACCTGCATGCTTATTGTGGTTGCATATATGTGTACACAAACACTGTTGGAATACACATAGAGTCTCCTTTGTTTTTATGCTCTGTTGCTTCTTATACATTTTTATCTCATCTCTTCTCCTCCGGATTCTCCCTGATTAAGTTCACCTTCCCGGCTGCCTGGCTCACCATGTTTGACGCAGTGCTCATCCTCATGCTCATCCCTCTTAAAGACAAAGTAGTGGACCCCATTCTGAAGCGCCGTGGCCTGCTGCCCTCCCCTCTGAAGAGGATTGCTGTGGGGATGTTCTTTGTCATGTGGTCAGCCGTGGCAGCGGGTGAGTGTCCCCACACACATAATTGAGAACATATGTTCTCATAATTGAGAACATATTTAGGCAATAACATGTGTTATGCCTAAATATGTGTTAACATGTGTTATTGCCTAAATAGGCCAAAGAACAAAGCAAGAGCACAGTTTACAACATTTTCATTTAATCTAGACTTCCATGGTGATGTGTTTTTTTTTCATGATATTGTTTTGGGAGGTTTTTTAAACAGTGACTAAAAATATAAGATAGAAATTATGAGAGGAAATCTGATTAAGCTAATGATGCTTTAGTTAGCAATTATATTTAGTGTGTTTTTTTTCAGTGGATCTAGAGATATTTTCTGTTATTATTATTATCTCCCACTTTACAACAAAAATTAAGGCTTCAATGTTTTGAGAAGGACAAAGATCGAATGTAGAGAAAGGCAACTGCACTCTGTGGAGTCAATTTTAATTAAATGCTTTCCAACCAACAGCCTGTACATGACATTTTAACAATTTCTGTCATTAGTGACTTTTAAATATTTGCTTTCTGTAGGCAAACTATTAAACATGTCCTTAATTACACTTTTACAGAAGTTATTTAGAAAAGTGTGCTTCCAATTAAATTTAAAGTAAGTCAACATCAGGCGAACCAAAAACTCAAAAATTGTAATATAAATAATAAGATCTAAATCTTATTATCACCACCATATGACAACCACCTGGTTGTCATATGGTGGTGATGTATTGTGTATCAATCCTAATAATCAGCATTCATAGATAGCAAGTGTAGAGATGACTAATCAGATATTTATGGGCAATTTTGAATCTCCATTTTTTGTCTGGCTTTAACTTTTCAATTCCGAATTTTAGATAGTTCCTTTTTTCTGGCTTCTGCAATATAAGAAACTTTCTGGTCAATAATTAATTATACATTAATTATCCTGAAGAGGTTTTTAGTTTTGTTTTAAAACAATTTCAAAATATCTTTTGAGATGAAATTATACACTACCACCATTAGTTCAACTAGCATCACAAAACCTGTAGTGTCCGTGTGAATATTCAAGAGAATGCAAACCTTCGCAATAACTGAGATTTCCAGCTTATTCCAGGACCGGTAGCTGTTGAAACCTGAAAAGTATAAGGCAGTGAAACTTTGCACTAGTACTTTTAGACTTCTTGTTATCTTCTGAAAGTCTTGCCTTCTCTCATAGCCTGAAGAAATCACAAACATGTTTAATTGCGTTGTAGAAAATACCTTACGAACAACTTCTGACATTTCTGTTTTTTCTCAGGACTTTATTTAAATACAGGATTGTTACTGAAATTAGCTTCCCGCAGGGAAGTTTGTTGTTGGTGGTGGCTAAAAGAGATATGGTGTGTTCAGCGACGGGGAAAAAAAAAAGATTTTTCAGGGTCACTAGTCAGCTTTCTGCTTGAAGCTGAAAATTGTCAGAAAAATTATATTGTTACTTTTCAAAATGCATCTTTTTGTAGAAAATGACTGCTTGCACTGTAAAAAGCCAATTTTAGCTGCTTAGGTTCCTCTTTTTTAACTTTTAGAACTTAATATTTGTATAATTTTCTCTTCGAAATTTAAGGTTTATAGATTTAATTGAATATTGGGAAGTAACATTAGTGTTGTGAAAAACGAGTCCCTTTTTGTGGCTTAATGTTCTTGAGAAGAGATGAAAAAATTCATTTCATATGTTCTATAAAAATGATCTTTTTCCATCAGGATGACATAATAAAACCTCTTCAGAGAAATGGAATGTGCAAACATTTACTTTTCAGAGGACTGGCCCTTTTCTGAAAGGAATGCTGCTGCAACATGTTCATTTCAACGTTTGAAAGCTTTTCAGTTATTTATTTTTTCCCATTTGGCTTTTTGAAAAAAAAAAAAAAAAGTCCTTTTGCATTCGAGTGCCGGCAAAATAAAATCCAAATCTTGGAGAAAGCAATTCAGAGTTCAGGTGGTGGAGAGAAAGGGTTTAGAATGGTGGTGTAGTCTGAGCATTGGTCACAGAATAGAAGATAAACACACGACTTCGGTGCAAAACAGTCCTAACCTGGATTTTATGAGTCAAAGCAGATAACAGGATCAAATCTAGGCATTGCAGTGCATTTTAAAATACAATTGAAACTCTGCGTAATAATCTTTTATCTGCAGTTCTTCTGAATAATTGCTCGTCGGACATATCCTTGCTTCAGATTTATTAAGTTAGACACAATGTCCACCGTGAGCTGCCTTACAACACTGTTACACCTCAGTTGGCTTAACGTCTGTCCCGAGTACTTATCTTTCCTCTTTCTATTAGCTGAAATCATGTTGTTTAGAGGCCAGCGGACGGAAAGTAGTGAAAATCCCAGTGTGACATCTTTTGCTCACTGAATAGTCAGCTGAACCCATTAAATTTCTGCCCACCTCTCCACCACACCGGCTCTACTCAGTGCTAGAATCACTTCTGTCACCTTGTGTATGAAATCTGTGCAAATTTGTCAACATCATTTCACGAGGTTTCACCGTACATGTGCTGACAGATGTCTGGGCTTGAGAATAGCTGGACCACATATGCAGTGTAGAGATGGTTGACACGTTGTCAAGCACAAAGTGACTTTTTCTGAGCAAGACTTCTGCCACATATTGAGGCCAGCTTTGATGACAGATTTTAGTGCATTTTTTTGTGTATGGACTAATTGTGCGCCAGTAGCTTTCAGGTAGCTAAAACCATGTTATTTAGCAGCTTTGAAGCTGTATTGCAGCTCTGAGACGTCTGATATGTGATTTTTAGTTAAGGTAAACATAAAAACAGGGATGTGTGTTTGTGAGACTTGCTCTGGGCAGCCCAGAGGCCATGCTGCCTGAGATGGACGGCTGGTATTATTGGATATCCGGATTACAAGTCCACAACTCTCCTCAAATACAGCATTAAGTGCAGCTATGATAGGAGGCTGTCTCTGAGAGTTATCTGAAAATAGCCGCTGGTCACACGATAATATTAATCGAATGACGCTTTAGGGAGCAGACACCAAATGGTGACAACTGCTTACTTGTGATTATTGAACTGTCTGCAGTGTCACATTATTTATTACCCTCGCAGATGGGATTTTAATGAAGTAGTAGGAAGGAAGTTAACAAAACAAACTTAATCCCCAACAAACTGCTATTGAATTACGGTATTTTGTATTTGGCTACATATTTCTGACTTGCAGAACTGTGCTACATTCATCCACATTTTCATATGAGTAACTCTTTTCTGCTGTCTTCTTCTTTCTTGTGTTCACCCACTCAGGTATTCTGGAGACCAAACGCCTTGAAATCGTTAAATCGAATGGTACCATAGACCAGGTGCTTGGCAAGGTTGTCTTCCATGCTGCAAATTTACCCATTTGGTGGCAAATTCCTCAATATGTGCTGATAGGAATCAGCGAAATCTTTGCAAGCATTGCAGGTATGGTTGTTTGACATCTTGCATTGAATTTACTTTGCCTTGTAAAAATCCTCTTTTTGATACCCAAATTCCTTCAGGGACTTCAGGAAATCTTGGGATTTTATGTAGTAGATGTAATAGTCATATATACAGAAAAGAATACATGGTTTCCAAAGTTCTTTTACAAATAATATCAGTGACTTGCATGTGTTTTCAGTCTCCAGACATTAAGTTACCAGCAAGTTAGAAAGTATTCATCTTTTAGTAACGTTACATTTTTAACTTTATTTTTAATGCTCTTCTTACCCAGGTAAATAAATGAAATTGCGATCGACACTTTCAGAGATTTATTTGTGGGAAAAATCAAAACCTGTGTATTTTTTTTCTTCTGTTTTACAATTTAAAGAATTTCTCATTTTTGTCAATAACCTAAAATCACAATAATTACATTCAAGTTTGTGTTTTAGTGCCACAAAAATCTGAAACAGAATATGAATACCTTTCCAAGGCACTGTGGTTGTTATAAACTCTAATTTAACTCTGGCGAGGCAAATAAATGCAAATAAAGGATGGATGACTGAATGAAACAACTTACTTTTTTGCGTTTGCATGATTTTACCTCGCACTGATGTGTTTATGCCTTTTACTGAAACACATTTCAGTAAAAGTGTGTTGAGCACTTTGATTCATTGCCAGGCTCCACCAGCTAAATGTAGCTGTGGGTTGTTATCGAGAGCAAACATCCTAAGACATCAATTGATGAGTGATTATCCTGAATTTCTCGCCCTGCTGCATAACACTGTGCAGCAATGAAGCATTTTCCAAATAAAGTATGGATTAGGAAACTATTTCACAGTTGAACTGAGGGAAGGTTCACTCCAGGCAAGTGACTTACTTCACATAATGGGTATATTGTCCACACAGATACTGTACGCAAACACATAAAAATGTACACGGTTTAATGAATTAAACCATCCTTTCCCATCAGTTTTCAATTAGCTTCAGTCTTGACGCATAAAGCAAACGGTACATGCATGTCGGAGACATACTGAACTGGCTGTCACTGTGTATTTCCTACTTGCAAACATCCATCCATGCATCCATCCATTTTCTTGCACCCTTGTCCGGTCCACCCTTGTGCGGTCGGGAGGTGCTGGTGTCTATCTCCAGCTAACATTCCGGGCGAGAGGCGAGGGTCGCTCTGGACAGGTCGCCGGTCTGTCGCAGGGCATGCTCGCAAACAACACACACACATAATTCTACATATATACATAGAAGCTCTATTCACAGATTATACCACGAGTTAAACTCACATTCTTTTTCTTTCTTGACTTTGGTAATATCTGAAGTACTGGATGTCAAGCCTTTTACAACTCAAAAGACACATCCTGACATACAGCCATGTGAAAAAAAAAACATGTAATATTTTTGCTCTTTTAATAAGAAATATGTACATGCTGATGTCTAAAATTATTTAATCTATTTCTGGAAAAAAAAGATAATTGATTGCCTTTGAATGACTCATCATTCATCATTGTTTATATATGGTGTCACATTTTTCCTGAGCACCTTCTGAGTCACACTAGAAATCAGAGGGGATTTTCTGATAGTAAGATGACAGGATCCCAATTTAAGCCTTCGTTATTTTCTTAGAGAGCAAAGGTTTCCTCCTTGTACACCTCCCAGAAAAAGGCATCCATTTCCGCATAAACACTAGCAAGAGTCTGCAGCAGGCACCATGATGAGATGTTAGGGGTTTTGAGGATTTTTTTTCTTTTACATCCTGCTGTCTGCTCTTGAGGTGAACTTGCTCTTGTTTGGATGACAGACTTGGTCACGTTGGAATGTGTTTTCAATGTCTGGAAAGTGTTTTTAATAATAACAATGCGTTTTATTTAAAGCGTCTTTCAAAACTCTCAAGAATGGTTTGCAAACAAGATAAAAACGTAGCACTTTGTAAAGGAATCAGAAAACTCTTTCGACCTCAGGAACACACTAAACTGAATACCTGAGGTTTAAACACGACAAACCTTTAAAATGCTGTGTAAGCTATGTTCTAGTCATGCACGCCTGGTTCACATATCTGTAATTTTTCTTGGTTTTTATAAGGAATAAATGGAGCTGTGTATCCTAATTTATTCCACTTCCTTTTTTTATTACATTATTAAGCCTCCATATTTATGTTTACCTCCAAACAACTATTTTGTTGAAGTCTTTACTCATTTCTTAGACTTTGATTTGCTGCTACATTCTACATATATAAAAACAAGTGTCCGTGTACTAAATTAGCCTGTCCGCACTTCAAATCTGGGACAAACTAAGAAGATTGAGTTTTTTATTTATTGGAAATATAAAATCAGTGTAGGCACCAAATGCACAGCTGAATTCCAGCATCAAGCAGGAAAGAGGGAAACATTTTGCTTTGAAAACTCATCTCCTCGGTTCCCAAAGCTTAAAGATGGATGTTAAAAGAAAGATTGATGCAATCTATTGTTACATTTTATCACTGCGTTGCATCACATTTGCCGGCATCAGGGTGAAAAGGGGCAAATATATTTTGAAAAATAATGACATTTCTCTTATTTGTCAGGTTTTCAATTCTTATGGGGATTAATATATTTGGAAGTTATTTCCTTTGCTTTCCTTTTTTTTAAATTTATTTATCAAAAATGACAGTCACATTACAGTGCTTCAATAGAGGTTCCCCTTTGTTCCTTATTTTGTCACAAAGCCAGGAGACCTAACAGCAAAGCTTATCCAACGACAATATATTTAATCTTTCATCTACTCACAGATGATGGATTACTTGGAAGTAAACACTGCAATTGTAAGCAAATTTTTTGGGGGGAATTATGGCACCCAGACCAACTTTTCACTGGGAGGTTAAGAAACATGCAAAAAAAAGTGTGTTTCTGGTTCAGGCTTCACAATACATGCACTTACCCAACCCCGACTTCCTGCAGCCTCTCCTGAAGCTGTGAAAGTGTTTGCCGTCCCACTAAATCTACTAATAACCAAAGAGTCCAAACAGGTCAAAATTGTAGACTTCTGGTTTGAAACGCCTTTTAAAACTCTTTCTGGATATTATTTGGAAGATGAGTTTTCTCCTATCTCTTGTGAACCCTGGCCCAAAGTTTATTGTTAATATCTTCTCTTTCAGAGAAGGAATTAAGCAGCATACTGCTTCTCTGAAGCTATGATGTGGTGAAGTAAAGAAGTGTTCTCTCATCTGAATCGCAGACTGGAATACAACAGAAACAACTTTTTTTTTTTTTTGTCATTATTCAAAGACCAGAAATTTTGTTTGTCAGAAATGCACTTCACTGTGAAATTGTGTAGAACTTTGTTGCTGGTTTTGGGCCATTTGTTTCCCATAGGAGACCAGGATTGCATTGTATTGAGATTCTTTTTGGAGTCACTGCTTATAGTCTTAGGTTGCAGTTATGTTTGTGAATTAAGTTTGTTAAGATCTTCTTATAACAATATATTCATTTGCATATTGCATAGGGATATGCAATATGCAAAAAAATGTTCATTAATATTTAACATTTTTAAAAATCAATTTAAAAGATGCTTTAGTCATCTTAATGTTTTCATATACAGTCATAAAAATAAATAGTGTCTAAATTTAAACTCCATGAATACTGAGATTAGCATAAACATGATGGGTATTATATACCCGCTGTTTCAGGCCTCTTGTAGAAAGACTGGAATCCACTCGTATCAAACACGGTTCTATGAAAGTCAAATCCGAGCGAACAAAGCTATGCGGGTCTTTAAAATAAATGCACTCACAGACCATCCCATCCCACAGGGCTTACTTCAAGGGAAATTGGAAGAATTGTGACATTTATCTGGTGAAGAGGAATATTTCCCTTGTCGTTTCCTGTTTGAATAAATTTGTGTGAAATCTCACAAGTCCCGCGCCTGGTCCGACAGAAGCGAATCTTTATGCATGAAGTTTGCCTCATCCGAGTCAGTAACTCAAAGGTGCATTGTTTTTTGTTTTTTGTTTTTTTACAATAAACAACCTCAATATCCACTTCCAGAAAAGGGGGTGGGGGAGAACATAGTGACTGGACTTTACATATTCCTTTCTAGGGAAAATCCTTTCAGTGAATGAAGGTCAAGCTGTTTATTTTGTGGGTTGAAAGCAATAGAGATCGCTTTAGTATTAGATTGTCATCACAAATACACATTCACAAGATTTAGCCTGATGTTAGAATCCTCTCTGCAGTGCAGAGCTGGAAATTGAAAACCCCTACAAAGCTTTGCAGTAGCTTTGTGCGTCGCTATTCAAATGTTATCTCAGGATGTAAAGAAAGGGATTTCATGTGCAGGAGACATCCATGCTTTCCTCTGTTTAATTTAAACATGATTCTTGTGTTCTGCTCTAGCATCCCTCGGTTTCTGTATTTATTCATTCGTCAATTTACATTCTTATTTTCTTTCTCATTTGCACACATGCTTCGTGTATCTATAATCAAGCTGGTGTGATGCCTGAGGTAGCGAGAATGGGCAAACATCTTGTATTTACCTGCATCTCTTTAATCTCTCAAGACAGACGGAGCTTAAGGGCCTCATCTGAAAGATCAAATCTTTGAGGTGCACTGAAATTATCAGTGTCAGCTAGTGGCTAGAAATGCCTTCAGGGAGAAGAGACTCCAAATTTATATTTGTCCCCAAGCTCATCATTCCTTTTTGTACTTTCTCTAGATGTTTTTCCAGTTCTTCTTGTGTTCAAAATAGCCACTAAGTAATAAGAGTTGCTAACCAACCTGGGCTTTTCTGCCACTGAAAATGAGCTGTCAAGGAAGCCTTTTCTTCTCAAGAGACTGTTTACAAAAAAGGTGGAATAGTTGCTGTCAACAGAAGTGGTTACAAGAATAAATAAAGACAAATATTTTATCCTGATTTATTGTTATTGAAAGGCAATTTTCACCACAAGGAGTATTTCTGAAGCATAATATAATGTAAGTGTTAGTTGTGTGCATAGCCTTCATCACCAGTCCTTATCAAAAATATCTATTTTATATATTTACCTATCTATCCCATTTGGTTGCAGGTCTGGAATTTGCCTATTCTGCAGCACCCAAGTCCATGCAGAGTGCAATTATGGGGCTCTTCTTTTTCTTCTCTGGAATCGGCTCGTTCGTGGGCTCTGGTTTGCTGGCCATCGTTTCTCTCAAGGAGATCGGCTGGATGTCTTCCCACAAAGACTTTGGTAAGACCCTGAACCAAACAACAGATCAGCCACTTTATTTTTAGTGCACATTTCCTACACAATGACAGTAACATAAGGTGATTTATATCAAGTAGCTAATGGAAGAACATACAGGGGTGACAGAAAAAAAAAAGTAACTGAAAGAAGGCTTAATGTGGTGAAGAAACAAAATTATGTGTGAGTAAAGGCAGACAGCGTTGTTTGGAAGCACTGAGGAGGCTGAAGATGTGTGAAAATACTAATTCTGGAATATTTATGAGGATTAAAACTAAGTTTAGAAGTAATGAAAAGAACAATTTAAAAAGTTGAATTATCCTAAAAATGTGATTTATTCAAACACCTAAAATAAAAGCTGTCATGACTCCAACAAAAACCAAGTAATGAACCTTTTTAACATCAGCTTAAAATCAAACTACAAGTGCAATAAAACTACAGACACAATGAACTTAAAGTGATGTTAGCATTTTGTGAATAAGATATCTTAATTACTGAAAGTAAACTAAAAGCCAAATTTGGCTTTTATGATGTCAGTAGTCTCCACTGCCCTCAGATCTTCAGGATCCCTGTTCCTAAAGAAAGGAAAATTATCATTTGTAGAAAAAATGTAAATATTATGAAAAGGACTTGGATCTTTAATGATTTTAGGTGTCATAAAAACAGCTCTAGGATTAATTTGTAATGTGAAATGAGCTGGTTGTCTGAAACGTCATGTTTTAACAGTAGGTATGCACATCTATTTTTATGGCTTCCACTGTGGATATTTTTGATACAGCACCAAATCCAGTGGATTTTTAGTTGCATGTATGTCTTTCATAAAATATTTAGGCGAGACAACTGAGATGAATCACCAAACCCTGCTGGGTGTGTCAAAAAAAAAGAGGAATACAGACTGTTTGTTTTTATTAGACAGGTCTCAATTCTCAGGCTGTATGTTGGGGTAGTGGTTAGCGTGTTGCCTTGTGGGAACATGGTTCAAATCCTGGTCTGGGCTTTCTCTGTATGAATTGTTCTCCCTGTGCTTGTGTTAGCTCTAACGTAGTCTCTAACCCCAAAAACATAACTGTGAGATAAACTGGCCTCTCTATGCTTCCTTCTGTTATGAGCATGTGTGTGTCCATGCCTGGTAGTTTGTCCTGGGTATCTGTGTGTTGCCCTGTGACCTGTCCATGCTGTGTCCTACCCAATGACCACTGGCGATGGTCTTTGGGCATCAATGCCCCCACGAAAATAAGCCGAGATATGGATATTCTTTAATCCATACTCATCCAGTTGACATTCTGCAGCTAATTTATAGCTGAAGTGCAGAAGGAGAGCATCACCATTTTTCAATTTTCTATTTTAGGTGTTTTATTGTATCAATAAGCATGTCAGACTAACTACAAAAGGTGTAAATCTGTCAAACTGGTAAAATGAATAGCGTTGTGGTGGCAGCAGATGGATGGGCTCCCTTGGAGGTGGAGACTCCCAGTCCAGACACACTTTTTTTTTTTTTTTTCCCTGAGTATGTGTTGACTAAGCCGGCGCTGTAAAATGTTTATCTACAAACACCTAATAGCTCATTAATAAAGCGTGCCGACAGGTTTGGGAGCTGCTGCTGAGGATGCTGGGTCTACTTCATAAATCCATTCTCTGCTCAGCCTCATGTCACTTCAGGGGAAGTTTAACTGGAGCCAGATTGCCTGTTTGGCGCTCCTTGCTTTCCAAAACAAGTCGTTTAGAAGGTGAGCCACAGAAATGGAATAAAACATCCTTCCGGCCACTGATAAGAAACACATGACACAAAGCTTAGGCGGTAAGTACAGTCAGAAATCATATAGTTTTTTTTTTTTTTTTTCACCATATTGGAGTCTTCCACATCGCTCAGCTCTGTAGGTGGAAGGGATTCAACTTATTTCCATGGCTCTGGGCGAAACCGTGCGCCGTAAACAGCATCTCGGGGGAGCTGTGCTAAGTTGTATTAAGTTGCACGGTTGCTGAAGACAGACAGCAACATTAATCACAGGCTGGGGGTCTGATTACATAGCCCAGCCCTTCTTAAGTAAAGCTGTCCCTGGAGCAATACATGAAGATGGCAGGGCTTGTTTGGCATCACACTGGTGGATGCTCGGGTCTCCTGTTGTGCTCTCGCTCCATCGTCCCCCTTCTCGCTAGAGATGCTTAATGTCAGACAAACTCAGCGTTAAAGTTTCACATAAAAAAAGCATCACTTGATTACATTATCACTTTTTTTTTTTATATATATAAAAGCACATCTAGGTTTTTTTTTTTTTTTTCCTTTTATTTAACCAAAGTGACTCTATTCTAAAGTGTTAAGAATTGTAGGATGAATTTTCATCAATAAAATGTTACTTCTTATGTGTTTTTGTCTGGTCGCATTAAAATAGAGCTACAACATGTTGTAAAAATCTGCTGTTTATTTTTTCTCATCTTGTTACATAAAGACAACCTCAAAACAATGCATTTCATTGGGATTTGTGCAATAAACCAGTGGTTTATCAATCTGTTTTTAACAAACTCGGTTGTGGTTTTCATGTTAAAGAGAAGAAATAAAACAGTAAAACTGAGAAATATAAAAAACAAACAAACAAAAAAAACCCTCAAATCTCCAGCTCAAAATTGTCTCATTGAAATTATTACCAACAATGCACCACAGAAAGAAAATCTTTCTTCAGTAACAGCATAAATTTAGAAACCGAAACAGTAAGAACAAGTGCAATCTAAAAGTTTCAAGACTCAGCTTCCTCCCGATCAAAACCCTGCAGATACATTTCTAAGACTTTAACTTGATAAAAGATCCTGAAAATCACTGACTATTTCACAATTTTAATTACTTTCTCACTTTATCACAAATAGTCCCAGTAAGATGCACTGAAATTTGAAAAGCAGATTTTATCACTTAGCTTCCCAAATCCTTCCAGTTGCAGGGCAGGTTTGACTTTTAATGGCTCCTCATTGGAAACAAGGCTGACCTGCATTCATTTAGCCGTGTGCTAACCCTTATTGTCAGCTGAAAAGCTCATATGTTCTGTGTACACTTGTTTCACCGCGGCTCAGCAGAGAGTGTCTCCCCGACAAACATAAACAGCTGCTCTGCTGTTTTCTTTCACAGGTGCCTACTATTGTAGGTTCAGCTCGTACTCTGTATCCCCCATCTCTGCGGGCCCGTATACGTGCAGCCCTGTATTTTATTGTATTTCCCTAGCATATTCAATGCAGTGGCTTCTAAGGACGGCTTATTTTCCATATTACACAGCAGTATGTGCTGCAAGGGAAATGAACAAAAGGAGACTAAAGTGGCAGAGGAGAGATGTGGGTGAAGGTGTGCATCTTAATCCTGAATGTGTTGGGGAGAGAAATCTGTCATCGAATTATTTGTAAGCGATAAGGGATTGGTTAGTAAGAAGCTAAACATTTAGAATTTTATTAATGCATTTTTCTGACTTGGAGAGAGATTTTTGTTGTTTTTGCATGTCTGTTTTTCTTCTATGTCGGATATAATAAAACAAATCAAAACTCCAAGCCTTATATCAGAGTTATAGTGATACTAGTGATCCTTTTTAACCTGTTAAGATTTTATTCACATCAATGTACCTGCATGCATGAAGCTTACCTCAGGTAGAAGGGAGAAAGAAGACTCTAGTCTGTACTTCTTTAAGATTTTCAAAATGTAATCTGAACTTTGGCTGTATTTATTTTTTCTTTGTTTTTGGAAAAAAAAATTTTTTTTCTGTGCCCATGAAAGTATAGTTTGTGGTGTATCCAAACAGCACACAGTAAATGTTGAGGTATGTCTACATGGTAGCTGAATTCATGTCTTTAGGAAATGGCCAAACATCCTGACGGAAGACCTGAGAGATGCATCATCATTCAACTCAACATCAAACACTTTTTTAGCTCGTAGCTCTTTAAAATGTGACCTTGTTGGTGCTGTAATGCTATTTATATTTTTCATGCGTTCAAGTAAATGGAAAAATTATGTATCTGCGACTGCCTGCTGGAAACAAAATATCTAAGGTTTTATTGAAAATGGGTTGCTGTTATGTCTAGACACGGCATTGGTTCATTTTTTGAGTTTAGGGGCCCTTTTATGCCTCAACTGGAATGGAATGGCTTTATCAAACATTATAGGCTTTACGAATGATCAGATACTGTACTAAAAATGACTGCATGCGAATTGACAGGGGGGAAAAAAAGCCTCCAAAGTAAAATTTTGAAAGGCATTCATAAACTCTGCGAAAATGCTGCTATAAACCTTTAAAAGATGTGAAAAATCCTGTGAAGAAGGTGGGGGAATAGAACAGTCTTCATAGCGGTGCATAAAGTATATTTTTGTGCTGCAACATCTGCTTCTAACCTTTAAACCCATATTCAACCCTCGACCTGTTTCTTCTTGCTGAATAGTCATCCATCCCGTTCTGTTTCTCCACTGCGCCTATTCTCGTCGAAACAGTGTGCCACCATTTTATTTTCATAAGTCAGTCAGAGATTAACCTTTACTCTCAATACAAAATGATCCTTCACACAACAGGAGGCTTTGTGCCTGTGGGAAATGGGTTTGCATTCTAATTTGCTTCCCTTTTGTTGGAAGTATCATTCACTCAAAGTGGAGGGTTTTTGTGAACGTCTCCAGTCACAAGACAGGAAGTGCCCTTTTCCTTGGCCAGTTTCCAAGTCCTGACTGATGTTGTATCAGATGTCTGGGACGTGTTCAGATATTCACCGTGGGCTGACATTCGCGCGTCCTTTTGGGTCACACTCAACAAAATGTCAGGGTTTTAATGGAGGTTTTAATGTCAGATCTGACAATTTTAATATCAAGACTTACTCCTCCTAAAGGGACTGTATGAAGACAGAGTTTTTCTTGTCTGCTTGTAAGATGTCTTGGAGGTTGCAGAGCGCACGTAAATATTTTTAGCATGTGGCCAGTTTTGAAACTTTTCCATCAATAATAATGATCCAGAGCTGGTGGGTGACTGAGGAAAATAACCATATTTATAGCTGAAACAAACATGCATTGATCCCCCGTGATCTCATTCTAGGACAGAGAAAAGCATCAAGATATTGAGTTGTTGTATTGAAGGTCTGATCCATTGATCTATTGTCACACATTAAATTGGTATTGACCAGCTTCATTTGGCTAACATTGTCTGCACAAAGTCACTCTCAGGTAAATTGACCCAAAAGTTTAGAACAGTCAGATATTTGGTTGCTGACCCTCTTTGTCGATGCATTTGGTTTAATCACAAGCTTGTAATTTTCTAACTCCACAAATGTCAGCAGAACCTCTGAGCATTCGTGGAAATCGTATTTCTTTGTCTCTCTTTTATTTTATTTATTTTTTTCGCGTTTTTCCCTCCTGCCAGGGACTTGGTCTTAACGTGGCTGTCAAATATGTATGGCCTTCATTATAGTTTTCTGCAGTACGTCCTCGATTGGTATTTTGCTGGTTTAATTAGTCTTCAATAATGTTTGAGTGCATTTGGCAGTCAAGTGGGCCCTGGGGGGTTGGACAGTGAAAGGAGGAAACACACCGGATTAAGTCCTGAAGAAAACTGCGGTAAGAAACTTAGAAAACTGAAATTTTACAGAAGTTTCAGAAGTTCTACTGAAACCTTTGGTGATTTTCGGCTGTGAGTTTATGTCAAACTCAGCTAAATAGAATCAACTTTTAATTTCATTAAAAAAAATCAGAGTTAATGTCCAATGTTAATAGTTGATGAATAGTTGTTTTCAAACTGTTTAGAGTGAACAACAGAATATTTACAACCTTTCCTATGGCATCTCACAAGATTGAAACATACAGACAGAGGGATCTTTGAATATTAATCTTTGCATGATTACCTAGAAAAATCATGCACCAATTTTTTTTTTTTTCCATTTGGTAAAATATTCTGTATATCTTGGAATTTTATCTTGGTGACTCAGACCAAGGTGATGCATTTTTAGCTTGGTTGGTATCAGAGTCCAAAAGGGGGATTTTCTCTGTTCCAATTAGACCTACTGGCTATTACACATGTGCAGCATCCAGTGAGAATTCAGTGCTAATATTTCACAAAAGTTCTTACACAAAACAAAAATGTTTCTGTGTTTCAAAGGCTTATGATGCCATGCATTCTAACAGGGTTTCAAAGGCCTTTGGAAGAGACACAGGCCCGCAGCATCACAGATCCTCCACCACAGATAACTTCTCTTATTTGCCTTTTGTCTATGAGCAAACCCAGCTGGAGTGTTTGTTGTAGAAAAGCTTAATATCGTCTGACCAAAGCAAATTGCCCCAACAATGTCTAGCAAACGCTACATGTTCACGTTTGTGATGGTGGGATTGGCTCGCAGATGGCAATGACTTGTTGTTTTGGAGACATCGTGAGCAGAAGATGCTGAAATTCTCCAACACTGAGCTTTTAGAGATTTTGTTTTAGCCACCCTTAACATTCTGCCTTTTGTGTGTGGTAACAAAATAAGCCTTTTGTTTTTGTGTTATGTCAGATTCATTTTCTAAGAATTACAGAACGTCATTGATTATTAATTAGATGTTCCTAAATGGTAATCAAAATGTGAAGCATCATTTATTTATTTTTTTTCAAGGTACTTAATATGTTGTTTGTAGTCTTTTACTCTTTCATGCCGTCCTTATTTATCTGCAGAGCAAAAGGAGTTCATCTTTGCTATAAAAAGATTATAAACAACTCCTGTTTGTTCATCAGTCTGCATACTTGATTCTGTCTTTATTGCTTGCTTTTTCTTAAAGCGCAGCGCTTCAGTAAACTAACTGCAGCAGCATTTGTTTTCCTATCTGTCAGAAAAATTGACTAGAGGAAAAACAACCATTCTCAGTAAATGTGCATTGTCTAACCCTGCATGAATTATTCAGGCTCTGCTTTGGTTTTTGATCTGTTTCTGTGGATTTAAACCTTTGATGGATTAGGATGACAGCGGAGTAGGTGAAAGCTGCAGCAGGGGTCAGAGTGTATGTCAGTTTTTTCTTCTTTTTTTTTTTTTTTTTGGGTCTGACTTGCCAATGATTTCATTTATGCTCTGGCAGGATTTCAGAGTCATCAGCCAGCTCTCGGTTCCTTGATCAAAGCTTTCACACTATAGAGATGCCCCGGTGCACAAAGCATTGACAGACAATCACTCCATTTCTAATTATCTCCAAGAACATGCAGACAACAGGGAGAAGGGAGGGAAGAACATCTGTAAGCTTGATGAGCGTGGTGACATTATGGTGTGTGATCTGCTTCACCAATCGTAACAGATCATGCAAAAGCAGTCAGACGCTTGGTTAAATTGACTGAAACCTTCTCTTTGATCAGTCAAATGTGCCCTGTTGAGTCATTTGCAAGAACATTCTGCCTTTGCAAGCCTGAGTCTAATGCAATACTTTAGGAGTGTTTGGTTTGAAATGTACACATTTAATCAGTGCTGTGACATTAGGGGTGTTTCCACACCCCTAATGGGTCCGGGTCTGCCTGGTAGTCCGGTAGACCCGGTTCAATTGGGGACCAAAATTGAAACCGCTGCTACATTTTCAGCTGGTGTGGTTCGCTTTCATACCGCACTAAGTCAAATGATCCAAACTAATTGAAAATCACGTATACATATGAACCTCTCCAGAGTTCTCTTCAACCAAACGGGGGACCTTTATATTTTATAGGTTGACCAGAGTTTGCTTTTTTTTTGGTTCATATCAGAGTTCATTCACTCCTCCTGTTGTGTTTCCAGACCAACAGACTAGATTAACATGGAAAAAACAGTGCTGGTGTCAATGCACCCCGAGCCTAGAAACATAGATTTCCACGTGTATTTAGAAAGACCTTTCTGCATTAAATTCAAGCCAAATAATAAATAATCAATGCCAAAATAATTCTAAATGTCATAAATAGTTCTTGGATAATTGGGGTCGAATAGGATTTCTTTCAAAGTAATGTCTCTGTTTTATGCATCTTCAAGATATTAAGAAACAAGTGTAACATATTAAAGTAAAAGTAGACTATTGCTGATATTAATTACATAATTCGTGAAGCTCTGACAGCTCTGTCACATGAATGTACATGCGTCTCTCCTGGCGCAGACAGATGTACAGGTTAAATACCAGTTTGGTTGTTGGTTGTTTATATAGTAGGAAATCTTTGTTCTTCAGTTTGTTAAACTCATTTCGACATCTGAAGACAGTAGGACAGATGCTGACAATTCAGCAGCCTCACATTAGACCGCATCGTAATTAAAGAGATACCATTTTAAATATCTGCCTCCTGTACTTATATTCAATTGCCCTCATTTTGCATCATATAGGTTCAGTCGTCTCCGTGTCTGTTCTTTCTGTTTGCCATTAATCCAGGCCCTCGCAGCGCTCCCCGTCATCGTCCTTGGGCTTGTTAACATCCTGCATCATTTTTCTTTGTTTGAACAACCTACAGATGGTTGTAATATGCTAATTGTGCTACCAGACGTGACTAATTATGACACACTGAAATCTCCCAAGGTTTCAGGACTAGTAAGAAAAACACAAACGGCAAGAAAAAACAAATTCCAGTGCAATCTGTCCTGTTGCTGATGAAAAATCTTTGACTATGAGCTTTATAAGACCTGAGTTCGGCTTCCAGGTGGTTCAAGCGCACAGGATGAGTGTTGAGAATTGCCTTCATATCTAATCAAAGTCAAACCTACTTTTCTGTCTCCAGCTTTTTATTTACTGTGATGACCCTCTTTGCGGCGTTAGTGGAAGAAGAGGCTCCATTCCCGATCATGTCGGTTTTCAGCGACGGCTGTCTTGTTTCTGTTGGCTGCACCGCACCTTAAATGACCATTTGGAAACAAAGACGTGATTTTAGGCTGCGCAGTAAAAAAAAGAGTCTAATCTCCTTTCCTCTGCATGAGGCTCTATTTGCAATAAAGATGATGCCCTTAATACAGAGCGTCATCTCATCCCGTCAATCGGTCTGCCTCGCACGGTCAAGGGGACAAAAGCCGCTCTCGGACCGATCCAATTGTCTCCAGTGAAGACAATTGTTTCGCTGTCAGCCTAAAACCCCCAGAGTCAAAGACAGTATTTGTTTGGAATATTTCTCCTGAGCATTACAGGTTGAATCAGGGCGACGGGTTCAGGAAACATTATGACACTTAGCCGCCGCAGGCTGAAAGCTACAAAGCCAACAGGAAGAGGTCAGTGGGGAGTCTGAGCCATTAATATTATTATTACATTTTATGCGCACATATTTTCTCTGTGAGATCAACTATTTTTTCTTTTCTGCAGTGTCTTTTGTCGTTGTCCTCCCAATGTACGAGTTGTGCTTTCTGTGAACTGTCGGTTTTATTCTCTCTTTTTTTTTTTTTTTTTTTTTTGTTCATCTCATCCCAGTCTCCTGAGGAAACAAACAGCCCTTTAAAACGGATGAAAGGCTGTGTGGCTCAGATCACAGTCGAGGATCCATGTTGCTCGTGTCATTTTTTATATATATTTTTTGATTCTTCCGTCTCACATCATCAATAGAGCCTTCCTGTATCAGCGCTGAAGTGCGGGGTCAATCATCTTCGTTTTCAGAAGGTTTAGATGAGCTCCTCTCATCTCCTCCCCTCGCTAGTCCTTCAGCTCCCGTTGGATCTCGATTCCTGACAGAGTCGTGTTTTCCCCGACGCCCTCACATCAAGCCTGCTCTTTTTGTTGCCTCTTAACGCATATCAGCTTGCCACGTGCGTCAGCGGTCGGCATTTCACCTTTTTGTTTTTGGAATTTCTTAAAATGTGCGACTGCACCTGACACTTTGGTTGTACAAATGAATTTTTTGTTTATTTGTGCCTGATTTTGCTTTTCGTCATGACGTGTCTCCAGAATGCCAATTCGTTTGTCCCTCCAAGCTAATTTTCCTCGTGTCGTCTCCCTGCAGGCAACATCAACGGCTGCTCCCTGCACTACTACTTCTTTCTCCTGGCGGGCATCCAGGGTCTCACCTTGCTCATCTTCCTCATTGTTTCTGTCAAGTATGACAAGCAGAGGAGCAGAGCAGGAAGTCAGCGCCAGAGATACTCCTCCTCTTGACCTCGGCACCCAGAACGCCGGCCTCCGCCCGTCACAATGCCAAAAGATCCTGTCCAATCGGAATTTACGTATGATCCCGGAGCACTCTGGGTTGTTGTTGTTATTATTATATCACGACTATACACTTATTTATGCTTATTGTAACTCTGAAGATTTGGTGCTTCGGTCACATTTCTTGTTCAGTGGTTGTTTTACCTTGACTGAATGGTTCTTTCAGGTCTCGCTGACAGAACAGGAGTCCTATGACTGATTTCTGTTACCTTTTTGGTTTGTCTTTTTTTTTTTTTGGATCATTTTCACTTAACTTGAGTGTTGGTGCCATAAAATGTGATGTTTTCATGTTTTCTAATATAATGAGAAAGCTGACTCGTTTTCATGTGTTGATTTTTACTTCATCCCTATAAAAATACATTTTATATCTCATATCTCGCTCTTTACAATGACTCGATACTTTTACTAATTAAGCTTTTGATTCCATCATGATTCTTTGCTCAATATTTTTGATCCATTCTTTTTCCTTTCACCAATCCTGCAACACAGTCTAATATGAAGAGCAGGAAATCGTCGCCGCCTGTGGATACGCCGCACACATAAGATGACAAGAAAGCCATACTATTAAGTCCACTGTAAATCTTCCATTAACACAGTTAACGTCTAATAATTATAGCTCATCATGTTACGAAAATGATCCTCTAATTAGACATTAATTGTTAGAGTAACTAGTGCACAAGAGCACAGACTTTAAAAATCATCTCATTACTTAGCAAATCACAGATCCCATTGTGTTTTCGAGGAGTTTTCTGTTTTCGCCGTATTTGTAAGACTGTGACGCTTTTAAGTTTGATACTGTTGCATCAGGACGTGTGTGTGCATGTGCGTGTGTGTGTTTTGAAATGTCAGATTAAGTAGAGAATGAGCTATTGTTACGAGTTTTATTATGAGGACACTCAGGGCTTTAGAAATCATGTGAAGTACTGAAGAAATACTCCAGGAAATATACCGCTGCCTGTGGGAGCTCACAGCTGTTTACCGTCTGTGTAAGTAAAGATGCAGTAAATATAAAAAGCACATATAAAGCAAGAGGTTCACTCCCTCTACCTGATCGGATGAAATGGCCGTTGGATGGATTTTCATTTGTGTTCACTTGCCATATGAAACTAAATCATCTCTGTCTTGTTTTAACTGCATTTTGCCATAGTGCCTTTTTTTTTTTTTTTTTTTTTTTAAGACTTACTATACTTACTTTAACTTTACCCTTTGAAAATGCTTCAAGATTGGAATAGTGTTTTGTGTTTCTATTTATGCTCAATAAAGACTATTCCATGGATGCGTGGGTTTTGTCCATCCTTTATCTACTGAAAATGCATTTTTCAGATCTGGGGAAACTGGAAAAATATGTCTTCCTATTGATTATTTCCAATTCCATTGTCTAAATGTTGCATCCATCTATTGATCAATCTGCCCCTTATGCCTTCCTCCAGATTGTCGTCCACCCATCTATAAATAACACATCTACGTTATTCCTTAAATTCACATCGCTTTTAGAACATAAAAGTCTGACAGAGCTGCTAAACGGATTTTTACCACTGTACTTTATATATATATATATATATATATATATATATATATGTATATATATATGTATATATATAAATATGTTTTTGCTCTGCCAAGCCTGCACTGCCTTAATGCAAGCTTTATAGCCACTGGGTATTACTGAAGAATTTATACTCCACTTTACTTTTCAATTGATATATTAAAGATGTTTACTCCTACATTAAACAGTGTTGCTCGCACCGAGCATTACCAGCATCAGGAATCAATAATGGAGTGAGAGCTCGTTCAGGCCCGGCGTTTTGAATGCAGACAGGCTGGTGATGCTGTTCTTTTAATCATGGCATGTGCCTTCAAAGTCTGCTTTCATGATTAGGGCCGTGGCTTGTATGTCCTAAGGCGAGCTCACGGTGACTGTAGAGTGCCTTAATTATTTATATTACAAAAAAGCACAGCCTATATAGCAGGCGGTGAGGAAAAAGGTTGTTAACACGGAGGTGCGAAGCTGGGTTTTTGTATTCCCTGTTGGCCAACGTCAGCATTTTTCTCCTTAGTTTCATTAGAAACAGGCCGAAATCAACGTCATTGTGGTTTTTTTTGTTAACGCTGAAGCCTCCCAGCCACCGGGCTCGGAGACAGCCGTTTCCTGTTTAACTGGGTCCGAGAGCCGCACGGACGCGGCCCGGCAGACAGCTTGACGTTTGAAAACTCAACACAATATCTCCAGGTCATAATTCCCGTGCGGTGGCTCGCCATCCCGCGTCGAGAAGGATTTCTTGACACGCTGAATCCTTACTCGGGCAGAATTGCACAGCACTGGGAATTGGATATGCAGTTTATGAGCCACAATGCAAGAAGAAAGAAGAAGAAGAAGAAGGAAGAAAAAAGAAAACAGCAATTTCCTGGCAGAAGACACCTTGTCCGAGTTCTTCTGTGTAAAACATGCAAACTTATGAGGGAAAAAAACTCACCGTATTTGATGTTTATTTGAGGAAATCATTCCATATTGGATGCATATGTAATTTTAGCAGTGTTTAGCAATATTTGCATGTTGAGCATGAAAACAAGCAGCAGAAAACTCTTGACAGGTGCATCATCTCAGCCACTACCGTTTAATGCCAAAAACAATGTGCTCAGTCAGATGATGGTGCTACACTTTTATGAAGTGTTGCAGTTATCAAAGTCCAGTGATTAGCACTGTCAGGATATGAGCAAAGGAGTTTTTTTTTTTTTTTTTTTAACAAACTCTGAGCATCAGATGTGTTGAGCATGCAAATGAGCAGAAGAGAACTCTGATTCACACCAGATGTCAGTAGCAACCCAAGCAAGCCACACAATGCAAAGAAAAAGAACAAATTCCAGAATGTAGTTGAGTTGAAAGTTCTGCAAGTCTTTTGAAGGCTCTCTGATGTTCAGTTCTTTTCACAGACACTTTTTTAAAAAAATATACAAATCAGATGATTTCTGCTAGCTTTACTTTCTTTCTCTGAATCTACATAAAGGCTTCTTTGGCTGTGTGTTTGGGACTATCCCCTTCCTTGGCAATAGTGGAACCATTGAATGTGACTACACCGTATTAGTAGTTATTTCATGGGAAAAAACTGAATTTTTTAAGGTCTTTTACAGTCACTCTTTGAGTGCCTTGGTTCTTCCAAAACTCTCGATTATTGTTCTGACATTTCTGTCAGAAACCTTGGGAGTTTAGAAATATAACAAACTAGTAGTCTTTCTGATGAGAAACTTTTTCATAGGACATAAAAAAAAAATAAATAAATAAAGTCTCCCTTTTCTTTCTTACTTTTCCTTTTACAATTTTTTGGTACCTTTATTTCCCTTTCTTGGGGAACGGATCCCCTTTGTGCTCCATCTAAGGCCTTGTGTGTGTCGGGACGGGACCTCAGAAAACATCCATTGTTCCCTTATGACAATGACTCATTACATATTTAAAACATGCAACGTAAGAAAAAAACAAAAAAAACTTTTTGTTTCAGGCTTTTTAGGCTCTCCGCCTGCGAGGAAGCCGAGGAAGCCGAGCCTCCCCCCCCCCCCCCCCCCTACGGCTAAGCCCCTCTGCAAGACTGATGAATCAACAGAGAACTGAAAGATAAGCAGTAAAGTCAATGAGGTAACAAAGAAATATGAGAACAAATGGCCAGCAAAAGGTCTTAATCTTTAATCTTCATGACACCGGCACACGGGGACAATGGGGGAGCATGTTGTGGTTTCATGAAAGAAACCGCTGCACTCCCAAAAGAGCGTTGCTGCTGCTGTTCTGCAGTTTGGTAAAAAATAAAAATAGAAAAAAAATCATGTGTTTCCCTGCATGGATGAGATCAAGTCGACTTGGATTAAATAATGAATGTTACATCTGGGAGAGGAGGAAAGTGCTGCTTTCTAGAATAACAACCTTCTGCCTCTTGTGAAACAAGCCAAACTGCGTTTTTTACCACCGAGTTGATCTGGTCATCAATTAAAGCTGAGGTCAGTGGCAACAAGCGTTCCTCCCTCTCAGAAAGGGATTGTCAAAGATCCGAGGCAGGCTGTCCATATGTGGTCCTGAAGCTCCGCCCCAAAGCGCAAGACACGTCAAATTTGGACCAATAATGACCAAGCATTCATGATGGACGCTTGCCATGAACAAACCAGACAGTTTTTCAGCAACGCTGCTGAAATCCTGTTAGCCAGTGATAAAATGAAGACATTCTGACCTTATTCACTCACAAAAATACAAAGTATCGTTCGGGGCCCCCGAAGCCCATGGGCCCCGGGTTGCGGCCGTGGTAAGCCCATGCTAAAAATCCGGGCCAATACAGCACCTTAAGCTTGTTAACAAGCTCAGGCTACTGATGTTGTCCATGTTCAAAAGTGGGTAGTACCTGTTACATCCATTTGAGTAACTTTTTACTGATAGAGGTTTTTACTGCACTGCACCTTTTTCCTTTACATCAATTCCCTCAACTGATTTATGGTTTTATAAAACCGGGATTGTGTACGTTTCTGTATTATCTCTATTAATTGGTATCTTTGCCCAGCTGCACCACACAGAAGCCAAATCTGCAGGAAGTTAAGCTGCTTTATTGTAATTGCATCACAGTGTCTTACCTGTCTAATGAGCAGCTCACAGATGCCCTCCAAGATGTTGCTCTAGCGAATGGAGGATTACAAAGTGTCATCACATATGAATTCAGATAAAGCTAATGAACACGTCATGTTAAAGAAAATGGCCAATTAGGCAAATCGGCTAATCGCCTGCGTTTCCACGGGCCTTGTTTTTAGTTTTTAGGATCTCAGGTCTCTTCGACAGAGATTTGGAGCCTTAAGGAGACGTGCAGCATTCATTCAGAGCCGACGTGTTTCCAACGCTTCGCTCTTTGCACAGGGTCGCGGCTGCAGAGACGATAACGTTAATGTGGAGCCTCCTGCTCTGGAGAATTTGTTTCTTGTCACTTGACTGGCTGTTTTCTGCAGGACCGAGCACAGCAGCAGCCGGTTGAGATTGTCCGCTCAGACAGATCATCTGTGAAATAAGCAGCCGTAAAGCGCTTCAGCAGCGTACATCAGTCCGGAGTTATGGCGACGATTCGGGAATATACCACACGCAAGGCCTCGCGGTGATTTGGAGGCTTTTATTTGTTCGAAATGTGGCATGACTGTAGTAAAACGGTGCAGGTATCAAGATAAGGCTTTTGCAGCTTTTGCTCCCAGGTGTAGCTCAAAAAGCCTCAGACTTTCTATTGTTCAACCGACGACAGAAAAATCTTCTCAGAAAGCTGCTGATTTTCATAATTTTGTTTTTCTTTTGGTTTGTAACCACTGTGTGCAATCAGCCCGACTTGTTCTGAACAGGGTTCAGGGTTCTGAACATTCAGGGTTCGGTCCGTGTTGCTCAGGGGGCTTGAACTGTTGCTGCTCGGCGGGAACGGTTTTGGAGTTTCGAGCCGTTCAGCTCGTCTTGATCTTTGTTGGGTTTCGAGCAGAGGTCGTTTGATGGTTCTGTCAAGATAAAGCATGGAAACCCTTTTCGGTCTTTTCGAAAAAATCTTTTTTGCCAAATCACTGCCACATTTAGTCGTACTGCAATTTATTCTATTTTGAAAAAAAAAAAAATAATTGAAATGTAAAGTCGAAAACATTTTGTGCCTTTAATTTGTTTTTTGGACTATATTTTGTACTCTGAACACACCAATGCACCTAAACATATTTTACAGTCCATCATATAAAATTTCAGTGTTAAAATTAGTTTTTTTTATTGGTTTTGAGCAACTTCATTTTTTATTTTTTTTATTTTTTTGATGTTTTTAAGTTTCTAACGTTTTATTTCAATCAAGGAAATTCACTTCAGTTTTCCACAATGTTCTCCTCTCCCTGCATGTCTTCAGGTGAGGGGCAGAATGTGCTCTGAACATATTTATAAAGTGTCTGGCCTCCTGTCCCAGAGGGAGATTGTGCATCAGGACACACAGGCTTCGCACAGGGGGGGTGGGGGGGCTTAGGGGGTGTTTCTATGAACAATGTTGTGTTCAGGTCCCAGTGGAACAATCTGTAAAACCGGTCGACCCAGAGTGTCGTGCCGTCCTTGTCAGCTTCTGCTCGTTTGCTCCTCTCCAAAAAAAACCACAAAATAACAAAATAACCGAGCAGGAGAGGGTCTCAGTTGCTCCGAAACCGGCGCTGGTTCAGATTTAATACGAATTTAAGGAGGCGACATAAATCGTGCGGCGCATAATTATTCTGAAATCGCAAATCCGGGTTTGGCGCTTGGGGACCACGGGGGAGCAGAGGCAACCATTAGCGCGAGTTTGTTGGTCTCACATCATCAATTCAATTAAAAATCCATTTAAGATGAAAGCCCGGGGAGAGCCCCTCTTTGCTTTTCGTCCTGAAGGAAGTCGAGACCGACAAAAAAAAAACAAAAAAAAAAAAAACGAGATGCCCGAGTTTCCGTGCGCGCAGGGCGCGCAGTGAATAGCGGGTGTGAGCGCGGCTGAAGCCGGAGGGCTCCGGGCGGGACGGGCGAGCTCAGTTCCTGACTGGAGGGTCGGAGGTCCCTGACAAATGGGCATATGATCACAGAAAGACCTGCAGAGGTGCTTAAATTGCAACACCCCGCACCCCTCCACCCCCCCAAAGCCCATCTCTACCGTAAGGCTCATAAATCATGACCCTGCTGCTGACTGCTGAAATCCTTCCCATATCCACAAACTCCCAGCACGCTGCACATGCTGCACATGGACTGCAAAAAAAGACATTCAGGTCTAAGGAAAACAGGAACTTGTGCTACACAACGTCTAGGAAATTATTCGAAACAACTTCTTGTCTTTTGAACTGGCAGTTCTTTTCATTTCTTGGGCCCTGGACTGATACAGAACCATATTAAAGACAACAGATGGAGTGGAACCCAAATTAATAATGCATCACATTCATTATGCGTGACAAAAACAACAGTTACCAAACTGTTTCGATCATGATCAGTACCTCTGGGATGAGTGTGTCGGTATTTTCTCTGATGCCCGGTTGCTGCATTAGCAGCTTACCCCTGTTGCTGTCCACACTCACCTGCATGGTTTGGTCACCTGGGTGTTGGAAGGGAGTCTGAAAGCACGGCAAGACTTTTTAATGCTTTATTTGTGAGCTCTCATATCAGATGAAACTTTGCACATCAGCATGTCACAGCGCTGCCTGGCGAGGAGAAACGCGCACACGTCCAAATTGCGCATGCAGGCGGGATTCTGGAGAATAGTTCAGGCTGCAGGTGAAATGGAGAGAATTGTGAAAGAGTAACTCTGGCAATGAGACGGAGGGAAATTTATAGTTGACTAATTGAAAATCTAGATGTAAAACACTGCCAGTGCCTCATGCGAAATGACCCTGAGCTCCAGCACGATCAGATCAGAGGTTGCTGAAAAATGCCTCGCATGTTTGATTCCTTCTGGCGTAGAGGAACGATGCATTTGCTTTAAATTATTAAAGATTAACCGCAGCCCTGATTGCTGCCGATAAACTGAACGAAATACTGATGCCGTTTCCTCCTTTCTTCTGTGGCTGAAACCCGCAGTAGAGGTGCAGAAACCTGTATTTACAGGGAAAATTCCACAGACAGCTAAGTAGCAACCGTGTGCACATGTGACACAGTGGCAATAACATCAAGATAGGATGTTAAATAGCAAGGGGGGGAAAAACCCAGCATTGAGCGTGAAGAAGTTTTAAGTCACTATTTCCACTGAAACAAGTTTTGTCAGATTTGCCACAAACCACAGCTGTTCAATCAATGAGATCCTGCAGGCTGCAGAACAGCCTGCATCTACATTAAATATTGAATCTTTCCTTTGTACTCCTTTTCTCTCCTGTTATAAATATTCCTACCAGATTATTTGGCAGATTAGATTTTCCTCACAGATTAAGACTAAGGACCAGATCAGCTGAGGGTAGCCTAAGCTAATACAAGTTATATCCAAGAAGTAAGCTCATGTATTTTAGCCTCTCTTGTTTAAAGTAATATTGTGAGTTTTGTGGATTAACAGTCAAGCCCAATGTGCAGCAGCACATTAAGTGCCTGATGGAAAATAAACAAGCTCCACACCCTACTGGGAAGATAATAACATTTCCTGGAAAAAAAAACAACAAAAAAACAACAAAAAACAAAAACACAATTTATCAGTTGAATGACTTCGTTTAGGAGAGTTTTAAATGATCATTGCTATTTGTGCAATTAGCAGAATGATCAAAGGAAAACATTACCACACCTTGAAATGAGCCTTTGAGTTTTGTATGCATAATAAATCCTGGATGGTCCAATTTTTGTGGTTTTACAAGTCAAAGAGGAGCAGGAATTTTAACAGCTGGATCCATTTATTGAATTTATTATTATTTTTTTTTTGCTTTAATTGTTTTTTTCAGGAAGAAGCTCTCAGCCGACTCGCTCATCGGAGGGTGAATCATAAAACAAACTCAGAGATCGCAATGCTACGAAGCTAATGTTGCTATTCAGAACATCCCTTAGCTTTCCGAACTTGCACAGTTCTACAAATCTGGTTCAAGATCTAAAAAAATTAAAGAGTGGCCAGACTGGAACCTGGAGAATTCAAAACTACATACTGAGATCTATAAAAACGGCGATCTGTTTGTTAAAACACATAAGGAAAGCATTTATAAGTGTTTTAGCAACCTTAGACAAAAAATTGAAAAAATGACACTCGAACTGAATTATTTTCAATTTCTCATGAATCTTTTGAAAGATAGTTTTTAGTCTTAGTAAAACGTACCAGTTAAAATGTTACCACTTCTTGTACTTAATCGGATACATCATCTCTGTATCTGTCGTCACATCCATCGAAAGCTGCTGTCGTCATCATTTTCAGAAACAAAACGCTGGTCGTCTTTCAAACTGTTTGCAAAGAGTTTGGGTCATTTTAGATTAATCTTGAATCTGCTCACTCTTAACTGTCAGATCAGAACTTTTCCTACTTTCTTCAGTCCGCCTGTCTGTGGCAGATGACATGCTATGTGCTCACGAGTACTCTACACACGACCTCATTGTCAGAAACAAAGAAGAAAACATTCCTGTTGTTGGCATTTTCCAATCCTGACAAGTTCAGAAACTAAAAATCAGCATGGGCTACGCGTGAAATATCACATTATCACATTGTCAAGCCTCCTATGCTGAAAACTTTCCCACAAGCTTGGCTATCATGGCTGTTATAAATCAAATGAAATCAGGAACATATTTCTTCCCATGGCAAGTCGCGAGAAGAGTTGTGCTGGTTGTTTGCAACATCGAATTATTAAGAAATCTCAGCTGAGCTTATGAATGGACAAAAAAAAAACAAAAAAACAAAGAGAGCAGATTCACAGTCTGGACATTATTGTGTATTCCTTAATTGTTATGAAAATACAATATACAGAGCAACGATACAATGATTTGGAGAATGTTGGGTTTGTACATAACAGGTTTTCTGCCTTGCTAAAGAAGGATAAGAAAGAATTGGAAATTTGTGCCTTTTTTCTTTTTTTCTCGGTACCAACAACATGCAGAAGCTCATCTTGGCCCGGTTTCATCCAGAACTCTTCCTCCGACAGGGGGCGTGTGTTTTATGAAATGAGTATCCAAAGCGATACAAAAACCTCCGAAAGCATTGGATGTGCGCACATGTTCCGGACGACTATCCGGCTGTTGTAGAGAGTTTGTTTAAAAATCGTTTAATAGTCACTTGAACGTCAACATCCATCCTTCTGGATTCTAATCCCTGTTTTAACAAAACAACAATAGAAAGATCATCATCTAATGAACTAAAAGGGAAAAGATCCTCCTGATTGCCTTGTTTGTGTGTGTATGTTTTTTGTTTTGTTTTTTTTTCTTTATGAATGGATTCACGACCGTCCTCTTAAATTCGAAGATCCTTTGGCAGTTTGAGGTGATACTGTGTTCAGACGTCCTCCTCCTGTTTCCCCAGACACGGATCTGTTGAGACCCACTCTCCTCTGAAAGGCAAAAGGGTGAGTTTGTAGCAAGTCTACGCTGCACATTACGCCACCTCTTTTAAAGCACTGTCGTTTAGCCTTTCCATGTAGTTACGCAACTCCTTGGAGTCTCCCAGCTGCACGTCCTGGCATACCCACTTAATGTCCTGGCTGTGGCTTCCTGTGAGCGTGCTGACAGCCGGGTGGCTGTTGTCCGAAGACAGAGTGGTGAACGTGGTGAACTTCACTCTTTTCCTCTTGGTGGTGGGAGAGTCTCCTTTCCCGTCCTTCGCCGTGTCCGCGGCGCGGTGCACCTGTCCCTGCACGCTCTTCTGCACGGAGCCGCCGTTCAGCAGGTGGCTGCCCTCCTCCAGGCCGCTGCTGGAGTCAATCATGGAGGTCTGCTCCTCCTGCTGCGGCGACAGGCTGATCTGACTCTCCAGCAGCTCCGCCTCGTTCCCCAGCCACACCCAGTCGTGGGCGTGGTTCAGGTTCTCCTGGCCCTCGATGGAGAGCTCCTTGTGGCGGTATTTAAGGGTGTATGAAATGCAGTTGATGAGAAAGACCAGGATGGCGAGGCAGAAGACGCCGAGCAAGGCGTACATGCCGATCTCCAGGTCGGTGAGTCCGCGACCGCCGTGCATGAGGTTGTCGTCGGTGTTGCGGCCGTGAGGCAGATCCACCTGCGCGGGAAAGTCTGCAAAGTCAATCGGCAGGTTTCGGCCACCGTCGTCTGAGAGCTTAGGCCTGCGTATGATAGCACTTCTGGTCGTGGTCGCTCTCCTCGACCCCGCGTCTTCTATGTCAGAGATGGAGCTGCCGTAGTAGTGGGTATCCAGGCCGGTCCTGTCCGGTGACGAGAGCCTGCCCCTGTTCTCCACGTCGTCTCCGTCCGGGCCGTAGTCGTTGCTCCCTCCCCTCGAGCCTTCGCCGGGACCAAACGCCACCCTGACGTTACAATTCCCCGCGGCCAGGACGCTGCGGCGCTTGAACTTCTGGCAAGCTTCGTTGACGGTCATTTCCACCCGGATGAGCAACCCCTGGCCCTCAGCCTCCGTCACGATGATAGGCCACTTCCACGAGGGGTCCTGCTGCACCGTCACCACCCTCTCGTCCAGAGACATGGCCGTCAGCACGAAGAAGTCCGGGTTGTAGAGATCCAGCGGAGCCAGAGAGCCGTCACTGAACTGGAGCCAGGCGCTGATCAAGGCCTCCTGAGGAAGGAAAAGACAGAGAGAAAATAATAATGATAATAACTTAACCAGGTCTTTCTCATTGAAATCAAAATATCTTGTATACAAGAGAGAGCGGGCCAAGAATGGCAGCACACACACACACACACACACACAAAAAACATAGTTACAAAAACCTTAAACATACAAAAATATTATGTACAGATACACTCAAAACTATTTCATTTCTGCAACGTGAATGTAATGGGACCTATGCCTTTTGTCAAAACATGAGTCTATATGAATTGTAATACTGAGTTCCAACTTTATGTCGTGGGAAAAGACTGCAGCAGATCATATGAGCTTCCTCTGAAGGTTAAAACTGTTAGGT
The DNA here is from genome assembly GCA_922788865.1 of Poeciliopsis turneri. Lineage (NCBI taxonomy): Eukaryota > Metazoa > Chordata > Actinopteri > Cyprinodontiformes > Poeciliidae > Poeciliopsis > Poeciliopsis turneri. The sequence continues at coordinate 419,676 of CAKLNU010000120.1, read as the reverse complement.
GAGCGACAGAGTGAGAGAGAAAATAAGAAACAATGGGAAGATGAAAGAAAGAAGAAAGAGAGAGAAGGAGGGAAGTATTTTTGCAACCTTAATTTAATCAGATGACCGAGAAGTCATTTACGTCAACCAGCTGATCAGAAACTATAATTTGCGTCCATTTCAGTGGCAGCAGACAAGCAGATGGATGGATGGATAAACAAATGGACAGATGAAATTTATAACTTGAATTAAATCTAAGATATAGCTCGCAAACTCTGTGGCAACTCTCTCGAAGTTAAAAAGGAAACAGATTAAAGGGAAAGAAAAAGGAGATCAAAGGGTGACATCAAACATTGCTCGTGCCAACAAGGATTTGCCATATATTTGCTCTTAAAGCCGTCTTGTGCTGAAGCCTAACAACTGGCCGTTTAATGTTGCCGAAGGACAAATCCCAAAAGAGGAACAAGTAGCTCCCCACTGTGGTCTGCAAATGTTTCCTAATTACTGCCACCAGACGAGTAACGCTGCAGCGCTGCCTGCTTATCTTCACACTGTGCATGAGGAGATGTAGAGATAAATGCCTGTTCCCTCCCTGCCTCTTCTGCTTGGGAGAGAGAGAGGTTAAGGAAAGCAGCAAAGCACAGAGAACACATGAGAGGGCCTGGCAAATCAAAGAAGCTACGATTCAAGTTGCCTTACCAAATTAGCAAGACGGAAAGTTTGATAGAACAGCCGCATTTCGAATACAAGTCATATTTTGGTGCCGTAGCTGTGATTTCACACTCGCATGCTCTGAGATTAAGTTTCCACTTTTAGCTGCTGCCCAAGAACAAGAAGAAGGAAAAAAATAAATAAGTCTGTCACACTCTGGCTCTCAAACCTCGAGTTTAAGACCGCCGGGGAGAGGGCGGGGTGGAACGAACAAACAAACGGACGTGTGTACTTGAGCACAGGAAGGCTCACAATTTGTTCATCCTCATCTGTCTGAAGGAATGTCTTTTCCTTTCAAAACAACTGGTTTTTTATTTTTTTTTTATTTTTTTAATTTTTTACTGAAATATTTGATCAAACTTGCAATTTTATGCACGGAAAGATAAACACTACTGTGTGAAATTAACACCATTCTCTGTGGCAATCAGACCTGCCTGAATGCTGCGCAATTACATGTATTTGGTTTCAATGTCATACATTACAATCAGCATTAGACGAAGCCAGACGCCGTAGAGGCTAGCGGAGAGAAGACGAGGTAATTACAGCTCCTTTTCCACTTTTCAAAACAGATAATGATTATTCCCATTAACATATAACCCGTATGTTTTATCTTCCAAAATTATCTAAACGATCCAGAAGTGTTTTTGTTTGCCTGAAAAATGATCGGCAGACAGATACAAAACAGCACATTTAATATCCTGTTGCTGTAAGTGGCGTGGCACAAACACAGCAAAACTAATTATACTTTGCAAGATGTTTAATTGGAAAATTCTGAAATTAATCACAGATTACCACATAAATTGTATTTTATGACTTCCTTTAATAAATCCACAGATTGCTCTGATAAATATAATCTGTTCTGACCTGCTTGGGGTTCTGCAGAACTTCCTGTGTGCTGGTAGTAGCCAGGATGGCCCGGTTACTTCCTGGACTCAACTGCAGGCCCATAGACAGTCCTGTCACCAGCTGGACCCCCAGTTCGGTGATGGTCACTTTGTCATCCACCACTGTGACGGTTTTCTCCGCCAGGATTGAGTCGGACAGCGGGGACAGGACCTGGAGGCAAAATCACAGCATCACAGAGGAAAAACAATTCATGGTAAAAAAAAAAATTTGGCTAATTTGGAGGAAATCGTAGATCGTTTCAATTTTGTTTCTTGATGCTCAGTTGATCGTTATTTAAAAAGGAACAACAAAAATGTGGCTTAAACGCAACAGTAACGCACCACATCCAAACACTATGAATGCCACACCCTTGACCCGAGAATACATGCGCTATTCGGAACAACAGTGAATCATAATGCAACATGCGTCTGATTTGATGTCAAACATGATGTCAAAAACCGTATTTCCTCGTGTTTTTGGGCTATGGAGCAAGTATTTTTCAAATTTTCGTGAAGAACAGAACATTTTGAGACGTTCTCAGCAGCTGCTCCCTCATAGCTATTAACTTCTAGACATCATCAGGTTATCCTCGTTTCCCTTAATGTCCCCCTCCCTAGAGAACAAAAACCCTGTAGCCTCCGCATCATAATGCTCGGAGCACCAAATAAACATACTTTTCATGGAACAGGAGAGCCAAATACACCTACTCACATAAGAAACGATTGACTAGCCCCCTAACAGTGGAACATCAACAACAACGGATGCACTTCCAGCACTTTAATTCCTTTTTCTTTTCTCTGCATCTCCCCTCTAAACACCAAGTCTTCCCCGAGAGACATAAACAGTATGACGAACACGACACAGAAAGAGAGCAGTTCACTTCAAAAGCTGATCATGGGAAAATCTCGGCACATATTCACTGTCGCCTACGTTGCTTGATTGACAGGCTGTGAAGATGTTGCAAGAAAATGAATCACTCTGAGTTGCATGTGGTTTAGAAAAATGTTTTTTTCTTCCATAGGTTAACCTTGCAGAAAAAATGTCAAACTTAATGCAAAGCAATTCTCAAAAATGCAGTTTTGTTTTTTTTTCCAGCTAGGTGGCTCACCCAATGAGATCAGTCTACTGTTGTCTGTCTGACTAAACTTCCTTCTCCTTAAATAACACACAAAGAGAAACAAAAGCAGGGAGTGTAAGAACGAATGCTGAACCCTTAGCTGGGACTGTCGTCCTGTGCATGCATATGCCTGCCAGTGTCTCCCCGTGCATCAGATGACATGCAGGCTGTCGAAGGTAATCGCAGCTGTCAGACCTTTGCGTTCATCACGCTCTCAGGTCCGTGCTTGTTTTCTGAGCCTGCGAGAGAGTTGGTGGAGGTGAACGCATGTCTGCCCTCCACAGTGGCAAGGAGAAGATTCTGCTTTTTTTTTTTTTTTTTTTTTTTGCTGATGTCATTAGGAGGTTGAGATTCACTCAGTCAGAGTGAAGAGCTGACAAGCCCAAAAAGGCCAACTCACGGCGACGCAAGGCCGAGCACCTGTCTACCAATCAAATACAGTAATGGTCTTCCCGACTTGTATTGCTTTTGCAATAAACAATGTGTTCCTGTTCCATCAGGACACTACTCGTACCTTAATCTTTCTCGAGCACAAAAAACGCCCAAAGGATTTACATGAAGATTTGTATTTCCCTGCTGAGTGCAAATTTAGAGCCTTACTGTTTGTAGCTTGTGGTAAAAAAGGATAGGAATCACAAGTGCTGGACCCTCTTTGATAAGGAGTGCATTACATGTTCAGTAGAGATAAGGCCTCATGGTGGGAAAAGTGTCCATATGTGCAAAAAAAACAAAGATTTCATTGGAATGCTTAAGAAATTAGCAGAAAGCCAAGGAGTTGAACAATGAAGTCAGCCCTCTGGTTCTGATTATGGGAAAAGGAGAAAAAAAAACTTTTTTTTTTGACAACTATATTATACTCTACTAATTCATGATAACAGGAAGGAGTTTCTATTTTGTCCTCCAGTTCCTGCATGCTGTGCCTCGCTAAGCTAGTCATACTCCTTGAACATTTCCACATTTAGTCGCGTTGCAACCATAAACATTAGTGTTTTTATTGGGACTGAGTGGGACATACCAAAAAATGAGAGAAGAGTTTATTTGTGAAGAAGAGTGAAAAGAAAGCATGGTAGAGAAGTGTGGCATTCATTTGTATTGTATAAAGGTGGCAGCTCCAGTACTCGTCTCTTTGTAATTTTGTCTCAATAAAAAAAAAAAAAAAACAGTCATTCTTTAAAGGCATCACAGATTTTTGAAAGGATTAATGACAGCCACAGCTGTGGGCTTTATGGGATTTCTATGGGTTCTAGATGTGAAAAGATGGCGCAGACAAAAGACTTGCAGCTTCAACAAAGGCGACCGTGTATCGTTGTCATTCCACTTTACTACAATGTAGTGCTTTGTGTTGGTTAATCTCATAAAATCTATCAAAATACAATGAAGAAAGGGAGGTAGGAATGTGATGAAACGTGAACGTTCAAGAGGGGTAAATACCTTTTCAGAGCTCTGTATTTTTGTTTATTTTGCCAAAACCCCTCCCAAAAAACAACTTTGAAGTTGTCCAGCAAACTGGCCCAAAATATTCATACAAATTAGAGTTTTTTTGTTTTTTTTTCTTATAACACATTATTTTTGTTGTTTATGGTAGATCCCGTGATTTACCTGGATAGTGGTCATTCCTGGGTCTTGTCCAGCCAGAATCCTTCTGTCAAGCAGCTTTGCTATATGGGGGTCTTCTACCTTCAAGAAGTCCCCAACAAGCTCTGTGATGTCCACCTGCCAGTCAGAGCCCAGCATGAAGGCGGTCTGACCTCGCGCTTCGGCTGACTCGGCTATAAAGTGGGTCAGGACTTTGACCATAGCATGCTGGTACTGCAGAGTGCAGCTTCGTCCCCGCCTGTCCTCGTCGTCCTCGTCCTCGATGTCCCATGCGGCTCTGGCAAGAAGATGAGATACAAATTACTACTGTGCAGCACAAACACGTGGTTTAGGGCTCATTTCTTAGTAATTTCGTCCATATCTCATCGCAACACAATACATCAAAATCAACAACCTAACCAATAAAAAAATTGGTTGGACTCTATGAACAGGCTGACAATCAAAGTGGACCAACCAGGGATTCTGGCAGAACTTCAACTACGTCCACAACGCACTTTAAAAGCAAAAAAGATCTGAAGGACCCACCACCTCCAGAAACACTTTTCTTCTTTTTTTTTTTTTTTTTACTGCTAAAGCAGTTCTTTTCACTTCAAAGTTTGCTGAAGTTCTGAGCTGTAAAAGTAAATCAGCGCAGAGGGTGAGCCCCAACTTCTTTAAACCGACTCGACTCTCAATGTCACCGTTACAGCTGGGGCTTCAGAGGAAAACCTGCAGGTTTAATGGCAGCCATACGAGAGGGTGCATAAATGGCGCCACATGTTCCTGTTCACCTCCAGTTCAGCTTCCGTTTCCATTATTAGTTAGTCATGGATCTGCTCCAACATTGAGGCCAACAAACGTTTAATATTACACTCAGGAACTCTGAGTTTATATGTGAAACAATTTCAGTTTGTTGAAAGCATGAACGGTATGTAAACAAACTGGAAGATGACATGATCATGGCTGTAGACTAATAAGCATAATAAATCACAATGCACTTGTTACCTACTAGTGCTTATATTTATATATTCATTAGTATGTGTGAATTCTATTCATCCTATTGTTGGGGCTATAACTTCGGAGTCCATTTGCACTACTATAGTAGTGCAAATGCCTTGAAATTGCCTCTCAGGGACAAATGTAGTAGTTTGAGTTGAATTGTGTTGAACTGAATACAATTAAATTTGCAACGTGGCGCTGTTGACCTCAGATTGGGGCCAAACCAAAGCCCAGAGGGGCCAAACCAGTCTGGTTTGGCCCCTCTGGAGAGATCTGAAAATAGCTGTGCAGACGTCTGACACCATCCAACCCAATAGAGCTGGAAATGTAACATAAGAAAACATTTTTTATATATATAATTTATAAATAAATATTTCAAAAATGCATTTGCTTGCCAGGGCATTCAGGCGGAGGAAATGATCTCCATACAAAAAAAAAAAGAAAAAAAGAAGTTAAATTCTGCACTGTAATTGCTTTTATGAACCACGAATTGCTGAAGTTGAAACACATGACTGGTAAACTGAAAAAAAAAAGTAATGACTAGATTATTCTGTAATAAAAGTTGTCAGATTAAGCTGATTTGATAAGACATGATTAAGGTGCTCCTAACAGGCAGCTTGGACTGTGTTTCACATGAGGCTCGCAGCCCAGAGGATGGATGTGCACAAATATTAATCAGAGGAAATTTCACCATTTGCTACCATATCATTTTAGTATTGCAATGTTAACAGATGTCACTGTTTCATTTATTTATTTTATTGTATTTTATTTTATTTTCTGGGGGGAAGAGGCTTACATAGAAGTGATGACCTGTAGAACATTATTAAAGTAATTTAATAAAGTGACTTTTTCAGCCTCCAAGATTCAAATAAGTAGCAACACCCTTGAGCTTACTATAACTACACATTACTCACTCTACTGGGTTTAATTCATCATTCTTCATGTGATATTTCCTTTTGAGAAGGTATATTATTATTTTCTTGTCCATAATTTTCAGCCAACATGTCACATAGACTAAACTATGTTGCTTTTTGATCACCGTGTGATTTGTGGAGGCAAATGAAATAGCATTTTTTTTTTTCCTCCTTTTAGTGCTTGGTAACTTGCTGTATTTATTTAGATTTCTTTTCTGCTAATTGATCGAATGTTGCGTTAGATGTGAGGATTATAGGAAGTGATTATAAGCATGCTGGGACTCATTAAAGCAAACAATAATTAGTTGATGTTTTAGTAACACGCTGCAAAATATAGAGGATCCTCTGAATGCAAATTTTTCTCTTTTGAAATTTGAATATGGAAACAACTTTCCCAGTTAAAAATAATTATTTTTTTTTTTTTTTTGCAAGTACCAGCACTTGACAAAATACTTTCATATTTCAGCAGAAGTTCCTAATACAATAACGTACTACCATAACCCAGTAAGAGATGTTGCGGTAAGTCTGCAAAGACCTTTAGTGTCAAAAATGTACAATTTGGTCCTTGGAAAAAAAAATTAAAAGGTGGACTCTAATTTGTTTTATGTTTGCAACATTTATATTTTTTGCAACCAAAAATGATAGAAGAATTTAACCAATATAATACAGTCACTCAAGCTGTCACAGCCACTTTAAAGACTGCGGAAATAAAACATAAATTTCCCTGAATAAATTTTAAGTGCCCATTTCAGCAACCTTGCTGGCTTAACCGAGCTAAGTCAAACACACGGCGACTGGAGTGTGTCATAAAGAGCAGTTTAAAAAACAAGTCATGATGAAATGCTGCTGATCAAACCTGCAAGAGATGCTCCATCCTTTGAATGGCCATCATTTTTCTCTCTCTGAGCCTCTTCCTCACCGTTTTGAAGCGCCCGCTCTGAATCCTAAATGTGCTTACACCTCCTTACTGCTTTACTTAATAGCCTCCCTGATTGCTCTGTTGCCTGCAAATCTAATTTTATTACTTCAGGCAACAAATCAGCCAACAGAGGCACAACTCATTCGCACCGGGAAAATTGCCTTGAGTTTGACAAACTAGGCTTAAATGGTTGCAATATAATTAGATTTTGCCCATAACTGCTTTTCTGTATATTGCTTCAACAAACACCTTTGTAAAAAAAAGTAAATAAATAAATAAAATCACAAAATGAAGCACTGTGAGGTGTTGAGAAAGCAGCACCTAAATTGTTGATCAGGGAGAATAAATGCTGTTACAGCTATCCAGTCTTTCACTGATGAACAGCTGGGCTGCTTGCAGACGAAAAGGAGCTGCGTCGGCACAACTATTAATCATATATGTATACTGTGACTTACATTCACATTTTCTTCTAATCATCTGCCTTGGTTCCTTTCTCATACTCGCCAGCAGAGGTTGCGATCGCAATAACGGGGAGAAGAAAAGAAATTAATCTCTTAAACTGTTTTTCTTGCGATTATCCGCTCTGCTTGTCTCTTTCTGTCGGAATCCCCTAGGAAATCTGACTGACTGCTAAGCCACGGGAATAAAGATGTTAGCTGCAAGCGCCACAGAAAAGCCAAGAGTACAGAGAGATTTGAAGTTAAGAGCTTAAAAGCTTTGCTGGCAGGACTGATTTCACTTGCAAGTGAATGGCAGCCAATAACCGAAAAATAGATTCTGGAAATGGACGCTGAGGCACTAGGAAGAAGCCCTATATGTTCAGGATTCATGGCATCATCACAAGTGGTTTCCAACTGAGACGAGGGGAAAACGATTCAAATCTGCACCATGTTGTATAGAAAAGACTGTGACAAGAAACACCACACTGTGGCAATATTGTGGTATTAAAACAAAGATTACATGTCATTTTTTTGTACTTTAAGGCAGTTTTTTAATCTTTTGTTTTCATTGTAAGTTTAAATTTACTGCAAGTTAATACTTGCTCCACAAATTCACCTCGGGTTGAAAAGATGCAGAACCCTCATAAGTCCACAGAAGCTTCATTCAGGCGACTTAACATCAAATCATAGTAAAACAGAAGAAAAAAAGGAAAGAATAAGAAAAAAAAAAAAAAAGTCCAAAATTATGCAACCTTACAAAATATCTATGCCTTGATCTTTTAAAAACATTCTTCTCGTCTTTACCTACTGCACAAAGAACAGACTACGTTCCTGGTTCTGGAAGTTTCCTAACTACTGAAAACAGATTGGCGCGTTTCATTCAAGCTGCTGAAGCATTCTTGTGAATTCATTCTTTGTTAATGTGTATCAATACTGTCATCAAATCAATAAAATGTTTTTTATAGTTTATGGCATTCTTTTCTTTTTTTCCTCTCACATATTTTGGCCTCTCATCTTTTTCAATGAACTCACAGTTATTTAAGGTGAGAATACCTCCGAGCTGTCACCCTTACAGAATCATTTATGATTTGGGAGTTAGTTCGGGCCAGTCCAAAACAAGAAAATCAACCTTATTTAACCTGATTTACTATTTTTAAATGTGTGTACAAAAAGTGAAGCACAGGGAACTCGACTGTTGAGCAGATTTGAGTCATTTTTATCTTGGCCAGTCGCAAACTTAAAATCAGATCGCTTTCGGATCAAGGAACGCAACATACCTTAGTGCTGACGAGTAGCTCTAATGAAAACAATCTTCATGCAGAAGTTGTTACAGAAAGACCCAAAATGCTGCTTTAGTTTTACATTGGTTGCACTGCAAACCACACCTTCCAAAAAGTTCCACTTATGTCTAATCAGTGAACAGAATACCATTCTGAAGTTCTTGAGGATGATCAAATGTTTTCATCTCCATGTCTTCGTACGTCAGTAGTGGTTTTGGTCTTGAAAATTTCCAGCTAATGCCATTTTTTTGCCCAGTCCCTTTCTTATTGTTGAACCATGAAAATTGCCCTTAACTGAGCGGGAGCTGCTGTGATTGAGATACTGTTCTGGGTTTTTGAGGGATCTGGGTGAGATCATAAATCCAGGTTTATGTTTCCAGGTTCGTATGTTAAGGATGAAAATTAAATGCAACTTCCTAAAAAAAAAAACCCCAAAAATAAAAAAAAAACCTGATGATTTAGCTAACGGCGAGGTTGTTAGAATATCTGTTTTTTGAATAAATTAAATAACATTTCAAAAATTGCGCTTGTTTATTACTTTTGTTGACTTTGCCTCGAGTTTTTATATTATTTGGTGATCTGAAACATTTAAAAGTAAAAGAAAAGCAAAAACAGCCCAGAAAAAAAATCTGTTAGTGGCAAAAACTTGGCGCTGTCCATCCTTTTACAGGATTTTGTATCTTTGACTGAAAATAGAAAAAGTGACCTACTGGCAAATTAATTGCCAGCACTGAAATTACGCTGTAACATAATAACCAAATTTTCATTTGCATTCGCATTTTAATACACACACAGATGAATACATTTAACAGATGACTAACACTGCTGAATGTAGGAGCAGGTAAGCCACTGGAGAAGTCCGTCTGTTTTTATCCACTGTATAAATCTGAGCCAACATTTGTGCAACCGCCTTGAAAATCAAATCTAAGGTTAATCTAATAAACAAATACTGCTCCGTGCCCGAGGACAACCTGCCTCTCAAAGCAATATTTTTTTCCACTTCATTTACTTCCAAGTCAACTCCTGACTTCAAAGGAGATGCTGCATATTTATGTGCCGTGCCTGTTTTGGTCTTGTCCCGCGAAGTGTGTGCTGCTGCTTTCCCTGCATTTTGTCATCCGCTACAGCGGCAAAGGCTATACAGGAACAAGCAGTGTTATTGCATTTTTAAGAATTATTGTTATTATTTGATCTTTATTGATTCCCAAGGAAAAACAAAAACATATTGTCACAACATCATAATGCCAATATCAACACTTGAGAAGAAAAAATAAGTAGAACTGTGCATTATGATATATAAAACAACCATCCCTTTTGTGGGAGCAAAACATAAAATCTGATCTTCTGAGTTTCACATAGTCTACTCAACTTAGTCACCATTAATCAAATTGTCTGATTTATGGTGACTAAATCCAACACCATAAATCTCCCTATTTTCCCCCCAATTTTATGCATGTTAAATGCTCAATCAATCACTCAAATTTTATTTGTATAGCACATTTACGCATCAAGACATTTCAAAGTGCTTTACATCATAAAAACACAAAATACAAAGTCACAGAACACAGTCAACTGTTATACCCATCCAGTCATCGTGGCTTTGTCTTGTGACAGTCATTTTCTTGCAATCTCTCACTAGTTGCAGTTAGTAAAACAGTCATTAAGACATTTGTTTCTATTTGATTTTTTATTTTTATTTTTTATATAGCAGAGTTGTTTCTTGTATGAAAGAGAATGTTTTAATTGCTAAAAAAGTGGGGGAAACTAATTCTGAATGAGTATATCTGGAGAGGAGTGTTAAAGTAGTCATGCATGCCCCGGTTCTCCTCCTACACTTAGCTCCTCTGTCTGTGCAGGCTTATCTTGTCGCTCTTTTGGCAGAGCTTAAGCAGTGAAGAGGTGAGCTGTGCAGGCAGAGTCAGTCAAAAAGCAAGTCAGTAGTACCTCTGCAGTCATCCCACTAACAGGCCAGATGCCTCTTTCCATTTTTTTTTTACATTTTATTTCTCTGCTGCCTGCCCCAGCATGGCCACAATTTCCAAGCCTTACTGGTCGGGGAGCACTAAGCCACTTGTTATTGTCACTCATTGGCTTAGTTCCTCCTGGGCTTGTGGACGGCGGGCCAGTGCACATTCTCACCGGCAGCCTCTGAGGCACCATTCAAGGTCATGCCTGTTCTCCCCTGATAAACAAAGACGACTGCAGGACACAGTGAGACAAAGCTCTCGGAAGCCGTCAGCGATGCTGCCGGAGCCAAACGATGACAACCCGCCTCGGCTGTCCCCCGCTGACGGAGGCGTGCATGCCGACACGCAGCTGGAAAAGCAACACACTCGACAAGCCACGAGATTAGCTGAACGCTGTACCTCTGTCACTCAAAATAAGAGGAGGCCGCGGATAATTAGAGCAGACACAGTGGCGCGTGGGATGACTCCGAGTCCAACTTCGACGCATTTCCAGATGTAATTACTGCAGGTAGGGTGATGGCTGCTCCCGTCGGCTGACGGATTTCTGCAACACATGGCAGCGCTGGCAGAAGGCGCCACTAGTGATGAGGCCTCAGGAGAGAGGGGCTGACCTCGAGACAGCTCTAATAATGTGCTGTCCCACTGACAACTAAGAGACGCAATGGCAGGCCACCATGAGCCAACAATAATGACAAACCGGACTGCACATGTCAGCCATTTTGCGATCAACTAAGAACTGGCAGGGAAAGAGAGCCGAAGAGTTGCTCGACAACACAGTTGTTATCATCTCATTTTTCGCAATGACTGAATTCAAACAAATCGGCCGTAACAACAGCTATTCATCAGGCTAGTAGCGCATCTCAAAGTCCTCTGATTATAAGCTTTCAAGAAGATTACCAAGAGATGTTAGTCTATTGTTCAGAGTGGAAATCTTGAATCAATTTTTTTTTCGGATACTATATTTCGTTCCTATCAAGTTTAAATTATCGCACAGCAGGAGACACAATTTAATAACAGAAGGATAGACCTCTGACACATTCTAGCAAAATATGGGCGTTAGTTAGCTAGTTAGTTAGTTAGTTATTATATCCAATCATCAAAAAAAGTGCAATATATACAATTAGCATCTATGTAACACGATCTAAATCTAACTAAACTTGGGGCATTAGGCCCTAAGTACTAAAAACATTGGAAAAGGTATTATACATTGTTCCAAAATCACACATATATATGTGCTTTCACATGTGAATCACATCATTCACACATCAATCACATGTAAAAAGTTGTGTGAACCACATGTATGGTTTTCATCCGGCACATGTGATTTTCATGGGATTTGTTTGTAAGGGATTTACTTTTAAAGAGATGCTGGATAAACTATCAGCTCCCAAAATGAGATAATTACGTCATTTCAAAAATTGTTCATTTGCTTGTAATTATTATTAAGGCAGTAGGAGAAAAGAATGTGATCATGAAAGTGGTTAAAAAAAGGGACCATAAAACATCTGCAGATGTGTCCTTGTTTTCATTAGTTTGCTTTTATGTGGACTGAAGGCCGGGACAGGACGCCCAAAAGAGACACGACGCTAGAAGGTCTTTAAAGTCTGGTTTGGTTTTTAATGTCATGGTCTACTTTGGAACTTACAATAACAACAATTCAGCCAGTGGCAGCTTTGCACATCTATGGTTAATTTGCATTCTGGATGTAGGAAAGGGAACGTCTCCTGCTGTGAATGCAGCTGGGAGGGACTGCTGCAACCACTGCAGCACCCATTACTTATAAAGAAGAATAAGAGTCTCCAAAAGTCTCCTATAACACCAGAAGGTCACTACATTTTCCATGGGCTGCAATTTTTGTAAAAAGAAAAAAAAAAAACTTAATGGAGTTGAGTTTTCTCCAGCTGTAGAGCAACAAGGAGCTGCTCTTCTACTTTCTGCTGCACAGCTTCTACATACACTGCCTTGCCAAAATAAAAGTCGCCACCAAAAAATGGTGTAATATTTTCTCTAATATTTTGTTGGACCGCCTTTAGCTTTGATTACAGCCCGCATTCGCTGTGGCATTGTTTCAATAAGCTTCTGAAGTGTCACAAGATTTATTTCCATCCAGTGTTGCATTAATTTTTCACCAAGGTCTTGTATTGATGATGGGAGAGTCTGACCACTGCGCACAGCCTTCTCCAGCACATCCCAAAAATTCTCAATGGGGTTAAGGTCTGGACTCTGGTAGGCCAAATCCATGTGTGAAAAAAGGATGTCTCATGCTCCCTGAACCACTCTTTCACAATTTGAGCCCGATGAATCCTGGCATTGTCATCTTGGAATATGCCCGATCCATTTGGGAAGAAAGAATCCATTGATGGAATAACTTGGTCATTCAGTATATTCAGGTAGTCAGCTGACCTCATTTTTGGGCACACAATGTTGCTGAACCAAGACCTGACCAACTGCAGCAACCCCAGATCATAATACTGCAGCCACAGGCTTGTACAGTAGGCACTAGGCATGATGGGTGCATCACTTCACCTGTCTCTCTTCTTATCCTGATGCGCCCATCACTCTGGAACAGGGTAAATCTGGACTCATCAGACCACATGACCCTCTTCCATTCTTCCAGAGTCCAATCTTTATGCTCCCTAGCAAACTGAACATGGCAATGATTTGACCCTTCTTGAACAGACTAACGTCTTTTCCACGACCACAGGATGTGTCTTTTGCCATGGTTGTTTAAGAAATGAGAAGTTACTCATTGCATCAGCTGGGGTTAAATAACTTGTTGCCAGCTGAAAGATAATCGCCTATGCAGTAATTATCCAATAGGAGGCTGGTACTTATTTGCTTAGTTAAATCCAGGTGGCGACTTTTATTTTGGCCAGGCAGTGTATTTTTTTTTTATTGCTTGCAAGACATACAAATTTGTCCTCAACATCTTGTATAATTTCAATATTTCTAATGGGATCAGTGGCATAAAATTCACACCAGATGTCAGCAGGGGCCCAAGAAATCGACACGTACAAATTAGCACACACAAGAAATTATTGGTAACAAAGTGGAACTGTAGCGTGAGCGAGTTTTGATCACATGCAAAATGTGTTAGGAAGGCAAGAAATCAGCTGAAATCTGCTCATATATAAAACATATTCCTGGTGCTATGTGAACATCAAAATAAGCTGGTTTCATTTTATTAAATTAATTCAGAGAAAGAGAACATCAGAAGAAATTCTTACTGTTCCAAAATATACAACTGGGAGCAGTAACAGCTGGAGTTTTAGACTTCTGGATGCTGCAGTAGTGCTGGCTGAACATGTTCAGCATTCATTTCACCCACTGGGCAACCACCACTATGCCCATTAAACCACCACCCTGCCCATTAAAACACCACCCTGCCCATTAAACCACAACCAGGCCCATTAAGCAACAGGATGGCTACTGCTACTAATTAACAGTAGCCACAAATTAGCTCATTTTCTTCTATAATTTAACAGTTGTGACAAGTCAACTTCATCAATGAGTGTAGCAATCCTTCAACATCAATCTGCAGTCAAACCAAAATCTTTATGAATTTTTCTACTTACTCTTCACTGTTTGTTTTTAAAGAATTTTAAGGACTAATTGTTGTTTCAGTTTTATTCTATACTCAATATATGCAAAAGTGTATTGTAAGAAAAAACTGTTTGGAAAAATGTAGTTGTTCTGAGTAACTGATAAAGAGATTAGGCAACAAAACAAAAATACGGATAATATACTAGAACAAAAACCCTGGAAGCTAATATTACATTTGTGCAGTGTTTGGGGTAACTAGGTTTATGTGTCAAAATTAAAATAAGTTGATATAAAATATTCATAAAAATGTCATTGATGATCTATATTATCTGTAATAACAATGTCTTCTGTTATTCTACCAACAGCAGGAAAAGTTACTTTCTGCTTTAAATAAATGGTGATGTTTAATCCAGACACATTGAACAGGGACTAATAAGGCTCTACTTGTGGGGAGAACTAGTGCATACTTTTCAAAAGCTTTATGAGGTAGGACAGAGCTGATTCACAAATCAGCCCCGGGTCCAGCCTTACCTCTGACCCGTTGTGGCAGTGGGCACCCTCCACCCTTTGATTTGGCTCAGCTCCGTGTCCGACACCTCAATCTGGAGAGGGAGGCGAGGGATCCACACGCAGAGCTCCAGCTGAGCGCTGAGGTATCCGTAAGTGAAATTCACCATCATCTTCACCTTGCCCTTCATCTCCTTGCCATTCACAAAAACGTAGTCGCACCTGTCAGAGACCTGCGCAGGGGGGAGGGAGAGGAGCAAAGGGAGGGATTAGGAAAAGGTGGCTTTTCCCGTGGAGCTCCTCTGACAGCCGCGCTGGGTAGCAACACACAGAATTACAGAGAAACACACACCGTGCCGGACACACGCTCTGCCCTATAGCTTTATTACAGGGTTTACTCTTCTGAGCTCTCCCCTGATATACAGCAGTATTCCTCTAACAACTTTGAACAAGATGAAAGGTCCTTCTCAGTACGAGGCTGACACTCAGGAAAAGTGGAGGAAGGGCTGCAATGACTACTTTGAACCGGACATCGGCCTGCGAGGCGCCGTTTGGGTCTAAAAGCAAAAAGAAGCAAGCAGATGCAAAGTGGAAAGAGCAGAGCAGCTTTGTGCAGATGAAATAATCCAACTCTGAACCATGTGTTTTGCAAATTACTTTAAAGAATGAATGGGACAATTTTTTTGTTTGCGTCTTTGTTGCTTTGATTCTTGAAATTCATATTCTTTCTTTGATCCTTCTCTCCTCTCTATCCACAGTCCTCCTCCTCTTTATCTTAGAAATCCAGACATAACGTAGACAGTCCAAAGGGGCTCCAACACAGGCACGTTATTAATCAGCATCACATTGGAGACATTTTTTTTTTGTTGTTGTTTTTTTGGGTGCTTTGTCAATCTTATTGATCTTATCATATAGCTGGAGCCATATTGGAATTAGATGATCTGGGGATATATCTTTCCTCTTTCCTTCCAAGTTATTTCTCCACAGTGAGATAAAACTGGAAATACTCATTCATCATAAAGCCACAGCAGCATTTCCTCTGTGAATAGCGAGAAAACTTTGCATGTGACAGAATAAAGTCGAAGCCGTGTGTGAGAATCTCGCCTTTCATCTCCAACAAGAAGTCGGCAATTTGAGCTTTTGTGGAACTACATTTTTCCCTCTAAATTCAGGGCAGGTTGGATGTAAGGAGGGAATTTGTTGCCGTTACTTGATAGTTTACATCTAAATATGAAAGCAGCATTCATCCTGTTTACAGTTTGTTGTTGGTAGAGTACCTTGAAAAAGTATTCCTCTCTGTTCTTTTCAATTTTGTTGTGTTGCAACATCAAACTTCAGTGCACTTTATTGCAATATTGAATACTGAAAAGGGTGCAAGACGCATTTATATTAAGCTTGCATGAGTCAATACTTTTGCACAACCACTTTCAACTGCAATTACACCTTTGGTGGTATTTGAGTGGAGTTGTCTTATTAAAAGTTGAATCTCTTTTTGAAGACAACAACATATTGTCTTTTAGCTTCATCAATCTTCCAAGCAACTGTGGAAAGCTTCTCTCTCTGTACTGAGCTAAAGGATCCCCACTGCCAGTGTGTTCAGGGGGATGTTTGCAGACCAAAAAGTTCAATTTTGGTTTCATATATTCCGCATCCCACGTGGCTTGTGACAAACTTTAAAATAATCTCATTGGAACTTTTTTCACCACTGGCTTTCAAACTGCCACACTTGCATAAAGCATAACTAATGGCTTCTTCTCTAATTAACGCTCTCCTTAGTTGCCCTGTCGGTTCAGGTGGATGGTCCTGTCTTGGTAGGTTTGCAGTCTTGTCATGCTCTTTCCTTTGCCAGATAAAAGCTGGAATGAGGCACGGTGAGAGTTTTAAAGCTTCATCACAGATATGTCCCTGATGCGTCCGGTGTGACTCTTGGTCTTTGTGATGCTGATTATTCACTAAGATTTTCCAACAAACCTCTGAGATTTATTTGTAATGAGATTGAACAACATACGGCCAGGTTCCATAATGCTGAAGGCGACTGGTTTCACTGTGTTTCATGGGGCTCACAATGACAGCTCCCAATTATTCACCATTATGTGTTGGTTTCTCACAAAAAATCCCAGAAAAATACATGGAAGTCTGTGGATGTAACATGAGATACTGTAAGAAAGTTTAAAGTGAACTTTCATACAGTACTGAAACTTGGGTTGTGCTTCGGCTAGACTGGAACTGTAATCAGATATCTAACAGTGTATATTTTTTCTTTAATCTTCATTCATTTACATGCTTGCTTGTTCACAAACTGATGCAAACTCCAGCAAGAAACCAAGGAAACAATATGATGCAAGTACAGCATAGTGAGCTTAAAATCAAAGCCTATTTCTGCAATTCTGCATTGAATAAAACTGCTTCAAAATTAAAAAGTAATAGAAAGTGGTCAAATCTAAGTATTTTTTTTTTCCATTTCTGTAGAAAAAAAGTGGTTCTGCACATCATCATTGGGTGATTTATGCTCATCTCAGTGAGTCTTTTTCCCAGGTATTTTTCTCAGATCTGAGGACAAGCTTTATTTGGGAATCTGTTTTTCAAGATCACACAGTCAGGATTAATTAGATGCCCTTTATAGAATTGAATATTTCATGAGTCAGCTTTCAACTCAGTTCAGGTAAGAATATTCACCATATAAAATATAAGAATCAAAATAACTACTTTGTACAATAAGCTTAAAGTTTTATAATGTTGGCTGACTCATGGATCTGAAGTGACAAAAAAAAAAAAAAAAAAAACGAATATAAAAGACTGCTGATGAACTCTATAGACTTTGAAAATACTGACGGCAAAGAAACCTCAAATAGCTGTGAATTTTGACTTTTTCTTTTTTTACTACTTTCTCCATAAATAAGTCCGACCTTGACCCGCACAGCTCAGGAGAGTAAATTACAGCCCTGTCATATTGTGTGAGGTCAAATGTGCGCAGGCTGTTTATATAAGGAAAAAAAAAAATCTATCCCTGCAAAATGTTGCCCTTGGTTGATAGTTATTGATGTGGCTTGTTTTCCTTTCAGTTTATTGATTGATTGATTGATTGATTATAGATTCACCTTACTATAAGAATCTGACGCCTCTAAGTGTTCATGTCATCAAACATTTCTGAAACAAAAAGAACCTTTTGAGTCCCACCTACTAAAACGAAGGAAGTGCCATATATGGATAGTGATGAGAAGCGTTACGGAACAACCTGGAGATCCACGATGATTCATGGAGTGACCTTCAGATTCATAGAATGGGCTCATTTCTTGACTAAAATAATCTTTTAAACAGGAATAAGAGCCCAAAACATTGGCAACAAGGGAGAGGACATAGTTTGCATTTTACTAGCAAAGATCATCTATGTAAGACAGATGTGTCACGTTGTGGAAGTAAATCGGTGACAAAGATTGATTTCTCCTCACTCACAACAAAATCTTTCTGTGAGAGAAACACCATTTGCAAAGGATTACAAAACAATTAACCCAGACCTAAAAGAAAAGGCAAAATTAGGACAAACAGCTCAAACAGGGAGTAAACAGCCAGACCCACTAAAGTGACTATATGTGTTTCTTAATAGAAGAAAGTTTAGCACTTAAAACAAAAAAAAAAAAAAACACTTCCTTTTATTATTTTTTTTGTACAGCAGTCTTTACTTTTTATGTCACCTGTTGGTGACACATTCTGTCGATCTCAGCCGATTTCTTCTGTTAAATTTTCAAACCAACACAGGTGACATAGGGAAGCGTCAAGATGAGTCTGAGATTAATCTAAGCCCTGTGTGAATAATTATGTAGCTTAACTTATTTAAAGTATCTGTTAAGTTACAGAAACACCATTGGACCTGGCTGACAGCCTGCATGTAAAGCAGAGATTTTAATGCCAGGTGTGAACCGTCACTGTTAGATCGGTCTGCGTACGGTCAGATCAGCCATGTTAATACCAGACACAAACAGGGCCATTGAGTTTGAGTGGAATTAGAAATTGTTTCCATGGACTTTTATTTGGACAGCTACTAACTATTGTAGTTCTGTTAAACCCTCATGAGTGAAACACACAGATTATATGCAGTAAAGTGAGATTTGCACAACCATTGCATAGCTAAAATACATTATTTGTGTGAATGTGCTGATGAATGAGTGTGAAAAGGGGCTTGATGAATAAAGCGTGATTAAAAGAGTGAACGGATGTCCAGATCAGCAACCGTCCAGGTCAAAGTTGGATCAGAAAATACCTTTATCTGCAGGTTTCGTAAAATTTTTTATACATTTGTTGCAACTGTGAATTGAAGCCAGACTTGACTCTCCACAGGACACTTCTAAATCCCTTCAAAGGGAGCGAGGTTAACAGTTCCCCAAGCTACTCCTTCTGGACAACATTTCCCACTGCTCGACTTCCTCACTGTAAGCTGCCATATAATTCTTTGCATTACAAAGTCAAATGCAAATTCTCTGCTTTTGTTTGGGCTGGCGTTTCCCTTTTTTTTTTTTTTTTTTTAAAGCAGTTTTTAGCTGTTACTAAACATTACTAAAACTAACAAAACTCTTTGCATGCTAACAAAAGCCTTATGGGAGAACTGCAAGGGATGCTGCAGGCCTTCCTCTAAGACTACAGTCAAACACCAGAGAATTCCCCACAATCGAGGAGGACATGCAAAAGTTAAATGGATGTTTAATCCGTGTTCTTCCAGTGAATAAACATTCCAGACAAAAAAGCACCTTGGTTATGCCATTGAGCTGCAGGATGGCAATGTAAAAGAGACTGGTGGAGTTGCCTAATGAGGCATTTGAACGTTCCCGTAAGGCCGGGCTCTCCTCCCCTGACTACAGCCTGTCATGGAGCAGATTGAACTCCACAAGGGTTCCCAAAGAAAGAATTTGAACTGATATAGATATCAGAGGACTCTGTGCTGCTTAACAGGCTTCATTGTTAAGCTCTCCCTCTTTAACTGCACTCTGCTGAGACAGCCGTGCCTTTGACAGTTCCCACATGTCTGCCGTATTCTTGGCTTCGTTTCGGCAGAAATCTTCACAGCATCTGGCTCGGTTCTGTGACGCTAATAGGCCACAAAAAATTAAATACCAATCGTCAGTACTGTTTAGTTTTCCAACCCTATTACTGTTACCATTTCATGGCTAATATAGTGACACTCCAGGTTGGGATTATGTAAAAAGACAATGAACTAATTTAATCTGTAATACAGTAGAATAATCCCATGCTGAAAACCCCAACCTTTAAATTGAACATTTTAATGTAGCAGAGAAATAAATCCCATGTCTGTTTCTAACAAAACTGCCGGTACCAAACTAATTGGTACTCCCGCTGTCAATACTTTTATACAAGCCACTTTTGCCTTCTAATAACATTTCACAAGTTTGTAGCACACAGGGAGAGTTCAGACTATTCCTCTGCATAATCACTCTGGCTCAACCAGGGTAGCGACGTTTAAACATTTTGGAATTCAGCTGCAAATATTCAAGTTTAATTTACTCGTGGTCAATAAGAAATTAGTTTTTCTTGAAATAAAAAAATTATCATGTTGTGGGTGTTTGCTGCCTAGAAGCTCAATTTTAGTTAAAAAAGATTCCACTTAAAGTTCTAAAAGTGTTTAACGAACGGGATGTTAAGATTTGTGATGGTTGGATAGTAATTGCAAAACTCCCAGACCACCAGTTGGCATGTAGATCACAACTTAGTGACCTCGAAAGTGATGCACTTTGTTGCAGTTTCCGACCAGCGAGCTTTAAGTTGTTTTTTTTTTTGACTGTCCTAACCTGTCTGATACCTGAGTCTGGTAGCAAAACAAATGAGAACTTGTCCATCCTTGTAGCCAGAGGCTTAAAACAATAGTCCTTTGTATCGTTTCCCCAGGTAAATAGAAAGTCGCATTATTAGAAATTCATTGAAAACTGAAAGTAAAATTTAATTTAAAAATGCTTCAGGTACATTTATTTTTTAATTATTTTTTAAAATCATTTTCAAATAGTTTTGACACCTTTGATTTTGTAAATTTCAAAGCAATGAATTTTTCTTTCTCAACTGAGTAAGTATCATCAAATTTAAGGCTGGGTATTTCTAACCAGCTCTTAGAGGACATTCACAATGTTGATATAGAACAAAAAAAAAAAAAAAAGTTTGACATCCGAGCTGAGTAAAAGATGAATTAATTGAATGCTTTTGGAACATCTTCATGTGCCAATAAATATAACATGATCTGTATACTTCTAAAGCTGGATGACTTTTTTTTCCAGAAATACATAACGACGACATGTCAGCCTTTCTTGTTCAATTTACATACAAAATCCTGCCTTCTGATTGGTCTCACGAAAAACTTTTTTTTTTTTTTTTTTTTTAACTTAACGAGCAGGCGTTTTACATTCATGGTGTCCCGCCTAGGCCGAGGACAGGTCTGCCTCTCTGCGCTACATGCTCTCTGTCATTCTGCCTCCCAAAGCAACGTAAACGTCCAGGAGGATCCGCTGCCACATTAATCAAACCCATTAGGCCACTAGCGGGAGAATACTTACAGAGAACATTAGGGCTGTCGCTGGATCTAGCCCAGGAAATTAACAACTCACCAGACAGATACAATCCACGGCAGATATGAGCAGGGGAGTGGAAAGCGTGTAGGTGGGGCGAGTGCGTCTCCGGCGTGTTCACACAGTTAACATGACAGAAGCAATTAAGCCGCCTTGACTGCTCTGCATACAGCGAGCTGTAGTTCATTTCAGTGTAACTAGGAGGTGTGCACACATCATACCTTCCCCTAGCCATCTTCCCTGGCAGTAGGGGTTGTGAATGCTCACTCACAACCCCCGCTTTGGGTTCATGGCTAACATGAATATGGAAGGTTTTCCAAAAGAACTCATGAATAGACACCGTCAGAGAGTGTTTGTGTTGTTGTTTTGGCTCGTTTCAGTTCTAATATTCCTGTGAGCAGCTGAAACACAGCAGCAATACTCTGAGTCAGAGGTGAGCTCTAAAATATCAACTTAATGCCAGGATGTGGTGTGTGTGTGTGTGCAAGATCTGTTGGTGAATGCAAATGGAAACAGTAAAGTTCCAG
This sequence comes from Poeciliopsis turneri, assembly GCA_922788865.1. Lineage (NCBI taxonomy): Eukaryota > Metazoa > Chordata > Actinopteri > Cyprinodontiformes > Poeciliidae > Poeciliopsis > Poeciliopsis turneri. Next base: position 397,750 of record CAKLNU010000120.1, on the reverse strand, counting down.
CTAGAAAAAGCTGAAATGAAATGTTGGGGCGCATAGTTGTTTTGTTTTTTTTTTCTGCTAAAAATATTGAGAATTGGTTCAGTGTTTTAATAGGCATGGCTTCATTATACAGAATGCAGCTGCAACATGTGGAGTTACAGTGGGCAGATGAGATGCAAATGTACGCAAACAGCATATTCCCAACACTGCCTTTCCAGTCATACCCCTAACCTTAGCTGTCAAAATCGGAATCCAGGAAAGCAACATGTGCCTTCAACATAATGAAGGGAAAACTTTGTTTCCACCTCTACATTAGGGCAACGCCGGTGTAAAAAGAAAAATACGTCTTAAAAGATGGAGCATTTTATGCATTTCCTTCTAGGTTGCAGCGATATTAGAGCTTTGTCAAATATACCCTTTTCTGCACAGTGATGTCACTCCGTCTTTACAAACTGAGTGCTTCCCAAAATAAGGATAAATTAATTATGTTTGCTTAATCAAAGATTGCAACTGGAAGCATGATTTATAAACATATCTCAGCAGCAGCAGACTTTTCTCAAATTTCACTCTGAAGTCGATCCTCCCTGCTGTGTTAAACCTAAACCAGAGCAGGCACACTAGTTATGTTTACATGCGCAAAATGTCTTGATTGAAATGTATCCAGATTAAATAATCCAAATGTTATCTACAGGAGCACAAACGTAATTAATCAAATTTTTATTACGGTTGGCTGTTTATTCTGATGACTTATGTTCACTACATAGTGTTAACTGGAGCTATTGCAACAAAATCGGCGGATTGTCACATACAGTCAACTGCAAAAGTACCCATACACCTCTAAGGTTTTATTATTTAAACATTAAAATCACAAACCTTAATTGGTATTTTATGTAGCAGAATAAAGTAGTAAATAATTGTGAAGTATAAACAAATAAATAAATCATTTTTAAAAGTTGTAAAACATTGTATTTTTTGTACATTTGCATTCTTTCCCTTCATCCTAAGACTTCCAAATAAAACCCAGCAGGATATTGTTTTTAGAACTCATCAAAGTACTAAATACAGTACAGATGTATGTGTTTAAGCTCAATCTGACTCTAGATATTTTCTTAATGCCTCACAGGTTTGTTGGAGGACAACAGCGTGAAGACCAGTACAGGCCAGGGTAAAGCTGCAGAGAGGTTCCTTATTGAGATATAAAACAACAATCCAATAAAGCCAGAACCCATCATCGTCATAAAGTAACAATTGTGACAAAGTTAATTACTAGGTAAATATTTCTCTAAGCCATATACTTAGATAAACACTTGCGATTTCTCATGTTTTAACAAACTCGACCTTGATGCCTAAAATTCAAGGTGGTGATGTGAAAAAACCCCCCAAAAAACAAAACACATCAAAATCATCAGTAAACACTTGAAGTAGCTGATAAAGTCTGTTTAGGGTAGCAAACCCAGTTCACCTTACTGACCTTCACCACGTCTTCATCCGTGGAGCGGCATGTCACCGATTCAGAGACGTCGGTGATTGAGGCATCTGTTCCGATGGTCACTACCTTTACTGGGATGGCTACTGTCTTCCCAGTCAGGACAGCAGTGTTCAGGATCTCAGTGTCCTACAAAGAGAAAACACAGCAAAGGTCAAGAGAATGCCACATAAAAACTGATGGGCAGAAACCGGCTTATCAGAAACAAGGGGGCCGATGGAAACGGGTGAGGTTGCATATCTCAGGTGTTCTCCACTGAAATAGTATCTACTATTGTGATTGGCTGGTTTACTCTTTCACAGGACAAATTAGATATTTTCAAACGCTGCAGCGTGGTGGAACTACTTGTTACCCTGGTAGGGCATCTTCAATATTACGTCTCCTTTTATTGTTTGTTCTAGTTGTAATCATCCATACTTTGTCCATAGTTGTACTATAAAAAAAAAAAAAAATGCCAAAAATGAGCACATTTGTTGTATTGTATTGCAAAGAATATGCAGAAATGTTGTCAACATATGTGACTCTGGTTGGTGAAACAGCAGAGGAAGAAATTTGGAGTAATCAAAATAATACCTCTGTTACATGTTCTGTTGAGCTTGATTTTTATCTTTTTGTTCTTTCCATTAAAGACTTTAATTGCTTTCTGGTTTGGTAAGTTTCATCTCCATCTTTTCTTGATGCTCATTTCTCGTCCATGATGTCTTTAGTTGGAAAAATGTACATATCCTGCAGGCAAATCGTCTGTTTTTATTGAATTCTGTCACTTTCTTTGTTCACTGCAGGTTTCTCTGTTGTTGTTGTTTTCACACCACGACTATTTTGCATTCATTTTTATTCTGAGAGTGCCACGTTGTGCGTTGCATCTTCTTATTTTTAACAGCGCATAGTGCTTGGTTTACTATGTTTAGTGCTTGTCATTGTTGACAGTCTTTTCTTTATTCGTGCCTTGCTGGATCCTGCTTGTTGTTATCAAATTTCTATTTACAGATAGTCTACGTCTGCCATGGGTGACATTTCACATGTGGCTTTGAAATTCTTTTTCAATCAATTCTGTCCTTAATTTTCTCAACCCTGTGATTGAATCAACTTTGCTGTTAAACAAATTGAATATTCAAAATGTAATCTAAGAAAGTTAAATTTTACTGTAAAACAACTTACTAAGTATTTAAAGGATTATACTAAATGACTAGTGCATTGAACTACTTTTATTTTTTATCTCAAAAACAACAATAAAATAATTGTAATATGAAGACTAAATGATCAGAATTATGGATTTAGTCACATCTCACCTCAATGTACTAACATATCACCTACATTTGTAGAAGCAGAGGTTACAGTATATGTATTTATTCATGTATCTATTTTTAGTTCATCAATCATCAAACAAAACATCATTTACACAATTATCAATAGTCACTGAAACAAAAACATTATTTCTAAGCATGATCAGCAGTAAAGCACTTAATTGCAGATGAGGTGTCAGTATCTTTTCACTGGTATTTTGCCGATTTATCTTCAGAGACGAGCTCCAAGTGTTTTGATTGGAAGACCTCACTGCCGTCGCCTTAATCTTCCGCTTCCTCCACAGATTCATCATCATCATATTCAATTCAGGACTCAGGATCAGGCTGGATCAATCCAACAATTTGGCAAAGAAAACAAACAACCAAATGCTGAAATTGATCTTTACCAAACTCTCTGTAATCAGTGGATAGCTGATTATAGCTGGCTGGTCTGATGGATGAATGACTGGGTGGATCATTTGTGTTTGAATGCAAATGAAACAGATGATCTGTGCATTGCTTTCTATATTTTAGGAGATGTTTCAGAATGAGTCAGAATAACAAGCGGACTACTAATCTTGTTAGTGTCTTGTTAGATCTGGATTGCCTGTGATTTACCTAATAGCATTAACAGTTAATTATCAAGGATTTTAATGTTCTTACTATTAAAAATGATGTAGAATTACAGCAAGAAGCTTTTGTAAATTTACCATAAGTGAACCAGATGCTTCTGAGACACATTTGTTCTTTATGTGCATATTGTTATTTAATGCCCAATTAGTTCACATCCTCCAATTTTTCACCTGCGCTGCAGAAGACTGTAACTGAACTAAATGGCCCAGACATCTCTGGTTCCAAAGTTCATAGCCACAACTTCATTACTCTGAACAGAAACCTTAACATTTTTTTACAGACACACACTAACCCACAACGCCTTTGCCAGTGTCGGTAATTGGGACCAATTAGGGTAACTACAAGGTAACTTTTACGCTGTGAGCTCACCAAAGTACAATGGATGGACTATACAAGCTGTACTGAACTTATGCTGACACTAAACTCTGCAAATAGCTCCTTCTGATGCCAAGGACAGCTGTAATGGCTGTGCTGTACAGCAAACAGGACTCCATATATAGGTGAGCTTAAATTACTTCATCTAATTGTAAAGCCTTACAAAAGTTCCTCACTTTTGTGAGCCACTCTCATTCTACTATTGGTGCTGTCTTTGACAAAAGCTCCTCTCCCTGATATCCTTCATTTCAATAGTCAGGAACCCTAAGGCATCCTTTTTTCCCCCTTTTATCATTCCCTTTGTGTTGGAGCCATGCTAGTACTGAGGATTGTCAGCTTTTTCTTCCTTTTCTCTTTTAAAAAAGAAGGATCTACCTCTGGAGTGGAGGGATCGCTGCAGAATTAAACGTCACATTTGTTTAGAGTTTTCCAACGAAACCTGATGAGCGCAGACGTGACTGACTTCACGTCCACATTCATGCGTATTCCCACAATATATATGAACACGCGCTGTCAGCTCAGTTTCTAAAGACTTACCTTGTGTTTGTGAGCTTGCAAATGAAATTCATTCGTTCAAAAAAAAAATAATGAAATGGGGATTAGGTTCGACTGAAAGAAGCCTGGGCTTTAGGAGACTTTGCGACTTTAGAGTGAAATGATTATTAGGAAAGCCAAGAGATACCAACGAATAACAAAAAAACAAAACAAAAACGCTTAATCATCAAATAGCTTTTCATTCAAGTTTTATAGACTGTGACAGTGTTATGGAGCAACATGAAACCTCTCTTTGTCTGTGGCACTGACTTTGATTCAATTTTCCTTAAAACTGAGGACTGCTGTAAATTAATTCCATGTCTGCTGGGATTCTTCCATTTCCAGGGGGTCATCTATAATATATAGCGGGGTAAATGGCTGGGACCCGGTGAAAGCTGAGGCTAATGTTAGATTACAGCAGCTGGAAATGACCCAGCAGGTTAGGAACAGCAGATAGCGGAGCCTGGCAGTAATAAGCCACAGCGGGATACCATGGCGATGCATCAGTGGTCCACACACTTAAACACAGACAGCGCAATTAAACACAAAATGGAAACCAGTGGTGCAAATCAGAAGCTTACAGCAGTGTGAATAGAGACACAATGAAGGGTGGGCTTTTGAGAGCGGGAGAATTTGCCCAGCGCCTGATGAGTTTTCAATATGATCAGCATTTGAAATGTTTCAGGCCCCGAATTAAAATCTGACCAAAAATAACATTCCGCCGTCCTGTTCGGTCGGCTGCGGTATTTTAAAAGTGTTTGACGACGACTTCATCTTGTACTCAGAAATGCATTCTTTACAGCAAACAATAGAGACTAGAGATACTGCAGTCCTTACAAAAGATCTCTATAAAATATAATGTATAGACTGTACGAACCTTTACAACATTGGTATTTCTAGCTGTACAGCTTGTGGTTCAAAACAATATTAGGAATACTCCCATCAATCGTTTAGACTTGGGAAATTATTTTCTTGGTCGAATGTGAAAAAAATTGGACCTCCCGCCAAATGTATTAACCACCAGCATGTTTTATTTTAGATTAATAAAAATGAAATAGCGGTTTAGGACATAATGCTTAATGGTGTGAGGACGGAAAGGTAAATAATGAGCGCTGCACTTCTCTCCAGTGAGCTATTTAAAAAGATTGTGTCATAATGTCATTCTTTGGACTCTAGTTTAAGCATAATTTCCAAATTATAAATCTAATCTAGTCTGATCTAAACTGACACCAGCTCCCAAATAATCTGTAGGATTAAAAGCATGATGAAATCTAAATGCACGTTTGTCTACTGGCCCTTTTACTTACTTGTCTGTCCTCTTTTATAGGTTCTACGTAATTATTACTTAATATTCTAAAAAATGCCTTCATTAACTTTTAAAATATATTTAGCTCTCTCTTGCTGATGCCGATGTTTGTGCTCCTCTTACAAGCAAACCTTACAATCTCCAGTTTTGGAGACAGGAGTCTCTTGTTCAATAATCTGTGGGAGAACTGCCTGTCTGCTTTATCAAAGATCTCTCTGTTAGCATTCAGCACGCCGCTGTGGCTGGTAATGTGTTCTGGGCCGTAATTTCTCCCCATGTCTCAGTTGGATCTGAAAATAAGTGAGATTTATGGTGTCAGCCTGAGTGACATGGGCAGAATGAGAAGCAGCAAAGCCGGCTGTCCCACTGTTACGTTAGATTCTGCTTCGACAAACGTGCTAACGCGTCCACATTCTGACTCCGTGTTGCCAGCCACAGCTACCAAACAAACAGGTCAAACATGTGTCGAGTAAGAGACTTTAGAGCCTGCATTGTGTGTCCTGCAACAAGAGTAGGCTACGTGCTAAATATGCTGGAAACGCAGAGGCAAAGCTAACCATTTGCACAATTGCACGTAAAGCACAACTTAGACATTCTATGATTTTCTCTAAAAACCTGACAAGATGTTTGCACTATCATTATGAAGTCATTAAGTAAAGGTCTTGTTGTTTTGAAGGGCCACTATGAATTATACTAATAGTAAACTAACCTGTTCTACATGACATTTATGTGTCAGATAAACATTTTCACAAATCGGAAACCTAAAGTGGGAGTTTGTAACTCATGATTCAAACGCTTGCCATTAAATGCCACTCAGTGTCCTGAAGCTATTAAGCAGACAAAAAGAGACATGGCCTTTCATCAGTTTTCTGTGCAGTGCTCAACGTGAAACTTCCTTCCCTCAATTCCAGTGGGCGTTTAATTGGCCATAGAGCCGAGAAACATGGAGGAGAGTGGGAATAAAGGCCTTGGTAGCACTATGCAGAGCGATACATCACTGCATGACAGCGCATTGAAGTGGTGGGATGGTTGTGAAGCAAAGACACAGCCTTTTAATGAGGGTCTCTCTCTCTCTCTCTCTCTCTCTCTCTCTCATGCCCCTCACTTGGTTTCCCACTCTTACACTCCCTAAGAATGGGCCAGTTATTTGCCTGTCTTTATTCTCTCCTTTTCCTTGTTTCTTCCTGGTTGATGGAATGGACATGGCTGAAGTGTAAAGGGTGGAGGGTGTGGATGGAGTTGGGACCAAAATCCTCTCCACTCCACTGCCATGCCTTGCTGCCTTTTAACAAACCTCTGAGTGCTTTTCGGCTGCTGCCACTTGTCTGAGGTACACGGCGGTCAGCAATCTGATCTGCTCATTACTGCCGGTCAAGAATGGCAGGATGAGAATTACCTCCATGGCTGCTTTGATGGTTGATCTACTCACTTTAAAGGAAGATGTAATGAGGAGTCATGTTGAGGACAAAAAGAGCTTTCAACTAAGAATAAATAGTAGTGCTGAGGGCCTAATTATCTGGTACCTCAGTCAATACTGAAGACACTACATAGAAAGGGTAACCCAGTCACTGTCAGTATTCTAGGTGGAAATCTATAAAGTGACTGAAGGTGCCAAAATTGCTGTTTGTATTTATGCAGGGACCACTGTGAGACTCAACAGTTTGACAGCCATGAGAAAAACTAACAACATGTCATCTCAAGGCACTTTACAAAAAAGGGTTGATTCATTCCAGCTGATCTATTTCGTCCAACATTGCGGTCAAGTTCAGTTGATTATTCAAATCAGTTTATAAAGTTTTCTTGATAAACCAAACATTCAGTGACTGTAATAGACTTGCAACATTCACTCCTCCTGGACGATCATGTAGCTACACTAAATAGTCCCTGGTATACTTTGCAGCAATTCCTCATACTGAGCAAGCATGTGGCGACAGTGGAGTGGAAAACTCCCCTTTAACAGGAAGAAACTTCAGAAGAATCTGTCTCAGTGTGAACAGCCATCTGCCCTGACCGACTGAAGTAATCTTCCCAACTAAACAAAAATGGACATCTATGTGACATGACCTTGTTTGAGGCAATTTTCCAATCTGGTGGGTAGTAAGTATTCTGTTCTATTTTAAATACTAATTTCAGTGATTATTCTTTAAAGTGAGCCAAATGTCTTTTTTCTTTGTTTTGTTCTAAGGCAGAGAACTTTTTTTTTTTCAATTTGTCCTTGCTGCTAATTAGTTTCTTTACTTCGTCTGAAAAACAAAATGCACAATCAAACCGTCTAGGTGAAGGTCTGAACAAAAAAAAACAGAACAAAATGAAATATTAAAACTGTGAACCGTTCCTGCAACGTTTTTTCCTGGAATTTGACTTAATGAACAGGCCAGTGTACATCCAAAGGGCATAACAAATAGCATTCTTTCAAAGGACCTGTGAGGTAAAAAGTGCTGGTATTGAGTCATTCAGAATGATTTATACCTGTGGGTATTAAACACTTTATGATGAGCGCCACTTGAGTAAAAGTTTTCCAGGTTTCACTATTTCTACAGACTTTGTAAAACAAAAATACAACAAGACTTAGACAGTGTCTTTCTATTACTACTGAATGGTAGTCTATGTCTTCCACTTTTACTTAAAAGTTCAAGTTTGCAGTTGAAGAAATTAAGAGAATGGTTCAAAAAAGTTGGACTTCTCAATAGGAAATTCAGTTTTCTCGATCAATGAGATCCAACATGACCAACTTACATGAGAATAACCTGCTGAAGCGCAAAGAAGTGCTGACTATTTTTATCCTGTTAAATATTTAAATATATACGACCTCCTTCGATGACCATATTGCTAAACTTTTTGAAACTACAGATTACCGAGGGATGTAGGTAATCTGTATATTACCTAGATAACCTAGTATTCTAGTATTCTGTAGTATTCTATAGGACTCTATAGAATAATATAGAATAGAGTCCTATTCTATAGTATTTTATAGTATTCTATAGAATAGGATACTATTCTATAGAATACTATAGTATTCTATAGAATATTCTATAGTATTCTATAGAATACTATAGATTACCGAGGGATCTAGGTAATCTGTATTAGCATTAGGTTCCAATTCTAATACCAGGAAGCAAATACACAGAAATATTGATTAGCAAATCACACTGATTTTGAAAACTGGAACCGAAACAAGTAGGAAAAAAATATGGCTTAATATAATTCCCAGATACAACTTTGGTATTCAGGAGTAAATCAAACATCACAGTAAATATATTTGTATTGCACCTCAGAAAAAAACAAAAAAAAAACAAATCACAAAACTTCTTCTGAGTGTCAGTAATGGAGGTCTGAGTGCCACAGTTCACAACTTTCAAAACAACCTCAACATCATCTAAGCTGCTTGCACAGTTATGCATGACAATCGACATGGCGGTTCATGGGGAGTATTAATGTTTTAGTCACACTGGATTGCTCTCAACTGTAAATTATTTATGAGTTGCACATGATTTATGGGAAAACTTTTGACTCTGGGGAAGTGTCAAAGTGACATGCTGCTGACAGGACAAATCCCACCACAAATAACAAGTACATGATAATTTGTTCCTGATGCCTTACTCTACATCTCTAATTGGAAACATGATTATTTTTTATTATTATTTTTTTTTTTCCAGCGATGCAAAAAGCCTATCAAATGGTATGCCACGTTTTATTCAGGGCACAAGAAAACAACAGCAGACAGATAATCTCTATAATAAAGCTTTGTGCCGTTCTAATGCTGCACAAAGCTTTATTTAGATATTGATTATATCAAAATTCATCTCCAGTTTGCCATGTTTAAATTTGCTTGACCTAGAAAGTACATCAACAGACGACTATAGAGTCTGCACAGGCAACATCAAACTTATGAGTTATTGAAGGATGCCACTAGAGGGACAGAGACACCCTCAGGAGCCCAGTGGCCATGAATTGCATGTCCATCTTTTGAAAGGAAGCTCCTGAATAAAACATGACTGAGCATGGAAGTACTGCATTATAAGTTTATAGAACAAATCCCCTACTGTTCTTAAGAATACTACTATGGTGATACATTTAGATCAGTGGGTCGGGGAGGAAAACGAATGTCCCTAATGTATTTCAATAACAGTAAGATGAAACTATGAAAGAATCCAGGCCATGCATGGGGGAATAAAACACCTCGTTGCACCAGCAGGGGGGCTTTGGGATGGGCAAGCTGAGCGTAGCAGCCCCTCGCTTGTGCCTCTGCTGTTGTTCTCCTAAAACATGGCTGAGCGCCAGAGGACCAGCCTTTGCCACTCTGCTTAATTTCAGCCCAGTATTCGTCACACAGAGCCAATCGATGGCGAGTTCTTCACCTACAGCCAACCATGCCTGTAGGGGGATGACCCCGTGATCCCTCTCCCGGTTCTTAACCTCTCTACATCCATACTGCCAGCTTGCTTGGCTTTGCTTAGTCTGGCTGTTTTCTGGACACAGAACAGGCAATACACATGGCCACCCTAATGGTAGCCCACTTGTGTCAGGAAGACATGCCCATTCCCCTTACAGCCTACAAGAAATGGACTGAAGCCAACATAACTAGAAGAGTGTCAGAATATTGAAATATGATTTAGACGTTCTCTTAAAATCTCTCCACACATTTTGTGTGTTTGCACTACTGCGCAAATCCTTTTGGAGGACTGGAGAGGTCTAACGTGGCAGAAAAAGTAGGAAGGTTCACAGCATTCAGTCAGAGAAACTAAAACTTAAGTGGTTCCACTGGGTACATTCTCGGGCCACTTTGTGTAGGAATAAAACAAACTTTTACATAAGTGTGGCGCTTTGCGTGTGAATAGTTATCCTTTTAAGGTCATCTTCAGGGGAATGCAAAGACACCATAAACAAGCAATTTGACCTCACTTGTAACAACGCTTTCAGGAGCACCGCGGAGAGGCTGCCTGTTTTAATGGCGACAGAGGCTGTTTGAGTGTCACTGTAATGAGAGAGCTTTGAAAGGTAACAAAACCGTCCCACTCACTCACGGTATTTCAATTAGAGGAGGATTTCAGAGCATGCAGTCTTTCTGAGTGACACAGGATTTGCCATTACACCTCAGAATATCTGCGTTTCATGAAAGCACCTCCCCATGTGCTGCGGCACATGAAAAGCAGCAGCGATGTAAGGCCGCCCACACATTTCTCCAGTTCTCCCGTGTGCCGTCACAGGAAATTAACATGTGGGTCCTCACGAGTCTTTTTCAGCATCCTGTCATCAGGAAGGTGTTTTTCGGACACTTGGACATTAAGTGATAGTTGAAGTGAGGATCTATTATAAGGGTAACAGAATTTATGCGTCGGAATGAAACTCTCACATTATAACCTTATGTCAAAAAATAAAAAATAAAAAAATTGTGCAGAGGTTTTCACTCACTAACAGAAAAAACTATATAATCGTCCAATTGCTTTTATTTCAACATGTACAAATACTTCTGATAAAATCATATTTAAATGATTAGAATAACTATAATACTGTACATAAGATGTATTTATAATTTTTGTTTGTTTGATACAGTTAATCAAAAATACAAATAAATATATGCAGAAATAAGTAGTTGCCTCTCAGTACTTAATGTTATACCTTTCTGCTGTTAATTAGTCAGACTGACAAGCAGCTGATTACAGCCTCTACCTGAGCAGACAAGCTGCCCATCTGTTGCCAACTGTAGTTGCGTTTCATGGAAAGGCATTTTATTAGCACTTTAACCAGCGTTCTGTGTCTTTTAAAAGAAGACAGTGGTTATTTTCATGAGAGATTGAGATAGGAGGCAAAGGGTGACCCATAAACTTCATCTGTGAAATAGGTACTAAGAACAGAAGTTGTAGAGCGTTCAAAGTCAAAACAACTAGGGTTACATTAAAAACAAACAAACAAACAAAAAAACCTATCATAGTGTTTTTTGTGAATACTATTTTTTGATGTCTAAGAGCCGTACTTTGATGAGAAATGCTTTACATGTTCCGTCATCAGCAAGTGTTTCACACAGGAAGATTATTGGTGGCGCACTGCCTCCAGCCTCCATTTCCCACGAAAATAATAGGCTATTTGAAAAGATAACAACCCACTGCAAATGTGGCAATGGTTTAATGTTTCCAAAACAACCTTTACTAAACTATTGTGAGGGGTTTTTTTATTTTTGTTTGCTTTTCAGACTGGAGTCATTGTAAGACAACAGCTCTTCTCGGGCTAGCAGCAAACTTCAATCCAAATCCGGATTTACAATAAATTGAGAAACCAGGAAAACTACATGACAGGAAAAATATGAACATTGACATGGCCACTATTTTTTCAGTAATGAGTAAACTAACACACTACTACAGCCAATAGTAGTAGTGGTACTCTGGTAAGCGTCATTCGCGTGATCCGGTAAGAACTTCTGTAGCTCTGTGTCCAGTACGGCGCAGGTAGGATCCGAACTTCGTTCTGTTGGTAGTGGTTTCACATTCAGATTATTTTTCCTTAATACTTTCAAACTCTTTCTTCATATATCTTCTTTCTCTCTCTCATATTTATCACATTCTAGAATAACAGCCGTGTCCGGTTCGGCACCAGCTGTGCTTTTAAGAATTTGGTGACACCTACACCTGACCTCCACGGGTCAGATGGGTGACGTCAGTGGCGTGCCACAGTTAGCATCCTGTTAGCATCTCAAACAGCGTCCAGCGGCATTTCTTTTTAGCTTGTTAAGGTAGCGATAACCCTAACACTACCTTAACGTTGGCTGTTGGGGCCTTCGTCGGTTCTGCTGGTATAAATGGCTCAAAGTGTTGTGGAGAAATGTCCAGGGTCTAGATTAGGTCCTTCGTTGTGTGATAGCCCTGCTCTCGCGCTGCGCTCTTCTTTCTTTCATGTGGGAAATTGTCCAGTTCGCCTCATTTTTTTTAATAAAAAGAAAAAAGTGTGGCATTATCTAAAATTACACCAGTCTGCATATGATAAACGACTACTCAGGAAATGTTAGCCTTCCTGTGTTTACTCTGTAGACTCCAGTACGTAACGGACCTAATGAGGTCATCAACCCATCGGTGAAAAAAATGGCGTCCTCCTTCGGTGAAAAATATAACAAAAGATGCATCTTTTTGAAGTAATTATGAGTTTTGGCATATCACAAACAGCTTTTTTTTAGGTAATAGGAAAATTGCAACATATTTAGGCCAACGTGTTCAACTACTCCTGGATCCTTTAAAAAGTATTAGTGAGTAGTCAGAGTTGGATTACTCCTGCAAGGTAACTGCATCAACTGGGTATGAACTGTCAATAACCTTTTTAACAGAGCCTCACTTCAAAGCTAGCGATCCCTTTAAGACACACACACACACACACACACACACGCACCACACACAAAGAGAGCCATCATGTTCTGGATTAGAGAGGTATTTGTCACAATCTGTTGTCCTAATTAGCATTACATGGAGGGTGACACATGCACATACGGCAGCAGCCTCAATGAGTGCTACCACTTCATCATCAGCCTCTGTAGTATAATGCTAATGGTTTCACACTTGTGGTCCATCCGTCAGCCCCTCATTGTAAACTGTGTGACTCATTCAGTATGAAGAATAAAATATGCTAGATTTGATCCCATTTCATTAAAGCGGCAGGGGGGAGTGGGGCGGGAGGGGATGAGATGTTTAGCATTAGCGGCCAAATTCAAAGTGTTTCAGCCTGGAACGTCGGGATAAATGGTTTAAAAAAAATATATAAAAAATCGGGCCCAGGACGCATTTCTACTGTATTATCTGCCATCTAAGCGCTCACATCTGATGATAAATGGCCCTCCTCATTTCACTTGCCTGGCAGAGAAGATGTGCATGGCGACAGAGGGCAAAAGAATGGAAAAGAGCAAAGTAAAACATTCATTGGACAATGCTGATTGATGGCTTTATCATGTGAGAGGCGAAGTGGCCTGAGAAGGCCAGGGTGATGATGTATTGTTTAACAATACATCGGAACAGTACGTGAATACAAACCGCTGCCTTCATTTCTCCTCATCTCCATGCCTGTGCATGTGGGCGTGCGAGCGCGCGAGCGCAGTTTGGTGTCTCGGCTGGAACAGGAAGACTGATGAGTCAAGATATGATGTATGCCCTATCCTCCTGCTCCCTCTCCATCAGCAGGCATCCACAGCATGGGTAATGACGACGAGGGCAGCCTGGACAGCAGCGTATTACTTTACAATGCTAAAAGATAATGAACGAGCTTCCTGCTGCGGTGGGAAAATCTTCTCAGGCATCCAATTACTGCCTTTAAAATCCATCTCCAGATGACCCAAAAAACACACACACTCTCTCGCGTCTGCTGCTATTTCGAAGCTCAAGTGAAAAAAATTGGGAATGCCAACAAAGTGAGGGAGGCAGAGGTTGATAAGGGAGGCAATTAATCTACATTTTTAATATACTAATGGATGTTTGTCCGGGTCGAAATGGTGGGGGCGGAGGGGAAATAAATAGTGAAGGAAACTACGGCGGAGCAAAACAGAAGGAACAAATCTACAAAGGCAGTTTAGGAAGGAGCATAAGTGGCGCTACAGTTGACAGAGGCATTTTCTCACTCTGAACTCACTGAAGCTCTTGACTACTCCTTTCATTTGGTGCTTTGAAATAATTGCTGCATATGCAAAAGTTCTGCTTCACAGTTTGAAATTTGTGACAAAGTGGCGAGCGGTGCTCTGAGCCCTCCCAGTGCATGTGGGTATGTGACAACACACAGGAGGAACCTTCTTCAAAGAGAGCTAAAAAGAAGAAGAAGAAAAAAAAAAAAGAAGAAACTTTTCTCCCAGAAGGACGCTGCCGCTTTCCCACAAGTGTTACCCGTGGCAGAGCCTCTCACTTTGCTGCTGTAGTGCAATAAAAAGCCTTTTTGTAATAAATCATTCCGGCAAGGCCGCAGCATTTTACAGCTTGCCGTAAAGGGGACGGGGCTGGGTCGGAGAAACTGCTGAAGTAATCGACCGTAAATGTGATCAAACCCAAAATAAACTTCCTATTACCAACAGTCATTAGCTTCATTACACTGTAACCTTTAGAGATGTAGTCAGGTGCAGGACTTCGTTCAATTTTTGAAATTGTTTTGGGTCAAAACCTGATTACGGCAGCCTTTACATTGTGATAAGACTTAGTAGAAGCTCATTAGACTAATTAGAGCTAATTACAGATGAGCAGACTTTCTAAAGAAGGAGTTGTGTCAACAGATGCCCTCAGCATTCTCTGTGAAGTATGTCCTCTTAACTTCATTAAAAAGAAAGATCTCAGAATTTACTCCACTGACAGTGAATTTTTTTTGTTGTTTTGCCTTCCTTTCCTCATCTGTTTTCATATTTTTCATTGCTTTTACTTTTTGTCAGCATAACTGATTGTGAAACTGTTCAAAATGAGTAAAAATGGCAATTGGATGTTGCCAGTCAACAGTGAAAGGCCCCCAAAACTGTTCATCTTGCGTAGAGAGGAGGATCTGTGATGCTTATCACAGTAAACGGCATTACAAAAGCTTTGAAATATCATGACATTTTATATATTTGGTGGGTCCTAAACTGAAATTGTTTGATGAAATGGTTTATCAAAAACAATTTTTCTTTGACGGATATCTCCAACTTAAATACTGTAGGAAATTCTGTAGAAAAACTGGGGGGTGAGATGGAAATAAGACAGCATAGGAAAGTACTCTAGACTCTACATGTCCTAGAGAGACTGAAAAACATATAGAAATGAAAGAGAAACAGTCAGAGACCACATATAAATAATGTAACAGCAGAGGGGAATCAGTATTTGTGACACCAGCATTTCTTTTTTGATACAACTATTTCTTAATGTGAGATTTTTCTCAGTGTACTCAACTAAAAAGTTGTGTATTTTTACAATCTTCCACATGTAAATACCACAAGAAAATGTACATTCATTTAAAGAGCTTTTACACTTTCACATGTTTTTACCAGGAATACCGTAAGTCTGGAAACGCAGTACAGTGTGTTGTTATAGTTTTGACTCCGCAGATCTCAAATGGCATTCGATACCATAAACTCAAAGAACAGTTTGCAGCTTTAGGCAAGTTTCAGACATGCTAACCTTCCTGCTGTATCTCTTTTTGTTTTGTCTCCACCTCCAAGATGAAACAGGTTGCAGGAATCCGGCGGCCTCATGGTGTTTTCACTGGATCAGCACGCAAAGCGTAAATTTCGCCAAAAGGGATAAATCAACGTCGTTCACAGGTTGAACAAACTTGGACTCAGAAAACTTCAATAAGTTGGATTTTGCTCTCAGATATTCTACTGCTGTGCAACATTAGCTTACGTACTAACATACAGATCGCCTTCCTAAGCTGAAACCTTCAAATATTGAAGGGTTTCCTCCTTACATCACCAGAGCAAACTGGGCTATGCAGCCAACTTCCTTCTGATTCCTTGTAAAGAAAAAGCAAAGCACAGCTCACTTAACATGCCTCAGCATTTGTGTTAAGAGATTAACATTGTGGCAGGTCTCCCATTTCTTATTTCAACAATCCTCATTAAAAGGCTTGCAAGTATAAAATATTCTATATACAAGAGTGTGACTTCTTTATCTTCAGCACTCCCATTACAGACTTCAGTTCTGTGTGCAGGAAAACCTGTTGTATCAGAATTGGAACATGTTTTCTCTGGAGGAGGTGATGGTGTGTGCTGATTTGTGTGTGCGTGTGCGCGCGTGTGTGTGTGTGTAAACGGGGAGGAAAATGTCGGCTCTGCTTTTACATTACCTTATTTCCTCTTTTCTATCTGCGAGGCGTGTTGCAGGGAGGAGGGAGAGGACCTTATCTTTGCGGCTTTTCATGCCACAGTGATCCCGAGTAATCTAATTCAGCCTTCCCTTTTCTCGCTTGTGTGCTTCTCACACATTGGGGCATGCAGATTGTAAAAACTTTAAGCATGTGACAGTGTATGTGCACGTGTGTGCGTGGGTGAGAGGGAAAGTGGGTAACGAAAAAGGAGGACCGAAGGAGATGGACAGAGTTAATGAGTCCTGAATGTGTCTTCATGTATGAGTATTTTTGTGTGTGCGTATTACATGATGAGCCGGGAGAAGCTGTGCACCTCTGGAAGCTGTTTGTGAAAGAAATGGAAAAAAAACACACACACACAGGAGGAAATGTGAAACAACGGCATGTCACCAAATCTAACGTTGGAAAACATGCAAGTGCATCAGATGCTATATGAAAAAATGGGAGACAAAACATAAACGTTAAATTCCCAACACATTTATTCTTGTCATTTTTTTTCTAATGACTTGTACAATTATGGGGAAGGGTGCTGATTTGACAGCTGTCCTGTAAACACGCTTCACCAAAGGTCAGTGCTAAAAAGATTTGGAGCGAGAGTTCAATCCAAATATGTCAATACAAAGTTGAGTGGAAGGCAAGTTCATTTGTACACCACGATTCACACACAGCACAATCCAGACTGCTTTCCCCAAAACATTTGAGGAAAAAGTTTAAAACGATAGAAACCTTTAAGGCTTTGCTTATTTCTCGAATTGTCAAATGCTGCACTATTTTACAGGAGGTGTGTTCCCAGTCTAACAAGTTGTTCTTTCCTCCAGAGGCATCTTTATGTTTTGCAGAGAAGCAGAAGCTAAGTTTAAAGATAAAGTTGGGGACACGTTATTTGTTGTTCTTGGTGACAGGCGTTTGTTTTGGCTTTGCCCTCTTGCATCAACTCACCTTACAGATTTCAAACAATCCTCCAACTTTATGAGTTTTGTCCCGGCTTTTGAGTTTGCCAACGAGGCTTCTTTCCCACAGAATCCACATCCTTACAGTGTGGCCTTCGAGTTTCCAGTTGGAGAATAATCTTGAAGTAGGTTGGTTAAGATGTGAAGGAGATCTTCTCCAAAGCAGAGCAAACTCATGCTGCTACTCCACTTATTCCTTCCCAAGCGGAAGGAAAAAGCTGCACCATCAAAAGAGATAAGAGTATCATGAAGCAGAGGCTATTTATGAGTTCGAGGGGAATTTACATTTAACCCATCGTCACTGATGGAGTGAGACATGCCGTCTGATGGTGGCAGTAGCCATGTTTTACCTAGTCTAATGTTAGCAGAGTCATCTATCAGAAAATGTTGAAAACCTTTGACAACCTTTGTGGACATGCTCATTTCATTTTCAAACAGAACTTGGCACGGCCTACAGAGAAGTGTCAATATCTGGTTTGTTGACGATGCTATCATTGTGCTCCCACTGCCATCTGTAGAAATACACCATATGGACCTGTTGTCTTCTGAACAAATACCCTGCTTTATCACAAACAACCAATCAGAATCACTAGAAGGGTCTTAGAGTCAGTCACTCTCTGCTATGCTACAGCTAGTTCACAACCACAAAGCCTGTCATGAATACTCAGGCTAGTTAGCTTTGTCACCGATTACAGTACACAAACAGCTTTCCTGGAACGGTAAGTTGTTTTTCCGCCATTAGCACATTTTGCAGCACATTCACAAGGATTACTGACAGCACTAGGACCTTCCTCTTGGCTCTGATTGGGTGTTGGTGGTGCATTTTGTTCAGATGGATGTGATAGCGCTTGCAGAAGGTAGCAGAGCTCAAGCTTTCCATAGATTATCTGTCTCAATTTGTACTACTAGGACTTATTGATAATTTTAATAAGCATGTAAAAAAAGAAACTTTTTTTTTATATCAAACACCACAGTTTCACTGATTGGCCGATTGGATTCATACCTTGCTTGTTGTGTAATCGAATCAAATCACTGAAATAAATAAACTTTATGAACTAATTGCATGAGATGTTCTTGTAAAAATAAAGTAACAACAACTGCAGAGCAAAGTATCAGATTATGTTCTGCTGTCAAAAATCTTTTTCAATAAAGGAAACAGTACAGGTCCCTTCCTCAGCTGCTGTTCTGGCTTACAGGTTTACACACTGAATAGCAAATCCAGTGGAGGAAAAAGAAGAAAGTGCACGCATACACAAATATCATCTTTACCTCCTGTTTGCCATCAAAGTTATCCTGTCTCTAATTGATTTAGCCAAGATCAGGAAATGATGATAATGTTGGATTCATTGAGATGGATTGTTGCTGCTACGATTAAAAAAAAGTCATATGATTTATGGCGAGCAATAAAAATGGCTCAGTGTGTATAATGAGCAGAACCATCACCTTGAGAAAGAATGACTGAGCTTGTTCTGTCTTAAAAAAAAACAAACATTTTCTTTCACTCATTTGGGCTCCACGCAACTGTAAATTAACAGTACAGATACAAAAATAAGTGCAAAAATCTTTGATTTTTGTTTTCCGTTTTACTGTTGTCGAATAAAGCCTTTTGAAAAGAATCACACACAATCGTCTTTGCGGGTTTTTGTCATTTTAAAAGAGTGGGAGAGACTCTATGTTCCTGGAGCACCCAAAGCAGGGTGTTACGTCAGTGACATGAAAAGGATGCGAGAAAAGGAAGTCGGATAATACGGGAGCGATAAAGACGCCGCTGCAATTATCCGGAGAATGGATCAGTGGGTGAAGATGCCTCGTGTTCCTCTAAATCCAGGAACAGCCGCCCACAGGCATCAATCATCCGCATAGCTACGGGCTATACTTGGAGAATGGGAATAACACAACAGTCGGGTCTCTATCCTTCACACCAGAGGTCGCAAAATAAAAATAATTACAATCTTTTTTTTTTCCTTTTAATTTTTGATTATCGGCACAGTTGTAACACAGTGCCTCTATTTTATTCTTTCCGTCACCACAGCTGATGATTCTTGCAGCTCACTTGTGCACCGCTGTTCTGCATCAGAGGCAGCGCTCTCTGGGATGCACAATAAAGCTGCAGAAATGCATGAAGGGTGACCCGTGTGAACTTTTACAAGAGTGAATCTTACACAGCAGACTCCCTGGGCCTTGCCGAGAAAGATACACAGCTCCAGGCTTCCTCCTCAGGTCAAAACCAGATCCAATCTGAGGCCTGTGGTAAGCTACACCGCTCTCGTTTCCTCCCCTGATCCTAAATGCAAGCTATGGGGCATAGCCTGCAGGATATCACCACTTCTACCTCCCTAATGAAAACAGCAGAGGTCTGAGAGGTGAAGACTGTATGTATGTGTGTGAAAGTTGTATGTATTTCACTGTGGTCTATAAGGCATATCAACATGAAGTGGTAAGGCGGAAGCAAAAACTTGGTTTTCAAAGTGACTTTCCCCTTATACTGCGATGTCTTAAATAGAATCCAGTTTAGTCAATTGATCAACTAAATGGAAAATAAGTTCCATCTGTGAGTGAAATACAATCGTGGCATGAGACAGATGTTCTTTGAAAGCACCAGAGGTCGGGATATTCTCCGGGTTTTTGCTTTATAACCTGATTCTGCGTCAGTCATTTCCTTAATCCTGTTCCTGAGCTTTCAGGTGTGTTTCTTGGTGTTTTTAATGTTGTTTGAGGATAAACAGCACAAATGCTTACTTTTTTTCTTAACTAAAGTATGTAAACAAAACTACAACAAAGTGTGTGCAAGTAGCATTACAGGTATTTTAAACATGTGTAAATTCATTGCATAATTTTAATTTAATTTGTATTTGTTTTGAAACAAGACCGTGTTCTGAATATGTCATTTTGTTAAATTTATCCCCCATTGGTATTTCGTTTAGTTTGTTTTGTTTTTTTTTTCCTTTTATGAAAGCCCATGAGCACAGGATCCAGGCATAAATTTGTGCTTGAAACTACTTAAATGCTCGATTTTACATGCAGAGCAAGAAGAGAGGAGCCGTGTATTTTGATGCTCCACTGAGCTGGATGAGACATCACTCACCATGGCCAGAGGCACAATGCCTGCCAGTTCCTCCTGCGCCAGGCGAATCTCTGTCTCGACCTCTTTTGTGATGGCGCGACTGGCCGGGTACTCCACTTGCCAGGCCATCCAGCGGCTGCCTGTCGGCTGTGGGAAGCTTTCCATTTTCAGATCCACCTGGAGAACCCTCTGAGCTCCCAACTCAGATCTGCAAATAAACAAAAAAAAAAAAAAAAGACATCAGTGAAGGTTGAAATATGACCGGGTGAGAAATGACTCTCAGAGCCTGACTGAAGTGTTCATATCCATTGAACCTTTTCACACGTTCTCACATGTTATGTAGATAACTCAAAGTTTTTTGGTGGGATTTTATGCAACAACACAGGACTGTATGTAATTGTAAAGTGGATGGGAAGGTTTTTGTGGTTTTCAGCACATTTTACGAATAACAATCTGAAAAATGTGACATTAATGCTTTCTTGAACCACATGTTGATCCGACTGCATCAAATATTTTAGGGTATGTCTTTAAACTTTGAACATCTCCAAACAGAACTTTGTCTCAAATTCTCTGGGGGATTAATGTGAACCAGCAACTCTTAAATCTTGGCAGAGATTCTCCATTAGATTTAGGCCTGGCCTTTGACTCGGCTATTTAAACACATGCATATTATTTGATCTAGATCATTTTATTACACTTGAGTGTTTAGTGTTGCCCTGCTTAAAGGTGAGTCTCCAACCAGTCTGAGTGTTGTTTGGTCTCCACCAGGTTTTTCTTTTCAATGAGGCAATACGTAATGGTCCTGCTGAAGAATATGTCAAAGTGAAATTGTCAAAGCATTTTTAATTCCTGCCAAAAAGCTCGATTTGGCTTTAGATCTCTGCAGATCCTCTAGAGCAGGGGTCCCCAACGTCAGTCCTCGAGGGCACGCATCCTGCATGTTTTAGTTCTCTCCTTGGTGGTAGTGACAACCTTTTCAGCATGTCAATGTTATTCTTAGGCCTCTAACGAGCCATCATTTGATCCAGGTGCGTTAAATCAGGGAGGATGCGTGCCCTCGAGGACCGACGTTGGGGACCCCTGCTCTAGAGTAACTGTGGGGCTCTTGGTGCTCTTGTCCAGTTTCCCATTGTCTGATAATGTGTGAAGTCTGAAGGCAGCTTATTTGGGGGCTTAATGCATGACGCACTTTTCAGTGCACTATTTTATATTGGTCTATGTATAACAATAAAATCGCAGTTAGACACATTTAAGTTTGTGGTTGTAATGTGAAAGATATGAATACTTTCTAAATGTATGGTTTCTGTGTGATTGTGAACTCATTCTGGTCGTTTTGTGACCTTAGGATGACGAGTGTCAAAAAGTCTGAAGTTTTCATAAACAGGACGTAATCTAAAACCATTCCGTTTATAAGATCTGTAAAAAGAAGCTGCAGTTTAATGCACAAGGTTTTTTTTTCCCCGGGAGAGTTTAAAAGAAACGTTTCGCTGCACATCAACCCCCGCTAAGGTGTTGATAGTAAGGTCTGTCACCGGCGCCCTTGTTTGCTCTGGAGGACCGTAAATATACGGCGCGCTTTGGCGTGATCCGTAGCAGCTCTGAATTAAGCCAGACAAATGGAGAGCATTGCTAATAAAAAATTCCCATGGCACCATAAGTCTCTGGTTCCCACAGTTTAAATATACAACCGGAGGCAGAAAAAGGTCAGCATTGCACAGGAGCCGGAGGAGATGCGAAATGGCAAGAGATCTGTTAGCCGCATCCCGTGTGTCAAATGGCAGGAACTCCGCGCCAATAAATTTCACACGCGCTCTCTGTGGTACCCTGGTGCAAAACGCTGTCGTGTAATTTGGTGAGAAGAGACAGACGGGGGGGAGATGCATAAATCCACGCAGCAATTTGTGTGGAGAAAAGGTTCTTTGTGCATATGTGGAGGAGAAAATACTGCAAATCTCCAGGCATTACGTCTAACACCTTTAAAGGCAAATTCGATTATAGCAAAAACAAAAAGGTGCAACCTCTTGGAACGACAACTCACGCAAACGCATAACGTCATAAATTATAAATCGGGTCCTTAAAGCAGTAAAATGATAAATAATAGAAATATATCTATCTGCTGCTCTTATATTCACATAGGACGCTCTCCCAGCGTTCACTTTTGAACGTTGAATTGTTGCAAAGCGGAGCACAACAACCCAATTTTCACATCCAGCAGAGGTGTATATAAATAATTAAGGTGACAACCAAATAACTTGTGTCACATTTCATAACGTTGCACCAATCAGCACGACAGCACCATCTTACATAACTGTCCCACAATGCTGTGGACGGGAGACAGATGCTAATCTCTGTTTGTAGACCAGAGGAGCCAGAAAAAATAAATAAATAAAAAAAGCACAACAGCAAAGTAAAACCAACAAACAAAAACAATGTTAACAGATAATGTGCTAAAGAGCCAGAAATAAACCACTGCATATGTGGCAGACATCAAGTGTCACACAAAACCACTGTCAGTCATTAGCACAAATGGCCTACTTTCCCCAGAACAGGCAGGTTGCCTTGGCAAAAATAGAGGAAAAATAAAAATCACAACACTTGAGAAGAAAGAATGACGATGGCGGCAGAGTAGCCAGATTTGCCTAAAATGTACTTAGACAGAAGAGAGTTAATTTTCCTTTTGCATTATTTTTCACATTTTATCATCTTAGAACATCTAGAATAATTATGAAGAGGAAAGAAAATGATATGTGCTATTAAACTTATTTTTCATTTGAGAATCTACAAGACAAGATGCGTCTTTTATATTCAGGTATATGTACTCTAATATATATCTACACAAAATCCAGTGGCTAAGTACGAGACCAACAGGTAACTTTTTGGAGTACCTGTGTTGTACTCATCACCCACAATGAAATGTGGTGATCCCTTTTTTTTTACAGCAGAGAGGAGAAGGCTATAATTAATGGATGGAAATAAATATAGAGTAAGCCTGAAATGAAGCATGGTAAGATTATGCAAAGTGTTTCACCCCATATATCAGAGGTTTAGTTTCCAACAAGACAAAATCCCCAAATTTGTACCAATTTTCTGAGAAACCTGCAGTGAAAAATGATTCTAAACATTTTTGGGGGAAAACAAATGCACGCCACAAGTTGTAGATACTTTTGCAAAAGCCAGTTTCCTTCCACTGTTCTTCTGAACTCTTCTGGGTTGCGCACAACAACGATAAAACAATACGTGACGAGTGTGAAAGAAAGGTCAAGGGGTCAAACCGACAACCTTCCAAGTATCAGAGATTGAGGAGAAGACGGAAAATTGCAGAATTGTGTTTGTCATTTTTATCATTTTAGACATTACATGAAACTAGAAATCAAAAAATCAAAGAAAACTGTGAAATGAATGTCAGGAAACTTTAACACATGTATGTTTAAGTTATGATACCCCGCAGATATCCATTTCTATCTACCTGCTGGTTCTAAAAAAAGGCTTAAAAATAAAGCAACTTAAGTTATAATTTAAACATTACAATAAATCAATGTTTACGAGAAATGTTTCACTCATTGAAGCTTTTGTATGTAGAACATCACATTTTTGTAAAGGTGTAGCAGAGATTAGATCAGTCAGAGAGAACAAAAGTGGCATCAAAGCAACATTTGAATTTTAGTTTTACTTCTCTGCAGGCTGCTTACAGAGAACAAAACATGTTTGATGTGCTTTGCCGGTTATTTTTGGTCCTGCAGCTTGAATGTGGTTTAAAAAGTTTTTAAACCACATTTTATGTTACATTTCAGTGGAGCCTCGCCAACCCCCCCAAAATTGCTCTTGAGACATTTTCCTGTTTGTGGTCCCCTCCAATAATGAGACAGGATTTACACCCTTGCGTGTGAAGGTAAACCTGAAGAACGTAAGATTCAAGTAAGTATGCAGCTGGAAGTATTTGGACTTAACATGGTGAGGAGGTTCAATGTTACAGAAGGCCAAGGGATTAATTAATATAAAGAAAGTCAAGAGCGTTTCAAAACGTACAGTGAGTTACAGGATGAAAACCTTGGCAGAGCCTCATTGTCTGGTCAACATCGTCATAAATATTGTGAACTCCACTGAGAACAGGTTTAAAAACAGGGTGTCCTTGTATGAGGAAATCCAAGATATTAATACCTTGAATGCCTAAGGATCTCTCTGTCTGTCTGTCATTTATATATATGTCAACAGAAATGTATTGTGAATGGTTCTTTATGATTTGATATAAAAGTAATAGTTCTGGTTAAATGCTACGCCATCAGGATTTAAAATTAGAAATATGCTGATGAAAGTTTTATAGAAGATTTTGTAGCCTTTATTTTTTGTAAAAGCAGATTTTAATCTATTTCAATTTGTCTTCAAAATATTTCCTTATTGTCTTTGTGTGCTGTGTTTTCATGATGTTTGAGGGCGGCAGCGTGACATCACACTAAATGTCAGAGGGTTTTGGATTTTTTTGAACAGCTTTCTGTGTTTACTCTGATTATTTTTGTCTGACGTTAAAATGTGTTTGATGACGTGAAACATTTAAGTGTGACAGAAAAAGCAAAAGCAGAATAAATCTTTAATGGCGTAAATACTTTTCACTGCACTGTTTTTTCAAGTACGCAGTCATAAATCAGAGGAGACAAGTTTCCCTTTGCAGAAGCCCGGACCAAAGAGAACATCACGCATGAACCGGGAGCTGTGAGGGATTTAGAGTGGAGCTGAGTGTCTGCAGATAGATCTTACATTTTGCAGTCGGGACAGATTAGGAACCATCCATCCATTTTCGTTCATTCACTCCAGATCAGGCCCATCATTTCAGTGTATCGCTTTAAAAAACAGCTGATGAAAATCAAACCACAATGAACTTTACAGAGAAAGTTTCAAGAAAACTATCCATGATAACAACATTGGATGTTTTTGCCATCCTGGAAAGTTTCATATAATGAACTGAGGCTGAAATGTTGGCGTCAGCTGGGATGTGACACCTCAAACCGTCTGACATCAACCTGAAGACTAAAGTGAAAAGGAAACTTTGGCCTTGGGTCAAAGTTTCCTTTTCAAACGTGTAGTAATAATCACATGGCCCTCTGCTCATTCCACTGTCACTTTCAGCACTGGGCCAGATTCAATTAACAACAAAAGGCCCGGCCTGTGGTGGAGTGACATGCAGCTGGCCCAAGCTTCAAAACATTTAAGTTAGCTCCAGTTTGACATCTGAAGCCTGACATATGACCAGAGGAAAGCCAGAGGTAGGCAGGAAAGACTCATAGATTCGAGGCCCTGAGGTTAAAAGCAGCTGGCTCTTCTGGCTTCAGAGACCGGACTGGAGAGGGAATCGGACTTGACAAGGTACTGCCGGAGACACTGACAACGGAATCACTCAGAGTAGCTGAGTGCTGAGAAGATGATGCGGAAACCTATTAAGCACCATGACACCAGCAGCGACACGGTGAAACACATGTGAATACCTTAGTATCATAATGTGATGGGCGGAGATGCCTTATGAAGCTATTTATACATCAAAATGTCAATGTGATGTCTTAAAAGAAAAAACGTAGCCATGGCAACACGTGACAGCTTCCCACGCCACCGCTGCTGGTAGCCGTGAAGATGAAATGACTTAGGTTCTTCAAAGTTGTCAAAATTTTCCCAATGAGCCGCCACTAAACTATTCCATTAATATAACAATGCTTTCACAATGCATGGTGGAATCTGAAACACCCCTAATTTTGTATTCTTACAAGAATGACAAATTAAACTGATTTGATCCGACAACTGGGCAACAGGAAGTGTATACCGCACTGGTTAACTGGGTTCTGGTATTGCTACTACACTTCCTAATTAATGCTCCCAGGGCCAATCCTCCAGGCTGCTGAAACAAGTAGTGATAGACTCCAACAGTCCTTGTATAATGTGCTGCAGTAGACAGCTCTAAAAAGCTCTAAACGGAGAGCAAGCTGACATCCGCCATACAGACTGAGAGAGCGGATGAGTGTTTTCTGTGTGCTTTGGTCTCGCTGCCCAGCTGTGGAGCTCTAATGCGAGACAATTCTGCCTGTAAACACAGGTTGGCAATTACCAGGGGTTTTGCTTCGCGTCGACCTCCAGCCTGTAGGACACGGTGATACATGATGCAAGTGTTGCGTTTAATTTAAGTTATAGATGTCTATCGTCTTAGATTGTCAGGGCTGAAATGGGATGTTAATGTCGAAACGTCACAAACGTCTCGTCGAAACGCGGTTCCTGGAGCAAAATCCACACACTGTCACTTTGTCTGTTGCGATAAGTGTGATGAAGGTGGCAGCATTAAGCTTGACACCCTGGTGCATCTATTTCGAGACTCTTACTGTTAAGTGAGAAGACGTTTTGGTGTCTTGTGTTGACAGAATCAGCTAGGAATACCAAGGTACACCGAGATTTTCAAAACCTCTAAAATGTTCTCCTGTTCCTCTGATTCAGCGTCTTTCTCGTAAAAGACGCCACAGGAAGAGGTGAAGTTGTCTCCAGCTGTTTGGAGAACAGTCTCCCTGAGCTCTGTTATCTGTTTCGATGGGCTGCTGGTCACTTGCAAGTCATTCCATTACTGATTGCTGAGACAGAGTGTCTGTGTGGAAAGGCATTGCATTAAAACTAATGGAGTGCCCCCTCTCACTCTCATTAAGGCGGCATTCTTTTGCGCAGATAGCCTAGCACAATAGGAAAATGATACATCTAGATCTATTAGTACTTTTAATTAAAACATAAAACTACATTTATTGTATTTTTTTCTCTAAAGTCAGGATCAAATCGTAGCGCATCTGTTTGATTTAAAAAAAAAAAAAAAAAAAATTAAAAAAAGTAACCGTGAGAATGCCATACTGGTCCAGGCAGACAGACATGATGTAGACGGGATGGCTGACCCAGCTGACACAGCATTGAAGAAGTCTAAAGTATTTGGTAACACTTTATTTGAAAGGGTGTGCATAAGACAGGCATAATACTGTCATAAACATAACACCTGTTATGAACATGAAGGAGCTGTTGTGAATGTCATTCGGTAAATATGTCATTTAATGCAATTGGCATTAAAAGTTTCATTATTTAAAAATGCCAAGTTGGCCATTTTAATGGACTTTTAGTACAAATTTGCATTAAAAGTCATTATTTACCAAATGACACTTCATGACCACAGTCATAGACATTCACGATGACTCCTTCATGTTCATGACAGATGTTATGTCATGTTTATGACAGTCATGTCAATCTCATGCACATCCCTACAAATGAAGTGTTACCAAATATTCTTATACTGTCTGTGTGGGAGCGTTGTGGTTATTATTTAGGGAAAATGCCGGAGTTAGCAAATCACAGAGCAAATTCAAAGTTCTGCAACTTCTTAGCCGTTATTTGCTAATTATGCTAAAATGACTGGAGCAACCTGGAGTGCTTTAGATATTGTTCTGGTTTAACCATTGATGATGCTTTTGGATCATTTTGGTTACAGTACCATGTGCATGTCTGCCACTGATTTTGCCCTTTTCTGTGCTTTGGATGGGAGGTTCAGGGGGGTTTAGCTGAGACTCTGCCAGCCTCGGGCAGCCTGCATTTACATTTAAAAGAAAGTGCACAAGGGTCCCTGTAGGAGTCATCCTGCCAAATATACTTCAATAACCGAAGATGGTTGCGATTTCTACTTGATGAAAATGACACAGACTGAACTGTTTTAATCCAAAAAGCTCAACATCGTTTGCCAAATACCTGCCTTCACAACCCAACATCCACACAAAATCATATTTTAACATTTAGTACAAATGCAATTTCAGATATAACATATTCCACATTTTACCCTTACGTTTTGAAATATGTTACCAGTTTTACGTGATCTTAGCTAATATTTGCTACTCTTAATACGTGTTGATTTTTTTATTCATTATATGGATAGTGTTAGAAGTTCTAGTTTCACTCAGTTGTTTGTTTTTTTGTTAGAGGAAGTGCATATAAAATAATTTTACTGCAATCTGTGACGCTGGTAGAGATGACCAACCTCATCAGATTTTTATTGGAATAATCCAATTCTTGTCATTTCGTTCTGTTTATGGAGGGTTTAGAGCGATGGAAGAGGAACGGACGGAGGGACTGACAGAGCTTTTAACAAATCGATTCTAATCAATTATTGCCCATTAAATCAATAGATAGTTTTATTAAAATGGATATTTATGCTTTTTTAAATCCATCTGTGTTTTTGACAGATTCTCATTTTGATTATAAATTACGTTGTGTATTATTTTGTGAAGATTTTATATCTTATTTCTATTAATTATGGTTTCATCCTGGTCCATTTCAGTCGACCGTTATAAATCAGGAGAGATTATAACCATTGGTCAAGTTAAACTGACTTTAAACAACATCCTGCAAATTGATATTAATTACAAATAACTACTGCTGGGTCTTTTGCATGTTAATCTTGATCACTACAGATAAAACAACACAACATTTTTTGAATAAAGATCCCATTTAATCGCACCTTTCTCAGTTCACTAATGAATAAATTCTGGCTCAAAATGAATCGAACTGAATGTGGATCAGCTTCAGAGCCAAAATAAATAAGCTTGCACGAGATGTGACCGTCTCATTTCACTACTTATTGATTCACGTAAGATTTAAAATAAATGCCAAAGGTTCGGCAGGACAAAAGGTTAATGCTCCGTTGTAAGATCAAAAGCTGAAGAGAATGGCAATTTAGGATGTGTAACGTAAGCTGATAAGATCAGAAGTGGCACTGTGAGTTTGTATGTGGTGGCCTTGTGCACAGAACTTGACTACTTGTGAGCAAGGAAAAAAAAAAATCAAATTTGTGGCTTCAGTGGTGCTTGAGAACAGCCCCTGAAACGCTGCTGTTCTTATGCTCCTTCACCTGGAACAGCAATAAACGAGTCAGCAAAACGAAGCTCGGACACGCGCGAGCACGCGCCCACACATAAAGAAGTTGATTTAGGTGTGCACTTGCATACACAGTGCACACAGTGGAGCATGCACACGGTAGCGACGCACTGTCACACGAGCATTAGGGGCCTAATCACTGATCCGAGACGAGAGTTTCTAAATGTCATAAGAACACACTTCCTAATTTATTAAGATATAACACAGCAATAAACAGCATTCAGTGTCCCCAGCTGTCACATTCTTCTGTGATATATTATGCATGCTACACATGTTTACATGTACACAAACTCCGGTGAAGCAAAAATGCTACGCCAAGTCAAGTTTTTCCATTCACTGTGACGTCAGGAAATATTTTATTAGTCTCCAAAAGTGTTCCAAGCTTAAAAGTGTCAAGAAAAAAGAAAAAGAAAATCTGATTTATTTGTTGCCCGTTACGTAACGTTATTTTTCTGTGATAAACAGATTGCATCTCGGAGGAATTTTGGACTATTTTAAAATTGGAAAACTTTTCGGTGTTTACTTTAATGTTCCAGTTTCCAGCATTTTCACAGCATGAATAAAGTAGTCGCCCTGCTGATGCAACAGCCAATTCTGGAACGTAAATAAGGTGAAGCAGCACACTTTAGAGCAAACTCTAACGGGAAAAGCTAAGTATATGTTTACAAGTGGCAACGACAATTATAAAACAGTATCTTAGTGTGATGGCCGAGCCACCACTAATGGAAGCTATAGGTATTTGTCACATTTTGCAGCTGTTCGAGCCACAGTACGTCCTCCCTTCATGACATTACCAAGGCGACACAAGGCTTCGCATGCTTGATTAAAAAAAGAAGTGAGATTTTCACTGCAGAGCATGTTGCCTGACATGACTGCTCTTGGCTTTACAATTGATATTTCGGCTTTGGAGAAACTATGATTCCATACCCATCAAACATGTGCTGTGGTGCAACCCCAGTGGTTTTGAGGATCACAGTAATTTTTAGTCAACAGGTGAGCAAATAAAATGCTGAACAAATAGAACATTTAAATTATACTTATACTATGAAATGGACAATAAAAACTACAGGCATCAGGCCCTGTTCAAGATTGTGTCGGCGTGTGTGTGTGTTTGGAAAACTACGTAAATGAGGAGTCTAACATAAAAAAGGTAATTTGATGATAAAATACAAATATTTTCTTTTTTTTCCCCCTATAAAAACATAAAAATAATTGACATTCTTGTCGGTCAATTCACTATTTATCATCTGAAATTCACATGGCTCCTTAGATTTTGATCTTATTTTATGCTGTTAAATAAGCAGCATTATTTGATGCTGCTGGTGTGCATGTGATTGACAGGTTATTAAATAACTGGCCGGACGTCAACCTTTTCCACCGCGAATATGTGGCTTTTGTGATGAAGAAAGTCTTGCACTATGTTGTTTCTAAATACTTCACTTTTCTCATTGTTCACGTCATTCACGATATTCCTTCATGAATTATGCATTCCATAGTAATCATGATAACAATTAACAGCTTGCTTAGGTATGGTGATGTACGCCATTAAGCATTGTAATTGCTGTCTAATGAATCGCCAATCTAATTATTTCCAAATTATCACTGATGAAATGACTACTCAGGCAATACCACACCATACAGTATTATGAAAAATAAATTAGGAATAGAATTATATGTATAGAATCTGTCTGTCTGTGCGTCTAATCATATTAACTATATGACTTTATCATCTCGTCATTGAGCTATGAATAGAAAATAAACAAAAATAAACAGAAGCCCCCTTTTTGACAATAAAAAGGTGAGTATATTAAGGTAGTGAGTACAAAGAGTGAATAATGGTGTACCACATAGACCCACAGGGTGTGACTGTATTTTGCAGCTGATGTGCTTCTGTGCAAGGCACTAAACCCCAAGTTGCCTACCGATTAACGGAGCAGTGTGCACGGTTGTGAGTGACGGTGCCTCTGGTGTAAAGCCCTTTTAGTGGTCAGAGGTACTGGAAAAGTGCTATTTAAGTTCAGTCCATTCACCGTTTACAGCCCTGTGTCATTCTTGCTGAAGCATAAGCAGTCTGGGCTTGAAACAGAGAACTTTTACATTTTTTCATAAGGTGCCGGTTTGTTGAGTACATTGCTGCTGCTATATATTTTTGCCTGAGTTTCTCCTCCTCCTTGGATGAATTGGGGCATAAATCTTAACTTTACGATCCCAAATTTGTGCTGAATAGTTTCCCGTCCATGATGATAGAAATAAATCCAACTATTGTGGGCAAGAAGTGTGAACTTAATTGGACAGGAGGTCCAAAAATGACGATAAATGCCCTTTTATAACAGACGTATGCATTAAATTTGGGTAGGCAAATGAAAAGAAAGACAAGCACAAGTTTGATTTATCTAAGCTGCAGATTAATTTTTATTTTTCGGAGGGAGAGGCGGCCATTAGACAGGACTTTCTTTCCAAGCCTGCTACCAACGAGCAACCTCAGTGGTCAGAGCTGATTTCAGAGCACAAAAAAAATAAAAAATAAAAAAATTCAACAGAAAACGCAGATGATCACAGCACGAAGCACAGTCTTTCTTCTGAAGGAGCCCGGTAACATTTTCCTGACCCTCTGATTAGCCACTCTACAATCAAAGCAAATTACTCAGAGCCTGAATGTACTGTAATCATGGATATGCTCAAAAGCCAAAATCACACTGTAGATAACAATGAAAAGTCCATTTTCAACGGAAAGACGGGGGTGGGGGACATACATGAAATGTTTCAATTGGTACTTAATCTTAATATTATACTTGCCATTAGTCCAATTTTTATAAGTAAACCTGAACGCAAAGGTTGAAAGCTGCTATACCACGGCAAGATCTGCAGAGCTAAAGATGGCATCAATTATAAATCCATTATATGTTTGTAAAAACCACATGGATGTACAGCAAGAGGACCTTGGAGCAAAATGATATTTACTTTGCCAGCAAAGACAAAAGAAAGGCAGACACAATGAGACGTTGAAAAAGGTGACAAATAAATTCAACTCGCAAATAATAGGAAGACATACAGGGGATATGTGTAAGGGAAAATAATGTAATCGAAGCACGAAGCAAACAAATTAATTTAGAAATCTTCATGTTGCTCTCCAAATCCTGACAGATTTAGATTTAAAAGTATTTTCATTCAAACAATGTATTTTTTTCTGAAAGTAAATTAAACAAACCTCTCTCAAAAAAATCTAAGGAGTCTCGAGTTAGAAAAGGAAATATTTATTTTATTTAACTTTTTTTTTAAATACCAACTCAAAACTGATTTATACCTGTTGAAACTTTAAAATATTTATTGGCACCTTTAATAGTTGCTGAGTAGCTTTGTGCTTGTTTCCACATTTATTTTGACAATATGTTTGAAGTGATGAGCTCCGAGTCTTAGAGGTTGGAGAAAAACAAAAGTTTAGATGAAAATATTTAAAGTAAAATCTTAATGTTTGTTTCAGCTATACAGGGACACGTATAGCTGAAAAGTTACAGTTTATTTTCCCTTTTTTTTTTTGTGAGTTTGAGTTGACGCAAACGGAAAAGTTTTTGGCAGTCTATGAGGGCTCTATCCATCCTTAGATGGAAAATCCATCCGTACGGAAGCGCAAGACAATCGCTTGTCAATATGACATCCAAAACAGCACCAATTTCACGTTTGATAAAAAATTTAGTACCAGGCTACCTCAAAATGAGTTGGGTGGCACTGCGAATGTAGGCGTACGAGAATATAGGCGTGCAGGCTCATACTGAGATTCTTGTATTTCTAATATGTCAAAGCTTTTCCTACATGAGGGCTACAATAAATGGCTGGTGATAGAATCAAGGCAGCCGGAGCATCGCTCATGTTGCTATAATTTCCACCAAGATACTAAACCAATACTTTTGATTTATGGCACGTCAACTGACATTTATTTATATCTCTCTGAGCTGACAAACCTGAAATAGAGAGTATACTGAACAAAGCTGTTAAAAGCAACTTCTCTGTTTTAAAGGTTGTCATGGGGATGTGGACGAAATAACACAGATTTTGGTAACAGTCTTTGGAAGTGCAATGCAGGCAGCATAAATCATCACATAGATCTCAGTTGTGGCACACAGATACTTCTTGAGTCCAATCTATACTGTCATGCTCCAAAGCAATTTCCTTTCCTCAGCAGACGCCCGTTCTGAGAAGTTCATGATCCTTTTTGTAAACTCACACCAAGTGATATGAAGTTAGCCCTGAAGTACAGGCGATCATTTAAGCTAACTTTGCAGAGCAACACTTTATGTTTGGGATTTTATGTGATAGACCAACACAAATCAAATCAAAGGTCCTGATTTGAACTATCAAATCCTAAATGGTCATGTTATATAAGACTTAGCAGAAAGCCTTTAAATCAGACAGGTAAAAACCTATCCCAAAAGATTTGTAGCTGAAGTCTCTGAATATGACGGCTCCACAAAATAGCCATGGAGGCTACATGCAACTTCAAGAGCTATGAATAGATACACAAGAAGCGATACATGGCATTCAGACTCCCTTAGAATAAATATGTGAGGACCAAATTAAGTATCAGAGCTATGATCTTGTTACCCTGTAAAGCTAGCTTTTAACTCCTAAAACACCCAAGTTTATATTTTATTTTAATTTAAATATAAATGTTAGCCTGAGCTGACCCCAAAATATCACTTAACTGAACACTGTAAGCATAAAAGAAAGCCTTTCTTCATCAATATAAATGTATTTAAAAATGTCTTATATGACTTTGGTTTCAATTCCAACATGCCAAATGTTTGAAAGTAATTGTCCAACATGTAATTCGTCAGATATCAGCAAAAGATCCATCAAAATAACAAAAAAAAAACAAATACAAGTCAGATCTTTTCTTTCGAACACGTACACGCTGTGCAAGATACGCGTTTAATCAAGAGGTTAAAGTTCAAAGTGCTTCAGTTTTAGCATGAATTTCGGCAGTAGAAGGATGGTTCCTGACAAGCATAACAGCTTCTTAGAGTATCAAATAATCTTTCATCATCACGACTGTGAGAGCTTAAATTTGGATTTCCTCCTGAAATATCCTGATGTTTTACACTAGAGATCACTAATCGTGATCTGCGATGTCGCTGGATTTAGACAAGATTTGGTACGTTTCTCGAACATCATAGCTTCCCTGCCTGCTATAAGCTATCTAAAAAAAAACAAAACAAAAGCCTTCTAATACATGGATTTAAAAAGTCAGTCCACAGGCCATTTCTAAACTACACTTAGAGGCATCTTATGTTATTCTGCTTTGTTCTCACCAGTGGGAAAGAAATACTGCAGTAAATGTAATTTCCATTGAAGTTATTCTCTAGAGGCAAATAATAAAAAAAAAAGGACTAGGCTGTTACATTTCAAATAACCTACAGTGTCTAAATTAAAACCCCACTTTTAATAAGCATGAGAATCATCTTAATTTAATTATTTATACTTCACCCGTTTCTAAGATGCACACAGACAAAAGGCCTGAGTGCTATTAATTATACGATTATAATGAAGTGTGGATGCAAACAGATGGCTTCTGGCTTGTATGGATCAAAGCCTGCGGATGGATCAAATTGCTGATTATTCTTACAGCGCTCTGGAAAAACCATCAACTCCTACGCATACTTGATCGCTGCCCCCCCACCCAGTCTCATCTGGACTGTGTTGAGTGGAAACGTAAGAAGCCAGACTAAACAGAAACGCTGTAGCGCCTTTGAGACCGAATCCGAACAGTTCGCCAAACTTTTCATATATCGGTCTGTTTCATACAATTCCAAATAAAAACACACACAATTAGGTTTGTGGCTGACAAAATGAGAAAACAGGTTAAGGAGGCATAAGATGGCGTGGAGTCATTTATGTTTAAATACCATTTAGCGTCTTGGCTGGTGTGTATCTGGGTGAGCGTATTCATTTTTAACAGAGCGGTAATATAGTGGTGCAAGAAAACTTTGCCTTCATATTTCCAGGCTGGAGGGCGGGATCATTTCGCTTTTGGAGGAGAGGAAATATAGAGGCAGGAACTCCAAATCTAAAAAGACGGAGGAGACTCGGGAGCAGAACACTCGTTCATTACATTTGGATATTGCTCCTTATCGCCTCGAGGAGAGCAGGACGCAGTCGGCGTGTTAGCCCAGGCTCTCGCAGTGCCATATCAATTCCCAGACAACAAAATCTCATCCCGGAGTTAATGAAATGCGCCATTCCACCGATGTCTAATCAAAACCAAATGCTTTTCCGCTGCGCATCATCATTAGAGTCCATCAGCTGGAGTAGGCTCCACGGTGTAATGGATCCCTAATGACGGCAGTTATCATCACTGGTGAACTCAGACCTTTTTTGCATCCGACATCAGTTATTAGTCAGCTGCACTCCATATCTGTCTCATTCATAGGGAAGCTGTCTAAATAGCAAATTGCAATGTAATAAATTGCTTCTTGTCTCAATAGTTTCACTAAATTTTCCTCCCATCAGAGCGCACATCTCGAGGCTCTGGGGGCCGGGGGTGAGAGTCCAAGCAGAGCTCCTGGAAACTCAGCCACACACGCGCACACTAGGGGGCAGCAGATACTGAGCCCTGAGGCGCGGATGGAGCTGCGTCGGCAGACGCGCGCCGTCCCGCTCCCCGCCCGCCCTCTGAAGGCTGCCGCCGGATGATTTGTGGGTGACATCATGTGACCGTCCGGGCTTGCCTCAGCACCTGCGGGTGCCGTGACACTGCTGGTGCCTGTCCTCCTCAGCGAAGTCCTTAAAGACTCAGATATCCCAGGTCCTTTCAGCTCCGTCGCTGTTGGCATGGCAACAGAACCTGGACAGCACACAAGAGTCATTGAACAGAGAGGCCTTGAGGATCAGATCGCAACCCGGGATTTATCTGCCCCTCCATCCCCCTGTGCCCCCCCGCCAGAGCTTGAGGGATGTGCAAGGTTAAGCTCCAGCTCAAAACACGGTGTCACAGAGGGGGGTCACAGGAAGGATCAGATTTGTATTATGGTGTTTATTTTTCGCAAACAGGTCAATGACGAATAAGTGGAGCCGAGCCAGATGTCAAATTTGCCGTGGCAACAGGCCGGGCTCGTATCTCTAGCAGGAGGAAGGAAAGATTTAAAAAAAAAAAAAAAAAGAAACAAGGGAAAAAAAAGAAAAGAACTGGCATTCCTCTTAGCTAATGTATGTGCAACAATTATACACATGTGCACTTTGGTAAGAAATTGCTCATGGATTTAAATACACAAAGTTGCAACCCCCGTTGTTTCAGAACCACAGGCATAATGTGTAAACAGAGCAGCTTTGTTTGGGTTAATTACAGTGTTGGTGAGGAAGTGATGCAGAGGCTGTGTGGGCATGATTGCCTTGCACCTCCGTGTTGATGTAAGGATGTGCGGCTCAGAGAGGTGAAAAGCACTGACGGGTGAGTCGACTCCTGCAACACTCATTGTCTTCCTTAAGTTCATAACAGATATATTGTCACTTGGGGACTGGCGGAGGGACGTCTCAAACCCACCGACTGGCTAATCGTTGCCATTACCTTTTGGTTTACGTTTATTTTTCCACACAAATGTTCTGACATAAATTCAAAATGAAATCCCAAAGGTGGGTGTGCTGACTACTTAGTGCAATCTACTAAAACAAGTGCTTATGCAAATGTTGCTTTCTTTACTCCTTTAAAATGCAATTCAGTTTTGCATTCATTAAACTTCAGAGCAACCGTCAAAACCACAAATGCCTTAACATGCGAAGGGATTATCCCACTGGAAAGCTTCTCCTCCCAGTTCTCCTCCCAGTACACGAAAAGCTCTTGTTTAATTTAGATTGCAGAAAGAATTTCACTCCTTCTCAGTGCTAAAATGCCACCAGAGCAGTTTGACACATTGAGCATCTCCACATTCCCCCTTACAAAAGCATTAATTCTCCTTGAAATATCCACAAGAAAATATAACATGGTTTACTTTTTTTCAGAAATAAATATCAGAAAAAAAAAAACATGCAACTCATTTACGGGCAATTCAAGTAAATTAACCCTTTGCTGAAATTACAGCTTCCTGTTTTGGGTTTTTTTTTCTTCATCAACTGCGCAAAATTATTAGCTGAAAGTTTACCCACTCTTATTTTGCAAAAAGAACTCAAACTCTCTGAAGATGAGTGGAATTCACCTTAGAATAGCAAATTTAAAGTCTTGGACTAGTTTTAGGTCTGAACTATTTATACACACACCCGCACACACGCAATGTTTATTAAACTAAGTCATTGTATTGTAGCTCTGACTAAATGTTCAGGGTTGCCGTCATGCATATTTCATTCATGTTGACAATTGTATCCGTTCCTGCTGAAGTAACACACAAGATGGTGTGATCGGAGTGACTGGAATATCAGCTGTCATTTTATAAATGAAATAAATTGAAACTAAATTCTAAAATAACCAAACATACACACACTGAATCTAAATTTAGTAAAGCAAAGTTGGTCTTAAAATGAAGGAGGAACAAAGTAAATGCTGGATCATCTTTAGGCGTTTTTGGGCATATTTAATAGCTTTAACATAAATTAAGATGACACTGCCACCAGATCTCAGTCTGTTCATAAATACATTAATATTTATATGATAGCCCAATTTTAGTCAGATCACCGTTTACCTGTTTGGTCATTTAAAATGAAATATTTTTAGTCGTATCGTTTTCAACTCACACTTAGGTACTACTTCGTCTTGATCAATCGCAACTAAACAAGGAAGAAAAAAAAAAAATCTTAGTTCATGACTGTTTTATTACAAAATATGAAAAAAAGTTGAAGGGGTGTAAAAGTCTCTTCAGAGCTCTGTGCCTTGCTACCACTTCATGTTACCCACTCAAAACTCCTATACTACAATTTCACACAGGCTGCTGCAGTGACTGAGCGTGCTCAAACGTTACCAAGTTTCAAAAAGGAAAAACGTACTTGTTCGTGAACGCACATGGCGGCGGGGTTGCAGCAGCGATGCTTTTGCATTTATCAGCGGTTGCAGGGCGTGATGTGAGCAGCCTTCTTGGCAGAAGAGGCATTATGAAGCATTTCGCAAAAGGAAAAACTGCCTCCACTCACCCAGGGCTGCGCGAGCAGAAATGAGACATTGATCCATAATTGGAAGCGCTCAGTCATGAAATCTAAAGACTAATTAAAGAAAGAGAGCTTTAATGGCAGCCATTTACATATTCGCCGCAGTGATTCAAAGCCGCTCGCTGACGTGTAGCCTGAGAGAGACGGGACGGGGAGGGCCGACCCAGAGGTTCTGTAGAGCAGAGATAGATCACAGAATGATGGACTAAACAACTGGGATCTATACAAAGTATTCTCTTCTTTCCTCATGGACAAAAAAGAGAAAAAAAACAAAGGAGTTTCTGTGGGCGCCTTCCCTTCACAGTCGACTAAAATTTAGCCTTAAATCACTCCAGCAGCAACATGTGTCTCTGCGAGTGCGAGGAAGCTCGTCTGCCCTCGCGCTCGGAGGTTCGAGGGGGAAAAGGTGACACCTACAAAGAGTGGCATCTCATCTGGAGGCGTGTGGACGTGTCTGCCGGTCCTGTTGTGCTGAGCCGCTCAGGGCTAATCTCCGACACCCCCAGAGGCCCGCCGAGGAGCCCGCACCCGCCTGATTACATGTCAAGGCCGGTGAATCTGGCTAAACTGGCGCGAAGCCGCAGGGGGCCAGGTGGGGAGGGGAATGTCCCACTCTTTTTCTTTCCCCCCTGTTATCGAGCAGACAAGAGTTCTGCTTTCCTGCCTGTTAAGACGCGGCGGCGATAACGAAGGACGGCGAACGATTGCTCGCCAGTGTTTGCACGCACAAATGCGGCGCTGCAGACGAGAGGATGCGACGCGCACCTTTTCTGTTTGCCTTCAATCTGTTTCTGACAGAAAGCGGGGGCCGCCTATTCCCGATAAGATGCTCGACACTCCCTGTTCTTTGTTCGTGTAGAGTGGCCCCTCCTCCCACTTCTTGTCATTTCTTCACCTCAAACATTGCTGCTGCACATACCTCAATGGCCCTGGGCCTCTTTAAATAGGACAACTGGACTAGTTCTGTTCATCCATCCATCCATCCATCCATCCATCCATCCATCCATCCATCCATCCATCCATCCATCCATCCATCCATCCATCCATCCATCCATCCATCCATCCATCCATCCATCCATCCATCTTCTAACACCCTTATGTTTCGGGTAAGAGGCGGGGTCACCCTGGACAGGTCGCCAGTCTGTTGCACTATTTAATCATGTTAAATTAAAAATAAAAAATTAAACGGTCCTGCAGCTGTGGCAGGTATTACTTTAAGTGGAATAGGATGCAGGATGAAAGACTTAAAGATCATCCAAACTCAGGTTAATTGGAGCCAAGTTCATGCCAGGTTTTCTTAGGCCCATTCAGATGGATAATTTGACGGGACGACACGCTTGAATGGAAATATTGAATCCAGGCGGATCTTGTTGTGTCAGCCCTGCTGTTTGTTGTCAAAGATGCTGAGCTGAATGCGCCACACCGCAATTCAATCCAAACTCAGCACTCATTCAATAGATTCTCTAAAGATGTAATTACAGTTGGAGGAGGGAAAACATCCACCACGTTTTGTCGCGAAGCCTACAGACAATTGCATGTTTACATCTCAAGCCCACCTCTCTTCCCCTGGCTGAATGCCGCAACAAGCACAATTTTGATCTTCACCCCATGTCTAAATTCACCTAAACTGTGTCCTCCTTCGCCAGAGACGTCGGGGAACTTTTATTTAGTTCCCCGAGAGGGTGGCAAATAAATCTAAAATGTGTTCATTTGTTCCCCTGTTATGCTTCACGGAGGCCCTCGTGACAAAACAAAATGTTTTCACTGGAAGGAGGGACACGTTTGCGGAGGGGAGATGCCTCCTCAGACTCAGGCTGCTGTCAGTTTTTCTGTCACGATGCGACTCTCGTTGTTTTTAAAAATGCAGCACAGGAATAGGACGTGGAAAGGCTGTTAAAAATAGGAATGCGATCACTAATATATGAACACAGTAAAAACTTCACTGTGAACTAGTAAAGTTTGTCTAGTCATTCCTTTAACCCAAATGAAGGATTTATTTGATTTAATTTAGATTCTGTCTCAGCCTCGTCTTCCTTTACAGATAATAGTTTGAACCTTTTGCACGGGATGAAATACGATATAGCATAACAGTAAAATGATGCTAATGCCAGTCGCTTGTGTTCATGGCTTTAGTTTTAACCACAGGACAAGTTTATTTACCTCCGTTAACGTCAGCCTTTCATGTGCTAAGTAGTTAGCACAAGCTATGTCTGTATTCACACGTAAAGATCATAAACTCAGTTTTATATAATAAGGGTGAATCTGAACTTAGCTGTTTGTCAGTAAATATCAAACAAAGCTGTGAGGATGCTCATGTGGGACTGTTTCATACTTGACCACAAACGTCCCTCAGTCCTTTTTGTCAAATAGGTCAATCAGCTAAGATCAAACTCCTCCCTGTGTCTGCCTGGGAATGTCCAAATGCATTTAACACGTTCCATAAAATCAGAATTAATGTAAACAATCCTCAAAATGGATCTTCCGGAACTCGTTTTTGCATTATTTCATTCCTTTAAACGTGCCGCTAAAATCCCAACAGACCACAGTTATCTAGACACACGGCCCCCGTAACTCCTCCCTTTATTTTCCATGTGGTTCTGCACAGGCGATCACAGCGACTGCACTTGTTGGAATTGTAACATCTTAATGCACAATTTGATGTATTTCTTTTCATGTAATTTCTCTTGTGTAGTTACTGTTATTGGTTTTTCTTCTCTGAATAGGAGCCAGTATTCTAGGTCAATCCCATCATGACCCGCTGGTCTGTAATCTTTACAAACCAAATAGCCATTTTTGACCTCGGTCCAGTGAAATAAAACTCGTTTAGAATCTCAAATGTTACACAACTTAAAATGTTTTAATCAATATCTAGTATTGGGAATTTAAAAGAACCAATATCTCATTTCATGTTTTTAGGTTTAAAAAAAAAAAAAAAGTTTTACAAAAAGAGGATTAACACATTGTCTTCCATGGAATGTTAATATTTGTGGGAAATGATCAAAACAAAAGAAAAGCACTTTGCTTTCAATGTAACGATTAGAAAAAAAAATATTAATAATAACCCAGACTGCATTGTTTCTTTTTTTTTTTTCTTTTTTCTGTTTGGCCCAGAAGTCTGAGTATAGAAAAGCGTAACTACTTCAGTTTCCTGTCAATATGTTGCAAAAAGCAGCATTTTCTCCTCATTATAACTTCTTTGCACCTCTAGTATTAATTAGCTCCAACAAGTTTTGTTTGTTCTCCGTTGCTGTCTAGGTTATAACGTAACCACACATAAGAAGATGAGAGCTGTTTTCCTTTCATTAAAATAGTCTTCTGGCTATTAAATTAAACTTTAAAAATAAAAAATAAAATACACCACAATTCTCCAGCGGATTATCACTTTGAAATATTCCTTAAACTATTTATAAAATGCTGCTTTTAACAAAGCCATATTGTTGTCGCCTAGCAAAAAAACAAACCCGGTAAAAATGATCCAGAAGCTGCAGCAGCTAATTAAAGGCACGTGACAGCGTGGTTGGTCTCCTAAAGCATTTCGACAGCCTTCGAATGTAAGGAAGCAGGCCATCTGCGTGTTGGAGATGTGTTTAAGGTTTGCATGTTATATAATGTTTTAAAACCATCTTAAATTGCATAAATACAGAAAATAACACAGTTGATGCAAAAACTCCAAATACATGTTGCGCTGATCTGATCCTGGGGGGGCCGGGAGGGAGGGGGATTAACCTCTAAGGGCAGCATACTTACCATTAAACCTTTTTAAATCTGACACACATGAACTCTCCGGGACACATGTAAACTACAATCTGTCTCTCTCCGGCATATCCGCTTCCACCCAGATGGCACCATTGCTGGCTCAGATATCAGTGAAATCAGATAAGCTGTTCATGCAACCCGACCTCTCACTTCATGTAGCTAAAATAACCCCAGGTTAATATGAAAGCCAGTAGACACACCGCCGACTGCCTGCTTCCTGTAAACTTCATGGTCACTTGGTGCGGATGGACAGAGCACAGATCCGCTCCTCTCGACTGGAAGTCATTACTGTCTGGACGGCGAGCTGGGGAGCGAGCGCACTTTTTCAGTCCGAACAGTTGGATGTAATCTGGAGTGACGACTGTAATCAGATGGCTGTCGGAGCCGGAGAAAATGCCACATCTCATTTCACGTGCTGATAGAGAGAACCAAATCACGATGCCTTTACTTCGAACAATCTGATTGTTCCTTTCTCATCGGCTTTACAACCCCTCATTTCACTCAGTCCTGGTTACAGTGTTAATATCCTTAAAACACTCGCCGTGGCACGTGTAAGGATATTGGAACTGATCTCATATCACTTCTACTAATATTAGATGAATAATAATAAATAAAAAAAAAACTAATACATTTAAGCGGTGCAGACAGCAGTAGCGTGTTGGTAAATAGCGCCAATGAGACTCCACTGAGAGCATTTTACCACTAAACGGAGCCCACTGGGAATTGGGCTGATTCATTATTAAGAGTGTTAGCATTAAGACTGTCAAGTTAACATCCCTGTTTGCCCCTAATGTAATTGGGCCATTTCATTTGTGCCTTGATTTATGCAGCATTATGCAGCATTAAAGCCCACAGCATGTGGCTCATTTTCAGGATTGCTGAGCACCAACAAAACTTGATTCCTACAAAAAAAAACAACAAACAAAAATAGCCTTACTGTCAATCGTCAAATCAGAACAAGAGGGGAGTCGCAGATCTTTGTGATGAAACTTTGTGCCTGTTTGTTTGTCTTCAAAGCGACCTTGTCATTAATAATGCATCTTCAGTAAGTATCGAGGCACCTTTTTTTCCCCATATGTCTGACAAAGTGCATGAATGTGAAAAATTTCCTATGTTGCTGTATTGTCAGATCAACTTATTGCTGCTGTTTTTTAGACTTTGAATAGAAAAAAAAAAGTGAATCTCATTTATTGCTGTCCAACCTGGTCCTTTCTATTCATGAGCCTACCTCAACGAGGCAGTCAAAAGGATTGCACACTAGATTTAAAGAGATTAATTTCATCTTTCTGCAAATTGGACAATGTAAAACACGCCTCAATCCGCCTGACTGAATTACAGTATCGAGTCACCTTAAAGTCATTCAAATTTCTACAGTGACTTAAAAATCAGGGTAAAAAAAAAAAAGAAGATATAAGAAGGTCAGTTTGCATTTTGAAGTTAGGAAAAAGTGGCTCTGGCCAGACCAGGCTACAATTCACAATGATTAGTATGACAAAAAGCTAACGCTCCACATCAAGCTGAACGCATAATCTCCAACAGGAAACACGGAGGTGGCAGCGTCATGCTCTTCTCAGAAAGAAAAGAGAAGCAGGTCAAAATTGATGTGATGATGGATGGAGCCCAACTCAGGTCGGTAGTGGAAGAAAGCCTGTTAGAGGCTGCAAAAGATGTTTTCAGCAGCTGAACAATTATTACATGCAGCCAGAGGGACAATGTTAGAATGGCTCAGTCAAAGTCCAGCTCAAAATCCATTTTAGACTTGAACGCTGAGGTTCCTTGATGCTCTCTGAACAATGTGATGAAGCTCTAGCTATTTTCCAAAGAAGAGTGGACCAAAAATTGATTCATAAAACACATTTCTCAAAATACTTTCTACAATTGCAACAAAAAGTGTCTCAAAAGACTCATACTTGACACATTTTTTTATTATTATTATTTCACATAAAATCCTGACAAACTACTTTAAAATTTGAGACTCTCTGGTGGGGCGACTGTAACAAGCTGTGCGCGTGCTGGGCGTGGCGTGGCGTGGAGGATTAATGAAGCGGTGGCTCATAAAGGAGATCCATCTGCAGCCAGACAGTCCTAATGAGCAACCGCATTCTCCACTTACGGCTTATGACATGCTGAGGAAGCAGGGCCGCTTTTGTTTTGAACGGCCTCGCCTTTAATGGTGACAGAGCGAACTTTTCAATCTACCAGAGTGCATGTGCCGTCAGTGTTATGAGCACACCACGGCAGCGTTTTGTCCCTCTCCGTAGAAAGCCCTTCTGATTCCTCTGATGTGCTGCAGGTGCAATGACAGATTATTTGGAGCTGTCCTGGAAAGGCTTTGGTGTTAAATCCAAAAATATGACGCAACGCTCAGAAAAGATGCACACCTTTGTAAAATCACAAAAATCTTACTAAAGTGGCATCTTTGAGTCAGCTAGTGTTGCAATTAAAAGGCAAGCTTTTCTTGAGGGCACCAGGTGGGTCAGTGGTAGAGCAGGTGCACCAAATACAGAGGCTACAGTCCTCAAAGCATTTGTTAGCCGGTTCAATTCCCAGCCTCGGACCATTTGCTTCCTCTGCTCTCTTTTTCATCTGCCAAAAAATAAAACCCTTTTCTATTA
Source organism: Poeciliopsis turneri (assembly GCA_922788865.1). Classification (NCBI taxonomy): domain Eukaryota; kingdom Metazoa; phylum Chordata; class Actinopteri; order Cyprinodontiformes; family Poeciliidae; genus Poeciliopsis; species Poeciliopsis turneri. The sequence continues at coordinate 352,930 of CAKLNU010000120.1, read as the reverse complement.
GAAAGTTTAATGAATGACGCTTTCAGTTGTGGCGAAGGCTGAAAGATGCTTGTCTTTGCCCCTTCTAAGTAAAACTGTTCAATCTCTCTCTCTCTCTACAAAGTTTAGCGAAAACCAGCTCCCTCATTGTTGTATTCATTATGCATAAGAAACACGTTGAGGAGGTTTTAATCATTTTTTTCCATCAAAATATAAGAACCAGAACAAAGGAGCTGCCAATCCACATATTCAGAAAAATAATGTAGTTTTAACAAATGCTGTTTACCGTCTGCTCCGAAGCAGACGGTAAACAGTTCATGGTTGAGCATTTAATCAGTTTGCTGGGCGGTGGGTCAGGTGGGGGTTCTGGAGCATCAGCTGCGAGGAGACGGGGAGCACTGGCTCAGCTGGCGGGGGTAAACAGTTCAAAGTGACAAGCTGAACGAGCTCAGAGAGTCCACCTGACCCCATACTCACGCACCACGACCGGCGCCGCACACATTGTTCGAGCGCATTAAAGTCTGGTCACAAGCCGAGGTCCAGCAGCAGCGGCGTCGGTCCATATGTAGCTTAGCTCATGATCTGAACTGTGTGTGAAGTTGACACTCCATTTGGCATGACTGTGTGTTTGTCTGCATGTGGGGAGGATACGAAGGCCAGTGAAGGCATCGCATCGATGGAGTGGCGATCTTTCTCTATGGAGAAAAAGAGACCTGACCGGACAAGTCAGACGGCTAAAAGGGTCCATCACAGAAAGAAGACACTTTGGGAGAGCTGTGCATTGTCTGTGACCCTGACAAAAAAGGTCTGTTTAGATTGAAAAAAAAGAAAAAAAAGAAAGAATTTTACAAATGAGGTCAAAATGTTTTGACTACATTGTAAGTGTGCTAATGCTACAAGCTAATTGAAAGAATAGACTTTGAAATACTGTATTTAGTTTCTAAATAATTTAACCGCTTAGCATCACAATATATTAAAGATCTGCTGTTGTTGCATCAACCTTCCAGACCTCTTCTGGTTCTGGTCTGCTCTGCATCCCCAGAACCAAACATGAATTAGCAGCGTTCAGCTTCTATGCACCACAAATCTGGAACAAACATTCAGAAAACTGCAAAACAACTGAAACCCTGAGCTCCTTTAAATCTAGACTAAAATGCCACCTGTTCAGAGCTGCTTTTGAACCATAATAAATAAATATTTTATTACTTTGGATTCTTACGTTTTTATGACGTAAAGCACTTTGTTGCTGAAATGTGCCTTATTAATAAACTTCATTAACTGATTAGATAGTGAAATAATGACTGCCATTTGAAAACGCTTGATTTTCAGGTGGTAGAGTAACAGCTAGAAAACATTTTGAATCGCGTTGCTGCAGTTTTTACATGTTTGACCATGCGGCCAGACTCCTTTTGAAATCTCTTCGTATTTCCCGTTCATAATTTTTCTGTAAAATGAAACACAAACATCGGAGTGATCTGCTCCTGGCTGTGAACCCCTTTTACCAGAACTGAAAGGTAGAATAATAATTCCTCGAAAGCGGTGACTGAACTAAAACATTTCGCTGTAGAGAAACTGTCGCATTTTCAGAGGACATATCTGATTCCTGCAACGGAAGAGGCAACGTATTAATGGTGGGATAAAACCCGTGACAAATGAGCCAACGTGCGACACACCGCAGGTGAAACACTCGAATACAAACAGCATTTTACATTTCTTTGAAATAAAGCGATCAAACTCTTCATCGTTCTTCTGCGCTCAAAGACGTCTTGGCAAGAAGAAAGCAGACAGAGTGACAGCTCAACAGATGAGCTACCTATGTCTAATCTTCTTCTGAAAGAGCTTCACTGGAACGGCTCGGAGCGGCGAGGGCCAGACAAAGAAAAAATTGGGGCATTCTGTATAGTAAATGCCTCACAGGGCGTCTTTAGTCTGCTTTGTGATGAGAGTTTGACAGCTGAGCGGACTGAGAAAGAGACCCAACGAGTAAAGCCCAATCAGCCGGGATATGACTTGATGCGCTCCTCTCATGGCTCTGGTTTCTTTACTGAGTAAATCAATAAAATATAATTTTACGACTGTAATGAGGTTGTGTCCGTCTGCAGGTAAAAGGACATGATCGCGAAACAACGTAGAGAGACGTGAATCCGCACAGGAGGCTTGTCTTCCCAAAGGGAAGCCAATCATGCCATTTCTTCTTCTGCTGTATGCATTGTTTAGGATGCAGCTGCCACGAATTACAGGGATTAGAAATGCTGTTACTAGGCAACCATTCGCAATGAAAATGTTTCAATTAAGACTCTTTAAAAAACAAATAACTGTAAAGAATTTTAGGACAAAATGTCATAGCAACATATTTAAAGTAGAAATTGTGGAGTATTACAAGAATGTTGAGTAAAGGGGATTTCTTATTTTCAGGATGCTAAAATTAGTGTGTAAGCTAAAATTTGCCAAAATGTCTGGGGTACAGCTAGCGTGTTGACTTCCTTCAGTCAGTGTACTACACAAAATAGCTAAAAAGCTTATTTGAGGGAAAAGGCCACTGCTAATGTGGCCTTTTGTTTGTGATAATGTTTGAGCTAATGTTAATGCATTGCCTTCTGATCTTTACTTTTGCAAAAGTTAAAACCTGATTTTCACTTCCTGGCACTTGGTTACCATGAAAACAAACAGAAAAAAGAAACGCTCATCTGTTAACACAAACTTAATCATTGTTTGTTAAACACAAGGTGCTTTGAAATTCTGCTTTTCTGCTTAGACACAGGAAATATACAGTGTGTAAATTTAGCAAAGGTAAAAAAAAACAATCATACGTTTACTTTGTGGCACTTGGTTATCAGAAAACGTGCTCATCTCTTAGCAACAGTGCAGTTGGTGAATTTTTCAGAAAAGGGAAAACATTTTTGTCATTTGTAAATATATTATAAAACAGACATTGGACACAAAAGTAAAAATGTGATTTATACTTTGTGGCAGTTTGTTACCAGAAAAACAAAACGCTCCTCTCTTGACACCAACTCATTCATTGTTTGTTAAGCATAAGGTGTTTTAAAATATTGCTTTTCTGCTTAGACACAAGAAATTAACAGTTGGTAAATTTTGCAAAAGTAAAAATCAGATGTTCACTTTGTGGCACTTTGTTACCAGAAAACGGGCTCATCTCTTAGCAACAGTTTAACAACAAATATTGTTATTGTTAAAAAAAAAAAACAAGATTTTTTTTTTTTTTTGGTTTGCAAGGCATTTCACTGCTCTCCTGTGCATTGCTATGGCAGGACCAAATAATTAGATTTTTAAATGTTTAGCACTGTAGTTCAGACTGACAAAGGCTTTATTTATCATAATTAGGTAAAAAGATTAACTTTGCTGTGCAGAAGTGCAGTTACAGGTAAGGAACAAATAATCAATTTTTATTGCTCATAATGAGGTCAAACTGAAAAAATTTAAAAAGCCAACCTTTAATTTGAGTAAATAAAGATGCATAAAATTGTTTTTTTTATTTATTTATATTTTTTTGCAAAATCACCATGTCTCCCAGCTCCTATGAAACAAGTCTACGTTTTTGTATTGATGTATCGAAGGCTTTATTGCCAGTCCGCCTCGTTTTTCTGTTTCAAAGCGCTATAAACACGATTTGTCAACAGGGGCCCATTTTTCTTGGACACTTTCGAAAACAGAGAAGGCGAGAAACACTCCATTACACAAAGGCAGATGTGCATTAATCATCATAAGTCAAGAAACGCTCACAAGAGAACAGAGATGTGACTAAACTTCCCCGGTTGCAGTGATATGTAAAAGGCTAAAACAAATTAATCTGTGAAAAATCTAAATGAGGACTTAAGCTTATCTCTCTTTTTGTCAATTCTGTACAATCACAATGACGGGCAGGCAGGTGAGGTCAGACTAGTAATGTTAAATATATTTATTTTTTTATTGTAAATCTGTTGTCACACATAACCTGATGAGACAAAGTCACGGTTTGCAAATAAAAGAGACAGATTGAAACATTGTGCTCTTTAGCTGCATTTTTTCTCTCTTAGTAAATAGCTTTTCTTAGCTTTTCTGAAAGGTTCATAACATTAAATGCGGTAAATGTAGTAATGTAAGAGTCGTTTCACACATAAAAATTTGATGGATGGGATTTCTAAAGGAAATAAAAGACAAAAAAAAAAAAACATTTTCAAGCTGCTTCTGATCTTACAGCTGTGCTGATTTTAAGGGACACCCAGCTGTCTATGATTTTCACTGCTGTAACACTGTAGTTAGACCGTAATCATTCCCTGTAATGATCCACTAAAAGCAGTGTGTCTAAAGAAAAGTCACTGGACCAACAAATTATAATTACTTATTTCTAACAGGCGGCTCTGCTCTTAAATAAACCCCTGCGCAACTTTGATCATAAAGTCGCAGTTGCAGTTAAGTGTCTTGTTTCCTTCAAGAAATAGTTTCAAGTTTGCAAAGTGGAACGAAGGCTAAAGAGCAAATAAGCATGTTTTACCCTAGTCGGCCTCAAATCATCCTATAATCCATAAAATTACACCTGTCACTAGAAAGTTAGATTTATTAAAACTACTTCCTGATCCGGGGAGGAAAAATAAACCATTAAAACACACAAAGGCCTTCAATCAACACTTAATTAACGCAGCAACCTTTCCCTCGTGCTGGCAATCACGTTCCCTATCTGCCAGATTAGTTTAAAGTCGTGAATGCAGATTGGAAACGGCCCGAGAGGCTCAGCAGTGTGACAAATATATAGGCAAATATAAACGAGAGCAGAGGAGGGGGCAGGACGGCAAGAGTAAGAGAGAGACGGGGAAAAAAATAAAATAAAATAGCGCAGAAGTCAACTTTCTGCTGCCCACAGTTCTGTCAAGTTAAGCGTGTCATTTCAGCAGAGGGGAACATCGCTTAGATAACGGTTCGCACAGTGTATTTCAGCGACTGTGTGTCCCTTACAAAATGGGAATCATCAGTGACAGCACAGATAGTTAAGAAAAAAAAAACATATATATATTTTTGGAGACAGCCTCACGGGGCCTTACAAAGGCATTTTTAAGACGCTGCTACCTTAAAGCGACCGTGACGCTACATTGGATGGAGCGCCATTCCTTATAGCAAAGTTCACTGCGATGCAAAATCTGAGCAGGATTAGTTTGAAGTGAAACTACTTTGTGCTGACCTTTGCTGATCGTAAGTGGACTCCTTTCTGAGGCAGTGGAGGGTTACCACGCGATGACCTTCGCTCCTCAAGTCCTGGCTGACGATCCACTGAGTGGGGTTGCTGGGACGCGCCCCGAGAAACGTCACTCCTTCTTTTAATTTCACCCTGTGAAGAAATAGTAAATAATAATTAAAAAGAACGATCAGTTATTTACATTACTGGATGTTTATGTGTGTTGCCGTTTTGGCATATAGTTGTCTTTTTTTGACTTTATATGCTCTACATATGAAGTTACTATTATTTCTATAACAGTAATATTGTGACAGTATTACAATAATAAACATGGGACTGCAAAGACAGACATTTTTGGAGGAAACTGAAGGTTTTATTGAAAATGTGGACAAGAAGTCTTTATTACAGTTGCTGTCTTTGTACTTTTCACTGTTAATGAACTAGATACTCATTGTAAGTTGCAGAAAAAAAGCAGAGAAGTCTGAAGACCACAAACTCTGGCTAAAAGTAATTTTTATATTCTAATGCAGATCCAGCTGCTGCTTTGAATAAGTCGGGGTCAGACCACTGGAAGTCTGAGAAGAAAGCAATACATTTTTTAAATCAATCCGGAAACAGACAGGAAGCCCATGAAGGGAAACCATAAGGGGAGTGATGTATTTTAATTTTTTTTTTTTTTTTTTTTTTTATGCCTGTTTAAAAGACAAGCTGACTGCTGGTTTTGATGAATAAAACTGCATCATGTCTGCCTCAAACAACATGGCATGAAATAATCAAAGTAAATAGCTATTTGATTCTGCAGCCTGCCATCTTTGGCGACTGTTTGTCATAAGATCAGGCTATATGTTGTAATTACAAGCCTGTTATGCTGCTGTCCTGCTTTCACCTCAAACAGTAATAGATTCTCTTTTGCAGTGTGAAAATGAAATTATGGAAATGTCGCTTTTTTATTCTGACTGATACATTTACAGCGTCTGAGGTGTCTTCAGCTCAGGGGAGTACAAAGGAGAGAACCGTCTTTGGGAGCAAATGAAAATGTGACATGGAAAATAATAGACCGAATGCACACAGTCTAATTTGAAGCTAAAAGCACCAACGTACGATGGATTGAAGCCATTGTTGCAAAACGTAGCACAGTGGAAGGCCTGTGTGATGCTAGCCAAGACTGACAGTGAAGTACAATGATTGAAGAGCAGACTAAATTATAACAGAAGGCCAAATCATTTTCCCCGTCCAATCCATACCAGGTTGGCAGATGAGACCAAAGACGGCGCTTCGCTTTCATCTTGAATTTGTTGCTGCCCTTTTTAGACGCAATTGCCTATCTGTCATCCTATGAATATATCTGCCCTCTCCAATCAAGCCCATTTCTTTGATGTGATACCTTGCGCTGTTGGGCTGCAGGTAGCATGTGAGAAATGAAAGTGGAATCTGTGATCAACACCAGATCTAAGGGTCACTTAAAAACTGTGTGTGTTATTTTTTTTTTCTTCCTCTGTTTTGTCGTATAATAATAATAATAAAAAAAACCAACAAAAAACATATTTTCATCCAACCTTAGCTGGTCAGAGATATAGTATGAGTAAAGTGTGCATATTGATTTGCCATTGTCATACTTTGATTAACTTACTGTGAACTGTCTGTTTTTGCCACCTAAGCAGATAACTGATCCCACATTAAAAGACAGAATAATTTTGACATCTAAACACATAATTGTCCTGCACAAGCATGTAACCTAAAGTCAGTCTCCTCTTCAGCCTGACTGGTTAACAGGATGACAATATAGCAAGCATAAACATAGGAGGTTTATTCAAAGAAGAAACACTGTTCTTTAGGTTTCCAGTGAAGTTAGGACTCCTCAAATACTTATTTCCCCAAAAATTAACCAAAAATTTGCAACGTAGATCCCATACATAGGGACTGAAAGTAAAAGTAAACAATTGGGACAATCTTGCAGTTTTCAGAACCATAACTTCAACTTTCTGACATGTTGAAATATGTCTGTGCAGTGCTGAATAAAATTATGCTTTTTTTTTTTTTTTGTGGCATTTTTCTTATTTTAATAGAAATAATAAGAATTCAAATAAATCAGATTTTCATTTGAGAAATTCTAGAAGAGGGATCAAAATTAGCAACATAAATTATTTACTTGAAGTTATAATTTCTTTCCAAATATCATATTTAATGTTCCAAACAAAGTAAACGTGGAGCAGGAATTCTGGCTGGTGGGATGTGTACAACTGGAGCAAACAAAAAGAAATAAAAATAAAACGCTCTGGTACAGTCCTCTCATGGTCCCAGTGGGGGAAGCAGGTTCTTTTATCAGGTTTTGTTCCACCTCAGTGGCCAGGATGTCTGTCGGCGGCTTGCAGTGTGCTCCCAAAATGTTTTAAACACAGCTGAGTCTCAAAAGGCAGCCAGTCGTTACTCCACAGTCCATAATACGTCCACAGAGCATTTGGTGCAGGTAGGTTGAAGTGTCTTTTATTGACTAAATGGTCAATTTAGCCTTGTAACCTGTAAGCGTCGGACGTTCCTGCAGGTGAGACAGCAGGCAAACAGTCCCAGTCCCAATCAGACGGATGTGGAAACAATCCACAATCGATCAACTGCTGCTCCATTTTGATGGACTCAGGAATAAAACAAGTGAGTACATACGTGAGAAGGAGAAAGAAAATAAGCTGTCATTTTTAAAATTCCCCTTCCCAAAATCAGTGCTTTACAGAACAGGCAGTTGCTACATTTACTCATGCAGGATGTGTGTCAACCAGCTTTACACATTAACTAAAATTATCTCTGTACTTTGACTGGGCCATTCTGAAATTTGAAGCTGTTTTACTATAGATCTGTCTGTATGTTTAAGATTCATACTATGCTGATGGTGAACTTCCACCTCAGTTTCTACTCCATTGAAGCCTGTTTTTGTTTGTTTTTTTTTTCATCCGGGACGGGGCGGTTTTTAGCTCCGTCCATCTTCCCATCGACCATTTTCTGTCTCCAGGCCGAGGAAAAGCATCCGATACGCCATTTTCTTACAGAAATGACTCTTTTTGTCACTGCTCAATAGAGGCCAAATTGTGGAACGTATAACCAACAGTTTTGCTGTCAACATATTCAATCCCAGCATTATCCACGGATAGTGTTTTATTCTTTGGTCTTCATGATGCTGCTTTTTCACTAATGTCCTCTAAAAACAAACAAACAAAAAAAGCCCAACAGAACAGCGGTATTTAATGCTGGTTCACTGGATTCTGTCGGCCATTATCAGAGGAAACAGAGCTGACTGCTTCGCTTTTAAAAACTCTCAACCTTTGTTTCCACTTTATAGTTGTGCGATGCTTTGTACTGTTGTTTCAAATAAAATACCCTTTTTAAAGTGTGTCAAAATGTCTCAGACTGGGAAAAAGTCCTAAACTATTGCAAGGCACTCTGCAGCGGCTAATAGGTGGTCAGGCTTTACTGTGCGCAGTGTGTAATTTGTAACTTTGTACAGTTTTTTTTTTTTTTGTAAAGGAAGGTGGAACATCAAGACCTGAATCAGCCCTGAAAAACAAAAATAGTCATCTTTAGGAACAATTTCTAAACGCCTTAAGGTGTCGTGTTGATCGGCTTGATCATTTTGACTCAAGTATAAACGCCAAGGGAAAGTCCAGCCAGGAAGCAGATGGGTTTTGTGTAAATCAACCCTAAAACAAAAGCCAAAAGCCTCATTGAGATGATGGCTCAAGCTGGTGTCAGAATGCCACTATGCACAGTGAAACAAGTATCAAGATGGACTGAAATTACTCCAAAAGCAGTGTTTAGAAAAATTATCACGGTTTGCAAATGCAGGGAGGGAGAAAGATGTTAGATTTTGGAGACATGTCCTGTGGTCTGATGAAACTTAAGCTGAAGTGTTTGACCACAACGACTATTTTTAGATTTGAAGGAAAAAGAAATGGAGGAACAGGCACACAGTACAAAATAGGCAGTATTATGATATAACTGCATTGATGGATATGGAAGCATTGGTCGGGAAATTTAATATTGGGCTGGAACGGGTCTTTAAATGAACAATGAGCCAAATTATGCTACCAGATTTGTGACAAAGAGCAACAAAATCTACGTTTTGAAGTTCTAATGTTGATTTTGTGGAAAATTTAAGACGGGAAAGGCAGTTCTACCAGTTACAAAATAAATTTGTCAAATATTTGTATGATTCTGAAGAAAGATTAAATTATTCTAGATTTTGGTAGTGAGAATAAAAAAAGCCTGGGACATAAAATATCTTAGCCATAGAATGTAATGGATTAAATCAAGCAATGAACAAAATCCTGAATGGGAAAAAAACAAAACAAAACAAAAATCTGATCACTGCAAGGCTTTTTCTGGCATCACCTAAAAGAACTTGAGTGGAAATGTTAGCATTTGAAACTAGGTCAAAAAGCTTATTTCAAATTTTTCATGCAGTTTCATAAGACTTCTGCATATCGTAATACCAGTGAAAAGGTCATGCTGGGTTTCAAAGCAGCTGCACACAATAATCGTAATGGTGGCGTGTACTTCACACACTCCCCGACACATGTGGACAGGACGGTGTTTTCGTAGATGCTAAGTGTGTTACAGTGTCATGTGGCTCTCAGAAGAATTTTCCTGCAGAAATGAAGCAGAAAACACCATTCCAGGGCACCTGGGCTCTACGTACTGTCTAAACACGTCTCCTGGGGAGACATTGTGGCACAATCGTCACACTCTTTTGATTACCAAGTATTATATAACCAAAGTAGGCAAAGAGACAAACAGCCCTCAGAGGGAAAACAGTGAAGAGAGCAAAGAGACGGCAGTGTTTAGCTGACAGTTTAAAGTGACACAACACGCTGCTTTCAACACTGTCAGCAATCACAAGAGACCTTGACGAGCCTTCATTGGCATCACACTAAGTCTGAGCCGAAGTGAGCTGATGAAAAGAAAGAGCATCCAGGCAGTATATGGGGGAAATCACAGAGCACAAAGTGGCGCTTTCACACTTCAGAGGCATTCTGTGTCAACTTTACCCTTTCTTGGATGAATCCCACCGTAACCATTGAGATCTCTCGTTGCCGTTTCGGTTATTCTACCCTTCTCTCTCACCTCTCATTCTTCCTGAGATCTGATTGCGTGTTTGGAATTTCTCCGAAGCCTCTATAAAAGCGCCTGGCACTTGACGGCACAGTGCGGGAAATAAATGCCTCCGACGCGAAATCCAATAAGACGGAGGCCGCGTGACAATGGGAGTCCCCAGCCAGAGGCGTGCGGCCTGCCGCGGCAGGCTGCTTTGCAGTGACACCTGGGGTCTGTTTCCTCTCGGCCCTGGGTGCTCCTTGTTCACATGCATTACAACGTTACTCTGATTGTTCTCCCCCACCGAGTCCTTTGGAAACCACATGCTTTCAAAACGAGTGTCTCCACAAGGAGGATTCTGTGTTGTTGTACCATCCCGCCTACATAAACTGTGTGCAGGGAATGCAGCGGCTCAGCAGGGAAGACGAAGAGGAGCGAGGCAGCGTGAATGACAGAGACAGCAGGACAACGACGCTTTGTGATGGGTTGCGGCTGATGCCTAATGGAATAGGTTAAAAGACTGCAGTCGTCTGCGACTGCACTGATTTGAGTTACCGATTCTGTAGGAGAAGACAACGGAATGAACTCCCATGTATCAAGTCGTAAAATGAAAAATAAAAAAATATAAAAAGTGGCATATTCACTGAAACACCTACACTCCGGTCCCAAAGAGAAACGGGAAAGCATAACTTGCTATTCTCAAAATACACGATAAGTTACAAAACCTTTGTAAAGTTTTAAAAATTCTAATAAGGGAAGAATCTGAAGTGTCTGCTCCTGAATTAGTACTTGCTCTTCTGCACTGCCTTGCAAAATGCACTCCTAAGTCTAAACTTTTTTCTTATATTTTGTCACATTATCGCCACAAACCAGTAACTTCAAAGTATTTATTGGGGTTTTATGTGACAGACGAACGTAAAGTTGCATATATATGCAGAGTGGAAGAGTTTGAAATAGGGCTGGGTTGTAAAAAGAGCATCCCGAGCTTTGAAAATCTCACAGAGCACCGTTCCGTCACCCGAAAAGTGAAAGTATCACAGAACTTCAAAACCGAGCAAAAACTCAAACTGCTGATGTGACAGAACTCCACAAAACTGACCAAAAGAAAACCTTTTAGAGGCTACAAATTACTAGAGCAGGTGGATGTTCACCTTCCAAAAGTACAACAGGAGTGCTTTGATCAAAGTTAATGCCTAGGCCTAAATCCCACTGAAAATCTGTGGCACGACTTGGAAATTGATATGAAATAATGCCTTTGACTCTAGCTCACACTATTTTTGCAAAATAAAAATTGTGCATATGAATTTTCACTCTTTATATGCTTTATATACTTCTAGCTAGTTCGAACAACCTTGCACGACACACTTTTCATGTTTTCTTATTTAATAAAAAAATTAAATAAAAAACATGCATTATTTTTTCCATTCCACTTCAAAATGATGAGCAACGTTGCATTCAATGTCAGAGGAACAGGAAATCACATCAAAACAGCACAAATTCAGGTTGTAATGTGACAAATTGATAAATTATTTTGTCACATTACAAGTAAATTGTAATGTGACAGGAAGGCATTGTACCTTTTAGCACCTTTTAAGCCATGATAGATAATAAAAATGAATTTGGACTAACGTTTTAAAATATTTGCAAAAAACATTTGCAACATCTGGATGAAACAACTGAGATATGATGTGCAATGTTAATATCGAGAAGGGTAGAAATGCAATATTTCTTTGCTGGTGTTGCTCTGGTTTAATAAATGCACACATTAAAGGCCAACATTACATTTAGCTCCTTAGAAGATGTTCCACTGCTGCAAACGCCCCGGCTCAAGATAAAAGTCCCTTACTGGGGCTCACTCAAATTATGCTAATCTAGCTGTTTAGTGCAACATTTTTAAACTTTTCTCTCTTCTTTCTGAAAGCACCAATTTTGAACTCGGTGTCATCAGATGCGCCTGTAAGGAAAAAAAGAGGTGAGAGAGCCAAGATATGAGTTTTGCTAAGTCAGCTTAAGCTTAATTCTACTCCTCTATAAAAATCCCGGGGGGATTGATTGGATGAAAAGGATCTTAGGTTGCAAGAACCGGAAGATTAGAGATTGTTTTGTCCTCTGCTGTGTCTCAGCTTGACCACGGCTGGCCTAAGGTCAAAGCCCGAGTGTCACGGCATTAACGAGCCGCTGACAAAACTGCAGACTTCAGTTAGTTTTCTGACGTTTTTCCTTTGAATCAGAATGATTAAAGAGTGTCAGTAAGGCCAAAAAGTGCCATAAAGTACACCCATGGGGAACTTTTTGAAATTTTGCCACATTACGACCACAAACTTAAATGGATTTTAGTGGGATTTCAAGCGATGGACCAACATGGAGTAGTTCAGGATTTCCAAGATGAATAAAAAGAGTATATGGTTTCTTTTTTGTAAAAGCCGAAATGTTTCACACAACCTTCAGTCTTTGACTTTTTGCAATGCTGCACAAAAATCTGATTTTGAACTCTTCCCTATCGCAGATGGAATCATCTGCAACACAGACTGCTTATTGCTTTATTTTACATCCCAGGGCTCAACAGAACAGCTGGATTTATACCGAGATTAAATTACAAGTTCTATTCACATATAGAAACACATAGATTATAAAGAACAAAGAAGTTAAGTAAAGAAACAAGATGAGTGTCAGAATCAAAATGTGAAGCCCAAACTTAGAAAGTTTTAATTTCAACCACGTGACAACACATTCGAGAATAAACATTGACAGGCCAGAGAAAGGCCAAAGTTGATTTATAAAACTCATGAAGATTCATTAAAATCTGTGATATGAGCATGAATCTGAGACTGGCAGACTGTCTGCTGGCTGTCAGCAAGGCCACTTCAACAAATTATTCCTCACCGTCTTAGCCTCACATCAGCCTTTTCTTCTCGCATGAATAATTCATCCGCTTTCTCTTTTTAGCCATCCCAATGTCAAATTGAGTGAACGGTGGGAAAAAAAAAATAAAAAATAGAGAGAGAGAAATTCCACCTATAACAAAAACAAATATTAGCATCTATCCAAAAAGCATAGATTGGAATATTTGAGCTCTTTATGCAGAGTGACAGAGCTGTTGCAGAAAGTGCGGCAGCTTGCCAACAAGAATCTAAAACAATGCGAAACGTTAGACCATTACGCGCCTTCTGTTTGTGTCGATGGGGGAGCCGCTAAGTGCTGGTAGCACGTTCCACAATAGCGTTTTACCCACATGCCAGGAGACAGATTTCACTGGTCTCTCATTTCTGAATCGCACAGCAGAGATTATAGGAGCGCCCACTGTTTTGCTGAGAGACCATAAAAGAGAGGCAGAAAGCATTAGGATTGGAGATCTGTTTGCCAATTACTTTGCCTTTTGTGAAGACACGGTGTGAGCAAAGAGAGGGGAACATCTAAAATCCCATATGAAGAATTCATGTGATTGCTATCATGGAGCGAGGTTTAGTGGTATCCTCGCAGAATGTGTCCACCTAATTGGATTTTCACAACATTCAAGTGCGCAGCAAGAGAGAAAACATCGTGCTGGGGGGAAAACATCAGAGGAGAGAGATGGAAATTACCGGGCCAAGTGTTCTTCTAAAGACGTTTTACTTTCATATTTATCCTTCTCAGACTTCCCTTGTTCTGTTTCTTCAAAAGGAAAAGGGCTTCGTTTTAAGGAGAATCAAGTTTATGCACTTGGATCGAGCAGCGTGTCGTTGGATTGTATATTTTTAGGATGTGTTTAAGAGAGCAGGTGATCGAGCCCATAAAAGCCGCTCATCGTTTGTTCTCATTTGGTTGATGTCAGTTGACAAAGTTTGTTGCTGGAGTCGACATGATTCACGTTTTGGACACATTTGACGAGAAAACAGCATTTCCACTGGGCCCCTTTGCAACAAAGTTATTTTAAGTGCTTATTTGATCCTGTTAGTAATTGTTCATCGTTGGGTGAAGCAGCCAAACTAAATGTGGCGTGTATTTAACTTTTCGAAGGAATCTACTTGATCAGATCCAGGATCCGACATGGATTCCAGCTCATCATTGGGTTGATGAGCTGGAATCAACCCAATGATGAGCCTGCAACATTTAATACTTCTTTATTTAAAAAATATGTTTGTCTAAAAAGCCAGATTGACTTTTAAAAGCATAAAAAGGATACAACATCTTAGAGGGTGAATACTATGTAAGATTACAGTTGAGAGAATCAGTATCAATCAGAGATTTTCTATTTTGAGTATCTTTATAGTCGCTAATGCAACATCGGAGTCAAACATATCAGTAAATGTTTGCATAAATCACTCTGAATATGAAAAGCAGCATCAACAGACATTTAAATGTGAGTATCAGGTCTGGAGCTTTAAATACCAGGTCACAGCATCCTCACTGTCAAATTGTGCTTTTAGCATTCTAAGAACTGCACTCATTTGGAAGCAACCTGCGATGAGCGTTTGACCATATTTCCACTCCTACATCACCTCTACTCTGCAAATGTAAAGTGACTGCTTGATATTTCCACTGTGTCTTGTATGGAGGCAAGCAGCAAGGCCCAGACTAATCTGCAGATGAATGCGTGCGCAGTGCAGGTAAACAACATTTTTTAGATGTGTTTCTTTTTCATTTTGAGCACAAATGCTGTCAAAAATCTTTCCACGCTCTGGAGAATCTTCCAGTGCAAACAAACGCATATCTGTACATGCCAGTGAACGAACAGCCACATATGTGCAGTCGGTGCATGTGTGCGCCTAAACAGAAACAACACCCTCAATAGCAGCACATTATAAAGAGATAATGTCACAATGTTGCCTGGGGAAGAAAAAATAAGCCGTACCGTTTTCATCTCCCTTGTCCTTTTTTTTTTTTTAAACTCTCATTTTTATTTTCAGTTTTAAGAAAAGACATAAAGAACCCTGTGCCCAGAGGAAACGTGCTGCAAATGGGGATCCATCCTGCAGGCTCCAGCTCAGCTGCCAGCACACCGATGTCTCATCGATGAGTTCATGCGGTTATCATGCTGGGGAGAGTCAAAGGGTGTGTGAGGTAACCTCGGAAGATCTGGTACATATTCCTCTCTATGCTAACCCATGTGCTCAAGCAGTTTTGCAAGCAAATGTAACCAACGTGGCTTTCACAAGAAATGTGCAAAATTAAAATGCAGCAACAGAACATGAGAGAAATAAAAAGCGTTTCAAAGCCTTTTGCTGCACCAGCAATCAGAAACTCCAATCCTCAACTGCAACTGGTATGCTACTGAGAATATGTTTGGAAACTACACTTTATCAAACACACACTAAAAACTATGTAACCTTTTCTTCAAACCTAACAGCTGTACTCTACTTTGTGTTGACACGTCGTGGTTGTTGGACGTGGCTGTTGACATCTAAACCCGTTTCTTCCGATACAACATGAGATAGACCGAGGACGCTTGGTCCTCGTGCTTAGCATTCAGCCTGGTGTTTCTTAACCTTCCTTCAACCCCCCCCCCAAAAACGGATTATTTACAACACCCTGGCTTCCTGTCTGCTCTCCTATATCCCTTCAACCCCCACCCCACCTCCACGTCTTCCCCTCCCAAAGGGGCTCCGGGGAGTTGGTAAAAGATAAGCTTTGTGTCATGGCAGAGGCAACTGACACCGCTTCAACAACATGAGGATTTAGGGCCGCGAGCATGAGAACTAATACGCCGCACGTGCGGGGAATCTCCGATGTACGCCCGCACCCATCCGCTCGTGTATACCCAAGCGGGGATGGAGGAAGCGCACGAGGTGCCGCGAAAAAACACGAACGCTCATGCTCGTGCGGGCACATTCACTCTGGGTGAAACGTGCGTAACAGAGGCACCCGGGAGTTTGCATGAAGACACAACGAAAACACCCCCCACGGCCTCCTCTGGCATGCCTCGCTCCACTGCTCACAAAATTGCTTTTAATTGGTGTAGGAGAATAAATCAATGGAAATCATGTTTGGAATGCTGGTGATGGGAATGAGGAAGAAAAGAGGGGGAAAACAAAAAACAAAAAGCAGAGAGCAACAACTTGCTGCCAGATCATCAGACGAGGTCGCTCCTGAAATAGGAAAGAAAGGACCGATCCTGAACTGTAGCTGCACAAACGCATGCTAAGGGCATACTTTAGATCTCAGCAGACCAGAAGACAACCCCAACAAAGAGAGTAAATAAGCCCAATAAGTCATAGAGAATCCTCAGGGAGGCGAGGGGGCCCCGGGGCGCTCCGTGATTCATCCCTCACCCGTTCGCCCCGCAAGATGCTTTGATGAAAATTAGCTGTCAGTCTAAGGCACTCATCTGATCGACACAACTTCATCCGCAGCTCACTGACCTTTACGGAGAGAGCAGAGGAAGCACGGCCGCCCGCCCCGCGCCCAGATCAACACAGTGAGGGATGAAACAATAACAACCTCAGACGCTCAAGAAGATGACACAGCACGGAGCTCGACTTCCTGCCGAAAGACATGACTGGAGCAGGAAGGGTCGAGGTGTACGGGACGGAGCTGTCTGCATGCGGTGCATGTGATTGTGTCTCAGGATGCGGGTGTGTTGATGTTTAAAAGGTAAAAAAGAAAAAAAAAACACATCAAATGACATGAGGGAGATAAAAATCCCAGACCAGAGACCAGTGGGATGCTGCTTTACAGACAAATCAAATAAATCAAATCAAACTTGACGAACGGAGCACAATCTCCTGTGCGCGGCGTCTTGTTATCAAATGCTCACAAAATGAAAATTGCTTCTCTTCTCTCCAGCTACTCCGGTGGAGTTCATATGCTTTAAAATATTCAATTTTCAGGCTCACCAGGTAAAATCCATTAAAGCCAGCCAGTAATGTCAATTGAATTAGAGCTGCTCCATATAAAGCGTGGGATCTCCCCGTTCTGTTAGCTGAATGGCTCTGCTGGCACCTTGTTTGGTAGCACAAGGCAAATGGGATTAGGAGGAGACGCCGGCTGCTAATGTAACAACATAATTCTTTAAATCATACAAAACTACAGCGAGACACAAAGAGGCCAACGCGGCTCAGAAGGAGGCATTATGGTCTATTAAAAACCCCAAATCCACTCTGCATAAGTGGCTCTGACTCAGTGGCCTAACTAGGTGATGTTTACATACAGGCAAAGTTTAATATAGTAGTTGAATATAATAATTTAAGCAATGTCTGGCTCATTTTCCGCCTGCTGTCACGCTCTGTGTGTTGCAAGATGTTTGGCGAGTGCGCCGAATAGAGGATTTAATATATACGGAGATAGCTTTTTTTTTTTTTTTTAACTGCTGCTCAGTAGTAAAATGCTAAAAATTCACAAGGACAGTGAAATTGGTCCTGAGCAATAAGGTGGAGGTGTTAAAAACCAAAGTGCTCTGCAGAACTCAGAGGAAATGCAGAGCTCACCGATTAACAAGTTTCCAGAATTCCCTGATTATCTTTCCTTCTCGGAAAAATACCACTATAAAGTCAACATCAGCAGAGGTTTGTGTTTTTTTTTATGGGTAAAGTGGATGCTCCACCAATAAAAATCCTTTTTGTAACACAGGTAAATTATTTATTATGGCTACCAGCGTTGTGCTTTTCCTTATCGTCACTTCACTATCAATAGATAGGACTAGAAATCCATCCTCAGAAGGACGAGCCCACACAGCAAGTGTGTGTGAAGTGTGTGTCAGCCCACACACTAGCAAACACACTCCCATTTCCTTGTAATTTAATTTCTAAACACCCTTTCATTACCCTGGTTATTTTCCCAGTGCATTTTGACTGCCGTGCAATAAACTGTGCTGTTTATGTAACGTCAACACCGACTATGATTGCTGCACGGTGCTGAGGAAACAAAGCTCCTTTTTCTTTTCTAGAGTTTAGTTGTTTCACTTCAATCTTCTTACTTCAAGTGTAAAGAAGGTCACATTAACTAAAACATAAAGCAAAAATGCAGTTTGTGGTGCTGCTTTAAAGACAATGATAAAAATAGGTTAAAAGGTCAAACACATCCGCAAACGTCCTGAAATCAAACAATGGCGTACCTCATAAACTTGTGACTCAAACTGTGATTTAGAGTCAAAATAAAAGTGTTTCAGCATTGAATCAGAAGCTGATTAATGAGTAGCCGACCACAGTGTACAGACCTAGTTATATTAGCAAAATTTAATCCAATAGTTTCATTTATGTTGAGTCATCCCCACTGCTAAAATGATTCTCATGTATTTAGCCCCAACTTCAAACTCCTCTTCTATTTTTTTTTTTTTTTTTGCAGTCTGTTCGCCTCTCTTGAGACGGGTTTTCAACTTTGACATCCAAGTTGTGATCAATGCTGGATTTGTATCACCAACAACTCGCTGACCTTTCGTACAGTAATAAGAAGTGAAGGAGCACCTCTCCCGCCGCCGCCGCGCCACAGCTGCATGCGATGTCTGCGATGCCATTTTAATCACCCTGCTCTTCGTGGAGGGCGGTTCTTAATGCCAAAATTACCGCCGGGTGTGCCGATCTCCATTACAGTACTCCAAGGTCTACCAAGGAGCTGATTGTAGTCACAGCTGGTGTTGCCCTTGGACCCCCGCCCACCCAGGACAATGAATTATTCAATTGTGACAGAGTGACGCCACCTATTACATGCCAGGTGATGCTGTAAGCAAAGTGAAGCAGACGCTGCGTTGCCCTTGTGCCGTATATAAATGTCCGCCCCTGCAGAGGTCAACTGATCCTTTGGGTGCTCTTTCTCGCAGCCAAAGCCTCTTCTGGATTCTTACTCTTAGCATGCAAAACAACAACACCAGCATGCGCACAATTGACGGCGCGGCGGCGTGCAGAACCTGAAGCTCGGCAGCATTTTCCTCCGCACTCGCTTTGTGCGACCTGACTGAAGCGTGACAGCTCTTCAAAGAAGCCGCCAAGGAAAAGGTAATCATATTTAACAGGTTTTAGAATATCTTGAAAAGAAACATCTTACCTCAAGCTTTTAAAGTCTTACTTATCAAACATAAAAGCCTGTCAAAATCAAAGAGCAAGGCTGTTTTTTCAGGAAATTCCATAAAAGAGGAAAACGCTAATTTCATTTCCGACGCCGGCATCAGCCGCCACCGTGGCAACCAGAAGCTCGTTGGAGTTCAGAAATGAACCTGTTTTTTGCTTTCTTCTTCTGGAACATCAGATGGCCTTTAACTGGGATTCTGCGATCAGTACTAGCGACTCGTCATCTCGTCATTAGACGAGATAAAGAAGCCGAGGTTTGTTTGAGCAATCAGAAGGACGAATACAAAACTCAAAGAAATGGCTTATTAAGCCGACCATGTTGCTAAGCTAACAATATGCCAGATAAATATATTTATGAAAAGGTGATATTCACCTGGAAAACAAAGTATTCAACAAATGAAATTAGCACAGCATTGAGGTATTTTGCCAGTTAGAGCAGAACTTTCAGTCTGTTAAAGATGCAAACAAATGCACCAAAACACAGCGCCAGTCATTTTATTTGCTTATGCTTGCTATTGATTTCACCACTAACAATAGAGTGTGAGCTCATTTTGATCGATATAGGCTACGACCGTGTCATTACAATTTAAAACACCACTTAAATACTGCAACAGACAAACCATATTTCTGCTCATTAATGTCCATCATCACAGCAGTGTCCCTCTGCAGCAGAAGTGTCCAACTCCATCCAAAAAAAAGTGCAAAGAAGATGTCAGAAGTGTTGACATGGTTTTCTCGTGCCTCAGCCCTCCAGAGCAGAGGTCAGCCAACTTTACAACCCGACGAGGCATTTTTGCCTTTGGCCTGGCTAAGCATGAATTATTTAGTCACTGAACCAGCACAACTCTTTGAGACAAAATATGTTGTTAGTACAATACCTACTAATTTGAGACACAGCTGTTTTCATTTTTAATGTATTTTACTCGATGAGACATTACATTTTTCATGGAAAATGAAAATCGATTCGATAGTTGTTCAGTTATTCAGATGCACTGACAAGGCAGCATTAGCACATGCAAATTTGTGAATGTTGATTGGTTAAGAAAACAGCAAGCAGTGATTCAGGACAAAACTGTCCGTGAGAATCCGTTCATATAGGCAGAATGGTGTGACATCCTTCAGTTTAAGTTTTTATACATGGCTAAGATGCGCTCCACCAGCAGAAGTATTTAGACTCGTTCCTTTCAGATCATGTCTTCATTTTTCTACAAACTCTCTTTGGAAAAAACTCTCCAGTCAAGGTAAGGTAGTGACTACTGATAAGTGCTTCGCGGAATCCTATTTCAAAGAAATCAAAGCCGCCCATTCACTTTTACCCTTTCCTCTTGTGCATGCACCCGGTTACACTTGCAGAACCTGAAATTACGTCTGCGCCGTTTTTTCAAACTGAATTAAACCGAAATGAGTTTGTGATGTTTAGCGTAGCTTCAGTGACTCTGCAATTACCAAGCAGGCAAACAAACAAGCAGCTCCTTGTATCAGTCTAAAAACAAATCCTTCATTCAATTAAGATTCTCCCAAAGAAAAAAGTTCCACCCAAATATTTATGTGGGAAAAGATGAAGTGGAGGAGGGCTGCGCTGCACTGCATCAGTTTTAGCTCAGTGTTCCTAATTAAAGACCAAGTGAGATTATGTGGACTTGATCAGCCGGGGACTTTCTAACGAAAAGGTCATGTGTGTGTGTTGTTGTTTTTTTTTCTTGTCTTTTTTTGGAATTTGTTTTGGGTTCGTTCCTCCATTTGCTCTTTCTCTCTAGAGACCTGGACACACTGTGCAGAGTCATTTCAGCAGCACATGGGGGACCTGGACTATTTTAATGATGTTGTTGACCGAGAGTCTGCATCTGATTGAGCAAGCAGGAAACAGCGGTTGGTTGTCCGTCTGCAGCCTGTTTTTACAGCACTCCCCCCAAATATAATCACATATTGGAGGTTAAATTGAACTATTACCATGCCTCACTTAAGGGGTGTTCATACTGCTTAGTTGTTTTCAAATTTTGGCATGTCTTGTATTGTGTTTTATGGAATACCGGCAAAAAACCCCCCAAACAATTCTGTAAAGTTATCCAGTCATTATGATTTTTAGATCAGGGATAAAGGTCTGAAGGGGTTTAATGCAGAGTAATCTCTAAATATTCCCGTGAGGAACTTGGTTAAAGGCCGTAAAGGTCCTAAAACTTTGCATTCTGTGTTTTGTCGCTGCCTTCAGTGTGGCTTAAAACACTCATCAGTCCTTTCTGGGTTTACTCTGAATGAACCGGTCCCTGACACCTGGAGTGAAATGTGGAAGAGGAGATTCAAGGTTATCCAGTGCTATCCAGTAAAATAACTTAGATTTTAAAAAGCAGGTAGTTTTCCATTCAAGACAAAAAAAAAAAAAAAATGAAGCGCTTATGAAAGCACATATTCAGTCTTTTATTGAACAGACATAATTTAAGGACATAAACCTATTTAATGGTTAATTAGTTAATTGACAAGAATGTCAAGGCCAACGTAAGGCTGACTGAATTTGACACCTTGTTCAAAGAAACGTGGGAGAGAAAAAGGAAAGGACAGCCAAGATTAATAACACTTTTAATAGCCCTCCATCTCTTTCCTAATTTTTCTCATCTATCCTCCCCGATTGTGGATCCGGTTGCCTTTCGCTCTGACACTCTATTGTCATTTCAATGTGTTATCTGTGGGCAACCTTGAGTTGATTCACTGTAGGTATTTTAAGCAAGAATGCCCACAAACACACGCAAACACACTTACCCAGGGTGTCCAATCACTACAAAATGCACATTATTTGCAGCACGCCTCATTTCACCTTAGCTAAGGCCATTTACTCCGAATACAGACTGAGTTAATGAGACAGCTGCAATTAATTCCACTTGTTTACAAAGTGAGGGGGTTGAGGTGGATGAAGACTCTGTGAGGAAGGTTCACAGAAACTGTCCGAAGGAGGCTGGGTCTTCTTGAGGCATGTGTGCAAAAGAATGAATTGACACTTCAAATCAACCACACTGAAATTAGAGGTGAGACTTTTGAACATGCTACAGTTGTCAAGTTAAGGGTTTAATAAAGTTTGAGAAACACGAGACAAAAGAATTCATTCACACAGTTCCTTCAGTTTAAAGTGCTTTTACAAAGATAGCAAAGCACCCGAGTGAGCGGGGCTTATCTGTAACGAAGATACACCGACGCTGTGCGTCAAATTTGGAAATATTTGAAGATATTCCCAGGCATGAAACACATTCACTGTCAGGATGTGGAAAAACAGAAGAGCGCTCCCAATCACGTCTCTTAGTGACGCCATCTAAAAGGTTTATTTAGACTTAATTCATTCTCCCAAATTTTTAATCTTCTCTCTATTTTTATTAAGTTCTTTATATATATATATTTTTTTTTTTTTACTGGCTTGCTGGAGGCTCTTTTGTTGAAAAGAAAAAAAAAAAAACATAAATCAATTTTTCCCTTTATTTAAGCAGGTAAAACCCCATTGAGATCCAGGTCTTATTTTCAAGAGGGACCTGAGCAGAAATCTGAAAATGAACTGATAAAAAGCACAAACTGGTGCTTCAAGCAACGTCATGACTCACCTACAATATTAGTCCTCTGATTATTGCACAATTGCATGCTAATAGTTAATCATGCAAATTATACAATGGTATCATTTCACAACTTTAGGCTAGTTTTAGGACAGTCAGAAGCTGCTTTTCTTTCTGAGGACTTAGGAACGCTGGCAGTCTTGTTTTAGTCGTTCACTCTAAATGCTGCAGCGTTAATTGTTGGACATTTTATGTCATTATGACAATAAAGAAACAAACTTCCAGAGGGGGCAACCTGAGCAGACAGCCCATTCCTGAGCGACTCCACAATGCACCAAAAATATATGACTGCAAATATAATCTTAGGTCCCTGAAAAATGAAGTTATGTCTGTGCATTAAACATCGCCCGCCTCCATGGCAACACACCCTGGTGTATCACAGGCACATTTACGAGGCTTTTTGTCTGCAACCCGGCAGAGCGAGAACACTGAGCCTCCCGCCTTTCTTCTGGTGAGCTCGGTTTGCTTTTAACACACAAAGTTAAAGTCCAATTAAGTTTGCAACGACGCAAACTTAATTGGGTCATTGCTTGCTTACAATGACTCTCTCACATGTAATTATTTTTTAGAGCTTAAGAATATTTCCCTACTTGTTTTCGACTCCGGTAAAATAAACACAAAAAACAGTTTAGGAATAGTTAAAATTTGGCCAATCTTCAGAGCTCGCTGCTTTAGGGGTTAGAGAGCGGAAGAAGATTAATATCACAAACTACTCCTGAATGTACTTTTTTTTTTTTTTTTTTCAAACCATTACTCAAGTAAATGAATAAATGTAACTAGATACTATTCACCTCCACAGAAAAAAAAAAACATGTGAATGCAATGAACAAAAGTGTGACTGCATTCAGAGTACTGACAGACTTTAAAGGTTATTAAAAAAAAAACTAAATTACATCAAAGCTTTGGGTGAAATTTTGCTTCTGAAAGCAACTCAAAAGGTTCATGGACAAGGTGAAACCGAAACCTCACAAAACAAGGTCGATTTCATGACGTCTGATATTTGACGTTCCAGATATGCAAAATAAAGCAGCAGAAGAGAATGACATTCTGGGAAGTTTGGCTGAAATGAAGACATCGAGTATTTTCAAGGAGGTTAAAGAAAGAAAGCATTTTTTAAAACTTGGCAGATGAATCAAAGGACATTTATACTTAATACCTGGCTTTGTTATCTCAGGAGAGAAGGCGATACAATAAATTTGTAGTCATTTATTTTAAGGTCATTTGTATATGAGGGGATTTTTCACACACATTGCCAAGGACGTCCAGCATTGCCACCGTAACCCTTGAGCTGTTGACACTCCTGTCCTCCCCGACCCCACTGCTTATAAAATGTCGTAGGTCGGCCACTGGTTTCACTAATTAGCTACTTGCAAAAAAGGTGAAGGGCAAGAAGGGACCTTTGTTCCACACAGCTTTTGTTAAATGTAACCAAATTGAAGAATTCATTAAGGAAACTGTAATATTTTTTGCCCAAAGTAAAAATCTCCCTCCTGTCTGTTGGTCTGTTCTCTAATTGCTGAAAGCAACTCAAATTTCCACATGGCATCCTTTATTGTTGCACAGCAGGTATCACTGCTCTCTGTCTGCAGCCTCAAGTGTCTGAGGATTGATGAGCTTAACAAAACTCTACGACGCGCTTCTTCTCAAACATTAGACAACAGCAAATCTGTCTGTGAGGACTTTAATCTGCATGATGAGCAGCATAAGAGAAATGATGCCGTTTCCACACACACACCCACACACACACACACACGCACACAAAGATATTGTAGCCTATTTAGCGAAACTCAGGAATACGACTATAACTGACACGCTGGTCCTCTGCTCAGCAGCAACGTCACACAGCAAACTGCCGACAGAGCAGGAAAGCTGGGATCCTAGGAAATTAGCATTTTAACAGCCAAAGTACACAAAAGTGTCAAGTGCCTCTGCCACACAAAATTATTCACTAAAAGTGGGGATGAGGTGAGAGAGAAGATATCTGAAGGGAGTCTGACTTTGAAAACTGGTGGGAAACAAATTTCATTATTTAGCAGCTATCCCCATCCATCCTCGGCCCCTCAGCTACCGGAAAAGATGAGGAACACAGAGACGAAGCTGCGGAGGCTTATAAAGGGATGAATATACATTCCATGTGTCAAGAAATGAATATGCATTTCCCTACTGGTAATGCTTGTCTTCGATTGTTTTTTTTTTTTTCTTTTTATCACAAATCTGTCTGGGCTGAGATCACAAAACACGTGACTAAAGTAACAATAAATGTTGCACAGTTTTCAAGAAGATTATATCAGCATTTGCAAGCCAAAACTTTCTAATTCTCCTGGAGCTGTCTACGCAGGTTATCTAAGGTGCGACACATAATTAACCTAAGTGCTTTTATTTTCAGTTTCCAATTGCTTCTTGCACACTCGAGTAGTCACATCACTGTTTACTTTGGGAAAATGTGTAGATTTTCTGATTGAGTGGAGAAGCAGTTGGATTTGCTCATTTGAATTAATCAAGCTTGATTAAAGGCCAAAAGGGCTGATGAGCAGTCAGGATACGTTCAGAGTCTTAGGAAGTGCTTGCGGTAAAGGTCACTGAAACTTTTCTGGCTTGTATGCAGCGTAAAATAAAAAATTGAAAGAATATGCAGAGAATATACATATTTCTCAGGTTTGCTGCCCGCATTATTTATTAAGGGAACTGAGATTATGGCTTGAGGTAAACTCCCTTTAGGAATACTTCACAGGATCTCAGCAGGGCTAGCGGACACTAATAGAGTGCATTTTCAAAGGGACTCTTACAAGTGCTTTACAGTCTTTTGTCTCATTCAAACACAAAGCGGCAGGCAGTTCAGTGAGAGCACACTGGAGTATAATTGATTGCCTAAAAAAGAGCAACTCTGCACATGCGCATGGTGCAATAATGTTCAATTTCCAAGAAATTAGCATAATGAAGATGGGGATGACAATGGCGAACCCACTTCTCTGATTTTCCTTAGCAACCAAGGAGTAAGTGAGATGCTTTTTTTAAAAAGAAAATGTCCTAATTGTTCCTCTCCTTTTTTAAAGGAAGCAGAAATGAGGCGATGCATTTAGCTCACCAGATAAGATGTCGTAATAAGCCGTGTTTATGAAAATAAAATGAAAGGTTTATCAATGTTTGTGAGAACTGGTGATGTTCTCCTTTCACACTGTGTTTAAAGCAATCTGGGATCAGTCCACATTTGATGAGTCTACACGTCACAATCATATTTAATATGATTAAAAGTTGAGTTCTTTTGTTTTGGGGGTCGTCTTCAAGGGAATTGAATAAGATGTACGGCTCAAAGTCTCATGTGACGGCGATGGCCTCATTGCAGGAAGAACGGCTACAGGGTTTGTTGTAAGCGTGCAGATAACAAGAAAAACCATAGCGAATACTATTTCAAGACGTCAGTCTTAAGAGTTTCAGAGCTGAACGCCTTTGTCGTGAGAAATATCAAGAATTTTGACTAATTGTTACAATAAAATTCACTTATTGATGCTTCATAAAAATGGTATTTTTGCTATTTTGTCCTGTTTTTGTTCCAGAAGAGCATCAGTAAATATCACCAGATTTAAAAATGATTAAAGGCAGTGTAAGTTTTTTTTTTTTTTTAAGTAAGTGGCATCTTGAAAAAGCCTACGTCAACCGAGAAGGCTTTTTTTAAGGACAATATTTGTTTCTGGTGCTATAAATGCTGTTTTTTTTTTTTTTTATTATATCATAATTTTTATCATTATCCCAATTCTATCACAAAACATTGTGATAAAAGCCCATATTGCTCCCGCCTACTAAGCCAGAGGTGAGTTAGAGGTGAAACATCTTCGAGATAACAAGAGAAGTCCAGTTGCCTTCATACATCACTATAGATGAAATATACTCTGAATCGTTTTAACTGTACAGACACAATGAGCGTGAAGCTTTTAGGGCCACCGTTTTCGAACCACTGTGACTGAATGCAAAGACAAAGCGCATTAAAAGATTCCTGCCGGAGAGGTGATCAAAAAATCTATAATCTCTTTTATTTGCCCCCAAGGTGACATCTGTTTTAAAAGAACTCTAATCTGAGCGGATATAAAAGAGTCTTTAAAAAGCCATTCCGCTGGCTTTTGTTGTGTGTGCCAGTGTGAGTGTGTACTTCCTGCTCGGGTGTCCTCTGTCCCACAAAGAGAAAGCAGCGGCAACGATTATGTGAAAAAGGTTCTTTCAAAGCCTCCCCTCACAAAGTAAAACAGCTGCACCTTTAACCCGCGTTATGAATGAGATTAGATAATTTCTCTCTTTTATTTTCGAAATGAAAATGCTATAATTTGCTGACGGGAGCTGCGAAAGTTGGCGATGGCGGCCCCCTGCCAGTCGCTCCAGCTTCTTTTGTATGATTTCGGAGTTGCGCGCAGAGCCCCGCTTCGTTACATTTTGAAACTTCAAAACGAACCGTGTTGGAACGGAGCCTCTTTGAGTGTGGTGGGATCACCCTTATCCAAACAGACAGGCTCATCGCTGCCCCTCTATGTGGATGAGAGCTGCTGCTGAACACTCTCTGCTCCACTGGCACGGAGTAGTGACATCCCTGCTCCTTTGCCTCAGCCGGCTGGTGCTGTCCCTCCCCTGTGCCCGCTCCCTTGCCCCCGCCCCCGGTGCGGAGCCGCTATCTCCCAGTATCAGCTGGAAATTTGATGGATGACAGGTGGAGGCAGAGGGAAGAGGGCTCCTTGGGGCCCGTCAGGCTCGGTACCTCCATCCATTAGTTATCCATTTAGCCCTGTGTGGGCCGGCCATCCTGATCCCCCCCAGCTTCCCCCCTCGTCCCCTGGACACGCTTGAATTTTCTGGTCAGTGATGAATCCTTAACCTTCCAGCTGCTGGATGGTCCCCCGTCTCCTTTCGCAGGAGAGAAGGAGGCCATCACGGTTCATTTCTCTCATCCCTAAGTCACTTGGATGAACTGCTTTGTTCTGATTCCCTTTCTTCACTGTCAGATAACCTAATAACACAGGAGGAGCCGTCACATTCCTAATTTTTTCTCTGCGTTAAATACATATTGTGGACGACGGGACGGCTCTCTGTAGGACCGACGCTTCTTTTGGAGTCTCTCTGCTCGTCGAGAGTCCCAGCTGAGCGCCTGCGACTCACACCATACACCCGGAGGCCTGGTAATTCTGCAACCTGTTGGATAAACCCTCAGCACATCGATCTGGCCGGGAAGATCAAGGGAAGAGTGACAGGCAGAAAAGATCAGAGAGGACCTGCTGCGAACTGGTCAATGGTCGAGCTCCAGCCCTTTCTGCTGCCTTAACGAGGCCCAAACCGCTGACATCTGTCCCAGGAAAACTCATGTTGAACACAGAAACACTGACGTCGAAGGCTTCGGATGAACAAGTAAAGGTTGTGACCTTTGGAAATGCCAAAGCAGTAACATAACTAAATTTGGAGGTGAATGTGAAATGCCAGAGTTTGGTGCCTTATTGGTGAAATCCCTCGACGTCGTGGTTGGAAGGAAGAGAGATGTAAATACTACATTATATGTAGGTTCAAAAGACTGGAAGATAAACAGGGGTTTCTTCTCAACAATTCAGTGCAGAAGCATTACATTAGCTAAATAATCTGAGCGTATAAAAATTAATTGATATAATAATTTATAAAAATCAGTGTTAAGGAACGAATCCTTCGCATGTCAGAGAACGATCAGATTATAACAAAGATTTTCTTCTCAAACATAATAATCACACATAAATATAATCTTTATTGTATAATATTAAGGATTTATACGTGCTGATTTAATTAAAGTGAAAAACACACAAGATAGAACAGACTAAAACGTTTTCTTTACTGCTACTAATAAGCTAAGTTTTAATCATGAATGTTCAGTATGTCTGGTTAAATGTTTAGCTTTAATCCCAGTGATGCTGATCTCTCTGTAGTTTAAGGCAGGGACTCCGTGACCAAGAACGGTGAGTTAAAATGTCTAATTATAGCATTACTGTATTGCCGTTGGTTGCCATTTGGACTCCCCTAAGCACAAATACTTTGTGCATCATTTCATTTGTTCAAACCAGTACATTGCTGCTGCAGGAATCAATAAACTCATTGCTTTGTCTTTTTTTTTTTTTCTGTCTACAACAGTAAAATAATTCACCCAGCTTATCTCTCTCTGAGTCTACAGAGAGGCTGCTCTGAGAGCGGTCTGAAAACAGCAGCGTGAAAAACATCAAGTGAAAGAGAGGAACAAGAGGGAGAAAGAGAAAGAGTGAGAGCGATCTGAGAGCATCAGCCCGTTGTCTCGTCTTTTTCTCAAACTCTTGATGCCTTTCTGACGCCGTGCTTTAAACGCAGGTGACTGCCAAATTTGATATTGAAGCAGAACAGAACGGACCAACGGGACGTGGCGGAGGACATTCATCTCTTCTGAAGCACCTTTGTCAGATTTACATTGCTTATATCTATCAACACGCTTCACACGTCTTTATTTAAATGTATTGTTATTATGATGACTCAGAATGATGTCTTGAATTTTTGGTGCTCACCCCAAGCACTCGGTGCCAAACGCGCAGTGTGTGATGCGTGTGGGCGGAGCCACAGCAGTGACAAGAAGGAAATGTTTCAGACAAAAAAAAAAGAACTCAGACTGAGTCAAAGTGGAAACATCAGTTTTTCTTGAAAACGACCTTCTCAGAAAAATAGGGAGTATTTACTGAGGTCCAGATTTAGCTGTGTAAAACGCACTGGGTCTCCTGATCAATGGCTGTAACCTTTCTTTTTGTCATCTCAGCAGAGGAGGAAAAATGCCCAACAATTAGTGGCAAATTTATCAGACATTTTATTTAGTATTTGGCAGAGTTGAAACTTGTTGCTTTCTGTTGCTCAGTTTGGACTTTTTTTTTTTTCTCACACATCTCAGCTTTTCAATTTGGAGCCGCAGATACAGAAGGAAATGTTCCCGCTGGTAATTACCGAATCAGAAGAGACTTTACGCAGCCAAAAGTGAAGTTGATTATTTTTCTACTCTCTTGCTTCATAGTCAGTATGAGCAGAATCTATAGCATGTCATAGCAGGTAAAATACTTCTGGTTGAACAGCAACACACTATTCAGTAATAAATCTAAAAATGGATTTTATGAATAGGATTCATGGATCACGTCAGTGCAATACTTCAACAGTTACAGAGTGTGTGACATTTTAGATTTCATGATGTTTGTGGTCGGCAGCTAAAATTTAATGGGAAGAAAAGCAGCAAATCAAGGCCGACGAAGCACCGCGCCGTAAGTTGATGTTAAATATTGCATTTTCCCTCCGCAACTTCCCGACAAGAGATTTTTTACAAGTCCTTCCACGTTCAATTGCCATATTCCTTTAACAAGAAAGGGTCTCCTCGGGTTAATAACGATTCCTTCCATAGGTTATTACAGGAGGAAGATAATAAAATGTAGAAAAGAGAGTTAGCATTTTGATAATGTAGATCTCTGCTCCATTTCCATCAAGACGCTGCCTGAATTTAAATATGGTGCGTCAAGATAATATATCGAATAAAAGCAACCGATATGGGAGAGACACAGGGAAACACAGCGCTCTTCATCTGCATGTGTGTCTAACAAACGCATTAACATTCAAAGCAGACCATATCTTCCCTTAATAACGTTGCAAGAGCGAAATATACAGGAAAGAATCCAATTGTTGTTGTTTTTTTTCATAACTGGTTACTCTGACTTAGTTTATTCAAACCAAATTCGCTGTGAACGTCGACAAAGTCGTCCACTATTACTAACACAAATAACAGGTTGCAAAATATTGTTTTCAGGTTGTCTGCAATTTCTGAGTCTATTATAAATCTCTGTAAGTCAATGTTCTCCCAACTACAGCTGGTCAGCAATCAGGCTGCAAGCACAAACAGCTTGTCATTTTAATCATCACATCAGGCTGTGGCAACTTTGTTTTTTGGGTTTTTTTTTTTCCTCTGATAACATTATTTTATTTCCAAGTCATCTCCGGTCCCCAGCAACCCTCGCCGCTGATTTGATGAGGTAAAGAAAAGGCTGCAGATTTAATCTAGAGTGCCTGGCTTATATCTGGCAGGGACATTGCGACGCAGGTCACTCCTTACTGTGATCCAGGTGTGGCAAAGATTTCAGAACTGCGACGTCTCCCGACATTGAGTCTCAACGTCATTTCACTGAGGGGCAGGAGAGGTTGCTGGGGTAACAGGAGCGCGCCGTGGCTGTTTGGGCTGTGATAGTCGTGAAAATTGTTGCTTTTGTGCTATGAAATGAAAAAAGGAAAAGATTTTGTTCCCGGTTTTGAGATAATGAGTATAGAAAGTAGTTTCATTCAAAATTAGATAGTTATTTATTAATAATTAATAAATACTCCATCAAAAAATGCATGTTAAAATATTTTTTAAAAAATGTTTTATTTCATTATTTCTTTTGTTTGTTTCTTCATGGTGATACTTACTTTGTTATTTTTTAATACATTTCTGGAACACCACGCAATAAACATAAACCATCTGGATTAAATTACATTAAATATAATGTCCAAAATAATGAGCTCAACAGAGCGGTGGAGCTCATACTACTCATTTTATTTTCTGTGTGCAGCTCTCCTCTCATGCCTTACCGTAAGCCACAATATAACGGTTTGTCTCCTGGGCCAAGTTGATAACTCTTAGCTGATAGGTGGAATTTTTAATAACTATGAGCCATGATAGCAAAGCCATTTCTCCCAGAATGACTAACATGGCCTGATATGACTAAGTCAGGATGAATAAAACATTTCTCCAATGTTAAGACAGATGACAATGTAATGTTATGTGTGCCCTGAGCTTCGGCGCAACTTTCAAGCTTGATTTGCTCTATTTGCAAAAGAGACAATCTTAGCTGGGAGTAGTTTTCAAAAAAATAATATGAGGGAAAAGTAGGCAGAGATTTTCAGCTGCTTATGAGAGATAAATTATTCCAAAAAAAAAGGGAGATTTGCATCGGGCGGTGCACACACCTTTTCTTTGGCTTCCATGTTTCTGATTTTTATGTCGTTCCATAAGGTGCATAGACACTATTAGGCAGACTCAGCATGCAAAGGGGATCCTTATATGATACAGGTCGAAACTGGAAAGACAACAATAATCCTGAGGAAAGAGAGCTGATAAAATAAAGATCTGCTTCTGGAAGCAGCTGTTATTCCATCAGGTGTCTTCATGTTTAGAACTACATAACATGTCCCGGTGTGCTCTCACTGTCTGTGACGTTTTGTATGTTTTTATCGTCACCGGCTGTAAAAGCCGTCTGTGTTGTATGTCACGCATACATTTGAGGCTCTTATTTTGAAGTGAGGAAGAGAGTGGGTTTTGAATTATTGCTAATTGAGTCAAGTCAATAATTTAGCCATACATAAAACCACAAATCTGCAGGACAGGCCTGGCCACCACGTATGAAGAATGCCTTTTAAGTCCTTCCCTAATCATAGCAACCCGGGAGGAAACAGTCACCATGAAGGTGATGAATGGCAATCAATCTCTTACTTAACTTAGAAGCATGTTATCAGACAAGGTTATAGTAAAAGGATTTGAAGCTTCACATTAAATAATTACATCTTCACTTATGGATATGTTGACTAGAATAACACCCCCAACCCCAAATTTCCTCAGGTTTTCTTTGTCTAATGTTTAAATGTCATCGATGATCTAAAACAAGTATGACAAAAAAAAAAAGAAAGAAGAAATAAATCTATAAGAGGCTACATACTTTTTTATTCAACTGTTTTATATGAGATAATAGGACTAAATCATACTTTAAGTCCCAAAACCTAATCGAGATTCCTCTTTCAGTTTTGGATACATTTAGCCACTTCTGGCATTTCCTGTTATTTTTTACACGTAATTTTCATCATGGTGCGGTATTTCACAGGAGCAGACACATCACACGTAATTGTTTTGAAATGAATGCAGGCTGTTTTGATGTAATAAGACAGTAGCTCAAAATGAAACACTTTCGGCATGACCGGTACTGCCACCGCACAGCTAGGAGACGGAGAAACGATGCTGTGTTTTGCGTGCATCAGAGCTGTGACTGAAACCTTTGATTTGATATTGCTCAGCTAGCAGCAGGGCGGTGCTCACAGATGACCGGGGGGCTGTGACCACGGAGAGGTCAGCATTTTGAGATCACCAGCATCCAAATGCAAAGAAGACATACTCTAATTAGGACAATGCTTGAGCCTAAGTAAAAAACTGTCGCGTTTATTGGAGAAGGAAATCCACGATAAATACAACCAGTTAGTGCTGCACTCAGTTTTTCAGAAAATAAAGAAATCAACAGAGTAAGGCTAAAAAGGGAAAATCAATGTAAGAGTTCCCTTTTTACCTTTTGGCTCGACTTCCAGTGCTTTCTAGAATTTAAAATCAATAGCAGACTCTGATTAAGTTGGTCCCGGCAGACGCCGTGTCATTGGATTTTTCATACTTTGCACAACGTTGTGTCTGCGAAAAGGGCAAATTACTCAGTCAAACACAGGTAACGAAAACCTCAGAAAAATGTGTCATAAAATGCACAGATCTCAAACACTCACATCCCGCTCAGACCTTGCTGTTGGCGAGAAACGAACAATTTTAGATCATCTGGGCTCCATTTGATCTTTACTATATAAAATTGTAAGGTCGGTACAATCTACAATCTGTACTGAAGAAAGATAATTTTAGAATGCAATAGAAAATACAAATAAAGTCACATGAATGTAAAAATATAAAAACAGAAATAAGAAAAATAGACTAAACCTAAGTTTAGACTAGGGAAACTTTTACGTAATTCGCAAACACATAAAAATTAACATTTCTGTTTAAAATGTTTACTTTTTTCTTATTTTGGACACTATGAACACCCAGAGAGAAGACAATTATGATAAAAAGTGGTCAGTGATTATGAGAAAGGTTTGCTCAATAGCAATATATTTTACAGTAGTGACTGGGAAGGACGTGTTATTTTTGACATGCCCTTTTTTATTCAGATGTAAACCCTCTGACATGTTCTTTGTACACTCTGGGATCCCCTCCAAGGGAAAGCATGCCCCCCCAAAAATCTCCACAATAAGACGGTCAAACCTGACTGATTTTGATACAAAATAACAGCAGCTCTACTCCAAACTGACCTGAACGTCATGTCTTCTCCCTCAATCTCAAAGTCTCCACCCATTCAGCCTATCGAGAAGGTTAATTTCCTGCCAGCTGAACCCTTTCCACCTCAATATGGCAACATTCCCTTATGATTCCACAGTGTTGGTTCCTGATCAGGACCCCCAAAGCCAAACTCGTCTCAGAGAAGGGTTCGACCACACAGTTTTCCAAGATTGAGAAAACAGGAGTCCACAGTTTTTGTTGGTCTTTAAATCCATACATAGACCAATATGAAAGGGTCACTGAGATCGGGGCGCTATGGCAGTTGGGTGGTAGGAAAAGGCGGTTGTCAGTCTATCCATGTGTTTTCAGTGCACAAATATGCAGGGGAGATGGTGGCTATCTCAAGGGGCTATTTGGCAAAAAAACCCAGGAAAAACTAAAAAAAATCTATCAGAGTGCAACAAAGAGACAAGCAGCCATGAATGTTTTCTGGACTGTAGGAGCAAGACGGAGAGAACCCAGGTAAAGGAGGAACATTCAAAGTTGCCAGGCTCAAATCCAAACCTTTCTTGCTGCGAAGGACAGCAGCAAAGCAACAATGCTACCCACTGTGCCGTTGGGAGGCTAATGTCAACTTTGCATTGAGCTCTTTTTCTGGCAATATTTAAAACGCCTGGGAGTCGCAGTTTTCTCAAAACTATTACTCAACTATGAACAGTATTGACTCTAAGCTCTTTAACTGCATGTGTCGTTACACCCCATATCATAAAATCACAACATGTCCTGTGATCACAAGGTAGCCAAAGGAAACGCCTCTCAGCTCATGATTTTAATATCAGGAGAGGTATAAGCTTCCAGGCAGCACACAAAACAAAGTAGCTGCATTAAAAAGCTTTAAGCATGACATAAATAATGATAAAACTTTGCAAGCGGTACTACAGGCAGAGGCTATTGGAAGAGGTTTCACAAGCAGAGTTTAAATCCCATTTTAATTATGTGAATGAGCCATAAAAGACTTTGGACATTATTAAAATATCTTCCTCATTAATTTATTTGGTGTCATTACATCTGTCTCACAACTCTGCACTTCTTGTCATTCTGCTATGTGCGCACACACACGCACACACACCTACACACACATGCACCTAAATGTTCCAACTCAGCGCAAATGTTACCCATTTTCTGAGTTAGTGGCGAATGAATAAAGTCCCAGTTTGAAGCTTCAAGAAGAGGTGATGTTCTCTTTTTGTGAATGCTGACAAAACCGAGAACATTTTAGAGACCTAACTATGTATGCAATAGTCTCTTCTGGCCGATTGCAATTAACTGACCTTTAGATTATTGCTAGAATACAATTTATTATGGCAAACACATTGTTCAAGTTTGAATGTGTGGATCACAAACCAGAATAGGAGCGCCGTGATGATCGACTGAGTTGAAATCTGTAGAGTGAGGTTAACGATGTGGCGAGATGATCGTTTTGGTGAATGCAAGCCGCTTTCAGGCAGTTAATCCAACCATGACAGGAAGCTACAGAGGTCTGCGTAAGTACATTTTAAAAAAAAAGAAAAAAAAAAAGAATAGAAACATAGCCAGGGGACATGCTATGTGCTATGAGAAACACTCACCCACCTACTGATTTATTGCTTTAGCTTCTTTGTAACACTTGAAACTTTCAGGTCTGGAACGAGTTTAGAGACCAAGATGTAAGAATTGGTTTCCCAATAATGATACAATTTGTTCCTACAGATGGTTTTCATGTGGTACAGAGGATGGAAACGTATGAACGGGTGAATAAATGGAAAGTTCTGCTCATGTCTCATCAGTCCCAAAAACATTCGCCCAAACTCTTGGAGACCATCAAGACGCTTTTGACAAATAAGAGATGGGCTTTCGTGTTCTTTATGCTCAGCTGTGGTTTTGGCCTCTGATCTCCCAACAGATACCTCTTTTCCCTCAATCTGTTTCTTATTGGTGAATGATGAACTCTGACCTTCATTCAGTCAAGTGAAAAAGTGCAGCGCTTAAGTTCTGTGCTCCCCTGTGACCTCCTGGATGAGTCAGTGATGTGTAATTTTGGGAGGCAGGCCACTCCTGGGAAAGTTCGCCAATGCTCCATGTTTTCTCTTTCCTGTTAGGTGGTTGTTTTATCATAGTAGATGTCTTTCCAATAACAAACCATGGGTTCTTTCATCACCCTAAACCCTTACGCATTGGGGCTTTTTTCTCTCTCTCTCTCTCTCTCTCTCTCTTGTTTCTGTGTCAGTTTGTCTGAGCAACATGCAGCGACCGCAGATTAGTTAGTAATGAGCTTATGTGGACCGATAACAAGAGGAAACACAGCTCTGTCTTCTCACACTTATTAAACGAATCAATCTGAAACTCACCTCCAGAGTCTTCAGCTCTTCTCACAGGACAGAATCTTGGTTTAATTAAATGGCTATTCAAAGATAACATATGAAAATATTCACATAAACATGAACTTTACATGCATCAGCATTTAGCCATTTTGTAATTGGACAGATAATCCCATTCTTTTGTTATTTGGCTTCTCTTGTCTGAGGAGTAAAAGTACCCCAGAGAGTCACTTCTACCTGCTGAACAAACTTTCTTTTTCTTCCAGTTTTCATCTAATAAGATCAGTAAAGCAACTATATGAGCTAATTAGCCTGTGTCAGCAAGCAAGTGGCAACAGGAGTCAGTGAAGACGTAACACAACCCCTTACAGCGGTAGTTAGAGTTTTAGGGCGCATTTAAGTCCATGAAAATAGATTAAGTCTTACTGTGTTCCCGCATTAAATCACAATGCCGTTCTTCCAGACTGCTAATAAGCAAAGCATCATTCACTGCTTAATGGACAACACAATCAAACTGAGCCAAAGCGTTAATGCCGTAAGCTCATTCTGCAAGATCTGCTGTATTTTTTCCTGGGCACAAGGAGGGTGATGGATATTCCTTTAGCAACGGTTTAATCAAATTAGCCTCCCCTCTAATTTTGTTTAATTGTGCGTGAAGATTTTCATTTAATTCTTTTGCTAATATGTTTTGTTGCAAGCTATTTATTTGCTTATCAAAATACACATATACATATGTATATATTTTTAAAATAACAGCATGAATAATGAGGGTATTAAAAAAAAAAACAACACAATGCTAATAAGCCTGGAACCATCTATAAAAGTCTGACCTGAGATAGAGCATGAAACTACAGGCTTACAGGGTCGGGCTTAATTAATTATAAGGAAAGCACTTTGATGATGTTTGGAAGGTAATAAAAAAGTAATGAGGAGCATAAGAAAGCAAAATACTGGGGCCTGGATACACTAACCTATTAATAAGCACTGTC
Source organism: Poeciliopsis turneri (assembly GCA_922788865.1). NCBI lineage: Eukaryota > Metazoa > Chordata > Actinopteri > Cyprinodontiformes > Poeciliidae > Poeciliopsis > Poeciliopsis turneri. The sequence continues at coordinate 315,681 of CAKLNU010000120.1, read as the reverse complement.
TAACAGATGCAAGGAGTAATTGTAATTCCATTCAGTCAATCTACAAAGACATAATTACAGCTGCATGTATAATGCAGAGAGCTCCAAATGTATTGTGATTTCGAGACTCTGTTCTTGTCAATATATTCATCAGTGGAGGGAGCCTGGCCTCTATTAGCCTGCCAGAAGGATATTATATGGTGTGGTTCGATGTAACGCCGTTCATCACTATTCAATTAGCATGCTAATCTTATCGGTCGGAGCAGGCCTGGCCGGTTACAAAATTTATCAGTGGATCAAACGGAAAGATTGATCGTCCACAGGAAACTTCTGGGTGATCGTCGGAGACCGAGTGAGCGATATGACGGGATTATTCAGCAACTTTGAACGTAATGTCTCGTGAGGTTTGCTTGTGTTTGTTTCTAAAGGGTTCAGCGCAAAAAGGAAGGAAAAAAATATCAACTTGCCGCGCTTCATTAAGAACTGATCAAGAGATGCAACTACTCTGAAACGAGTTCACGTGTCTGTGTTGTGAACGAGTATGCATTTATGAAACTGCAGTCAGTGTAATGTCATGTTTTCATATTTTCTCCCATACATGCACAATGATTTTTTTTTTAACACAAGTACAGTACGTTCCAAACTATCACTGACATAGTATCTAATTTCCTTTGTCGTAGCTTTTAGCTTTATCACTCAATATGCTGTTCTTGTGTGATTAAACTTTTACGTTGATTTAATGTATCCAGTTGCATCCTATTTTGCAATATAATAAAGTTCAATGTTTCTTTTTTGATTGAGGCTTGTCACATATTGCATGCTCAACTTAATAAAATATCAGCATATCTGAAATGAATCTGAAAATATGCATTATGCATCATCTGCATACTGTTGAGTGAAATTCAGTGGAGACTCTTGCAAGAATATCCACTCCTCCTGAATAATGAACATAGCAGGCAGGTTGTAATCTAATATCCCAATAATTTGCAAAGCACAGTGCGATCTAGGGCTGTAAAAATTCTTTGCTAATGGCTAGAAAGATTTATATTTTAAAAATATATATATATCTGTTTGGGCCCTGCAGCAACACGAGAGAATGGAATTACAAGCGGCAAAGTTTTGAAATCAGGTGACTCCTCTCAAACTAACGCGATCAGAGGTCGGCAAAACTCTCTGAACGATGGCAGTGGGAGGAAATTTCTGTCTTTATATATTGTTGTCATTTGTCAGTGCGAATGGCAAAAGTCTAACAGCACGACTGCTTTAAGCCCCACTGCTCTCCCGCTCTTTCATCTGTCAAAAATCTTCCGTTTGGCCAGCAATGCATGTGGAGGTTGCGTCGGCTGATACACCAGAGCCTTTCATCAAGAGAAGAAGGACCTATTTGCAGCCCGCATTTGGGTTGACAAGCTAATCAACTCGTTCTTGCTATGTCTTTGTTTAGAGGAAGAATGAGCTAAAAATGTCAAAACTGTCAAAAGTAAATAAATTTAGGATGACAATCAGCTCCTCTAAACTTACGGTTTTCAAACAGAATGAGGCAGCCTGCTTCCCCCAGGTCAAGGGTCAGTCTTTGACAGGAGCAGACAAATTCAAGTTTCCTGCTGTCTCCTTCATAATTGATAGCAGGACACAGTGCTAGATGGATAGATGAGTGCAGGTATCATCTATAGTAATGCTACCTGTCATGGTGAAAAGAAGAAAAATCAAAGCGAAAGAGCAAAACTCTTGACTTGCAGGTCTGTCTGTTTTAGAAACGCCATGTCTTGTAATGAAATGTGGATCGTGAGATTCACACACAACCGAGCAAAATCAGGATCCTTATTAGCCTGGTGGGGACATGTGACACAATTTGAATATATAGATTTAAGAAGGACTTGGACGACACAACAATAAATAGAAAGTGGACGGATCAAAGTGTAAATAAATCTACTAGTTGGCGATCGTAATCCATCAGTTTGTTGGAGGAGAAAAAGAAACAGACGGATGAAGAAAACAAGCATCGCGTTCACTATCGGCTCACACCTGCACAGCTTTTCCACTGGCTATTGGCAACATGTGTTTGCATTCGGGTCGGTCATCAGTTCATTCACTCTGGTTAGGTCCAGGTGGACGGATGACGAATGGATTCTAAGACCATTTGTTGGTCGCGGTGCATCGGATTTCCAAGACAGCTCTGAAAGCCGGCTCTTTAATTATTGTGTCACTGTCGCTAAACAAGGTTCTCGGGCATTAGCGTTGTTTCCTTTCCTCCAGCGATATTAGTCAAACAATGCAGACACTGTATTACACAGTCTGTGGAGTTTTCTTTAAGAATGCCCTTCTCCATTCTCCAACGTTGCATTGTTACTAGAAAAGCTGCCAGAGGGGCTATACAGAAACAATGGTGGCCAGATATGGGACCTACGCACCTTTGCAGTAGCTCTGCATCTGTGTGTTCGCAGCTCCTGGCTTCTGTCTTTGTTAACACAGCCTCAGTCAACTAACAGCCAGTCCACACTCTCTCCACAAGCTCATAAAAATGTACCGAACGCAATGGTGCATATTTAAATCAGCGAGCTCAGCGTGAGACACGAGGATGTTTGACACCTTGTAACATCCATCGGGGCGTGTGCTGGAAATGTGGGGAGACTTTAATTAACTTTAAAAACAGAAACAGCTTTCAGCATGCCTTGTATGGTTTTGTGATGGTTTTCTCCTTTAACGTATTTAAGCATCTACAAAGGCTTCGCGGACTCTTTGCCGTTGTTTACAATGCGATGCACTTTAGCAACAAAGGACATGATTTGCTTCACAAATGCAGGAGTGATACAGGCCAGATGCCAAATCACACAGAATCCTCTTACACACTGAGAGAAAGAAAAAAAAAGCAAAAAAAAAAAGCAGCAGCTTTGCCAACAACATTTCTACCGGCTGAAAAGCATTTCACAAAATGTATTTATTGAATTTTTTTAAGGTGTTTGGTTTAGTTATGTTAAGACTTAATCACTGCACTGCAGTGATTTTTTTTTTTACTCTTTCCTGAAGGTGGAAAAGCTTTAGGAAATAAAATGGCTTACGGTTCACTTTCCTGCCAATAAATGACAAGGCATTTTCTTATTCTTTCATCACACAGCCTCGTCTGCAGGAGCTCTGCTGCAGCTGCAGATCCAGGCCCCCGTTTATTGTCCTGTTTATAGAGGTGATGGCTTTCAAATGAGATTGTACCACAATGAATCAGATATATGTGCATGCCCCCTGACTTTGGCCACTTGAAGTGGCCTTGTGTGAACTTATCAAGTCACCAGTCTTTATGTTTTGGTCCCATTCTGAGCTCAAAGCAGATTTTCATTTATTTCTATGAAGTATTATTTCCACCACGGCAGCTGGCAGCTAAAAGCCTTGAGCTGAAACAAAAAGATTTAAAGATAATCTCACTGAGATTGCGTTATCCCAGGGTATGCTGACATGTCGACATTCGTTAGAGGACTAGTTAAAGTGGGGTGAAAGCAGCTAGTGTTTTATCTTGAGCATACAGGAGTGAGCCTGATTAAAGTAAAAAAAATTAATAAATGAATAAAAGAGGAATCTCAAGATCACAACACAAAAAAACAGCAAGAATTTAAAACAGAGACAATTTGAGTGCGTCAGTCCTTAGTCACAAAATGAAGAACTTCTGTTATTTTTTAATTTTTTATTTGTGCTTTAAAGAGTTACACTTTTACCAGCAACTTGACTCTGATGAACAAAATTTTGCTGACATGATCAGGGAGTTGAAAGCAAGAAGGTCGGTAGGCGATAGACCACAGACCATTTATTCGGCACTGCGTGGCGGGGCCCCAAAGAGCAGAGATAAGGAAGACTATAGATTAGTTTCTGCTGCACTGCATAAGGTAATGTGTGTATTTAAGCATACTATAGTATATTTGGTGTCTGAGCCATTAAAACAGAAAATAAAAATCATTTTTGAATGGGGATCTCTGGTGTTTGTGGATTTTAGCTATTTGTGGATAACATTGTTTCCAAACCCCCACAAATAGCAGGGGATCACTGTACGCACATTAAATACAGATTTTGGATACGGTTTCCCAATAATCCTATTTCTATCCAGTATTACATAAAAATGTGAAAAACTTAAAACACAGAGTTATCAGGATTTTTTAAAGTGATGTTCTGTGATTCTATCATCAATAAAAAATTGGGAATTTTCAACCAAAGCAAAATTGAGATTTGTTTTAGATTTGGGGCAAAAAACTTGATACTTTATTCTCATGTTTGTGACTTTGACTTTTTCCATTAACAACTTGAGATTTAACTTAGACTTGTAGAAGCAAAATCCACGAAAACATATGTTGTAAGACAGACGTTGTTCCAGCGTGGGGAGAAAAAAAAAAGACATTTTGTTCTGAATTTAACCGTTTTGACTGTCTTTTGCTGAACTTCAAGAAAACTTCTCAGCTTGTCAACCGCTTTTATTGTTAAAGACCTTCAGAAAAGAAATAAATGGCAGAAAATTGACAATTTATTTTCTGAATTACTGTAATCCGAAAACTTTAAACTGTGGCGCTCCGCTGTGATTTGTCACATCTGTTAGACTCCTTGACAGATGATGGTCAGCAAGCTTTTCTCTTCAATATTCAAACACTCACCTCACATAAAGCATCGTAATAAATCCCACTGTTTCCAACGGCGGAAACCTCAGTTTCCTCTATTCCCAGGCAGAAAAAAAAAATAAAATATTTGTCTTTTCACAGAAAAATCAGCTTGGGTTTTCTCAGGCTGCCTGGATTGGTGTTGGCCTCTTGGTCTTCACTTTGTATTACAAGGAGTAATTGCCTCTTATATTGTCCTTGTTGTCCATCAGCATGCATAATGAAGCGTAATGGTAGATGGTTTGCTGATGCAGTGCCTCTTTAAGACAAGGCAAACTAATCCAATCCCACTGGTTCATGCAACATTTACAGTGTTCAGTGTTACCATAATAAGATGCTCACACCTCTTGCTGCACTCAAGGAAAACACTTCTGCAGACAAGAGCAGGAGCGAACGCACTCCAGCACAGACACATACACAAACACGCATTGACTGCAGAGCTGCTAGAGACGGACGGGTTTTTCCTATTAAACCTGCTTCCAATGAGACGTTTTTTCCATAGAGGGGACATCATTGAACAAGATGCACATAGAAGAGCTGCGGCAATTATAAGCTCGGCACAAACATCTGACACTTTTCAGTTCTCTTTTTCTCTGTCTTCCGTTCCTCTGTCTCTTTCGGTTTGTGTTTTTTCTTGGGTATGCGAGCAAAGCAGAGACAAAAGGGTTAACGAGAAATCAATTAAAAGCCACGGAATTAGTCAGTGAGCTTTAAATGTGATGTGTGGCACATACGCACAGCGGCGCATTGCTTTTCTGCACAGAAAAACAAAGAGTACATTCTTTCCCTTAAATTATTCATTGTCACACTGCAACCACATGTACTTGAATTCCTCTTTACTCTGGTACTCACAAATAAAATCTAGTTCAACCTTCTGCCTTCAAAGTATTAATAACTCAATATTTTTTGCTGTAGTGGCATTGGTGATCAAAATCGTATCATTAAGAACAATTAGCAAAGCAAAAATGTAAAGACCCGCTTGCTAGTTTGGCATGTCTATCTTCAGACCTACTAAGAAGCCAGGTGTAGAGAGCATTAATTAGAGAAGGAGCCAATCTCTGGACGAGCTGCAGACATGTTCACCTGAAGGCATCTCAGAAATCTGACCCTGGTGAAAAATGGTGAAAATAAAGCCAGAGAAAATAGAAAGAGAACCATTAAAAGAAAGCGATGAGCAAAAAGCGACGTGACGGATGCAGCAAATGTAGCGTTCAAAACGCTACGTCCAGCAAGACGTGCTGTGTTTGGACAAAATCCAACACTGTAAATGACCTTAAATACACTGTTTCCACAGTAAACAATTCAATCCCTCAGAGAAATACTTTCAATCCAGGCGTAGCACGAAAAAAAAATAACGTGCAAATGTTCAGACCAAGCTCTTCTACGATCTTATACCAAAATAAATCTCTTAATAACTGGAGTGCTCTGTTCTGCAGTAAAGGGTAAGGAGCTTGTTGCTCTTCTGAGCAGACCGGGTGCCTGGTGTTACATAGGATCCCCTCCATGTCTCCCACTGAGTCCTCGTCACAGGAACGCTCTTCCTAATCAGCTTATCCAGCCGGTTTCTGTACCTCAGGGTCCTGCTGCTCCCCCCACCAGCGGCAGCATGGTGCTGTGGTGATAATGTCATTCACCAGAACAGGGGGGCTGATTAAAGCTTATGTTGAAGCAGGACAACTCCACTAAACACAAAACCAGAGCTGCAAAAAAACATGTGACCCAGTCAACGTCTGGAGTTACAACCTATCGAGAATCAACACTTAAAAGTCGCTCTCCACATGATGCAAACTGGCTGATTGCGTCGTTTTCCTTCCACCTCAAAGTTTTGCGCGATTTGCGTTGATCACAGAAAATGGAGACAGGAAATGGTGAAGCTTGAAGCTGCAAGGCGCTGTGACTTTCCGACCAGCACAAGTGGCGTACAGCTTTCCAAAAGATGAACCTTACTCTCTCTCTTCTTCCTTTCTTTCTGGTGTATTTTAGGAATTGAGACGTCCTTCATTATGTGCGGCGATCGATTTCCAGATCTCGTGGATAGAGGGGGAGCAGAGACGAGGAGGCGCAACCCTCAGTCAAATGCACGCACAACTGAAATCCATCCCGAGAAACAATTTATTAGGAGGGCATCCCTCATAAATCTATCAATATTAATTTTGCATTATAAGGTTTAGGCACCCACATAACGAGCTTAAAAGCCACTTGCACTACAACATGCTTTGCCCAGACAATGACCTGCAGGCATCTTTGGCAGTAACTTCTGGCTTAATTGCCAGGTTAGCCTGGGAGGGGAAAAAAAAGGCTGTGCCTCTGTTGAACACAGTGGCTCCGCCTGCAAATGATGCAGGAGGAGCAAAGAATGTTTATGGATTTGGTTAGAAAAGAAAAAAGATGTATTTAGATAAGTTTTTGCACCACATGTGCCGCAAAGGTTATTAAATTACCAAGTGTATATGCGTCCAGTCTGCCCAGTGAGATATATCTCGGTGTAGACATGTACAAATTATTCCTGCTCAGAAAAAAAATATAAATATATTTGCGCAAATAAGGTTGACAGGAAATATGAGGCTCAGCATATGGTTTGAGTGGGCTACTACCCCCCTGACTATTTCCTGCTTGGATTTATTTAGTCATAAATGTCTAAACATGCTGCAACAACCCGGCTTCATTGTTTTATTATAATGTATTCATGAGATTTGGCAATTTCTCTCGAAGGTTTCTCGTTCAGTGTGTTGCACAGCAGCCTCGTGGGCGGCGGGCGAATTGCATTTCTGGACAAAGAGCGTTTGAAGGAAAGCTGCAAAGTGCCTAAAGAGTACGGCGCTTAAAACTCAATAAACCGCCTCAAGTGACTGTGGCGCTTGAGTCACTGTCAGCAAAGTCAGAAACGCATTCTGACACCGTGTGAGAACGCTGCAGCCGCGCGACGTGTTTTTTGTTTGCCGTGCTCCGCAGGGAGCCAGATGCATGTTACAGAAAGAACATCTCTCGCGAAATGTGTTGAAATATGTTACTTGAATTGACTAATCTACTGTTAAAAATAATGTCTGACTGCGGCCTGGCGTGGACAATGCTCTCAATATATAATGGCCCCTACTATTTGGTGACTCATGCTGCATGGCAGCACTGCACCAAGACAGAAAATGGAGCAATTTTCTTTTGTACAGTTTCTCCCCCGCCTTCACTCTGCAATCGAACGCCGAAAGAGAAAATAACGTTCAAAAAAAAAAAATCACTACCCCTAATTGCATTTAATATGACTCCTATAGTTCTGGAATATTATCATGAATTAACAATGACACGGGAAAATGTAAGTGCATGCATTGCTTGCATTATTAAATCGAAAGGTCAATGATAAACTTAAAATAATAATAATAAAAAAGAAAATCAGTGGCTGTTCCTTCATGTAACTGCTTAGCAATGAGACACACTGTTCATTTTTATGCTTAAACATGCTACAATAATATAAAGCACAGCTAGCAGTTAGTATGAGGGTCATCATAACATTCAGCATGCAAGATACAACAATGTGTGTTCACATTCAAGAGAAGAAAACGTTAGCAATGTTTGGGAATACGAATGGTGGAGAATGAGATTTTTAAGACCTTGAGAAACATGATCTAATTAATCTTATTTCAAAGAGAGGAGCGACAATTATTACAACGACTGGTGCTAAAATACCAAAGGAGTAAAAAATGTTGTTAAATGAAGATGGTGGCTCCTTTAGTTTCTAAACTCAAACTGTCTCTGGTTGTTTTTGATGCCAGGAATCAAACAGCTGAAATCACAAATACAGCTAAAGTTCAAATCCGTATTTTACAGAACGTCCAGCTCGTGTGACGTGGATCAAAAAAAGTGACCTCCTCTAAACAGCTTCGGTCTTGGTTTGGTTAAAGTGAACTCTGGCGCGGTTCGAATGTCTCCTATGTGAACGTCAAGCGGAGCGGCGACCTCTCCAAAAGCAGGAAGTGGACAGCAGCGCGGGACATTCAATTTTGTCTTCACGCATTTCAACATCTTATTTGTATGTGAGGCATAGTTAGAAGGATTTCTGTTTTTCATTCAGCGTCTTGCAAAATGCGTATGTTCACTCACGCAAAGAATCATCCATTCCCACTTATAATTGTTGTTCAGTAAAAACTCAAAAGACCCTAATACATGTCAAAACGTTCAGCTGTTCAGCCAGACACCAAGGACAACGAGCTCTTTTCCTGTTTGGTGCCACTATAAACTGCAAATGCCACAAGGCATCGGGATTTAAAAACTTTATGAGATTTCATGAGGACACAGAGAATATTTTATTACAGATGTTTGACGAAGGCTTATCCAGTACACTGTATACATTATTAGACAGAGAAGAATATTAAACATTGTCATCTATTGACCAAAGTCCTCCACCTTGTACCTGCAGAACAGTCACAATGAACAACCGAATCCCTTTGAGAGAAAAAAAAATGAAGCAGTTCTCCCCTTTCATGTCCTTTTTAATTTGGTCTGAAAAAATGATCGCTTGTCAAAAGCAGAGGAGGGAGGACAGGTAATAGGAACCAGAGCATGCGTGACAGAGGCATGAAAGCCGCATAAAAAAACACTCAGAACGTTCTAGGAGTTTGAGGGACAAGCCAAGTCTTTCAGGTCTTGATTGACAGTCAGTTATTAAGACAGTGGTGGTCAAATTAAATCCGGAAACGTTAAATTAGCATATCGGCACGGAAATATCACAAGAAGCGATCCCCCGCTGAGCATTCACAAAGCAATAAATTGCCTGGATGATCGGTTATTAAAATAAATGTGAGAAATTAGCTTTCAGCAATATTCATCGCAGCATGCAGCTTTCTGACATAGAGACAAAGCAAATGGGAGAAAACCAAACTGCTGCTTTAAAGAAAAAAAAGTTTTTTGATCCAAGTGGAAAATGAATGTGACGTCAGTGCATTTATTACTTAAGATGAATCTTGCAGACGAACGTCTCTGAAAACTTTTTAACGCATTTCGCCGGTCGGCGAGTTCCTCCTCCTGCCTTCACGGATCCGGCCAACGACGTCCGGGCGAGAAAACGTGTTCAACGCGGACGACAACGATCCCGAGAACGCACAGATCAAGGTCTCCTCGTTCCGGTGATTAAGCATCCTAACAAAATGCGTGTTGGAGGACGGGCCTTATCACCCAGGTCCACACAGAGCTCCTTCCATATCTATCACTCTCAGATGGCCAACCTGCGCCTGCCATGTGCTGCGGGCTGCCAAATAAAAACACCGCTGGCGTCGCCTCTGCGCTCCGCTTGGCTTGTTCTTTACTTTTCTTCCCCCATCCTCTCCCCGTCATGAAACAAATCATTTCACAGCTTCTGGGAAAGAAAAAAAAAAACCTAAAGTTTGAAATGCCTTATCGCTCCTGGACAACTAGCCGGCGATTGAATGAAAATATGTAAAAAATAAATAAATAAAAAAGAAAGAAAGAGGTAAAGAAAAAAAAAAAGAGAGCTTGAAAATTTCTGCTGTTTGCTTGACAAACCTGTTTACCTTGTTTCCAATTAAAATTCTCGAGCACTTCAATGTGTTGGGTTTTTTTTTTTTTTTCTTTTTCCTTCGCGAGCAAAAAGAAAAGAAACTCCACTGGAAGTATTTGTACAGCTTGAAATGAGCGACACATTTTCATTTCGCCTAATCTTTAGACGCTGTTCGTCTTTGGAGGAAAACACTCGCGTTCAGAACAATTTCCGTTTTCGAGCAAAAAGCTCCACATTGATCTGCCACCTGGTCTGAGCCTTTTCCCCAGTTAACAAATATTAAACTTATTATGCAAATAAATTAGCGGTGGGACTTGATTGAAATGCTTAATTGAGTTAATTTCCAGGTCTGCCATTTATTAATTGTAGTTAATCACATTTTGATGGAAAACATCGAGAAAATAAGCAACATTTTTAATTCGAAAAGACAACATTTTTAATTTCGCTGCTATGTGATCGAATAAATAGACATGTAAGCTTACCATATGAGATATTTTTAATATTTATTTAGATTATTCAACCATCAGATTTCAAGTTTGTAGTTTTAATATGTAATATAAGCAAGTTCAATAGCTGAAGAATGCATATGGAAAAAGTTATGAGCTTTAAACAGGTGAGACTGAGGAGAACCACACAAGAGAGAGAAAATGCCTGGATGCTCCTGCACGTTTCTTGATTGACATCAAAAACTCTTTTTTTTTTTTCTCTTAAGTTTTCGTCAAGAAAAATGTCTATAATTTAGGGAAATGTAGAAGAAATGACAAAGGGCAGAATGACAGAGTTTGAAAGGTACAGGCTGAATTAAAGATAAGAAAAAAAAAGGCCTGTTACCTCAGAGTGAACGTCTCCACGGTGGAGTAGGGCGATATGCTGATGAAGGCAGACACGGTCTCCCTCTGCCTCGTGGGCGTGGCTGGGACCATGACCATGAAGTTGTCATCCAGCCAGAGCTCCGTTAGAGGCGGCTCCGTGGGGTTCTTGTAGAGCCTCACGCCGCCGATCCTCCTCAGCGGGGTGGAGGTGTAGGTACCAAACAGCCCTTCTTGATTGGAGCGGATGAAGCTGTCCTTTCTGGACTCCTCGGAGTGGCACTCTCCCGCTTCCGTGGACCGCAGCAGATAGTAGAGCTCCACCGGGGTGCCCTCGGACACGTCGGTGTTCCTTTGCCGCCCCGGCACGACGCTGGGGGGGCTGAACCAACTGGCCAGCGGCTCCAGCTCGGCCACGCACAGCCCGAGCTCCCCTTTGAGCTGGCAGGCACCGCGGACCTCCTGGGTCTCATGGAAAGCGAACATGTGTACGCAGGGCAGCTTGTCAATGGTGCTGTAGTTGTCCCAGTCTCTCCCCATGATGTAAAACAGCACCTGGACTTTGGGCTTGGCTAAATGAATCTGCGTGTTCATGATGAAGGTTTGCACCTTCCAGTTGAAGGTGAATACTGAAGAGGCAGGGAAGGTCCCGGGACTCTGCAGGAGCTCCAACGGGACAGGCTGCTCCACCGAGAGAGGCCCATAGCTGGCGTTCACCGACGGCAAGTTTCTGGTGTGGTAGACGAAGAAAGCCTCCGTCCGCGAGGTCAGGCTAGAGTTCCTCATGAAGTCCTGGTTGGCTTCCTTGAGGAAAAAACCCAACTCCGTGTTCAGCAGCTGATAGTTGACAGGCAGGTACGTGGGGAAGGAGGAGTATCTCTGCAAAGCCTCCAGGACTCGACAGTCTGCCCCTGGAGCAAGAGGAGAAAAAAAGCTGGGTTAGGAACGGCTCACTGCAACATCGTCTTCTCTGGCAAGCGCCGCACAAGCGTCTTGGGTGGGATGCTCAGCAAGAGGGTGCAAGCTTTCAGCAAAAATGTTTTTTGTTATCCATTTTCATAAACTAAATATGAGCCAAAATAAAAGACAGACTTATTGTCAATAATAGTCCTGAATATTTGAAAGCTGCTTGTTTTCCTGAAAGAAGAGGATCTACCGTAAACATAAATGTTCTTTGAGATTTAATTGCTTCTGAATGAACGGTAAATTGCTTCAGCAAATCAATTTCTCAAACTGAGCTAAAGAAATAAAAGAGACTTGCATTTTAATCAGTTCCTATAAGCAGATTTCAAAACAGGTATGCAAATTAATTGATAAAAGCAACACTCTGTACCTTTCACAATGTGCTGTGTGCTTTTTTTTTTTGTTATAACTTAAAATCTGTGCAGCTCCTTTATGCCTTGGCAATAAAGAACAGGATCAATGCTGTTTCTACCAGAGTGATTTATGGATTTAATTTACATTTAAAGAGGCCAGAGAAACAAATAAACAAGACTCTAGAAAGTTAAAGTTGCGCACCAGGAATTTACGCCCTGTATTCCTTCTCTTCTCCACTTGTCCAGGACTGTTGTCTCGTCTTGCTGGACGGTGAATCCCCACCCCACTCGAAATGATACTGCTGCCTTTAACAGATTTTTTTTTTCCTTTCAGCACTTATCACAATGCATTCACACAGCATAGTGCCCTATTTTCTGCAACACAAAGCGTTGTGAATGGCGACCAAAAAGTTCAAATTTGGCCTCGTCTCGCCATCTCCTGCTAATGTTTGCTGTGTCTCCTGCATGGCTTGTGGCAAATTGCAAATAGTTCTAGTTGCTTTCGTTCAACTATGGCTTTATTTTATTAATTCTCCACAATGGCTAGATTTGTGGGTTACTTTGTTTGGATATATAAGAGTAAAAAGTCAAGATTCATATTCTCTCTTTTGCCACATAATTATGCACTGTTTGTGTTAGTCCATTACATGAAATGACAATAAAAGGCGTGGAGTTTTGTGTTGGTAATGAGACCAAATGTGAAAACAAAATGAGATAAAATTCTGACTACTTGAGGGTTTTGAGCTGGCAACATGCAGAATCCGATTTGTCGACGTTGAAACGACCGCAGGGTCACACTCCGGTACACATGCAAAGATTTCCCCTGTTTGCTGCCTACCTTTTGCACAACTGGCTGCGAAACCTTACATCAAAGTTGACGGGAAGACGGTTCTAATCTCTATGAGAGTGGAATTTGACCTTCTTCTCACAATCAATCCTCAATTTGATTACACTCCGTCAGCGGACTCCCGTCTCTGCGCTTGCATCTGGAGTGTTTCCCTCTTGTGATCGTCCCTGTAAATCAATGTCCAAACAGGTAGGAAATCTGTCATGAATTTTCTGATTCACGGTGCTCCTCAAGACCTCTGTGCTGCTGCCGCCCTGGAGAGAGACGCACAAGGAACCAGCTGAGCCTCCGGTTTTGAGCATATTAATTCAAATCCAAATCACTGGAGTGCCTCTGGGCATAGATCTAGCTCTTCTGAGGAGCAGAACAATGCAGGGTGATTTGTATTTTTTCCTGAACAAGCAGGGGCTTTGTGTCAATTGTTGGCACAGGGCATTGTTTTAGCCAAGACATTACAGTGAGGGTAAATGAAAAGCTCAGGAAGAAATCCATCCTGCGGTTTGGAAGCTGTAACATTAAATTAAATCCAGTGAAAAGGCCCTCATGTCTCAATGACAAGAGAAGGAAAAACTTTTCTTGATAGAGTTCAGTTTTTTGTTTTTTTCTTCCCCACACCGAAATGCGATTTATTGTAATCAACTTGAAAGACACATCGACACGTGTCATTGTCAAATCGCAGAGAACAATGCACGTTAAACGATCTATTCTTTTCAGACGCTGGCACTTTAATTGATTTCCACATTTTGCCGCGAGCGAGACGCCGTCAAGAGGCTAAACACACGAACCGAGCACAAAAGTAGAAGGAGAAGCCGTGACAGCTGAGGGGGAAAACATTGATCATCTCGCCAGCAAGCGTCACTTTGCTGGTGAAATTCGGGCGTGTCATCTACGTGGATGTCACTATGACATGCGCAGCGTACCCGCGTTGTTGAAGATCAAAGACATGCAACATGCAATTATCTAATTTCTTTGAAATGTGTTTATGCAAACGTGGTAAATGTGAGCGAAGGTGACAAAAACAAGCATTTCGCCTCAAAGAAACACCTACTCTACAAAAGGAAGTCTTCAATAAAAAGATAAAATAAAAACTTGAGCTTTATTTCAATAAATCTTTTACACATTTCATAAGCGGTTACGGCCCAGCCATCATCTATGCACGCCTGTCCTAGTAGGACGACTGGTGCCTGTCTCCAGCATTCATTGGGTGAAAGGTCGTTTGCATATCTAAGGTCGATTTGGAGAGATGAACTGACCTCACTTCAGGTTTTTACACTGTGAGTGGCAACGCAGTAGGTTCACCCATCCAAATAACACCCTGCGTGTAGAGCACCAAGTGACCGGAGGGGGTGCCATTAAATCTTGCCTGTGAAAAATTATTCTAACTAATCATAAGATTATATTTAAATGTACATGTGTGAAGCCTTTTAATAGGATAAAGGCTAATCAAATGCTATTATTTCTTGGCTCAGCTTCAGCTTATATATCCTGTTCAGTGATGGTCAGATTTCAGCTTTCCATGCCTGTTTCTCTGAACATCGTCTACTTTTAAGTGCCCCAGGTAGCTAGCAGTTATGAAAAATTACAAAAACTAGGAAATAATGAGCTCCTGGTAGAGTCAACCTATATTCCTTTGCAGTTGTTGGCAGTACATGTCTCCCCCCATCAGCTCCCACCATGTTTCTTGCAATCCTGTTGACTATTTGCAACAAAAGATGTTTTATGTTTCTGTGACCACGCCCACATATCTAAGCCAGGGGTCCTCAAATCCAGGCCTGAAGTCCCAGTCCGGCAACTTTTAAATGAGCCCCCGGTTCAACACACCCAAATCAACCGGCTGAATCCCCTCCTCGGTGTGCGGTCAGGTTCTCCAGAGTCCCACTAATGACCTGATTTTTTGTTTGGACAAAGGTGTGCTGAAGTAGAGACACGTCTAAAAGGACACCAGCCCTTGAGGCCTGGGTTTATGGACCCGCGATCTAAGCAATTTCAAGAGTGCCGCATCCCTCTGAGAGACCTTTTTGCAACTTTTGGGCTTTTCCGACTCAGTTAAATATGTTTTGACCCATTTAGCCTCGAGAAAAGAAGTTGCTCAACAACTATGCACACTTTGATAAAGGGTGTTGACATCCTACGGCCACGCCCTCCCTCATCACTCACATGCACATCACCTGCAAAGCATAAATCCATTAAAACATTCAGGTTTCTCCAGCCTAAAAACTTAGGATGCGGTTCCAATACTCACTTGCCTAGAAACTGCAGCGTAGTTTGGTGTGATAGTATGATGAGAAACTGACTTTCTTTCTATAAATGTCAGAGAAATGTTGCCTCTTGTTACTGCAGCTCCCAGTGGTGCGAGACCTCTGAAACTGTAACCTGCTATATCGTAATAAAAGATACAAAGGCAACGACTTTGTTTAATCCTCTCTTGCTAACTTGTCACTGACTGGCTTCTGCAATCTGCCGCCACATGAGAAGGAAAAACGCTGAAGTTCAAAGCAGGCATCAGAAGAGGAGGAGGAAGGGGACTGGAGTGAGTCTGAACATGATTGTTGTCGGTGTCAACAAGCTGCTTTAAGTATTTTAAAAAAAAAAAAGAAAGAAGAAACTTGTGAGCAGCAGTTGTATGGATGAAACTATCTTGTTGTTGTCTGATGTCAGAGGAAAATGTGCAGACTGATACAAGCTGTTAGAAATGTCACGATCTTTGAGACGTTTTTGACATTTTTGGGACGTTTTGTGTTTTGTTTTATTTTTAGAGTTTTCCTTCTTGGCTTCCCAAATTTAGTTAATTGTTTGGTTTTAAGACTTGTCATGCTTTCGGTTCTGTGGCGTAACATTTTGCATGTTTTTGAACATTCCTCGTTTCTTGTGTTTTCGTTTAATGACGGCGCTGTGACAGTCAGAGGTATTTTGAGGTCCTGTGTTCGCCAGCGTTGGCGTTCCGATAGTGTTTACTATGTTTTTATTAGTAATTGTTTAGTGTGTTGCCTGTGTGTTGTGACAGCCGTCATAAGTTACTGGTTTTAATTTATGTAAATTTGAGAGAGCAGGTGTTTCTCCGTGACTCACTTAAGCGAAGGTGATGCTGCTGTGGGATTCTGTCAACACTTTGCACATTCAATATTGTTCATTTTTTATATTCTTTTTACATTCATTTTTGGCCCAAGGTTTTTTCTGGTTTAATTCAGTGAGGTGGGCCAGTTATGTGAATTTGCTTTATTTATTATGAAATGCATGAGGATTTTTCAGATATTTTCCTTTCATTTGTTGCTTCGACATGAAGTTACACTCAACTCCTCAGTATTGAAATCTGAAAAGTAAAGTGTACTTTTACCTGCAAACCATTGTCAAAAAAAAAAAGAAAAAAAAAAGATCCAACTATGTTTTGGGACTGGTTGAGGATGGATCAGCTTGATTTTATGGCCCGACTATTTTTAAATTGGAAATAAAACACCTGATTTACCCACTAACCTGCCTCAGTGTCTCCCATCTCTTCACCACTCAATTAACCTCTCTGGAGGGGATGCACCGATTTAAAGACCAGCCGATTTCTCCAATTTTGGGAAATAGATGATCGTTCCATTTTAACATGCAAAGATAACCACCAGTTTTATTTACCTCAGCAAAGGTGTTTAAATCAACTGTTACCTTCTTCAGGTCTGCTGTGAAATCGGTTTGACTAGCAGCTAGCTAACAATAGTCCTCTCACTGCTTGATACATTTAGCAATATTTTAGACCCAAAAAATTGGTATCGGCCAAAATCAAAATCGGCAGGTCAGGATTTTTAATAGATCGGTAATCAGTGATCGGCCAGAAAACTGCAATCGGTGCACTCTCTGGTTTAAACACCTCTTGCTTTTCTCAGTCTGTCTTCTGTTTCCTTTTTCCTCATGCTCCTCCCACGAATTACTTTGGATATTCTTTATCTTTTTTTCTTTTGTCGCTAGTTCATTGATTTTCCAATGTAACAGTTTATTTTCACCTGCTTGCTTCCTTTCTGCATTTGGTTCCTTCACCTCCACGTCCGCGACAAGAAAGGGAATATCTGTTCAATTAACTACTTATTATCGCCAAAGTTTGCAGAAAGTCTGAACACAACACGTTAAAGTACATGTCTGCAACAGGAGGTGGCCAAACTGGAGGTCATTTCTATCAGCCAACGACCGAATGCTGAGTCTACACGTTATGCAGACTCATCAAAATCGGACAGTTTACCGATTAGAAAAATCAATTAAGATTTGCTTTCAGACGATTAATTCAAATGACGGGATATTCAGTACAAGTGGGATGTTCTGCTGCGGCTGAACACAGAGAGAAATAGCATTTGGCTTGAAAATGAAAGCTGTGATTTCAGATTTTCATGTCAAATTAACCGTTTATGTTCCAGTGAGCACTGCAGAGAGGTCCACAGCATCAAAAAAGCAGAATGTGGACGAGGTGGTATAGAACGACCAGACCTGAGCGAGAGCATCGTTATAAATGTCGAGTAGCACAATAAACTAGTTTAAGATTGGTTCGAGAAAACGTACTAACACCAAATAGTTTTCCAAACTTCCACGATCCCATTTCAATCACGTATTCACAGGACATGCTGGAACACATCTGAAAGGCCGCAAAAAAAACAAAACAAACAACAACAAAAGACAAAACACATCCTGCATTCGACATCCCTGAACGGATGCACTGCCAACGTCCTTGAGTCACAAACTCCAGGACATCCATACAGGGAACAAGAAAACGAAATAAGAATGTCAATTTAATTTTTATTTATCGCTACAACACTGAAACAACTCGAAGAACTTCTGACACAAACCAAACAAAGCGCAATCTTGGTCCAGGAACAACGATTTCAGACAAACTTTTGAGTGTACCTTCTGTGTGAAAGAAAGGCAGCGCAGCCAATCTAAGTGTAAGATCTAAGTGTGCAGCCGTCTCCTTGTAAAATGAAAAGTCAGCCAAGTGGAAAACAGGAAATGGAAGGGAAAATGGAAACCCCACACAATTCAAGACCTTAATGTGTCTCCACTAAAGCGCTACAAGTATCTAAAAAATATTTTAAAAACTGTAATAATTACAAAACTCTGCACTGAGTGCAGTTCATTGCACTCAGTGAACAATTTCCGCTATAAATAAAACAAAATCAAAAAGAGCTAAGATCACACAGGCAGTTTCTACATTACGTTTTGGTTTATGGATGCCCACACATGGGCCTGTCATGATAACAGAGTTTGTTGGTCGATAAATTGTCCCAGAAGTTACTGTGATAAAGGCTAACATTGTTTTGAGACCATTTTCGAGTAATATAATAGTAATAGTGGCATAAAAATGCAAGAACACATTCTCAAAGATCAATAAACTTTCAATTCTAATGAACATTTAAACACTGGAACTGCCAAAATAAACAGAAACAACAAGTGGAATAAATTATAAAGTCTCTGTAAAGAAAAGTGTCTTTCAAACACGGTTCAGTTGAAACACCAGACTGAAGATTTTTATCAGTCAGAATTTTTTTGCAAAAAGAGAAAACTGTATACACATTTGTCAAGTAAATTCAGTAAAAGATGAATGATGAATTTACTCCTCCATCTTCCTTACACTTGAAGGTTTGGTGGTCCCACTTTATAGCTGAACATAAAATACATTAATCACGATCACAAATAATTTTCACCGCCATATGTAATTATTCACATCACTATAATTTGATAACATGACGATGCTTTTTCTAAACATGAGATAGTTAAATTGAATAAACCAATATAATTCATTACCTTCGTGATAACACAGAGACTTCTGAGCAGCAGGGTTTCATAGTCGTCACACTGTTTTTCACATTTTGTTTCCAAACACAAACTCCAGGGTATTTTGTATAAATGAATCCTTGTTAGTGGATGATTGTTGGGAGACCATAGATCTTTGCAAGTGACATGTAGGCTTTGAAGCATGTAAGTCAAAGATCGTAGAGTACAAAGCTATACATTATAAATTATACATACGATGTTAACGGTGTTATAACTATTCACCTGCACAATTTATGAAAGCGGGACAGTTTAACTTGGAGCCTCCGCATTACATTTATGTACATGGTTAATTTAGAGGACATAATTTTCCCACCTTTATTCTTATCCATCTTACCTTGAAATTTGTAATGTCTCCAAAAGGTTAACGCGTGTGCTTATTTGTTTCGCTTTACATTTCAGTGAATAAAATATCTTTTCCAGCTACAGCCAAGATTAGGTCAAACACCTAATTAGAGGAAAACAGTCTTTCTGTCTGCGTCCGCTCAAACAACCTGTCTTTGTTCTGTTAATGCATGTAGAAAAATATATGAGCTTATAAAATCTAAGGCATAAATAAAAAACCCTGAGAGTGTAA
Organism: Poeciliopsis turneri; assembly: GCA_922788865.1. NCBI lineage: Eukaryota > Metazoa > Chordata > Actinopteri > Cyprinodontiformes > Poeciliidae > Poeciliopsis > Poeciliopsis turneri. Next base: position 296,220 of record CAKLNU010000120.1, on the reverse strand, counting down.
TAATTAGAATATTTTTTGGCAACATTTGGACACTGCTGCCAAAAAACATTAGCTCTCTTCTAATTAGATGTTGGAAAATGTAACTAGCGTTGAGTTATTAATGCCTGGAACACACAGTTCCTGTTTTAACATTTTAGATTTCTTAGCCGAGGTGACCTATATCTAAATAGAAGTCATCATTATTTTGTTTATAATTGGTTACCTGTGTATTTTTTACATAAAACAATACAGCATAATCTTCCTCCACCAAGAGAAATATGTGAAATTTAAGATTCTACTGTGTCGTCTTGTTGTTTGCAGGACCTTCTGTTAGCTGGTGATACATATGTCCAGCAATACTCTCTGCATATTTACTTTTTATAATGGGTTCCTACAAATTAGTGTTCCCTCACTAATGTTTTTGCGAAAAGTCTTTTAATATTTGCAATGTTATTGCATAAAACATTGCAATAACGTTGCGAATATTCTGCTGATAGTACTTTAAAAAATATTTCCAATGAGCCATAAGGATTCACAACTTGTACAGGGTGAATGTAAGATCAAACTCCAAAAGGAAAACTAAGAACTTGCTCAGCAGCTCTCGCTTACACAGAGACTGGTCCTGAAACCACGTCCATTTTGCTGAGGGCACTTCAGTCACTCAAGCATTCATCAAAAACAAAGGATGTTTTCTTCATCTTATGATTTATGACGCGCGTTAGCAATGTTTCATGAATCTGGTCATGAGGTATTTCATTTTTCTGGACCTTACTGACAGCAGGAGGGATGCGTTGCTCTAAAGATGACAATACCGCTCTCTTCATCAGGCAGGAAGCCACGTTTAACGTGACAGAAATATTAAGATCTAAATGATGCGCTGCCATGAGATAGGATGACATTCGTGTTAATGAAATTTTCAAGCATGTGTTTTGTTTTTTTTATCTACTGTCAGAATGAGGCTGACATTTCAGTGTTTTAGCAAAATGTATCGGCCTGGATGTTCAGTGAGGGCAACCAGCGTCGCCCAGGGGGCTCCTCGCTTTAAAGACCCCTTTATGATGAATTTAAAAATGCATGGTGAAAGCTTAAGACTGAGATTTCATGATAAATGCATGTGGCATTGGGTTTCATTGCCTAATAAAGTGTTGACAAGTGATCTATGAAAATACACTTTAATCCACTAGTCTCCGCAACATGTGGACGCAAAAAAGAAATTAAGTACTTGAACTCAAAATCAAAGTATTTTTTAAATTGAACTGGATTGAATCGAATGGAGGCCATGTTTATTAGAGACGATAAAGTGAATTCGTACTTCTCAGTCTACAGGATGGTTAAATGCAGACACCTCAAAGCCTGTGTGATGTCAACTTCATCATCTGTCCCCTGGGGCCCAACGGGCCAAAAGCGACTCTAATAAATAGCTTCACTAAAGTCTTGCTGTGTTGTAATTACCTCCAAAGCTTAGGAAAGTAGGTGTGCTTTATCAGAGATTGATCAGCTAGTTTGTTGCAGTGACATGCTGCAGAATTACACTTGCGTAACCAGCATAACTCTGAGCCAAATAGAAATGACTCGGTTGAGAGCGTCAAACTCATGCAGTGTTGGCCTTATTTACCGGCTAATGGGGTAGAAATGAACAGAGAATTCAAGCTGGACTGGGCCTCTCAGTTCACTCTGGCATCTGTTATTTTTATCCAGTCTTTTTCCAATCAGTGAACTAACCAATTGTACAGTAAGTGCCACCAGGCTGTGGTTCATTTTGCCAGTGAGAGAGAGCAAGACTTCAAAGCGATCTGATCGGAGCATACGCCGTTATCTGTTTGATGATTCTGACTGTTCGTCGTTTGTTTGTAATGAAACGTTCTGGCTTTTCAAGTCTTGGCAGTCATCTGGAAATGGCAGCATTAAAGGAACACACTGCTGGCCAAACTAACAGCTGATATAAGATATTACATCAGAAGAGCATCAGAGCTCAATGATACTCGTACAACTCCTGGGTCGGGGGAGGGATGGATGGATGAACCCCAGTTTAATACTGTCGCCTTTTAAACAACAGTGAAACCCTTCATTATAGTGATAGTTTTCTCACACACAGCCTAAAGTTGCTTCTTCTCCTCATGTCAATAATTAAGCATTGCTCACAGCAGGAAGGCAACACAAAACGTCTTGGGGGCAGTTTTTCATGTTTTTTTTTTGTTTTTGTTTTTTTTGTATCATGTACAGTTCTCAAAAAGAGATCAGCCAATATCTGTGTCTGAATGTCACAACTTTACAAAGATGTGAGATTGGAAATCAGTCACTGAGTTCTGATACATCCGGTGAAACGTGGTCCAAGTTTGACTTTTGCTTTCAGGAATGCTTTATGCACATTTAACTACTTAGTCAACACAATCTGATGAAGGGGTTATGTGGACAGAGGTACATTTCATTGTCATTGTTATTTTTACATGTAGCCTTGGTATTTACACATCAATCAAAAAAATTGCAGAATTCTCAGAGGATATTAATCCTGCCTTGCTTCTTAGTGCAGTAAACTTGAGTCTAATAGCATAATTTGCAAATTGATACCTCTGCTTGCCAGTATAGGTATTTGGCTCATCTAATTGCTCCCGACAGCCAAAGAGTTCATCATTCTTTTCAGTTCTAGCGTAGTCACAGTCAACTGAAAAGAGATATGTCTGACAGATAAAATCAGTCACGGCCTTAAAAAGCAGAGATATCACTTCTAGCCAAAAGACGGCTCCGAGGAAATTGATTTTAAATCTCTGTGTCAGATAAGGTTCATTTTCAGCGCGATCTAGTTTCTGAAGTACATACAACCACGTAGTATGTAATAGCTTTACGATATATTTTGCTTCCAGTTACTTTGGTTGTCGCTGAAGAATATCTGATGCCACTCTTGCAGATCCTGTCAATTTGAGCCTTCCAATTTCGTGTATGTCAGACCTGGCGATGTCGAGGTGCGCCGGGTGAAAGTCAGGTCCTAGATGAGCGCTGACAGGCCAAGCGGCACAGGCTCGCTCATCAACCTGCCGGGCTCAGAGCAGGAATATGTAAAGCCGGGACAGGAGTGGCAGAGCAAAGACAGACAGCTGAGGCAGAGTAAATGAACAGTCACTACAAAGGACACCAGCAAAAGGGAAATGCCATGTTCCCACTGCCCACTCCTGGGTGTAATAATGCGGGTGGGCAACAGTTTAGGTTGGCAGTCCGGTCGGCTGCCAGCTTGACAATTTCTCTGCTTCATCACACACGTCAAGGCTGACAAGATATAACGAGCAAGAGTGGAAAGTTAAAGAAGTAGATGGTGAGCAAACATAAAATAGGTGGGAAAAAAAAATAGGTGGGCCTACCACAATGCAAAGAACTTTTTTTCTTCAAATCACAAGGATTAGTGTGGCTGAGTGCATAAAAAAAACACCCAGCTGTCTTGGGTTCAAGTAGAAATGTTTTCTTTCTTCCTAATAGCCAAAATAATTATTTGAATTTTGTATATATATATATATATATATATATATATATATATATATATATATATATATATTTTTTTTTTTTTTAAAAGCAAAGAAAGTAAAGAAGATGGATTTCTCCATGGTAGACATGCTGAGGTTCCCAAAACGTGACCCCAGAAAAATATGACCGCAAACAAATGTTTCATTTTTATTTTGCATTATTAAAAATCACGATTAGTCGGGGAAACTACGTTTCATAAATTTTAATGAAATCATAAGGGATTAACTCCTAGCTCCTATGTCAATCTTCAGCTCACCTTCACTTTAAAATCTCATATTAAAATCAAGTTTCACTCCTTTGCGTATAACCTGGAGTGAGACGTATGTGACGTCTGTTTGTCTTTTACTGAATCTTAACTTCCTGAATAATGACTTCCAGCCGCTACAGGGTGTGTCTGGTTCAGCATTTATTTCAAGCTATCTGCTTTGTGAATCCGGTGCAGAAATAAATCAAACAGCAGATGCAGAATAGCTGCAAACACAGAGGGGGCTGAACTGCTTTGTGACTGTGTCCTTTTGCTGATGGTAACGCGTGGCCCCTGCATTCTGCACACGTTGTGCAAAGATCTCAAAACACCAAATAACATTGAAAAATTGATGACAGGAAAATTCCTTGTGTCCAAGTTTCTGATTGGACTCTGACCCTCTTCTCGCTCTGAAATGGTCTTGCGCCGCGCCGTGAATGCCGGAGCAGAGCAGAGCTTGTGCACGAGGAACGATGAGAGAGCTTTCCAGTCTCACAGAATTACCCGCATCATACTTCTCACCGTGTTCAAATTAATAGGGGCTATTGAATATGTGACCATGAGTCAAGAATAATAAATAAAATATTTCCCTCAAAGATCATTTGCAGATGATTTATGCTGCAAGCCACAAAGAGATTCAAGACAGAGGGACTGGAAGAAGAATCAATACATAACACAGTATGGTATTACTTCATGTCAGCCTCCATAGAAGAGAAATCATTCAAGCAGACAGAGGTCTGGGGAGTCTGCCATGCTGGTGAGCACGAGTCATGAAGGGGAGAAACGCGGCTGCAATGCGAAAGTCAGGCATTTATAAAAAGGGACCACCCTGGGCGGGTTAATGTTATTCATCCCCCTCCTTCCAAAAAATAGGAGTTGAATTCAGTCCAATGAAAATGCTCTTTATTAGGGGTCAGTTTAAATTTGTGCAAGTGTGTACGCTCACAGTGGGACCAGCTGGGGACGTCTGTTGCCACACTCCTAATGGATGGCCGCATTTAAGGCGATAAGAGCTAATAAAGAGTAATGGGCCTGTGGCTTCACCACGGGGGGACAGAAAGAGCTATTTTGAGTTCATGAGAGAAAGCTTCATCTCGGGGATTAAAGGGTATCGACCGATAAAAAGTAAACTCTGCAACGCAGTGACACTGGCCTAACCATGCCGGGCAAAGTCAGAGATGAAATACATGAACCCAAATAGGAGGCTGCTGCTGCTGCTGCTGCTGCTGCTGCTGGGTGGGAGAGTCAGTGGGGACGTCATTAAGGTAAGCCGAGAAGGGCTTCCAGGTGCTGAAGGTTGGGCTGAGATGTCTGGAGCGGTGTTATCGCAACAGGAGACTGAGTGACAAGAGCGCTGAATGAGACTGCCTTTGTGCCACCCAGAGTGCGAGCCTTGATGGGGGAAATGGGGCTAAGAGCTTCTGGATCCGGTTAAGAGGGTGAAACAAGCGCACGTCTACGTGTCTATCAGCATTCAGATCACTCTCCCGCTCTTTTTCTGAAACATAAACTGAGTTCTCTAATGAATCTCTGCCCCTCACTGTGATCATTATTGCAAAACAATCCAATAAGTCAAGCTAAAGACTGCATCAGTGGGGGGCAGTGCAGCTACACGCAGATGCTTATTGGTGAGTTTTTGCGCTGAGAGCACGGAAACAAAAGTGCACAAAAGTCCAACGATGTCTATTTGACCCCCTGCTGTGTCGAGGGCATCGAGGTTAAAAGTGCAGCACAAATTGTGATGAACGCCAAGGAAGAAATGTCTATCTGCTCTGCTAATCAAGGTGGATGCAGTCAAATCACAACATGTTTTTTCTCCTCTTCGGGTCAGGAAGCATCAATAAAAACGTTTATAAAACAGACACATATAATTTTAGCAGAGCGCTTTAGGCCCAAGAAACTTTTAATAAACTCTACATTTTAGTTTTTTGTTGTGTCTTCGAGCTGAAATTGCGAGGACTTGCAGGGGTGGTAAAGAAAAACAAAACAAAAAAAAAAACACCAGGGGATGGCTGCAGTCAGACCTGCAAGTTCAATTAGTTTGCATGCCTAGCAAAAATATTGTACTTATGAATTTACTTATTCCACTAAATTTTGAGCATTTGTTAACAAAATTATTTTAGATGTGAGTGTAAATCAAAGCTTAAATCCCATATTTAGCCGTTGTCCATTTGCAGTGTTGTCCTAAGGGCCACATAAACAATGTACATGTGTACGAGCAACAAAAGTATATTAATCTTAGTCCAAGTGCTACAATATTTGAAGGAAAATTCATGAACCTTCCTTCCCTTTACTGAACTTTCTTAGCAAGAAGTTGTTACATTTTCCTAAATGGCCTATTTAATACAGCCACACAGTGCATTTAAATGAGTTGCTACAAAAGATTTGAAGGCTGCATGAAGATGCTTAAAGAGCTTTACAAGAGAACACTTGCAAGCGTTTTATCTACACTGACATGCTATGTGGAACACGAGAATTTGTCAGCGCAGAAGGATCAAAGTGAGGAAATAGAAAATAAGAGAAACTGCTGAAGAGCTTCTTGTTCTATAAAATACATGTTCTGGAAGCTATCAGTAAAACTGATGTTCCAGCATATTCTGTTTGCTGCTGGTTGATCTCGTGAGTCCTCACGTTAAGGCAAACACAAAGTCTTGGTGTACCTATTAGGAACAGTCAGGAAGCATTTTTCACAAGCGGCAGAGAGAGAAGAGGTTAACGCCAAAGGTTCAGGACATCAAAAATCAAACTTTGGACGGATTCGGTGGACGCCTGTCTGCTTGGACTGAACTGGTGAACAATATACCTAACCTCTTCCTGGACAATCCTGCAGGAATAAAGTCGCCATGGAAATTAGATAGAGGAATAAAACACTTGTCATTTATACCCCCAAAAATCCCTTTCCAACGTCATGGATTGTTAGCAGCCAACTCTATGCTTCCCTAATTAGACATTAACAACTTACTTACATATATACCTTGTAATATATGTGTCAGTTAACAATAAACTATTGTTAACTGCGTTGGCCCTGATGAATAAATGATGAAATAACCCAAATTCTGCCACGTTAAATGAACTTAAGACTGGGTCTTAAGTCTTGTTTGACCCAAGACTGGGTTAGCAAAACAAGCTAAGCTGAGTTATTTATAACCTACAAGCTTTTAGAGTCACTTGATGCTACATTTAATGCCAATTAATATTTTTAACAGCTTTTTATAACTCCTTATGTTAGAAAAGACAATCAACCTATCAAATGAATAGCATGTTTTTGCTTTGGATGTTGGGAATAAGATATTTATGAACAAGGACCTTCATCAAACAAGGACATAGATTAAGAAATGTAATGTTTGAAGTGTCGAAGAATGTCACAAATACCTTTAACGCAACTTTTAAGATACGATCAGAATCAATCAAACTACTAATTATTAGAAATCGTTACTACAAACGAAGATGCGGAGTGGAAGCAGACTCGTTCACGATTTCAAATAAAAGTTATGAATGATGCTTTTACTTGATACGATAACAACCTGATGCAACGCAGAGCAGTTTCCATGGTAAAATGGCGCCTCAGGTCTTAATGGGTTACTGATGTCAGAGTTGAACATCTTCTTCGGTTCGCATACGAGAGTTTCTGCAGCTTGCTTTGAACCGTCCATCTCGCTCGTACTTTCGAGTGCAGGTGCGAACGTCCATCATCAAGAATCCGACACTTGGCAATCAAACAGAGTTAAGCTGCACTGCATGATTTTTAGCTCATATTAATATGGAGCTGTAAGCATTTAGTTTATTCCCACTGAAAACCTCATTTGCTGCAAAGGTGTGTTTATCCTCATTATTTCACAACTGTAAAGAGTTGTGAAATAATTCTTTACAGTAAAAAAAAAAGAAGCAATAGCTGATGTTGCACTCTCCATACACATTACTCTCAGGTCCTGTCATTCTAACTATAAAACAGGTCAATGTGTCTCATTTCTGCCCTTTCTAAGTGCTGCACATGCTGCACTCACCTGTACCAAGGGACAGAAAATAGATGCTGCTCCTGGGAAACAATGCAGAAGCCTATTTATATACATTAAACAACAAGCATGTACTCATCCACATCGTTTATGTCTCCACAGTGACATGTTGGGTTTTGAGCTTGCTTCCTCACTCCGCCACCCCCTTTTTTTTTTTTTTTTTTTGGCACTTAATTCGAATCAGTGGTGGTCGTGGTGAAAATGTTCAGAAATCAGAGGTGGAAAAAAACGGAAATACCGTATTGCTGGAAGCATCTGCATACAACAAAATGCATGTTTTCACAGAAACTTGTGTAATTATGTATGTCACTTACAGACATAGGAGGCTAATCGATGTGCAAATTTTTAAAGCAGTTGTTTTGACATTGTCTTTATGGGGTGTTGGAAACCTGCACTTTACTGATTTGCATCCTTGTTTTGCCATTTTGCCTCTTCCTGTTTTAAATTTCCTGTCAGTATCGGCTCATGTTTTACTGTAGTTAAGTATTTTCACAAATTATGGTGATGGATGACCAAAATTAAACCTTAAAAGTAAAAATAAAAATAAATGAAGACTTCACACAACACTGTATTCCTGTTGGTATTTGTCTCACTTCCTCATTTTGGTTCATTGGTGTTGAAGACTAAAGCTGTTAACTCTGGATCAAACCAGACAAACTAACCTCTTAATTGCTTCTTTTGACTCCCTCGGTCAAAAGAAACAAGTTCTACTAGAGCCCGTGAGCTTTTCCCCGTTCGAGTCGTACTGGCAATGCTTGGCCTTTTACAAGGGTTCTTATAGTGTGGTTTTGGGAACTGACGGTCTGCCGGGACACACCACCCTGTTTGTACATGTGATAAAGGAATGTATTTCACTAGACCGGTCTCAGTGTGCTTTAGGATCGCTTACGTCCTGTTTGTTGTGAGAAGAGAAATCTGTGGATCGGACCTGTTTGCCCAACGCACCACAGAGATGCTCGGTCAGGATCCGGGGGACGTAAAGTGAAGTCAACAACTCAAGCCGGCGAATACGCTCCTGAAAGGAGTCCTGATGTGCTTTGTTTTGCGTTACTCAGTTAAAAGATGCCACTAAATCAAATGTAGGCGGTAGGTGTCAAATCAGCATCCACATAGATCCAAGGTTTCACAGTAGAATATCGCCCAGGGTGTCACACTGCCTCAAACTATTTGTCTTCTTCCCATGTTGCATCATCGTGCCATGTGTTTCCTGGATAGGTAGCAAATACACACACACACACGAATGCACACACGCAACTAGCTTACAAATGTGATTCTGTGGTCCGGTTCTGATGTTCACATGCTTCTTGTTCAGCAGCTGACAGAGGTTGGTTTGGGCATCCTGACTGATCTGTAGCTATGCAGTCCTATACTTAATTTATTCCCCCTATACTGTGTATTCTGGCACCTTCCTGATGCAACATGCAGAGAAATGCACAGTTTGTTAAAAAAAATTAAAAAAATTTAAAAAAAGAGTTTTCTAACAAGCAATGCGGAACATAATTTGTATTCAAAGCCCTCCTGTCCAGGTGCCAAGCTGAACTTTATTTCCATGATTGACAGCAGCTCACACTAAACACAGGGATCGTGAAAGACCAGTCAATTTCTCCTGAGCCAGCAGGGCTGCAGAGAGCTTTCTAATGTGTTTGCAAGCAGAAAAAAATAAATAAAATAAACAGGTAACAAAACAGAAGCCTAATTACGATTTTAGTTCTAAAGAGATTCCTTGGAAGGAGGGCTGATCTGCAGGCAAAGCTAAGACTCAAAGTTTGAATTAATCCTGAACAGACTGCATCTCGGGTTTTTTTTTTTTTTTCTGTTTAACCAATATTAGTCTGAAAACAACAGAAGGGATGGGCAAGAAAATGACTGCATTTTAGTACTTATATAAGCTTTCAAATGCAATTGCAGTCAGAATCAAACAGCAAGCTATGGTAGTAATCATACATACATGACACAAAACGTTTCTACTGTGAAGCAACACACTGCCTGTAAAAATTCACATTGCTTTAACTTTGACAACTTTATGTAATCATGTAGTAGTAAAATAATGTAGGAGTCAAAAGAGAAAGGAATTGCGCATTTATCTTCCTCAAATCTTGCAAATAAGAATAAGGTCTTCAGTCTCTATATGTACAAAGTGGTGGAGTGATTCCCCAAATGTTTTGCAGGTGTAACTGCAGCAAAGAGCGACTTAACAAAGTATTGACTCTGTGTGGCTGAGCAGAAATGCACGCATCACACAATTTATATATCACAAAATTATCTATGTATCTCCTTTTTCTTCTGTTGTATGAATAGTTTTGTGAACCCACTGTAATGCTGCTGTAAACGCATGTAAGCTCCTAAAGATTTTGGCGTAAATCAATTATTTGTGCATTTTATCCCACGACTCTGGACAACAGAGTCTGCCCACCGAAAATAAACGACAGAATCGGAACAATTTTATGCCTGAAAACTCTCGACAGCTGACAAGATTAGGAAAAGAAATGCAGTGCAAGAAATTAAAAAGTGGAAACGTGCAGACAACAGCTATCCTTGAAAAACCCGGTGACAAAAGACTTTTTCAAGCTCTTATAATTAACAGAATACTGTTAGCAATTTGTCGTGACCTAAAATTCGTTTCGCTTCCTTGGCATAAAACACAAACACACACACGCGCACGCGCACACAGCACACACACACACACACACACACACACACACACACACACACACACACACCCAATATAAATTATCGGCTGGGAATGATGTTCAGCTGGGAGTATGGTAAACAAAAGCAGCATGATTTTCCGTTTACTCATAAAAACTTTCTCAGACAAAAAAAACAAATTAAAAGCTCAATCAACAATCTGAAACAGCATGTAATCAGCAGAGGAAATAAGTGATCCCAGATTCGTTATCGGCTTTCCTCCTCCAAGGTGAGATAGCCTCTACTCAACAGCAGATGTTACAGCGCTTCCAAGGATAAAGCAGTAAAGCTATCTGGAAATCCTTCGCACATCCACTTCGGCTCATAAATCAGGCAGTTCACAATAAAATATTATATGCTAGAAGATGATGTTTGGCACGCAATAGTTTGACCTCCCTGAACATTTCCTAATTACATGCAACGGCTTCCTGGGGCCGTTGGCGGCACTGTAATTTGCTCGCCCTCCTCCGCGGAATAAAGCCCTGCAATTTAATGCATTTGAACTTTGATTCTCGTGATTTAATTTGTTGAGAGCATTGCAAAATGTTAAGCCTATAAGAGGGAAAAATGTTATTGTGATGGCAAAGGACAAGCCTCGCAAATACTTTCCCCAACACCCCCGCCTCTTGTTTTATAAGGTATTCCAGGAGTAATGAGCTGGCTAATGAAGAAATATGTGAGCTACAGCTGGAAGTCAGCAGGAGAATTGGGGCAATTAGCTTTCAAATAAATGTCACATATCCCATCTGCAATATCATGGAAATCTGTCATTGGTTCAATTTGCTCCACACACATGAAAAAAAAAAAAAAAAAACAGAACGGAGCAGAAAGAGAAAAAAATGAATACGAAATTGTGGCTTTTCCATTTAATTCAGCCATTTCATCCGAATCTCACCTCAGCCTTTAATTATTGAGTGCTTTCTTAACTAACCCAATTAAAGGAGCTTCTGCATGAGAAGGTTGGTTGATTTTTTTTTTTTTTTAATCGATTGATTTTTTTTTATTCAAGGAAAAAAAACACCTTTTGAATTGAACAGCTCAACAAAGAATGGGGGCGGTGCGGGGGCACGTCTAAACGGCGCGGTGTGTAAACATGTACTCTCAGTTCAGGCACAGCGATGCCATTAATATGATTAAACCCCACTTCAGCGCGCTTTTCCTGGCACTTTGCATATCCCACATTGCTGAGTTGTTTCAACGCAACTCTATATTTCATGACATAAAGAGATATGGTGAATATAAATGACGTGTTTTCCAGTTCCCTCTGTGAAACCATGTGAGAGGTTGGTTCCTTATCGCATAATAGACGCACTTCTCCTCTATACCGAACCTTCAGGTTTTACGGACTGTGTACACACCATTGTGCGAGAGAAGCGCCCCCGCAATAGTTTCTCGATTTTTCTACCTTTGTCTCAGTTTGTGCATTGAACCGTATTGCATCTTTTGTCTGCCTTTTCTTTCGTAGAAGCTGGCTGCTTCAGAGATCAAACCCTCCCTGCAGGTCAGATCGCAAATTATCAGATGCAGTTCTCTTTTAATCCAACGTTGCCTTGTTGAAATACTGATAAGATCCTCAATATGTCTCTCAATGAATGTCACACACTGCCATACAACCGTAGACAATGCATGTATTTTTTTAAAACTGGATACAAAGGCCTATAAATAAGTTGTTAAGGAGATGTGGTGACCCTAAAACGCCACTCTTTTCTCTAGCAATTCTATTGAGTTTATTTATACCAGCCTCTTACAACTGGATCAGTCAACATTGCAGATTTTATTGTCGCCCGTAGCCATCCTGCTCGCTGCGTGTGGTGGAAAGATAAACTTATGATCGCTGTCCAGCCTTGCTTGTCACAGTTTTAGCTGCTTTAAATCTCTTAACCATTGCTCCGGCTCCAGATATCAGCAAGTTGAGGCAAGTAACAATTTACATGCAGCCAGTTCCTGACTTACAGTACAGTGAAAAAGCATGTTTTTCTACAGATTTCTTTTTCTTTTTTTTTTTTTTTGCAGCTTTTTGTCGCCAATTTTTTTCATCACAGATTAACTGACCCTCTTGTTAATAAATCATAAATCAATAGTGATTACTCTCATTTTTGTCACACTCAACCCTCATTTCCTGCCTCTAAGATGAATAAATCATTTCAATAGAACCTGTCAAACACCATAAGGGAGGGGGGAAAAAAAAGACCTTAAAAAGCAATACTTTCGTACCCTGATCTAAAGAATTTACACAAAAGTTGCAAAGCGAAGTCACTGACATCTATCAGTCGGAAAATGCTTACAAATCCAATTTCTGAGTGGAACCGTCTGTGGGGCACTGGGACTGAAGTGATTCACAGTTAGTACATTGAGGACTCATCCAGAAAGTCAAAAAACGAAAAAAGACAACATCTAAATCTCCGCAGGCCTCACTTGTCTCAGTTAAGGTCAGTGTTCATCGGTAACAATAGACAAAAAAAAAAGGGAAATGGAAAAAGATGGGCACAAATGGCATCCTGAGAGGGTTACAAGGTGAAAACAACTGATGGCCCAAAAGAACCAAAGGCCCATTTGACATTTGCCGAATAAAAAACTCTTGATAGTTCCTGATCTGACAAGACTTGAACCTTTTGAAATGTGTGCATCCTGATACGTCTGGTGTAAAACTAACCCAGCATTTTATTTCTTTTGTTTGCAGACTGACTGTCTAGCGTAACATACAGTGGGTTGGACTGGATGCCACCATAGATTTTAGTTCATAAAAATGTTTAGTTATCAGAGTTTTCTCACATTAAGCAAAAACATTCCTATGTTATGGAGTGGGGCAGTTAATAAAAGCACAGGATGAAGCCCACGTTTGAATGGCTAAAAATAATCAAATATACATTTTTTTTGCAGTTGCATGTAAAATCTACTGGAACGCTGCTAAACAGGCCGCTCGCACCTGAAAACCTCTTAATTGGTCAAATTAAAACCGTTCTGCAAAGATGAGTTTGAAAACAATTCCTCCACAGTTTGGGGTGAAAGACTCATTGCCAATGATCACAAATGGTTAAAGACAGTTGTTGCCACCGAGAGTGGCGCACGCAGGAATTAGGTTACTAAAACACACACATCCTCTAAAAGGAAAATGGTCTCAGTCAACCGTGATGCATTTGTGCTGCTAAAATTGTATTTGCACCTCCAAATATTTAGAGATCTCAAATATTGAAGCTTTAAACTAAGTTTGATAAAACAGAGATGCTAAGCAGCAGGAAAAAATAAAGTTACTTTAACATCACACACATGCAAAAACATCTATAATTATTTCCCCCACAGAGAAAAAGCACTTGTGACAATGAGTTTTGGCTAAACAATGCTTTGACCCAACAAAGCTGGTTATCACTATACATGTGATAAAGTATATATTTTTACAGCTTTATCTGTACAATCACTCTGCAGAATAGAAATACAACCCAACAGAGATATTCTGTATTTAGAATGATACAACAATAAAAAAAAAAATGAAGGCTGTTTTTTTATTTCTTCTTTCTTTCACTGGTTAAATTAGCCATCGCACTCATTTGATGCACAATTAAGGATGCAGCACAGATTACATCACTTCGAGCTCCAGCAGTTGCCATACTCCCAGAACATCTAATTACAGAGCTTTGACACAACAATCTTTAAGGTTCAGAGGGAATGTACAAAAAAAGCCGTAACCAGGCAGTAAATAGTAATCAAATACAGTCGAGCAGGGCTAGAAAGGTCCCACAAGCTGCCTGCTCACACTTATCTAAAGCATCAAAGATGAAAATGCTGCAGTTATCAGAGCCAATCACATGAAGCTCATCTGAAGTGAAAGGTTGGCCGTTTTGCATCTTTGCAGACATTCATTCTGCCTAGTTTGCTGTGCTAACAGAATGCACGCCTTTAGGACATGCAGACAGCGGCTCTCCTTTCACTGGCAGCCCGTAAAGTTTGAGGTCAAAGTTTTCATCACCTTTTGACACAGTCAGCAGCCCACCTCCAGCTTCTATTTCTTAACTTGCAGGCTCCTTTTTTTTCTCCCCAACACAATTGCTTTACGACGCTGAGAAAGATTTGGTGAAAAAATGACTGAAAAAACAATCATAGTCTGAGCTCATGTCATACCAGATGCACCCAATTTTGCTTGGAAGTCAGATTTTCCAAGAAGGGGAAGTACGACGAGCAGCAGTCAGGTCAATATTCAGTATGGCTGCCACACATGCAAAATATTGAGACACTGTAACTTATTATTAGTATGGTTGACTGTCTGTATCTAATTGAAATAGAGGCATGTGTAGTAATGCAACAAGAGGTACTGTAAAAAAAAAGATTTGATTTGATTACGTAGGCAAAATGCATATTCGCCTTACAATAATTGTGTTTTTTCTGACATTCCGCGCTGCTGTTCAGGAAATATGAAACCACCTCCAGCTGCACCGGAATCACTTACAAGAGACAAAATACGAGATCATGAAGGTTAATCACTTTATTCCCTTGTAATTACAACAATCGGTGATTAACCATCATAGGGTTAAATACTCATCTTCATTAAGTCATGTTTCTGGCTTGTGTTAAAAACATTTTTTGAACAGGTCTGTTCAAAACGTGTTTTAGTTAAAAAAGAACACCTATCACGGTCCGGTCGGCACAAGATGGACCGAGGTAGCAGAACCACTGAGGGAGAAATGCTCGTGGTTCCCAGGAAGTAAACAGCCTTGTCTGATTCAAGCAGCCTTTGTTGGTCTACCTCAAAGGTTTTGACGCAGATTGTCGGATAAACTTCAGAAATGTAACCCCAAGTCCCTCGTTTTCCAAATTTTACACCATTAGATGGAACTTCAAACTTGACATTCAAAATAATCTTCTTCCAGACAGCTCAAAATGTTTAAGATGTTTAATCGGCCTAAGAGCTGCCGTTCCAGTCTGTCAATTAATTGTGTAACTCCAGAGTGGAAATATCTGCTTTGTAAAGGAATTTGTGCTCTTCCTAATTTCTGCAGTTTCATTTGTTCGTAGGAAGCAGAAGCTGAGTAGTATTCAAATTGAACTGTCAGGTTTTTCATTAAAATGGGAAAGAATCACCTCTTTTCTTTTTTATCTACTTATTCACCTGACATGTGTCACCAGAAATTGTTGTCATCATGTCACTGAACCCAAATATTTTGACCTGCCGATGTCAGTATGTCCCATCCCGGACAAACACCTGTCCTAGTTTGACGACATATTTCAGTCCACGCTCACTATTAGGCCAAAACAGGTACATAAATATAAGCCAAATAAATTAAATTTTTCTGCCAATTTGATTTAAATTAAACATTTTTTTTCAGCTAATCCTTCACAATCATTGGGGTCATTCTGATTCTGCCTGAGGTTGCTTTTTCCAATTAGTGTGAAAATGAAGGGCCTCCGGGTCAACAACACAATCTGCAGGCACAGATAGTGACTCTTGCAGGAAGCTGAAACAGACCGCCTGCAGCAGCACCACCGATCACCACAGGACCAATGACTCATGGCTGTTGCATTGCTCTAGTTCAAGCTGGACATCTCTAATCCTCAACCATAAGCTCGCTGTCCTCTGTCAGGGCAAACAAAACAATGCTGAATAAACAGTCTGACTGCCAAAACACCCAGGAGCAAATGTTTCTGCTCAACAGAGGCGAAGTGACAGCAGTAAAAGAAATCTGTTTTTTTGTTTTTTTTTTCTGTTTTGTTTTTTCAAGATTGAGACAAACCAGGCAAGAAACTCTGTGGTCTTTGTCTGCAGATACAGCCATCCACACTCCATAAACCAACACGAGGGACTTCATTAACACTCAGCCACTCCTGCCGGACTAACTTGTGTGCTGATTAAAGCTACTCAGTGGTGGCCATTACTTTCCCGCTGATTAGGAACCAGTGATTGTGTTAAGGCTGATTGGAGACAAACACACTGGCATACCAATTACATGGAGTGCCATCTCGCCAGTGGTCAAACAACGCTTTCAGGTCATTCCGAATTCAACGCGGGTGTAGCTGAAAACATGATTATTCTGATGAGCTATTTCTGTTGAGTGTTGTCTTTAAAATCAAAGCAGCGAAGGACGTCTCGCTGGATAACGAGCACCGGCCTGCTTTGGTAAATGGTACACGGCCAGTACTCGTGCAGCGTTTTTATCAAGTCCAGCGGACCCCCGAAAGCGCTCCGCGCTCCATCCGTTCACACTCTCATGGTGGCAAGCTGCTGGGGAGGATAACGGAGGATTTTAACTGTACATCACCGCAGCTGGTCCAGTTTGGAGCAACTCTGTTCTGCAACATTTAAGAGAAAGCCCAGATCAGCTTTGCTTGAAACAAATACTTTGTTCGGAGCTACAGTGTAAGAGACATGCTGCGGTAAAAGCGCCGCCAAACGTTTTCCTCTATGCAGCTCCGGTTTCTGACACAGATGGGGGATTAAAAGAAACTTTATGAATGGTTCTCATAAAAAATAAAAATGATTTGAAAAAAGCGGCTCAAAACACAAAACCAACACTTTTTTTTTCTTTTAAGTCGAAATTTATGGGTAGTTTTAAAGGTGCTCATCATCCTTCCCCTGCATGGGCACGCCGCTCTGAATCATAAAGAGATGCACGACGCCCATTTGAACATAATCTCAACAATCAATCAGCCACACCACATAGAAGTCAATGGGCCATGACACTGTGTACCTGTCAGATCTCTGCCTCTTAATGCACCATAAGGCCGACGCCTCTGAAATGTAGCACCAGCTCAAATGTTGCATCCTTTTTGATGCAGTCATGGCCATTTTGTACATTAACCGATGGGTTAATGTAGATTTCCCTGCGAAGAATGACTTTGCATATATGCAAATTATGTTTTTCGTCATTGAGGTTGTGACCTTTTCCATATTTGCACAAATTTCCAAAAGTGTTCCCGCAAGGAAATTAAGTTCTGGAGTGAATTCGCATGGCAGGATATATTACATAAATGTCTAATATTGTGTAGTGCTGCCTTAGCACTCTCTGTTTCCCAGAGAAAGCTCAGAGCCTAATGACATTTTATTAATGCATTATTGAAGAAAAACCATAATCCGCTTTTTGTTCTGGTATTCATGCATATCCTACGATTCAGTAGCTTGCGCATTACAATGAATTCTGTGAAACCTCTGTTTTTATCTCTCTTCTCTTTCACACACAGTGAAAATGTTCAAGTCTTGTAAAAGAGATAAAGCATTTACATGAGGAAACTACGTTATCTTAAGGAAGCAGGGAACGTGACAGATTTTCTGAAGCCTTCTCATATTTTAAAAATACCATGTTGCCTTTATGGTGAAGCCCTCTGAGCAAAAGAACTGGCAGGAAAATCAGAGTTCATATCAAAGAGGTGAAAATTGTGCATATGATCATCAAATTACTCAACATTGATTAAAATCCAAGTGGCAAATTCTTTATTACTGCTTGTTTGGTGTATTTATATTATGGAACAAGCAGGGACTCTCAGCGGTATTACGGTTTCCAAAGCTATTTGGTGTACAAGGCCATTTATGCTCCATTTACCCAGGTAAGTCAGTACGTTCGCCCAAATCCATCACTTACATGTTTTGGTCCTTGTGCTCTTCATGGATTTTAATGTACTTGTGTTATTTACTCAAAGAACGTTGCAACGTCCCAACATTTCTGTCATCGTCCGCTTTTTTTTTGTTGATTTGTCTACGCTGCCCCACACTTCTCTGTTTTACCAGCCATCAGCAAACTCCCAGATGAACAATCCGCATGAGATAAATGCAGAATGAACTCTGCATGCGTCTACATGAGTCTGACTGGCACTTTAATTTAAATCTGATCCTGAGAACTGGACGGTGATTGGATGCTGGCCGCATTTGAACCTATGATTTTGCGTGTGAAGAGGATGCTGCTCGTAAACTTTTCCTCTTCCGGTATTATACCTTTAGCAGATAGCAGAGAGTCTAAGTCTACTCACAGCAAATGACTTGTTGGTTAGATCAGTGATTCCAAACATGTAAGGAAAAGGAAGCAGGTCTGGACAGTTCCTTTACTTTAATGCTAAAGAAACTGTCAAAATATTTATTTTTGTAGAAATTGTGGTATGCAATGGAGATAAATCAAAGGAACTTAATGACAATCTTTACTTGCATTTTATAGCTTCTTAAAGTCAAACATAAAATACATCAAATGAGTATATACTATGATTATATTACTAGTAAAAAAATGTAATGAAATGATAAAAGTATGATGTTTTCTTTGTGTCTTACAAGCGCAAATGTGAACACAGGTGTGAGTGTGTTTTTTTAGTATTTAAGACGTTGAAAGGCCCATTTTCCAACAAATGCTACTTTGTGAACACCGCTGCTACTTATTGGCCGCAAAGTTTGGGGCAGCGGCAAGGATTAGGACAAAGGTGTGAATTGAGTTTGGGAAATGTTTATGGTTAAGCATGTACTGGTAATGGTTAGTTTTTTTGCAACGAAACAGCAATGGAAGTCAATGCAAAGTCCTTAGGAAGATAGAAAGATGGAAGAGAAAAAAATATATATAAATCAAATGATTACAACAGGCTTTTGCAGCAGTTCACAAACCCTCTAATTATTTCAGTGTTTTTGTGGGTTTTTTATATTTCCCAGGACCAATTCATATTTAAAAAACCAATTTTTTCTGACCTGTGGCTCGGTGCTCTAATAATAAGTTAGACACGTGAATATTTCAACAATTACTGAGGCAAACTTAGTGAACCTCAACAGCCTGTCTGTTATTACGATATCATTTATTCACACAAAACCTTCACAACACTTCAGTCGCTCCCACGTAGTGACTAAAATCTTTGCATCGTATACAATTACCGCAGCTCATAGCATGTCATCTCGGCTGCATAAACTGTCTCCGGCTGAACTCTGTATGCGAGCGTCGTTTGCACGTTAGCGATCAGGTCAGCGTTTAGCCCACGACCATGCAAGCTTAACAAGCTCTGGGTCCAAATTGAAATTGTCATTGCGGCCCGAGCTCATGATTAACAATGATTTATTGCGTGTGTGTTTTTTAAAAAAAAAAATGTCAGCGCAGCAGTCTGCAGTCTGGCAAAAGCTGTTTCTGGTCTCCGGTGTTTTCGCCACGCAAAGAACCCGAGGGGACAGTTTGGCCATAAGACAGACCCCAACCCAGCGGCCCCCCCCCCATCCATCCCCTCTGGCTCCTCCCCACCAGATTTATGAAGCTGAAGCTCTTTATCCAGACACAGCTGATGAGAGAACACACAAGCACTGAATCAGCATGTTTGCAAATATTGCACGAGCACAGCAACACAGACACACATGGCATCGTTTACGGCTTCCAATTTCCCCCCATTCAACTCCCTTAATTGTGAAATTTCATTAAATTGAATGTGAGATCATAGCAGTCACAGGGAGCCAATTAACAGAGGGGGAGATAAGCTTTGTGGAAATATTACAGGACATTACACTAATGATATTTGAATTTGCAGGGGGCAAAAAGCCTCTTTTGACTCTCTTATTAGGAAGCTCTAATGTATGCCTCCCACACATACTCTAGGCTTAAGCGGCGTTGCAGTGAGTCTACGAGCTGTTTAGACATGTCCACCTACTCAGTGTGTCTCATAAAAATGCTCATTAAGCAAACTAAAACACACGGTCTCGCACACTAACGTAAAGCAAGTAACATTTGTGGAGAGTGGAAATGAGGCCGCGCAGGAGCTGAAATTACATCGTATGCAGAGTACGTGGGGTGCGTCTTTCCTCTCCTGCCCTCACCTCGCGGAAACTTCGACAACCACCCGAGCTGCGCCAAATTAGGCCTGAGAGATGGAGAAAATATGCCTCTTTTCATCAGTGTCCTCGGTTGTAAATCTCAAAAGTGCACTAAAGTGAGCTCAAAGTGCATCTGTGAGATAGCCTTGATAAAAATACCACCTGGCTGGGGGCTTTTGCTCTTCTTTTCATGTTTTCTGTTCTGTAAATAACCAAGCGAAGCCCAGCTTTACCTTTGTCCATCCAGTGCTTGCCAAGACTTTCGGAAGCCTTTGCTCTTTATGCAAGTATATTTGATGAGTTGTCAAAGGTGCAAGACAGACCTTAGGAGTCGTGGTTTCATATGACGCCTCCTGGACTCGGCTTAAACACATCCAGTGGGACAAAGTCAAGTTGAAATGCAAACATCAGCCGGAGCAGAGTTTCTGCTCGGGGGCTCATCGTCCAAACATTCCAGCTCACAGTTCATCTCAACGAGGCGTTTCATCAATTTGTTTATTACCTTTTAAATAAAATCGTTTAATCGCAGCTCAGGTTGAACTGTGATTCAAACCCGAGCCACAGGAACTGTCAACCCTGAACTGTCAAGTTTAATGGGAGCCATCATTAATTGAGTTAATATTATGATGGTTCAGCTGATGAACCATAATAATGGAGGCTTTAAACACAATTATGGAGCTGTTAAAATGTTACTGCAGTTTAAAGTAATTGAGAAAGTGTTGGGATGACTGGAGTCTTTGCAGTAAAGCAGCACCGGCCCTCTGCTGCATGTCGCTGAACTCTACCGGTGGCTCACTTTTTTGACAGGGGGGTTTGAGAAAACACAAATTCAGCGGCGTGGAAACGTTTTCGATTTCAAAAGAAACAATAGTCATGACATGAACAATAGAGGAGAACCACCAATCATCCGCAATAAGGTCATGCTGTTATCAAGCAACTGTTAGGGTGCCAGCTGTTGGTCTGTGCAGATGTTGATGAGACCCTCTCAACATCTGCATAGTGTGAGGAAAATGCAAAAAGACAATCTGTGCAATCTTCAGTAAGTCTGAATGGCATGCCATGCTTTTGGTCTTTTCAGGATATTTGGTCAACTTCTGGTCCGTTTCAACCCTTTTCCTGGGTGTTAGATCGAACTTAGTTGACTTTGTACTTTGCCCCTCACACAGCCTTCCTATGCTTTTCTATGTCAAGATCTATGCCACCTTTACGTCAGACACAGAAACAACGCAGTGCCCTCATATGGGTCGGCACGAGACAAACTTCTTTTGCAGTTTGTCTGTAGAGATGCATTTGCCCTCCCACCTCTTGCAAACAGCAGCAGCAGCTCCGCTGTCGGTTCAGTCTGTGGAGATGAACCATCCAGATGTGAGTTGCTCAGGGATGATGTCACTTGAAAGAATGACTGTTGTTTTCCATGAATAGCACCAGTACAATGCCAATTTGTCCCGTAACAAACGATGAGAACCAGACATTTTCATTCACCGCTGGACGGAATGTGTCTGGACACTCTGTCTTCTGTACAACAAATATCAGAATGTTAAGCTACAAGCGAGTTAAAATCCATCTGATTGTGAATATTTACTTTTTTCTACATCATCAAGAAATGTTCGAAAATCAAGAAGAATGTCAGAAGCCGTGGGATACGAAGTGACATCTTTATGAAATTACATCAAACCCTCCAGATTATGAAAAATATTTGAGTCTGACCCAGTATATTTTGTTGTTGTAGGCCTTGAAGTGTTTAAATTGTATTGTTTTCGTTTGCGTTGACAATGCCCAGCCTTTGTTGTCCTCTTGGCTCACCTGAGTGAGCAAACAAGGACATATCAGGATTCCTCCAGTTAGCTTATCACTGCGGAGTGGGAGTTGAAACATAAACCTGCTTCAGCAAACCCACAATCACCTGGACAAAGCAGGCAGCACTTGTGAGGATCATGTTCTTTGATTTCTCCAGTGCATTTAACACAACTCAGCCTGAATTGCTTTCTCAGAAAGATAAAGGTGGAGGCCTCAACAGTCTTCAGGATTAAAGGCTATTCGACAAACAGACTTAATTTTGTGAGACAGAAGGGTCATGTGTCTAACCGGGTGGTCAGCACCCCAGAATCAGCACCGGGGACTGTACACCCACCATTCCTTTTCGCTCTGCAAAACGCTAAACTTAAGTACAAAACAAACTCCTCTAATCTGCAGACATACTGCAGCTTTACTCTCGACTCCACAGGCGATGGTGTGTCAGAGATGCTCAAGAAGACGAGTAGAGAACTTTGTGGCATGGTGTGAAAATGATCATCTTATCTTGAAAATAAACCAAACAAAGAAGATGATTGTAGATTTGAAGAGAAACGAGGTCATGCTGAACATTGCTGAACATAGAAGTGGAGATGATTGAGTTTAAATACCTCAGTGTTAATCTGGAGGTGAAACAAAACAGCTATATCAAGAAGGGACAGAGCGGACTGAGGAAGATTAGGTCTCAGTGTTTAATGAAAGACACTGTGGATCTGCTGGAAGTATGTTGTGGAGAGCGTAAGCTTTTCTGCCATCCTGCTAAAGAAAGCTTTCTTTATCAACCACTGGAGATGATGGTGGAAAGTAGGATTCTTCATAAAAGCAAGAACATTACAGACAACCTGAAGCATCCTCTTTATAAGTCCGTTATACAACGAGAGAGTACCTGCAATCTCAATCTGCAGCTAAGTTCCCACATCTCACAAGTTCCCAAACACAACAAAAAAACAACAATCTCAGACATAATAAAAACAAATTAGGTCCAGAGGATGTGAAGGTATGCTGAGTCTGAGTACCCCTAGATGGTTCCTGGCATGAATATACGTTTCATTGTTCCACAGGTCCTGCATTTGCACATACATGGGATCTTCAGCACAACATGTTGAGCAAATTCTTGTGCTGAAGATGTTCAGTGCAAAAACATCTTCAGAGTGAAGATCTTCATGTTAAGATTTTCTTGAACATCTCGTGCTGAACGTTTTGTGTTTGATGTGGAGATGTGTTCTCCATCTTATGTTCAAGGATAGGATGTTCTTCGGCTTGTGTCGAAGATGTTCGTCATGAAAGCTTCTTTGTAAGTTCAATACCTTATGTTGAGCAGGAGATGTTCTGCATTTTGTGTTGAAGATCTCACATAATTATGAGACTCAGCATAAGAACTGATGTTAAAATCAAGGTACATTTTGTTTTGTTGTCTTACGAGAGGTATTTTCACAATTCAATAACTAAAATAATATAAAGGAGTGAACCGCTGACAAAAAAGTTCCAAATTGTTCACTTGTTGTTCCCTTCCAGTAGAATTAATTCAGAAGTAATAACTATATAATTACAATAATAAACCTTTTCTATGTAAAAGAAAACTGCTCCAACACTTGGTTTGTGGTAAAAAGAAAAAAAAGGGTGTAATCCTGTTGATCGTTTTTTTGTATTGTACAATAAAAGCACATGGTAAAAATTTATTAAATTGAGTTGAATTGATAAATAACAGATCATTTCATCATGCAAACTAGATTTTGGATTTAAAATTTAATCAATTTTCTTAATTTTGGGGCTTTTTGTTAGGGTGGGTCGTTTTTGACCTGTAGGACAAGTGGAGTAAGCAGAAAGTCGCGCGAGGGTGAATATATCCCATGCAACAGCAACAAAATACACCTCGGTATTTATCTATAGCAGGACAAGATATATGTACCTTTTAGGGGGACACAAAAGATATATTTGTAATTCAGTTAATTGGAATGACATTATTAATTTTATTCCAGAAATTTTTTCCCAATTAAAAAAATGCTAACTCACCGACCCTGGTAACATTTCTGCTTCTTATAACAAAGAGGGTTTTTTTTTTTGTTGTTGTCCAAAATGCCAGATTCCTCCACCTGGTTACGGCCTCATTATGCTGCACCAACATCATTCGAGCACAGCTCCGATCCTGCCGTTTCCTGCTCCGTGTTATCAATTTCCGTCACTTTTTACTGTGAAAAGCGGGTCCCTGGGGGTTTGTGACACACAAAGCTCAATTAGGATCATGCCGTGTATGGTTACCGAGAGAGGGCCTCGGCATAAGGCAGCCATCATTGCCACACTTTTCAAAGCAAAGCAATGAATCACATGGCTTTCACAACAGAGGTACCGTCAATTAAACTCTGAATTTGGAGGTGTGGATGGAGTTTAGAAATTTTCAGCTGGATTATATATAAACCATCATTTAATCCTAGCAGGGAATCTATATGAGCATTTTGTCCATTTGAGTCAGCGGCAGAAGCAGGAGGAACTATAGGGATTCGTGCAATTAAAGAAGTACTTAAGGTCTCAGTGCAAAACAGCAACCTTTTATTGTTGTTGTTTTTAAATGTCAACATCAATATGTCTGAATCCCGACTTCAGCAGAAAGCTGCTGAAGTCAGGTATTATTAGGAGGAAAAATAATCGCATTAATTGAGAGGATCATATTCCCAAACAGCCTTTTTAAGTCAAAGCCTTCTCCCACAGGAAAGCACAGATTCATTAGCCAGACCACCAGCTGCCCTCAGATCTCTGCTGTGCATGCAGCCAGCTAAGCAGCCAAAACAGATGCTGTTGTTCTCATGCTTCTAGCACTAATTGACTGGTGCAATGTCACTTGCTTTGAAACAAACAACATCCAGCCTAAGCCTAATCATTCACGTTGGCAAGAACTCCTAAAAGCAGATCGTTGCCTTCAGCTGCTGCTTCCGAGTTGAGGTCTGTCCAAGCTAGAAGTTTCCTTATACAACAGTTCGGATCTGAGATGAATGTTTTGGGGGGGGGTTTCTGCTGAAGTGATCTGAGAAGCCAGGAGTTAATAAATCCTGAGTGACTCTGTGGCACCAGATAATCTCTGTCATGGTGAATTATTCATGAGAAAAATGTTGTTTAAGGTCAGAGCTGCTGTGGGTGAGTTAAACAGGTGCACATAAAACCAACATCATAAGATCTGACTGAGAAGACGTGAACTCTATTGACAGGGTGTGCATTCATGCACCACCGAGTTATATAAAGAAAATATTTTAGACATAGTGCACTGCAACCATGTTCTCTGGTGAGCTATTGACCATCCAAAACAGAGTCTCGCTTCACCACACATAAGTGGGGAACAGTATTATCAACTTTTTTTGACAGCATTATGTGTGTCCTTAGCGGGTTCCACAATTGGAACATTGAACCACAAGAGAAAAGGCAGATAAAGTGAAATGATGCTTACCACCCCAAAGTAACACCGACTGCAGTAGCAGGATGTGCAACATGTTTCTCTGGATTGCGGAAAGGCAGGAATTCCCCTCCAAATTTGACTGCATGTCCAAATGTCTCAGTTTAAACCCATAAAGCCACCCGACATCCATGAAAAATTCAAATAGGTATTTCCTGGGATAAGTGCCATGCCTCGTCCAGGGTGTCTGTGCAACATACGTGGAAGCTGGGCTGAGCGAAATTGAAGTAGGCTTAATTTGATTTAAAAAAAATAATAATAGTGATTATGATAGTTCACGAATCACATGGATGAAAACTTGCTGCGTCGCGTCAACCTTTCCAGCATGTTTGGAGCGTCAGCCTCTGCGTGACTCTTGGAGACGTCGAAAACGGTGAAGGGAATCCTGCCCGGATGCATGTTCACAATTAGTCTGTCACATCATCCCGCTCATCCCGGAAAAAAAAAAAATCTGAATAAAGAGAAAGATGACGTTCAATTCCCTCCTTTTCGGATGTTCAGTGTGTTTGGATGTTACGCGCCATCCTTAACTTGTCTGCGGCGAAGTGCGTAAAGTCCGAACTGCAGCGCCAGGCATCCCGAAACGTGCTCATGTCAATTAAAAAGGATGAAAAGTTCGAGATCAGCACACATCCACACGCCTTAGCAACCTGTCGTTTCGTTAAAAAAAAAAAAAAAAAGTCTCTCGCGCGCAACTCCCAACAACAGATTGCAATAGCGGCGGCGCGCGCCGGAGCCAGCGTTTTCCTCTGTCAGCCCTAATTAGCCTCTGGCTCCGGGGTCGTTCCTGGATGTCGCCAAAGTCCGACTTCCAGGCTCCGTCTTTCTGTGTTTGTGTGGCCGGATAAGAGTCCGGTCTGCAGAGTCGGGAGCTTACGCGCTGCCAGCCCCGTCCAATGCGCGCAGAGAGAAGCGCAGAGGGGAAGGAAGTGGCGACAACATCTGCCAGCGGCGCTCCATGGGAGGTGTCTTCCACTTGGGGGACATCAGATGCCACAAATAAGAAAGAGAACTGTTACCTTAACTATTTGAACTAGTCGTAGCTGAAAGCACTCTTTACCTAAAGCCTTTTCTTTTCTTTTTTTTTTTACACGGAAAAATTCGGTTTTACTTTCGAGGAGCGTGATTGTTTTGGGTTTTTTTTTTGTTTTTTGGGTTTTTTTGGGCGTTGACCTCAAATGTGCGTCCAAAATGAAAAAGACTTTAAAAGTTGCTATCGGACATGTGTAACCAATTGCGTGACTGCAGCCACTTGCCAGTCACTAGCGACCCCGTGCGGTGTGGGAGCCGCAGCGTGCATGTATGCGGAGATTGTGGACTGAAACAAATGAAATTTGAGGATTTCAAGGCGGCATCAAAAGAAATCGAACTGCAAGATGGCGGCCACATTGCTTCCATATAATCCTTTCCACTCCTCTTTGTTTATCCTCAAAGCAGACAACAGAAGTCTCAGCTTCTGAGTCTCACATTGCTTTATTCCTGTTTTTATTTTTGTTTAATCTGTTTGTTTTTGTTAAAAGCAATTGTCACGCGTGAATTCATTTATTATTACTGTAATCTGTTGACTGATTAAATGAGGAGTCTCAGTTTTTTTTTTCTTCTTTTTTAAGCAGAGCAGATGGTGTGGTGAAATACAGATAAAGAATAATCCACGAACACTAAATACAGAAAAAAAAAACATGGGATGAGTCACCCACAGCCTTATCCTTCCAAAGATGTGTTTTCATGGCGGCATTGCTGTCTGTTGGTGTTGCGCTCAGCGTAATGTGACCTGACGTAAAATGCCGTGCAAAAGTCTTCACACCCGTTGAACATATTCACATTTTTAGCAAGAGCTGCCCAATGCTTTTAATGTATTTTGGAGGGCATTTGTGTAAAATACAATCTCCTTTTGCTTGTATCAGAGCTGCAGTTCTTTTTTTTTTTTTTTGGAGTATATCTCTCCATGCTTCAGTCTGGAGACTGAACTCTTTGCTCATTCTTCTTTGCAAAATAGCCCAACCTCAATCTGCTGCATGGAGAGCATGTGTGAGCGGCCTTTTTTTAAAAGATTTTACTGCGATTCTCTCTCCAACAGGTAATCGACTTCATAGGAAAACACAAGATCTTTGACAAATTTCAGTCATTTTTGACAATTCCCTGATTAATGCTCTCTCATAAGTAAAGTAGCTTTATTCGGCGATTTGATCACACACAGATGGACTCCAGTCACCAGTTATTCTGGAGGCTGAATAAATATGTAACCTACTTTTATGACGTTTTTTTTGTTTCTTCTTAAATTCTTGAAAACCACATATCATTTTCTTCCCACTTCGCATTTGTGTTGATCTTGTACAGGAAATGTCTTAAAAAAAAAAAAAAAAAACATTGAGTTTTTGACCGCAGCCCGATAAAACCTCAAATAGTCAACGGCAAATTACTACCACTGCAAGCAAGTCAATTCTCTACTCTTTCCTATTTAGAGCCAAAGTATTTATTCTAATTTTAGGCTTCTCTCACTGGTTTGCTTCAAATTCCCACTTCCCTCCTTGAGGACCTAAGCTTTTACCTCCCCGTGAATGTGCGCTATTTGTTCCTGGAAACAACAGCTCCTCTTATATACAGCTGCAAAAAGCATTAGGGGTGCGGGGAACGAGTGTGTTGATGCAGAGCTGTCACTTCACTCGCGGTAATGATGGACTGGAACATCACTTACACAAAGGCTGACAGACGTCCAAAAGTCGGCCTCCCCTCCCTTCCAGAGCCCGACACTCAGTCAAAGCCCATGAAGCCCACGCTACACTGAGGCCCATTCAGCTGCCGGAAAGCCGAGCGAGTGCCAGGCAGAACTCGAGTGGATTTAGTTACATGGTCTGTAGCTGCAAGTCATTAGAAAAGCTGACCTTCTTTCTGCTCGGCACATGGTAAGTCCATCTCTCTGGCTAAATTATCAACACATTTTGCTGCTGTAAGAGCTCACATGCACGGTCTCCGTCTCCTTCCTGTGCATGAAGAGACGTGCAGTCGGAGACATGAGAATTCATTCTGAAAAGACAATAGAGCTTTAGAAGGTGATGGAAGGCCCCCAAAAATGGGACCGTGTCTTCACATATGCCTCCTTTAGATCTGCGCCTCTAAGTCAGCGAGCCATTTTTTGATGTCTGTTCAGAAAGAAAGGTTTGAAGTTGCTCACGCCTTGGAAAAATCTGGAAAAGTTTGAACTACGTGGGAATGCCAAAGATGTGCGTTGTACTATACAGTATTTATATCCATCAAAAGTTTTCACTTTTTGTTTTTTTTGTCATTTCAAAAACCACAAACGGGAACCACTTACTTGTGATATTTATTTCCAAATATATGCGTGTTTTCGCTTCCAAATTACCCAGAAATCAATATCTCAAATGCACTAGACAGACATTTGAACATTTGGAACAGAGATCAGCTTAATTAGGCAGTTAAAGCCCTTGCAATTTGCTTCTTGGTATGAGTTTAATTTGCATCGCCTGACACTGATGGGTATTGTGATGGACCTGACCTTTCCAGGGTTCACACCTCCTTCTGCCAAATGACTGCTAGAGATAGGCACCAGTACCACAGCAACCCTGCACAGGTCAAGTTGAAGTAGAAGGTTGATAATTGTATGCCATTAATGATTTAAATGTTCCAGCTTGGCTGTCAGGTGGTTTGGACAACGATTCAGAAGGGATTAATGTATTTTATTGTGGTTGTATGTAAGATGCCAACACAAAGTGAATGATTGGGAGATTGAAGGAAAGGTATCCATGGATTCCAAAAATTCGACGAAATGAAATCTGAAAAGTGTTAAAAGCTTTATTTTTTCCGTCCTCTAGATTTTGCTGCATTTAAAGCTGTAAGTCTTCTAATCTAGGGGATGTGTTTTCTTCGATTGGACTTCCAGAGATTGATTTTTCTCTGTCTTCTTAGCTTAAACTAAACCTCTACACAGCAGTCGTCAGGTCTTGCCATAAATTCTCAGTTGGATTTTGGTCTGGACTTTGACTGTGCCGTTCTATTACATAAACATTTTCTTTTTTTTTTTTTTTAGCTTAACGATTCTATCCGACCTCTGGCTTTACCTTTACAAATGTTGTCCTGCTGGAATCTGAAGCTCGGTTTCTGTTTTTAATCTTTTGCAGTCTCAATATTACACTTTGTTCAGTTTGCTGTATTTCTCCATCATCCATCTTCTCTGTCCCTATTGGAATGAATAAATAAAGAAATAAATTAATAAATAAATCCCACACTGATCCAACAAGAACCAACAAAGAAACTTCACATACTAAGAAATGCAGCATCACCAACTAAGGGATCCTGGAGAAGAGAATTCAAATTACAAATAAATTGCCCGTTGAACAGTTTGTTGGATAGTCTCGTGTTGATAATAATAGTAGAAATAAATGAGTGTTTTGAGCCCTTTGTTGCCACACAAGACCTTCACTTGTATCTTCAGAATGACTCATCCCTTGTGTCTTCTCTTGGATGGTATCCTTCATGTGTGACCTCGACCAGCCTCAGCAGTTTGTTCTCCTCCCACATGCTAGACAGGGGGTCCAAATTCATCACCACCTTTCATTCTCCACTTCTGGTCTATCTGATCAATGATAGCATTAATAATAACCGCTGCAGAGTGCGCCCTCTGTGCCTCGCCTGCCCCCGGCCCCGCGCAGATTACCACCAGCCACACACAGCCCATTAAAAACCATGTTTACTTATCGGCCTCTCTGGGGCCATCAGTCTGTTTTCAAGACTGATGCCCAAAGGGAAGGCAAAGAGTGACCTTCCTGTAGTCCTGCAGTGCTGTAAAGTCAGCAGTCCCAATTGGTTTGTCCTGTAATTCTCTGCCTGAACTCTGCTGAAGTCAATGTCAGTGCCTTATAATAGCACGGAGCGAAAGCAGCCCCTAAGAGGTGACAAGGAAAATAAGAATGCATGTTCTTTCTCAAAAAGCTGAGCGGGAATGCAAGTTTATGAGGAAGCATTAGTCTGATTTCAGTGATGGTGAGATTCTGCAGTGAAGTTTTGTTTATCGATATATTTTAGTCAGCCTGACTGACTTTGATCTCCTTTGTGAAGAAGAAAGGAAAATAAACAGATGCAGCTATAGTTTACGTAGCCAATCAGGTAGTTCTATAAATTGTTGACTCATGGGACTGAATGCAAATCAATGCTACACTTTTCAGATTTAATTTGTAAAAATAAAAGTGTCCAAAGGTTGTGAATGTTTTTTTTGTTTTTTTTCCCAAGCTGTTGGTTTTTTAGAAAATACAAACCATTTCCATTTAACACTGAACAAAACAAACTGAGACTGTTTTAAGTCATGAAGCATCAGCGCATCAGCACAAGTATAAGACAGGATTAAAATCTTGTTTTGGAAATTTAGCAAAACGTTGCCACCTCAAATTGACGAGATTACAAAGATTTCTCAATTAATGCAAAAGTTACTGCAGACAACCAGATGAAAGATACACATGGAGAGAAAAGTTTGCAAATGCACGGGTACCTGAGCTCTCATCCTGATAATGTGTTGCTGTTATTGTAATCACCAAGTTATTGAAGGTTCACTTGTGGCAGGTCATGCGAAGTAAATCATTGCCCTGCTGACAGTAATAACAGCTGCCACCAACTGTGCATTTTAAGCAGGTGCCTTGTGCCTTATTTATCATTCTGAATGACTTGAAAGACTAGAGGTGCAGAAGACAGAATCAAAGACGAACTCCTCTACATTACATTTTAACCTCAAAGTATGTTGGGCAGGGTAAAATTTTTCTATGGGTGCTCTCGGGTTGACTGCAAATGTGCCATCTGAGTGACAGTTGAGCAATCGTGATAGCATAAATGGGACAAGGTGAACTCTTATTCTTTTTTTTTTCCCCACACAGAAAGTTATTTCTTATCATCCAGAATATGTCATGGTGTACTTTGGGTGTGCTTAACTTCCACTGACCTTTAGAGGGGGCTGATTATTTCCATCCGCAATCTTCACCCGGCAATACGCTGCCAGCACAAAGGGAGATTCCAGACCTGCTGCTCTGATAATTTCAGCTCTCGCTGCAGAATTGAGAGAACCAAAACCTGCAATGCCCTGCCACTCCATTATCGCAGGACTGCCTCCATCACCACCTTGACTGCAGTTACACTGTTAGCTCTCACCTTGAGCGAGTGGCTTTTTCAGGACACGTCTGTTTTCCTTTGTTCTGGACTTCTGAGAGTTCTTAGAGGAACAGCGACCGCCACGTTGGTTTAATTTCTTTCTTTAGTAGGAAACCTTAGTCTAAATTCAGCTTTTGTGGTGGTAGTGTAACTACGACTGAAATAATGAAAACAAATCTGACCCATATTTCCATACGTCTATTCAGTGTTGATAAGTAATTACTCTAAGAGTCAGTGACAAACTGATTGGCATCCATTTTAATTCCCAATAAAGCAACTGGGAAACAACTTCATGGCTTTCCTTATCTAGCGGTATAAATATGATGCGATGCAATGTTAAATTTCTCTTTGGCAAAGTGAGAAAGAAAGCAGAACATGGAAGTTGTTCTGCTTTCTTGGCAAATGTCCATTAATCTTCATGATTTAAGAAATCAGTAAAAGGCTATTTAAACTTGATAATGTTTCCAGATAAGCTAAAATAATTTTTTTTTACAAACTTAAAGAAACTAGAATCAAACCAACTGCATCAGAACTCACATTTATCTGGTCACTGAAGAGGATAACAAGGTAGATAAGAAATCTCCAGAATGAGCTGTTAAACTTTGGAAAGTATGTCAAAAAACAGAAAGAAGAATTCCCTGTAAATGTATGTAGTATTCTTAACTTTGCTGGGACAAAATGGGACTTTGATTTGATTACCATTTCTGCAACAAACAATTCCGATAGGTTTGGTATGAAATGAAGGAAGAAAATGTGGAAAAACGCCAAATTTCCCCTGTTATGTGATGCTGCGGGTCTATTTCACCTCAGCACACAATGGCAACATTTTTAGAACCTGTGGCCTCACAGGCCATTTGAAAAGATTTCTACTCAAAATAAAAATCTTGCGGACCTTGTCAGAAACCTTAAAGTTGTTTTAGGAGACATGGGCATCCTGAGCAGTCATCTCAATCCCCAGAACTAAATCCTTCAAAAAAACATTGCCCAACATTACTCTGGATGATCTAGATAGAAAAATAAAGTGTAAAAAATAATTGTTAAGTATCCCGCTAAGGGCTTTTCTGCTGATAAAAGGCAATAAGTATTAACATCCAGGGAACCAGTAACAGTGCCACTGGTGATTCTGTTAAAAACAAAAAAAAAATTCTTAACGTGCGATTATTTTATTTTATTTTTTTCAAATGAATAAGAACAGCAAATCATTAGTTGGATTTATCTAAACTAACCATTAGAGCAGAAACTCTGTACCAAGTTCTCCTTTTCGAACCGTCCTCCCAGGTCGAACAAAACGGCTTTGCTTTCCTCAGGAAAACTTTGGTCAGCGTCAGAAGACACCCGAACCTCAAGCCGAGAGCGCTGAAAAAGAGGGAATCCAAAGGGGACCAACAGGTCCTGATGTTTAGTAGATTCCTCTCTTGCTTGCGGTAATCTCATAATCAGTAGTTCTAGGGGGTCACATCTATCACCCAGGGAACAAATAAAAGTCTGACTGTGTCCTGCTCCCGATCACCTCGGGAGGAAATGTGAACCAGATAAATGATGGCCCTGTTTCAGGAGAGGCTCAGTCTGTTGCCAGCGATTTGTGGGCAACAAAGTAATTTCGATACTGTTCTTTGTATTGATAGATGAGGCTGAAATTTAATATAGAGCCAATTTACTGGTATGGGGTAGAGGAATTGGACTGCGGTTATCTTCCCTCTTTTCTCCCCTCTTCTCTCCAATCCAGCTGAAAATTAGACTCGGGAAGAGGACAAACAACACAAAGGGTAATGTTTTTGACAAAGCTCTCCTATTAACTACCCCTTCTCCTCCTTAATACGAATCTTTCATGTGAGGAGATCACCTCCTGTACTGAGAAAGGTTGCATTACTGTTTCAATGTAACGATATTCACTCTTTGCAGGTTTGTTTTTGCTTATTTTTTAGCATAAATGTGTCAGATTATTAAATACATTACACTGTCAGGCGACAAATATAACATTAGTAAATAGAAAAGCTGTTTTAAATAATGATTCATTTATATGGGGGAAAAAGCTGTCCATACCAGCCTGGCTTTATGTTCAAAATTATCCATACCCCTTGGTTTAATCATGAGCTCATTTTGAAACCACGTTTTTTCAGTTTCATTAGTCAAACACAGACCTGACTACTGCCAGACCAATAGAATGAAATCAATTAAAAAGAATCTGTCTAAACACATGGAGTATGCTAAAGGATCACAGAAAGCAACTTGTGATGTTGTAAGTGAAAAAAGTCAAGCGGATTTTTTATTTTTTACAGAGAGTCATTTTCAACAATTGGAGAGAAATTGATACAGTGGTAAACCTTCACTGACTAAATTATTACAATAGCACATTAACAACTCATCCAGGATATCACAAAATCCCAACGTCTGACCCCACACTGCAGGCCTCACTTGGCTCACTTATGATTAGTATTTATGATCAGGAAGAGAAGAACCAGCGATGGCATCCATGAGAAACTTCCAAGGCCAAAAACAACAGCTGACCAAAGAAAACACAAAATGCCTGTTTCATCATCCCTCAAACTCTGGGAAAAATATTCTGAGGCCTGGAAAGACTGACGTGAACATTTTTGGAAGACGTGTGTGACACTGGCTGGCTTGAAACACATCATTTCACAGGAAGAACATGATGCACTCAGTGAAAAAAACTTTATCTCTGAATTAGAACAATTCTATCGAGTAAAATTCAATAATAATACGTTAAATTTGATTTCAATGGCCAGTTGTCACAAGTACTCCACTAAAGGGTAGAACAATCAGTTGTCAGGGCCAGTGGAAAATGGGTTCAAGTTGCTTGTGTTAATTCGAAAACTGCACTTTTTTTTGTATTTGTTCAGGCTGCCTCTATCTGATATCAAATGAGTTCGTTGAGACACTCTTGACACATTCAAGAGTGACAAAAAAAGCGAAAATAAAAGAAATCTGTTAGCGGTTCAATATGTTTTGCCAGCTCTTGTGACATATCGGCATTCTCATTTTTTGTTTTCCAGGGGTCAGTTTGGAGCTCAACATGCAATTCAAGAAACAAATTGATAAAACACCAAAGCAGCTCAACAGATTCAAATGACAACTTTTTCCACAGCGGGAGTTCTTTATTTTACATTTCTGACGCCTGCCGGGACTAGAAATGCAGAGCTTTGTGAACAACACGAACACTCGCTGAGTCACAGCAAGCCCTGAAAACCTCCCCGAGAACTTGCTTTTACGCCGAGCAGAAGACCTTGGAGGGAGCTGGAATACACTTTCCTTTTTCATGGTCCAATGCTGGATGTGCTGGGCAACCTGCTGTTCTTGTCATCTAACAAGAAACTGCTCGCTCCTCTGCCCACATGGTGATGGTGATGGTGGGAAAGAGAGATTGTCTGCTTCACCAGGGAACCCTGAGAGGTGTATGTGTGCAAAGGCTTGAGAAGCTATCGCCTGCAGTTTTGTTGAAGGAAAGGTTAAGCGGATTATTCAAGAGGACATAGTTTGAAAATTGCAGCTAAATGAAATGTGTTTGGAAAATAGTCCCACTAACTACACCCCAGATTGCTTGGAATACGGGAGAAACCTGATCGCTTTATTAATCAGGTTACTTGGTCGTGTAATTGTCTTAAAAATGACAAAATTAGTACTAATCAGGCCTTGATTAAACTACTGAGTTCTGCTTTCCACTCCAGAAGAGGAGTTGCCAGCATCCCGAATAAATTCACGCAGTTTTGCTTGTTTGTGATTCAGCAGCACGGGCACATTTACATGATGGGTTAGGTCCGCTTTCTTGCACACATAAACGCATTTGCTGATGTCTGTGCTGAGTAACAACAGCTGGGAATGACAGATTCCAGACACAGTCGGCATGCTGACGCAGCAACACTGCCACCTGCAGACGACATTTGTACAGCATGCTGAAGTCAATGCAACTGATTTACATCCATCCATCCATCCATCCATCCATCCATCCATCCATCCATCCATCCATCCATCCATCCATCCATCCATCCATCCAAAGGATCTTCATGCATCGGTTTTCCCACAGCATATGCTTATTTTCATGGTCAGCAATTAAAAACACACACACGAATGCAACAAAAAAAAATTAAAAACTCATAAGGCAACATTACACAGAAGCTTTCAAAGCGAGCCATCTGTCACAAAATCCTACAACACCACTTTTTTTTCCCCCTTCGTTTTTTGATGAGCAGGACAAAAGCAAGTGTTGGAAACCAGATGCTGGAGGCAAAGTGAAGTCGTTGCCAAAAAAAATAAAAAATAAAAAAAAATCTGAGAACTCCTTCTCACCACCAACTGTTCGCACTGGTTTTGCTACACTAATTGCTGTTCATAATTAACTCTCCAAGTACTGTATATTCAGTGGTTTGTTTTACTGTGATTGGGTAAAGGAAAGGCAGAAAGTGTAGCATTAAAATATGTTCTGTGAAATATGGAATTTAAGCTAACTTGCTTCACACTTGCTAAAGTTTCCTGTAGGTGTCAGAGAAAAACCTGCTGGCTCTCCAATTATTTTATTAGTACTTTTTATTCTTTTTTTTATTTTTTACTTGTGCAAAAATATGCATGCATGCCCTTCAAATGAAATGTCACCCATCAATCTTATAATGGTCATGTAAAATTGAAAACCACCAGGAGAAGGCTATTAGTGTCATGTTTCATTGCAATTTGGCTACAATTTGGAAGAGCCAGACAGAAAAAAGGTATAATATAATATTTGAATGCACAGCCTCCAGTTTTGTGACAAACTATTCCTGACCAAAGTGTATTTTTTACTTTTCTCTTAAATAAAACAGGAAATATTCCCACCTGTTCTCATGCGTTTTATTTATTTATTGCCTCCTTTATTATTAATGACGGCGGAACCTTTGGTCAGCCTCGTGGTGAAGGGGGACTAAATCAAGGTTGGACTGTTTGGGGCGTGTGGCAAGCTTCCTGTTTTGAAAATTAAACAACTGGTGTCATTAGTTCAGCGCTTAGTGGGAGATTGCATCAACTTCTTTCGCTTTAGGTAATGCAGAATACTTTCTATGAATAAAGTCAGCATGTAAATACGTTTAGCCATGATTTCCGGCTTTGATGCTAATGCTAGCGGTAGTTTTAGCCGTGTATAAGAGCTAAATGATAGAGCTAGTGAACTCCAACTCGCGTTGACGTGAAGCTAACGATTCTTTTTGACAGCACAGATATTAGCCTGAAGTCCTTTCCTGGGAAAAAAAATAGTCTGAGCACATTTTAAGCCAGTTTCACTGAATACGTTAACTTATTGTCCCGTTTCTTGTCTCTGGCACGCAGAGGGGTAAACGGTGGGGAGCCATGCCTTTCCTCCATGGGTTCCGACGGATCATCTATGAGTATCAGCCGCTTGTTAACGCTGTCATGCGTGTGGTTGGGATAGAAGAAGAAGAGAGCAATAATGAGAACAGGTAAAGCGGAAAAAAAAACAACTTCATGTAAAGGATGATTCAGTTTCAAGATTAGCTGATTCTGCTGTCAGCAAACTCAAGAGAATTTCCTCATTCTAATGTTTTACACCGAAAAATTGACTCATTAGAGTGGTTTTCACCATTATTGTTTTTAAACATGTCTTGTTTCTTCTGTATTGTGAAAAGTCCCGAGGAAGAGTCCAGTCGGTGTAGCTCTTTGGTGGAGCTGCTGGAGCAAGAGTCCCAGTCTGAGGTGTTCCGGGAAGGCATCAGCTACGCCCTGTTTAAAGTGGCAGAGAGGGGACTGGTGTATGCAGCCAAGACCCTCCTACGATATGGAGCTGATATCAATTTTGAAGGTAAGCATTCACAGGTTGTTTCACAGATGCCACTTTTTTTTTCATGAGTGTAGAGTTTGTACAACTCTGACAAATTAATGAACAGTGGACCAAAGTCATCAGCCACTGCCTTGACTTATCAGAGTTTTTTTGTTTTTGTTTTGCTCCTATACTTTTGGAGCCCTCAAAAATGGAATCACAAACTGCATCCGGACAGATTTGTGAAGTTTTGCTTAATCATCATTGAAGTTTTGCACACAAGTAAGAAAAAGAATTATTAGAAATACTTGTGAAGTTTAGTCCTTTATCACCCCAGCTCAGCCTGAGTGATGAAGTTGCTTTGTGATCTTTTCTGTCCCATTTGCAGAAAAAAAAGGAAAAATAAACAACAGCAGCCTTCCTCCAATTTCTGCATTTCTTCTG
This sequence comes from Poeciliopsis turneri, assembly GCA_922788865.1. NCBI lineage: Eukaryota > Metazoa > Chordata > Actinopteri > Cyprinodontiformes > Poeciliidae > Poeciliopsis > Poeciliopsis turneri. Next base: position 258,450 of record CAKLNU010000120.1, on the reverse strand, counting down.
CATTTATCCAATTCTCTATTAATAAGAATAGTCACAGTTACAAAAAAGTTCAGCACTGGACTAATAAGGCTGGCTTTTTTGGATGGGAGCTCACTTGCTGGTTTTTTGAAGGAAAAAAAGTAAAGTTAGCAACCGCGCTTTCTCTGGTCTTGACCACAGCCCTGCTTATCTTCCTATGCTCTTCCCCTCACTTGGCCAAGCCTCTCAGTATCTGTTTTCACCAACATTTTTCAGATATTGACTTCTTATGCCTTCACAGGGGCTTTATTTACACTTCTATACCAATATAATGATTATTTAGAAACAGAGCTCAGTCAGCTACTGATAGAAATCAATGGATTTTTCCTTAGACACATTTGAACCTGAAAGTAAAGATTCTTTATGAATCATATTCCTATATGCAAAGCTCTATTCTGTAGCTTCATCAGTTGATGAAGCTTGAGAGTACCTTTCTGATGATCTTTGCTTATCCAAATATCCACACACATTGCCCATACAGGAAGCAAGACATACCACTGACTTCACTGTGCAGCAACAGATTCTTTCTATGTTGCTACTCAACCAGGCTTCAGCTTAAACTTTGCTGTAGTGACCTCTTGTGGTTTAAGATATCGGTGTCCTGTGGGACATAATTAGTGGATCCATGCAGAGGCTCCTTTATTCATCTCTCGCTTCTCCTGAATACTTCTTTCCTCTGAGTTGGCACTGACAAATGTTCTGACAAAGCATGCAAAGTGCTCCAGATTCCCTGTTTTCCGATTTTTCCTCTTAAATCCATTCATATTCAGAATATAGGCCACAAGATTTCAGAGAAGCAAAGCAGAGATAAAATGTACATTTAGTTATTTGTCTGCTTTTTGTGTGTGTGCAAATATAGAAACTGTTTATTAGATTGAAAAAAATCACTTTGAAGATTATTATGTTTCTTCCTCTGCCTAGACCCTGTGTCATACTACAATCCTCTACATATAGCCGTTTTAAGGAACAGGCCAAATATGGTGAGGCTGCTGGTTGGACATGGAGCGGACATTGAAAAGAGGGACAGGGTGAGTTTCTGTCTTGCTTTGTCCCAATTAATCGCCTTCCTGAATCTGTATCATAAACAGCATCTACTACACACCTGCAGATCCACGAGAGCAGTCCCTTGGACCTTGCGAGTGAAGAGTCAGAGAGACTGCCTTCCCTGATCACACTGCTGGACCTTGGTGCTGATGCAAATTCAAGGGACAAACATGGTATGTTGGACCGCCTTGCTGAAGCACATAAGCTCATACATCTATTTACTCTAAAGTGTCATTGCTTTGGTCGCTTTCATTACAGGGAAAACGCCTTTGCTCCACGCATTAGCAAGCAGCGATGGACTGACCGTGCACAACACAGAGAACATCCGGCTTTTACTGGAGAGAGGTACTGCTGACTCTTAAGTGGTCTCCAGCTTGATTGGTCAAGTGTTGACTCAAACTTCAAATGCTACAAATGTAATGTAATTAATTTAATCTCATCTGATCAAAGCATTGGCTGTGGGTCTTGATCAAGGCTTTCTTTAAATGATCAGAGCCTTTAAAGAAACTCAGCCTCTGATGCTTGTCTGCTGTCTAGTATTTTATGCATATAAAATGTCTAACTTGTTTTTGTGCACAAAACTGTTCTGGAAACCATCCATATTGTTTTGAATTTATATCAAAACAATGAATTTATGTCACCTATTTAGAGATGGGTGATATAAAAAAAAAAAATTCTAAAAATAACAGTTTTGACTTTACAGCAAGTTTTGAGGTTTTTAAACATCATTAATTGGAATTTATTGTTTCCATAATAAATCAAAATTATAACAAGACATTCTTTACAATAATGATAAATATTAGGAAAAATTGTCCATTCTTCACTGTCAAGCACATTCTGTCCAACTTGGTTGTTATTGAAACGGTTCAAGTTCTGATCAATGACACTCCTGCAGGCATGAGGCAGAGACACACATCTTTTATTATCTAGAGCAAAACTCGCAGTCGGTTGTACAAAATGGGTCAAAATACAATCTCGCAAAGTAGTTTCAGAGTTCTGAGAATCTTGCAGAACAAACTTCTAATCATTTTCCTGGGAGAAATTCTTTGACTCCACCGCACAATGGCTGAGGGGGAGCACAAGTCTCCGCGATGATTGTTCAGCCTCAAGAAGAAAATTAAAACCGCCATCAGGGGTCGTCTGAGGCAGCGTTACAAAAGCTAAGAAAAAAGAAAAAGACAGAAAAAAAAAACAATTGCTTCTGCAGCTGACTCCCCTGATTATTCACAAGCCGGCAGCCTCTTTAAATCCTTGAGGATCAGGAGGAAGGTTTGGGTTCAGTTTAGGCTACGGCAGCTCTTCCAAGTAACTTTCAGATATTTCCTATTAAGAGTTTGTTTAATCTCTGTTGTGATTTTTTTTCATATCTTGTGTTTGAACTATATGAACATATTTCGCTGTCTTATACTTGATAAAGACATGCTGGTGTTAAGAAATGTTTGCTGAAAACAACTTAGGAACTTTGAATGAAATAAAAACTATGTAGCTGCCAAATGCATGAACCTACCTGATTATTGGTTTTCGCAGAGGTTTGTGATGTTTCGTCCAAACAGCCCAAGAAAACAATAAGTTAATAAAAGAAATAATTACCTTAATTTGTTCTAACTTTTTTTAGTCATGCAGTGCAAGCTTTGTTTGATTTTGTTACATTGCAACCTCATGTTAGAGCATAACTATAAAGTAGAGCAGAACAGACTTACAGGTTTTACTTATTTTTTTTTTTTTACTAAAAGTGTAATCTGAAAAAAATTAGATATTAATGATTAGAGATGCTATCCATTCAGTCTGAGCTTGAGCTGTGTGCAAAAAACTTCTGATCCTGTAGAGATATGCTCCAAAACACTTGTAGCTATATATAGTATGCAGCAATCAGTGGTTCTCTAAAGTACAGGCTCAAGAGGGCTGATTGCCGATGCACACCACTCTTAAGGGTTTTTTTTAGTGTTGTAAAAAATCTGGAAAACCACATATCCTTTTTTTCTTTCCCTTCACAGTAGCGATTTAATTTATTTTGGTTTGTCACATGAAAGGGCAATAAAATGCGATGAGGTTTTATAGATGCAAGAATACGTTGGGGGTTTTTGTATTTTTATCTGCTTGTTGTTGCCGTATCCCTTGTTTCAAGGGGCCGACGTCAACGCTGCCACTGTAGACGGCGAAACGGTGGAGTCGTCCTTGGTGTTCCTGGTGAAGGAGGCTCTGGACGCAAGCGTCGAGGATGCCGCCGAGATCGGCAAATTCTGCCTCAAAGCCACGCAGCTCCTGCTGTCCCACGGGGTGGACCCCAGCTGCTGCCTGAACGACGACGGCGATTCCTCGCTGACACAGACGAGCCTGGAGCACTTCGACTTGCTCTTTCCTCTGGCCGTGCTCCTGATCCAGAGCGGAGCCTCTCTGGTCTGCTCTCACCACAGTTCCTCCTGTTGGTCGGGTTACAGCCTACTCTTCCAGAGGCTTCACACCGCCCTGCTGCGCTGCACCGATCAGAGTCACGCCACTGAGCTCTTAGAGCAAGCGGAGATGTTGCTGGACTTGGCGAGAGTAAATGTCCCAAAGCTGAATCTGCCTTCGAGGGTGGAGCTCCCTGTGGCCAACCTGGACTCTCACCCGTACGCTCAGGCTCTAATAGGCCTACACAATCGCGTAGTGGAGCGTGAAAGAAGCCCCCCGCCTCTACGTTGCCTTTGTCGGGCATTCATAAGGAGCTTCTTGCAGCCCTGGCCACTGGTGGACAGAGTAAAAGCATTGCCTTTACCAGACAGACTGAAAGAGTTTCTGCTTCCGGAGCTCACCTACACCCCAAAGGCTGGCTGGGGCTGCTTCAAGCCCCAACACACTCAGGGTTAGTAGAAAGTAATTACCCTGAAATGAAATTGTAAATTTAGCTGTAATGTTTGAGAATTAAACAAAAGGTGACAAAACCTTAATGCCTTTTTTGTTAAATTTTTTTTTTTTTTTTTTTTCCCCTGCCCCTGGACCCCCTTTTTTTTTTTTTTTTTTTTTACATTGAAATACTAATATTTTTACAATCTTCTTTTTGTTTGTTTGTACAGCTTTAATGAAAATAATTTAAAATGCTTCAGTACAAAATGAAACCACGTGATGGCAGTGTTGAATCACAGCAGCACAAGCAATGACCTAAGATTTGTTTTTTTGTCCATTTAACTTGATCCATTTGAGTCAAATCCATCGATATCTTACGGCCGTTTTGTGACGATGCTGTGTTGTGTAATTTATGTACGTTTTTCCATGTCGTATTGGAATAAAAAATGTGATCAACACTTTTCTATTGGCTCGTTTTTTTCCACTTCTTTGCATTCTGTAAAAAAAACTGCTCCTTCCTTTAATTGTCCAGTAAGTGGCGGTATAGCGCCGGATAGGAAAGCTGCACTCACAGGCTACCTGCACAAGGGGAATAATTAATGCCATGCATGTACCACATGGTTGTGCTCACACACAGAACCTCAGAATAGCTGCTAAATAAAGCGGCGCGAGTTAAAGGCAGCAGCACAGCAGGAAGAGTCTGCCTTTTGTAGCTTTTGACATAATGTGGCTGCTGAAGTAGAAAGCTTCACCAAGCATTCCTAATGTTTCTGATTAAATACAGATGAATTCTCCTCTTTCCCTCACACTCGGCTTGTTCAGCAAGAGAAACGCATTAAAAAAAATAAAAGAAATAAATCCGCACTACGACAGTATAGGAGGGACCATAGGATGCACATGTGTTCATGTATGAGAGTGCGTGTGGCGACTAAACTAAATAGGACATTGTGTGTTATACAACTAACCCCTTCCTGACATTGCTGAAGCTGGAGTGGCTCCAAGGCTTGCAGGCGCTCCAGCTCCTCTTGGTTATCTAGGTCACAGCCTCTGAGGAGAAGAACCTCAGCCTCAGCAGCAGCAGCAGAGAGCTGCATGACACACGCTTCACTCTCCTGTCCGTCTGAATCTGCCTGCATGCTCTTGACAAAACCTCAACGCTGGCCCTGGTCGGATGAGGGAGGGAGGGAGGGAAGATGGGAGGCGGTTGTAAGAGAGAAAAAGAGAGAGAGAGAGAGAAAAAACATTAGAGATACACGGGCAGGATGCATGGAACGGTTGAGAGAGTGCGCTCATAGAGGACATATGAAAGAAAGCACCATTGGTTTAGATGTGCACCATACATTAGCCGGGGCAGCATAATCCTGACCACGCAGATGTGCACAGCAGTGACAGAAACAAGCCTCTTCCACGGTCTCCAATTCCTGCTAGTGGAAGGTGATGGAACAGAGATAGTGGGGGGAGGGCTAAGCCAGTAACTCTCCATCCAACGTTTATTGGAAAAACAGTGCGAGTGAAGCTCTGTACTGAAATTAGTTATTGATCTATCCTCTCGCCGAAGCCCGTGGGTCTTTCCCAGCACACCTGCTTATTCTCTGACAGCCTTTTCTCTTACCGTTATACACCGAGGGTCTCTGAGGGCCTGTACTTTGTTTAGTATTTTGTACCATACCTGGTTAATTTGTCCAAAGTAGTTTAAAATTTGTTTTAATATAAGATCTTCCAGTGTTAACCAGGAAGATTGAAATACAAAGCTTTTGAGCAATGTAAAATTGTTTTTATAGTTGGATGATGATCGTTATGAAACCCTATCATTCCCAATGATTCATCTGTTTCATTATGAAGCAGATGAATCACAATCAGCTCAAAAGAGGTTAAGGAATTCAACAACACTTTCTTGGGAAGCAAACGGGCCTTAGCTGCTGCCTGCGCCTCTCTAAAAAAAGAAAGGCTCCACCCTGAGTTGGACTTCAGGAAGGCAGTAGCCCAGGGCCCCTGGGTTCTGGGTGGCCCAAATCCTTGTTCTTGTTTTTTTTGTTTTTTTTATGAACAGATGTTTTGATAAATTCTAAGTCCATGTTGGTCTGAGATATTTTGGATTTGGATTTTCATGTACCAAAACAATACACAGGCTGCACAGTGGCGCAGTGGGTAGCGCTGTTGCCTTGCAGCAAGAAGGTCCTGGGTTCGATTCCCGGCCCGAGGTCTTTCTGCACGGAGTTTGCATGTTCTCCCTGTGCATGCGTGGGTTCTCTCCGGGTTCTCCAGCTTCCTCCCACAGTCCAAAAACATGACCAGTTGACTGGTTGATTGGCCTTCCCAAATTCTCCCTAGGTGTGAGTGTGTGTGTGTATGGTTGTTTGTCCTGTTTGTCTCTCTGTGTTGCCCTGCGACAGACTGGCGACCTGTCCAGGGTGAACCCCGCCTCTCGCCCGGAACGCAGCTGGAGATAGGCACCAGCAACTCCCGACCCCGTTAGGGAGAAGGGTGACGGAAAATGGATGGATGGATGAAAACAATACACAACTGTTCAAAAGCAGTTTCACGGTACCACCTCTAAACCGACCCTCGACTCGTAGGATCTCAGGCTTAACAGAAAGCTTCTTTGATTTTGGTATATTTCAGGGACTGCATTACATCACCACATACAGGCTGGGCATATTTACTGCATCCGTCTGTCCATTGCTAACTTTTTGAACATATGAAAATATTTCTTGAAATGAAATCATATTCAATAAAGACTGTTGATTTGTATGCATACATTAAACAGTTGTGAAATTTACTCAAACTTCTTATGTCAAATTGTGGAATGGATGTGCCACTGATCATTGGTTACAGAAAGGACTGACCTCCCCAAAAGTCCTGGTGCTCATGAAAAGTGGGTGACGTTCTCAAAGCGAAGACGGCAGACTTTTGTTTTGTTACATTCAAAGCAATGCTTTTGTTACTACCATAAAACATTTGAACCTCATGGTAAGGAAGGAAGAAATAACCTAAAGTTGAGGGAAAAAGATAGTTTACGCCACAATGACAGTTGAAAACTGGCAATCACCAGCCACTGGTTGTGAGTATAAAGCTTCTTAAGTTAGAAAATTTGTTGTTTACAGTGAAAATATGTCCCGTTTGGTGCAAACGCCCGTTCTGCTTGTTTACTCAAGATGATCGACTGTAGAAGCAACTTCTTTTTCTCTCAGTGTCTGAGCCAGAAGAATTACAGATTTTATCAGTATCTTAATTTCCCTCCCACTAACCGCATGTGTGGAAGTGGTTTGGAGTGACATTTAAAGTCTAAACAACCCAGCTTTCGAGAACAATTAACTTAAACAGACTTTTCGAGTTCAAAAGCCGTGACAGATTGCGTGTTTGGACTAACAGTTTGACAGCGAGATTGCCGTGTTGGAGTGAAACAGCTCAAATTCAGACTGATTGTACTGGCAAGATTGAGACTTTCAGCAGCTTTTATTCACTTTTGCCATCTTTCACTAAAATATTTTGGTGGCACAGTTAGTTGGAGAAAAGGGAATGCTGGCACATGCCACTGCAAATCAGATTATTTTACCAGACAGATTATTTTACCAGATTATCTTACTAGGATTTTAATTTCTAAAATTATTTCAGCCAGCACTATGGCCAATTACTGGCACACTCAGCTCATGACACTTTTAAAAATCTGGGTAGGGTGCTAGTTTGCTGCGTCTCCAAGCTACTTCTCTATGATAACATTTCTCCTGATATCTTCCTCATCTGATTGGAGTTGTTCAAAAGGAAAGTGTAGATCTCTACGGCTCCTCCAGAGTTACCATGTGCCTCAAGATGCATCACTTCTTACTCCTCTCTTTGCCTGGCTTATCAGTGTAGGAGGAGAGAGATGCCACAGTTTCCTTTTTTGGATAGTGCACCTGAATAGTGCTTTGTGAGATGTTTAAAGCTTACGACAATATTTTCTAAACTAAGTGTCTCTTAAACGTCTCCACAACTGTATCCCTGACCACTCAGGAGTGTTACTTGGTCTTCATGAAGCTGTTCCTTAACAAACATCTGATGCCTTCACAGACCACTAGATTTATTTACATTCCACATAGATGGACTCAAATACGAGAACTTCAGAATCGGTTGCACTGGATTTTTTTTAGGGGTATCAGAGTTGAGGTGCTAAATACACATGCATAGATTTTTATTTGTCTTTTAAAGTTAAGTGTGTATCATGCTCATTTTCCCTCATAAGTATGGACTACTTCAAGTTTTATCACCTTGCACCCCAAAATACAGCTAGTAGTGTGTGGTTAAATTTTACCAAATGTGGAAAGGTTCAAGAGGTATGAATATTTTTGCAAAGGACTTTAGATTTGTGTAAAGTGAACCAATGGTATTTGTGGGGGTTAGAGGCCACAATTGTATCCAAATGTATCTTAGTATGAATTAATGCACACATTGAAAACCTGTCTTAACACTATCGCACTAGCTAGCACCCACTTTCTTCCTTTTCTCCATTGTTGAGGTTACGGCCAATCAGCATCAATGAAAATGAATGGCACTCCTGGATTGGCTGCTTTGCAAATACCAGCCAGCAGTTCATCCAGTAGCTTAGCACCTAGATATTTCACCTTCCCAAGCTGCATTTTCCTTCTTATAGTTCCGATATGCTCTACAATAGATCCACCAATTGATTAATTTTCTGCAAATAATTAGGAGCTGCATTCCACAGAAAAGTCCATGAATAGGCAAATCTGCGAATGGTGAACCACAAATGGGCAGGGTCCACTGCGATGTTTGTGGCTGAAATAGATTCAGGACATTTTCAAGAACAAATTAGGAAGAGCAAAATCCAAAAGCAATCTTTTTATGGCACAAGTCGTAAACAGAAACATAGCCAAAAGTTTGAAGTTTTGACTATGTTTTCATTATTAATCTTATATTCCTCAAAGTTTTTTCCAAGAAATATTAGATTGCATGTTTCCCACCAAGGGAAAAAAAATAGTAATACATTATCTGTTGAAATTATATTTTTTAAAAAGCATCTTGCTGATTTTTCTCTCTGTCTCTTTAGGAAGCGTGAGTTCCTTGCACGGCCCTGACCTTTTCATTCACAACTCCATCAACTACCGAAAGGCTCGACGTTTTATTCAAGGCCTTTTCCTATTTACACCCCCCCTTCTCCTCTTAGTGCCGCCCGTGCAGAGGGAGCATCTCTCCGTCTTTCTCTAGACATCGTCTAGACACGGGATAATTGCAGACATCACCGAACACTCAGCTGCTGGCCAGGAACCCCATGGGAGTTGAGGTGGACTTCGAAAGGAGTCAACCATCAGTCAGCGAAGGGGCTCGCAGAACCCCTCAAAGACAGTGTGCGTGCTTTTTACTGTTTACTGTGTGATTCGGATTTAAGTGCAAGGAAGGAGAAAAAGAAACTGAGAAATGCGTAGCTGCAGATGGGGTGACTTCATGCGAAAAAAATGCACCCCCGTTCCTTTCTTTTTGCCGCTCCTGCGTTCGATGGAGCACACCATTCTTCACATCTACCGCCTTCCATGTGTTTTATCTTCTAGAAAATTGCTGTTTTGGGTGAGACCCTTAAGAAACATTTTGACTGGGTGTGGAGAAGTGCGTGCATGTGCGTGTGTGTGTGTGTGTGTGTGTGTGTGTGCGTTTGGAGAGAGGCTGGGAGGGGGGTGGTTTCTGAGAGACGTGTCGCAGGCTGCTGGGTTCAGCTAGAGCGCAAACTAATCTCAGAGTGGGGGTGGAAGAGGATGCAGAATAACTGAATCTTGTTGGGGCAGGCCACCTTCTCATTCTGCTCCAGGTGTCTTTTCCTGTGTTAGCCTGACAAATACCAGCTGCCGTTCTCACCAGTCGCTACAGGTTCACTCTCTGTCGCATGCTTAGATAAGAGACTTTTGAAGAGTTGTTTAGCAAACCTCCACATATTTCCAAACCCCACAATGACTGCGTGTCATTTATCAAAACTTTTGAACGTCGCACTAGTCTAAAAAAATGTCTGTATCGATTTGCTCAAACTGGCTTGTTTATTTTATTTTAGTTTAGTTTTTTTTAACCAGACCCCAAAAAGTAAAGTCACTCTCTTTCACACTCTGGATCTCTAAGTGGAACAACGAAATGTGCAAACTCTCTGCCCTGATTCCTGTTTTTAGAACTTCAGAAAGTCCACCATCCTCCACATCCCTACTACTGACGCCATTTCACTGAAATTCCAGACAACTGGCGCCTGAGCTTTGCCTCCAAGAAGGACATGATGAATAGGACACACCCTTGGTATGCTGGTGAATGGCAGAATATACAGCACACACTGCAGTGAAACAGCCTAGATTCATTACAGCCTCCAGACCCAGCTCCCAGCTCTTTTCTCTCTCAGTCTCTCCCTCTCTCTCTCTCTCTCTTTTTTGCTTTTTCTCCCCCTCGTGTTTCATGCGAGCTGCTTCGCCTGTTTCTTTTGAAAGAGAGAGCCTTCTGAATCTGAGTGAAATACTCTGAGGCACCAGCAAGGCGAGCTACAGCTCTTTTCCAGAGCTGCTGGTTCCTGATCCACCTCTTTGTTGTGGTCTATGCATGCCTTCCCTGGTCACGTGACGCCGTCTCCATAGCAACCCCGGTTTGAGTAATCATTTGCGTTACGACCTTTATTCCCTTGAGGAAAGGGGAAGGGAGGGGGAGAGTGAGTCTGAGCCTGTAGAAAGAGGGAGCAGGAGCAAAAAGAAAAGGCAGGCAGAGGGGGAGCGGTGGAAAGAGGCACAGGGAAGGAAAAACAGGCAAAAACGAGTTTACGGAGAAAAAAATGTTGCCCTGTTTTGCCTCCGTGTTCTGAGTTTCATCTTTATGTCTGAATATTTTAGCCCAGATTGACTCCGAGTATTCAAACAAACTCGTTTACTTTGTTTTTACCATGTCTCGCTATCTTTTGTAGTGTGAATCACTCTGTGACTAAGTCAGGCTTGGCTTTGAGCGAGATCTGGCATGTATGCTTCATTAAGACTTTCAAACACACCAACACACACATCCTGGTACTTCTATCGGTCACAGAACTTTGTTTTGACTTCTGATCGTTTTAGTTGAGGCATTAGTGCCTTACCAAGACATTTCCCCTGGCCCTAGCTGATAATAGATGCCTAACCCTAACCTTAATTCACACCATACCTCTAAACCTAGCAAGCATTCAAACAAATCCCAACTGGAAAAAAAAAAAAGCAAGGACCAGATAAATGTTCCCAGTTTTCTTAAATGGCCTCCATTTTTAGGGGGAAATGCCTGGAATGGTCCTCACACACACACACACACACACACTTTTACAGCGACTTCCATTTGTTTTTCATTCATTTTTACAGCCTGATCCTAAACCATATTAAAGTACATTACTAACCCTATCCCTAACCAAGTTCTCACATTAGTCCCAAAAACAGCCCCTCTTCTGATGGGGCCCAGGCTCTGGGCCCTGTAAATAGCAGCCAGTCCTCACAACCTATTATTTGTTGGAAAAATGGTCCTTTCACTATATGAGCTACAAGGCTGCACGTACTCACCTACACGGTTGTTAGGACATCACATTGACTGTGTAACCTCATTTGTCCCTATCTGTAACCATGTAATGGTTTAATACATAAGCCTTACCTTAAGTTAAACTTTATTCACACTTTAATCCTCTTTGGGCTATTCCCTAAAGAGAATAGCCCACCATATTAGGCCTGGGCTTTGATCACCTTAAAGTCTGTAGCTCGTCAGAGGAAGAATTAACAAGTACACCGGCTGGTAAGTTTGGACATCCCTGTTACATTGCATTGCCTCTTGTTTCTTTAACCAGAATTATTAACATTACACATCTAATCTTAGCCTAAGCTTAATTGACGCCCTAGCTTTAATCCTTAACCTGAAAATTATATTCCACTGCATTAGCACCGGGCTTGGTCCCCAGAAGGCCTATCGTTCTTAAGAAGGTAGCTTATTATACCCCAAAATGTCCTAGAGAAGGAGGAATAAGAACAAGTACAAGTACACGCACACACACGCATGCGCCCGCACACACACACACGCACACACGCATCCACACACACACACACACACCTCCCCTTCATTTCTTCTTGGAGGCAAAGCAGCACTGTGCCACATGTGCAAGTCTCAGCAGAAACAGATTCTGTATGTTCCTGTTTCTCGCTCTCCCGGCTGCGTTGTCATGGTTACTGAGCCAGTCCAACCAAGGCACGCAGCCCTTCCTGTCTCTTTCTCTCTTGCTCTCTCCACCGTTGGGTGATTCAACCCATCAGTTGGGTTGTGTCATCTCCTAGATGAAGTCTGCTGCTCCCACGTCTCCTCAGCTAGAGTTTGCATTCTGGTTTGTTTTAAAAACAAAAAAAATAAAGGACCTGGATGCGTTTCGCAGCTAATGGGTGGATATGCTGGTTTCTTTGACCGTAAATTGAGTGAGGGAATGGGTTGTTGGGAGTGTAGGGTGGGGGGGAGTGGGTTCTAAATTAACAGAAGGTGGGCTTGACTAAGGTGGGGGTACTGGTGATAGACACGTTATTGGGGTGGGGGTCTGTGGTGCCGCTGGTGGAGGTGGTGCCGGCTGCTTCCAGGTGCCTGTGACTGGGGCTGCATATGAATAAGGGGGCCCTGGTTCTCCCGAGATGGCGACTGGGGAGAGGGAGAGAGAGAGAGAGAGAGCTGCTAAAACCAGAGACCAGCAGAGCCTGGCTGGATGAGAAGGGCCCCCACAAGCTGCTGACAGGAGCTGGAGCTAGCCATCTCGTTAATTAGTGTTTTTTCTTACTCTTGCAGCAGCAGCAGCGAATGGGGGAGTGGGTTAGAAAGGGATGTGGGGGTGGTATATGACTCACAGACACAGTATGGTTTATTCATGATGGAGGAAGGGTGTGCGTGTGTGTGTGTGTGTGTGTGTGTGTGTGTCTGCGTGGAGAAGAGTGTGCTAGAGAGAGAGCGGGAAAGAGAGGAAACAGGCATGTTATTTGCGCACAGTTGCGTGTACGTGTGCGTGTTTTGTGATGGCACATCATTGATTGGCATCAACCCATGATATTATTATTATTGTGAACATAAAACCGTTGTGCTCACTCTTACTTTCCTTTGAGTTTTTCTCTTAAAACTTTCCGAAATTGGGGCTTCCTTCCGTTCGAACCGAGATGGACATCTATACCCGCTTTTGCGTGTTATTCCTGTTTCCATTGTTAGCGAGGCGCTATTGATCGCTTGCTTTTGAGGCCTGTCTGGGAGGGTCTGATGAAATAGGTTTGGGGTGCATCTCTCATAGGTGACCTGACCTTGTCTTCCCTATCTCAGCTCCCGACAGTGATCCTCGTCCCTTTGAGGGATGCGCAGGATCAATAGATTGGTCTTCCACACACACAAGACACCTATTACTCCCCATCCTGGTGTAGGCAGGGCTGCTGCTGCTGCTGCTGCTGCTGCTTCTGCTGCAGTGTGCTGAACATTCCAGAAGAGGCAGATCGTTCTCTCCACGCCACACCAGGAATACGATAGCTTCTAGGTGTTTGTCTGTTTGTTGCCGGGTTTAAGAGGAGTTTACATTACAGCTCTGGTTAAGTCTAATTGTCTCCTCCTATCATTAGTGACAGCCATGACCTCTGCTCATTGGCATATCTGCATTCTGCCTGCACTGCAGAGCCTCCACCACACCACTCGGAGCGTTCTCTCTCCCAAGAGCGGCAGGGCCCATGCCTCATAAATACAAACACAATCTCTCCTACACCTCCTGACTGCAGGACAGGGTTCCACACATATCTGCCCGTGGAGCTCAGCCCATTTGCATACATATTAAAGTGACGCCTCGGAAAAAAGGAAGAGAGAGAAAGAAGGGGGATGAGGGGAGGGAGGGAGGGAGCGGGGGCGCGGCGGTTGTGGTGGGGAGATGAGGGAGCGGGTATATGCAAACAAGGCTTTCATCTAATATGCAAGAAGCGGCATCGCTCTGGCATAAATCTGCATCTGAGCTCCGGCAAAGAGAGCAGAACCCATTTGACAGTAAATGGGTTCGGGATGACTGTCAGAAGCACAGAGGAACATTGTGTTGCCCCACGAACGGAGAACAGCGCTGATTGATCAGGCTGGCATGTCGCTCATGGTGTGAACTACAAGGTTGCAACAGAACATGCAAAAATACAAATAATTATCACAAAAATATATATATATTAGAGTGTATTAGAACAATTTACGGGACTTCCTAAAACTTTTAGGGTACTGTTTGGTTTTTCTACTTTGTTGGGAACATGGAATGCTTAGTGACCTTCATGGAGCCTGATGGAAACATTGTCTTAATTCTCTAAAGACCCTATTGGGCTTTTTCACATTGTTTCCAGCTTTTTATCCTAAGCTTGGCTAATCAGTGGCTGCTGGCTGTAGTTTCATATTTACATATCATAATAGTCCTCTTAGTACAAAGACACTAATTGTCAGTTTTTGTGAGATAGCTGTAATAGGAATAGTTTTCCTTACAACAATTGAAATAAACTACAATTTAAAGCAAAAATGAATGCAACTAAAACACCAGAGATATTTGTTGCACTTTTTATTTATATACTAGCTCAAAAACCAGGTATATAGAATAGCTATATATTTCATTTCATGTCAATGTGACTCTATATGAAAAAATAATCACCGCCGAAAAACTTTTTATTCCACCAAGCATTCGTGATAAATTGCAATGGCTGTTATATGTGGCTGTGGTAAAATTTTAGCCCATTTTTTTTGGAGAATGGTTTAAAGTTCATCGCAAACAAGGCAGTTTAGTGGTTTTCAGTTCATTTTATTTCCATATAAAATGAACTGCAGGACTTTAAACATCCTGCGGTATGTTAAAAGTCATACCGCAGGATCTCGATCTGGTTTAAGACTCGACTTTGACTAGGCTACTGCTAAACCTTCATTTAGATTTTTAAGCCGTTCAGAAGACAACTTGCTTGTAATTCATGGTTTCATCACCTACTGCCAGACGCTCAGATCAAAATAAAGCAGTCCCATGCCACCACTCTGCCACCACCATGTTTAGCTACTGGTATTATGTTATTTTCTGGATAGGTGTTGCTTCAATCCCAGTCATAAAAGGATGAACATCTTTCACTTTTCTGAAAAGCGAAAGATGTTTTCAGAAAATGTGTGAGAGGCCTTTGTGTTAATTTTTGTCAGCCGTAGTTTTGGTCTGGTATTTATTCCGTGGCTGCAATGTTTGCCCATCCTCTTTCTGATTGTTGAATCATGAGAAACAGTGACCGGAACATTAGATGTTGCTTTGGATTCTCTCAGGCTCTGTCGTATAAGTTGTCATTGTTCTTACTTTTGGTAGATTAGCCACTCCCGGGAGAGTTCACCACTGTTCCATGTTTTCTCCATTTGTGGGTAATGGCTCTCACTGTGGATCACTGGAGCCCCAAATTCTTAGAAATGGGTTCTGTAGCCCTTTCGAGAATGATATAAGTCACTGGCATCGTTTCTTATGTGTTTTCAAACTCCTTTAGATCAGCTCTTACTGCACTGCTTTTTAACATCCTTCAGCCTTTTTCATTTCATCAGACAATTTTGACTTAAGGAATTTCCTGATTCTGCAGGTCAGACAGTTTTCTGAACTGGGAGTGGCTCCTGAAAGGAAAACAGAAAATGTGTTTTAGAAGTAGAGCTAGCTACCAGCATTTTAAAGTCGGATATGATTTTCTTTTTCATCAATAAATAAAATCACCTTTTGACAACTACTTTTGTGTTTTTTGGGGGGGGTTTTTTGATCAGATAATTTTGTACATTTTTATTCATTTTTGCATTTGTACCAGGACACTGTAAATTCCACTACCAACCTATGCCGATATTCAATTGTGGGTAAGCCTGGAAAAAAAAAACCCTAACTTGTTCATGTGCTTTCAGACTCTGCTTTACTGCTCACTCTAAATTTACTGAAGTTACTAGTTCACTACAGCTACAGGCCTCCTGCAAACAAAGTTAGCGCTTGTTCTTCTTTGTGTTTTAAGTTGCTATTTGTTTGCACCAAACTGGTCAATATAATCCATGTATTAGAAATCTGTAATTAATTATAGTGAGGTCTATGGTTCTCCATAGCAATGACATCCCATTAATATGGACTTTAAAACTCCAGAAACTGTGTCACAAAGAAAATGCTGTAAAACAACAAACAAAAAAACCCCATCAGCAGTCTACACACTGCTTTACCTTTCCATCAGGCAGCTATTCAGTATGTTTCGTGGGTCAATAGGTTACTAAATAGAAGCCAGCTATTACAGATTTTGAAGATTTTGAAATTTTTTATTTTTTTTTATTCCACTTGAACTAACCATTCACTTCTCATCCAAACTGAGGTGGTGAAGGTAAGATCAATGACTTTTGACCTCTCCACCGAACCACATCTAAAAATGAAAAAAAAATAAATAAATAAATCAAAACAAACAAACATACAAAAATCCCCCCCAAAAAACCCCAAACTGTTTCTTCTTGGAACCATTTGAGGGAAGAAACAGCAGACAAAGCGCTTTCAGGGCAAAGAATTGCGCACTGCTTTTGAAGGGACATTTGGAACTCAAGAGTTTCTTCTCAAAGTACAGCACACCTTTTTCCTTCAGCTTTGCTGCTTCCTTTCAGCAACAGAAAAAAATGTAACAGCTACTCCAAGGTCAGTGGTGGACAAGTATAAACAACACTGTGCAATTTTGACATCGTATGGTGCTGAAACAATATAAAAAACAATCACTATTAGTTTTTTTTTTTTTTTATTCACTTAGTCAAATTAAATTAGAAGTAGCTATTAGACATCACAATGCAAACTTGAAGACGCTTTCAAACCAGAATTTAAAAATGTGTCTGGATCTCTGTGAACACTGACAGGAGATCCTGAACGCACCATCCCGGTGGAGAGCTATTGGTAAAAGCGTCATTATGTGAGGACAATGCTGCTGGAAAAACTGGAGTCTGAGGCAGAGGTTCCCTTATTAGTAGAAAAACAACATGAAACAGACAAAGCTACAATGGAACGGCTTAGTTTTGTTTTGTTAGTTGGAACTTTCCAGTCTGAACCTAAATTCAGGTGACCATCTGATTTCCATTCCACTTCTAAAAATGTAAAAATAAGGAACTTTAACACAATCCAAAGTATATAAAATAAGTTCCTTTGTATCTCAGGTGTAAGTGAAACCACACTATAAAAACAGGTAACGCAATAAGTTAGGTTCAGCATTGCACTCGTTGTCAAGACCAATGCCGAGAGACGAGTTTCAAGAACGTTGAGTTTTAAAAATGACAGTTAAGAATAATATAATTTTCCTCTGCATTTCAGATTTTTGCAAATAAATTTGTAGGAAAAAAAGAACTGAAAAAAAAAAGGTCCCCATTGTCTCAATGGGGTATTTGTGTGCAGAATCTTGAGGAAATAGGCTAATTTAGTACAATTTGGTACAAGGCTGCAACATAGCAAAATGTGGAAAAAGTGAAGCACTTTGAATACTTTCCGGATGCACTGTACACCCAAATGACTTGCAGTGAAAGGTGGTTCTACAAATTACTGACTAAGGGAAACTGAATACAAAAGCACACAAACCTTTTCAGATTTTTTTGGACACAAGTCCAAAGAAATCTGCTTCGAATTAACACTGGTGAATTTGAAGCAGAAAGTGTATCGATGACGTACTTTCCAGTAAAAAGCATCGTAATTGGTGGTTCAGAAAAATACTGGAAAACAAATTTAAGCAGTACGGATAATTTATGATAGAGGCAATTAGTTTTTTGTGTGATTCAATTTTACTTTGCACCAATTCACAACAAATGTCATCTTGAGGTGCTTTCCAAGACAAGCTGGTTCGATTAACGCTTAAATTGAAATAATCTAATGTCTTCCAGATACCTTTCAGGTCGATACAATACAACACCTCGGATTAACATCCAATTAAAGTAATTTGTTGTTTAAGGAAGGTCAACTGGTTGCCTCCAGTCATAAGCTCCGCAACTCAAAGCAATCACAAGATGGCTTTATTCTTTCTAAAAAAAAAAATGTTGGAAAACCCTGTGCATTTTCTTCCGCTCTACAAATGTTTCCCCTTTTCATTCCCAAATCGTTCCCATAAAATCCCATAAACACGCATGGAAGGTTGTGATTCTAACGTGACAAAATCTGAAAAAAGTTCTAGGAATGTGAACACTTTTGCGGAGGAGCATCGGTTGATGGCAGGAAAAAAACAGTCCGTAAATGGCATTGTCTACGAAGGACACGCAGCTAAACACAGAGTTCGTACTTTCCATATGGAAACAAGGGCAGTGGGGAAGCGAAGTCGGAACTAACTCCATTTTCTTACTTGATTCCAATTTCGCTTCTGTAGACACACATCATCGCCTCACGGAGGAAGAATGTCCAGTTAAACGAGGGAGTAGCAGCATCATGATGTGTGTGATTGCTCTGCTGCAAGAGGAACTCATGAAATTCACAAAATAGATTCTCCTCCATCGGAACAGACGGAAAAAAATGTGAAAATATTGAAACTTTTCAGGACAGCAACTTGTATATAAAGTCTTACACACAAACAAGTCATTCAAATGACTTTAATTGTACCACCAAGTTATGTGTGGCTTCCTCTTTTCTGAGTGGCCTTTCAGCTCTGGGTTTGTTTCGCCGTACTTTTTGTCACTCTCCTTGTTTCAGGCAACATTTTTGCGAGTTCTTTCGGATTTGTTATTTAGGGTTGACACTGAAACAAAATACGTTTGTTTCTGGGACACAGAACTCGTCCCCTTCCTGGACGCCTGGACATTCATGTTGGACATGACCGTTGGACTAAACGTTTGTGGTTGACCTATCACGAACTTACGAAGCCATCCTAATCTGAGTTTACCAAATTGTTCAAAAACATAGTCGTCTCAATGTATGAAGACTTAAAAGAAATTTCTTTAGAATTTAGGATCTTTCCCCCCCCCCCCAGCACAAAACAGGAAATGTTTTGCTTAATGTCACAAAGCGAGAGCAAAGTATTTCTATACAGTGAGTGTGAGCCTCTGGCTTCAACTGCATGTAATTTACTTTTTGTAAAATGTCATGTAGGAAGAGGTAAAGAGCACTAAAGCTGCGGTATCCCGTTAAAAGGCTGAAGCGTGCAGCCCGTGGTGTCCCCTGTACCCTCCCACAACCTTTTTTTTTTTTTTTTTGCACAGGCAAAATTAGAGCACATGATGGCAGTACTAAAGCAAAGAAAGGGCACCAGAGAGACTTCGCTTTGCTGTCCTCAGGAACTGGAGCGGGGCCATGCGCTCTGGGTTTCCCCTCACTGAGCGAACGCTGTGAGTATTTCATGTTGGACACCCTTGAACTCCCTTTCCTGTTTTCCTGCCTGAGCATGTCACACCGAAGCATGCTATTCTGTCTGTACAGGTGATCTTACGCACAGGATGTGGAAACTCTGAGTGTTTCTGCGTTTGCAGGGGGCTGGAGGGAGGAAGGGGTGGAATTGGTTGAGGGGGGGTGGTGGTGGTGGTGGTGGGAGGGGAGTGTGTGTGTGTGGGGGGGGGGTGAAACAGGATATGTTGGGAATAACACAAAGCACAAAAAAGTGTCACATGATCTAAAAGCACAGAGTTGATTTATTTGGCTTCAGAAAGAATCTGTTGCATGTGGTTTGGAGGAGAGAATGTTTTCTCTCTTTGCTCTCTGCGCGCTCAGACACAACACATGGAAACATTTTCTGAGAGGCCATGGGTCTGCGAAAAGAAAAAGAAAAAGAAGAAGAAAAAGAAAAAAAAAAACAGAAAAGCTCCAGACATTGTATTTCTTCCCTCTCTTTTCTTTGCTTTTTACATCTTTTTTTTTTCTTCTTCTTCTTTCTTTTCCCTTAAAGTGATTGAATTACATACAGCTGCTCGCCACATGTAGAGCTCCCACTAATGAATATCGGCGATGGGCTCAACGACCGAGCAGCTATTAAATACATGCGGGTCAAAAATCAACGTTTGGAAGTTGTACGCCGAGGATTACACTCATCATTAATTCCTCGCCGCCGTAGCCGTGATGTATCAATGAACATCCTATTTGCAGGCTCTGTTTCAGTGCGTAATAAATACACTTCCACTCACACGAGACAGTTGCATGTCTGCTCTATTGTCTGCCATAAATATGCTGGAAGGGTTGGTTAAATATTGATAACACCAATTTTCTGCCTCCCTCTTACCCCACGCACACTTCTCCATCACAGCCATACACACACACACACACACACTCACCCATCCCAAACCCCTCCTCCTTTCTCTCCTTCTATCTCTCGGTTATTTCACCCTCACAGTAACCTTGCTTATGCATATTGCATATGTAAATAAAGCACCCCGCCTCTGAAGTAATTGTGTGCATCTTCCACATAGCAGCATATCTCAGCTGAGGCTTTCAGAGGACGCACTGAGGGAAAGCTGTATTCTCTTTGTTTAAAAGTCACTCTTTGTTGTTTCGTCACGTTGACTAAGCCTTACTGGAAATTAATACGTCTCAGCCTCAGTTTCTTGTACTAAAGGAATCCTCTCCATATTCTGTTTGTTCCCTCCTTGGTTTTCCAAAATGTGGCTGCGTGTCAAAAAGTCGAGCTGCTGCCAATAGAGTAAAATATCATATTTAGCAGTTGGGTTTTTTTTTTGTTTTTTTTTTCTTTTCTTTCTGTGACATGACTAAACTCACATCTGAGGTTAGTTGAACGGCCTTCTAAAGCTAGACGAGATTATTTTAGAGGAAAGCGTCACTCTGTCCTTCTAAATCTTTAAGCACTTGAAAGCCTCACTCCACATGGATCTAAAAATGCTTAAAAACTTCATGACAGTTCCTCCCTTTGTCATATTGCAAATGTGGCCTGTATGTGGGATTAAAATCTTGAATAATAAAACATTTCTAAAGTTTATTTTCATTATTTATCTGCTAAGTGCAAAGAGCCAGCTTGACCCTGAGCAGGGCTAAACTTAGGGTCACTTTGAAACAAAGGACTGGACATGTGCTTCATTTTTAAACTCAAACAGGACAAAAAAGACTAAATGTAATAATAACGTAAAACTACCTTGTATTTGTTAAACTTTTTTTCATCTTCTGTTTTACTGCACTACACCTTCCTTTACAAATTAGGATGTTTGTAACCTTGAAAATGTAGTATTGGAATTTCATCAGGACATAGTTTGGAAGTGAAAGAAAAACAATCAATGATGTTAGATTTTTTTTTTTTTCTTTTTTAAAGTGTGGTGGCTTACACCGATACCCTTAAATAAAATCTGATCCAACCAACTGCCTTTGGAAGTCAGACAGTTTAATCCAGGACACCCATTCATTTTTTTATTTATTCTCGGCAGCATCATGCTGTGGGGATACTGGGATGTTGGTAGCAGCTGATGTGAAGATGGGTGGAGTTTAGTAGAATTGTAGTAAAAAACCTGGAAAAGATTCGATCGGCAGGGAGGTTTTACCTTCCAGTGTGGCGACAGTGATGAGAAAGGTGCTTCTGCAAATTAGCAAAAAAAAAACAACAACAAAAAAAAACATGTCGCACCACGCCGGTGCCCATTTTTAAAGGATGTTGACACCCTTTCGTCTTTTTCCTTCCATACATTTTAGTTGGTCTGTAAAAACTGAATTGCAATAAAAAAATTTACATTTGTACTTGTACCATGAAAATATGAAAAAGTTTGAGTAGAATAAATCAGTCCACACACTGTAGAGTGATGCTTTAAACCTAAAATCAAATCATTGTAACTGTTGTATGGACACAACCGTACAACCTCCCATACTATGATTTCATTAGCAAATACAACTAAGTATGCAAAGGGCCTTTCAAAGAATTCATACTACTTGATCTTTTAAAAAAAGATGTTGCTTTTCTACCACCTACTGCAATGTATTTGTATTTTTGTTTGGGTTTTTTTTTTTTAGAAAGACAAATATTAAAGGGTTAGGATATTTGGGGGTTCAGGGTTATTTTTGCTACTTTTATCTCCAAACCTTACAAACCTACAGCAGTAACCAAGGCAGAAAAGTGAACTGATCTCTGCAAACTAATGTGCTACACGAGAAAGCGAAAGCTGTGATATTAATCACGGACATTCTGTGATGCATTTGAACCTATGGGATATGGCCACAAAAACAATTACAAATTATTCAAGTGTACTGAAGAAAACAAACAATTGACCTTCATATTTAAAATCCAACCTGCAGGCTCAAATATTGATATATACCATCACTAATATCCACTAACATAAAACACAGCGCTCATGTTCCAGCAAGTTTCCGTTCATGACAGGCTTGAGCCTTTATGCTCACTGGGTTGCTCTCAGAGGTTTGGACCTTTTGCCTTTCATCTGACGGTAACAGTCTGGGTCACATGGTCGGCATTTGGAGTCACAATGAGGCGATCCATTAGGATAATGATCCCAAACATGCCTGGAAGGGTTTAAAAAGCAGACTTCACCTGCCTCACTTCTGATACGCGTTTATAACTCGACATTAAGGAGGAGTCTGAGCAAAAATGTTTTCCGTGGAAGAGCATCAGAGTGAAGAGCACTTCAGGCCAAAAAGACTGTAAACACTCATTCCATATTGGACAAAAACATCTTGGTGTTTTCCAATAATTTTTTTTTCCAAAGATGGAAAAAAAAGCACATAATGCCCAATTATGACAGCAAAACATGGTGGAAGCAGATTAATGGACTGCTGCTTCTAGGCTTGGATGACTTGCAATGATCAAACACACTTTGGTTATGCCGATGAGTGATGATCCAAAGCAAAGAAGCAAGTACACCTCTTAATGACAAACATTCAAAATACAGACGTTAGAAAGGCCTAGTCAAAGTTTCTATTCGAATCAAACACACATGCAGTCGCATTTAGCCAGTAATCACTGGCAGTAATTCCAAATATTTACAGGAAGCTGCTTTCACTGAGGATATCAAAAACCAGTTGCTAAGATTAGGGGGCAATTACTTCGTCATACCAAGTTGATAAGGTTAGCTTTTTCTTAAACTATCATTTCCCATTTTCTCACGTAAACCTGAGAAAATTGACTTTAAAATTCCTTTGATGATTCGAAATATTTAGGAATGAAATAAATCAGAGAAAATCTGCAAAAGGAACAAATACCTTCCATGTCGTTGGATCGATGTTGTGAAATCTGATTGTTGTGCAATAAACGTTGCTGTATTATTCAACATGCAAAGGTCCTGTGAGACATGCAGGTTCCAAATCAACATTTTAGAAGAAAAAGGACAGTTTTGCAATGACTCACAACTGCTGAGTGGATAAATACAGCTCCTTTCATAGAGACCCTGCAAAGATACACAGCATGTGTGCAAAACTGACCCCCTTTGGATGAATGGTCAAGAAACTATGTTGTGTTTTTTTTCTTTTAAATGTTATTCATAAACTGCCATAATATTCCTACATTTATAGAAAAATAAATTGTTCACATGTGGGAAATAGCTTTGCCTGCATGTGGTACGGAATAAAACAAAAAAAAAAACAAGCTTTGCTGAGCATGTAAAAGGAAAACACACATACATGTTGCTCTCAGTCTTGGGGGAGGAGCAGGTCTTTCAAAGGGATTGGATCGTTTGACACAGTCCAGTGCGAATGTGAACTCCACCAATTGAAAATGTAATAAAAGCAGCCATTTTGGTCCCCAATCAAAACCAATCTACCGGACTACAAGGTGAGGAAATACGCTCAATCTCATCTCACATTGCCATCTCAGTCTTTATTCACAGAGGTGTTAGCTGTACATACAATTTCTGGTAAGCTTCATGACGTAGTTTTCTTCACCGATCAGCTTGCGCGCCACATGCATCACGGTCAAACGTTACCAATTGGATGAAATCACGTCTAACAATTTAAAACTTCGACAGAGTCCAGAAGTCCGGCAAACATTTATTTCCCGATATCAGAAGGTCTAGACCATTTGTATGGAGCAAAGCATTTGCACCAGGCTACCTGAAGTGAATAGTTTGAATACAAACTTCTACAGAGGTGCACCGTCTTTTCACATTTTCCACATCAACTAACTAGGATTTAAGCATCTGAAGTTGTTCACAAGTTTGTCAGTCATTTTTGGAAGTTCTTGTTGAGAAGCATAAACTATTTAAAAGGGCACTCTGCATGCTTTCAAGGTCGCTTAAAGGTCACATCTTGAGGTAGGTTCGCTAAAGGGGAAACAAAAGGAAACAACTCACAAGGTCCTTAAGGTTTGCCAAAAAAAAAGTAAATAAATAATTAAAATAAAAATACTGGTGAGTGGAAGAAGGATCTTTATCATGGTATACAGAAAAATCTCTTAAAATATCCAGCCAAAAGAAGAACACGTTCTCTCAGTCAACAAAGGGAAGTCTCCAGTTGAGCTTTCACCACAAGGTAGCAATCATTCATTAGCCTCAAAAATGTGGGATTGATCAAACTTTCAGAAAAACATCTGGATAAACCGAATCAGTCCTTAAACTTTTATTTGAACTTATAAAACTTATACCAACATGTACCAGAACTATAAATTAAACGACTTTGTTGTTAGAAATGCCTTAAAAAGACGTAAAAAAGCAAGTGGTATTTGTCTAAGCAGCAAATAAATGAGGTGAAGGATGACAGGTGAAAACACGTCTGGATGTCTGTTGATGTTTGTCGATACATAACTGTGGTTGGGGCCGATCAAATTGACTAAAATACTATTTAGTCTGAACTAGGACAAGAGATGTGAGCTAGAAACAGTCTAACTACGTTATTTCTGGGCTAAACAAGAACAACAAATCAGTGTGGAAAGTCAAAACCAGATGTCCATGGACATCCAGTGCAGGCTTGAGTGACAGCACAGATCAACAAGGTTGCTAGTCCAAACCCCACTTTTGATATCCAACTTTTTACAGAAACCTTGGTCAAGATGATGTGAATCTGGTGAACAAATTAAGCCAGAGCAAAGTTGCCAATTAAGTAAATAAAGTTCCAACCAAGTATTCAGTTTCAATAGAAATTGTTTCTGGGTGATTTCAGCAGAGAAACTGCAAAATATAGTATGAAATAATTACTTCAATGCACATCTGAAGGGATCCGTTGGTATGTGTGGGGTCGCACGCATGGCTAAGCAAGTGGAGGAACAATCAGAGAAACAGTCAGAGAAACAGTCAAGCGGCTCTCTGCAGGAGCCTCGAAGATCCACAACTTAGTGGAAGAACCCCGCTTCAGGGGACAACTATTAGTGGTGGATCCCACAAACCTGTTTTTTTTTTTTTTTGTTTTTTTTTTAAAGAAAAGGAAAACAGTCGCTTTCGAAAGAAAACCACAAGAAGTCTTGTTTGAAGTTTGCCACAAGTCATGCAGGGGACAGACAAACATGCTGCCAGAGCCGCCATTGAATGCTTTAGATCAAAGCATATTCATGGACTGTAGCTGCTATCCCTGCAACTAAATGAGGGTGCTGCTTTTCGTCCTGTGCCCTTTAAAACTTGGTTCATCTGTGTTTCTCTTCTAGACGAAGCCTCTAAATGAACGACTGTTACAATTTACTGTCTCCATTTTCTTCAACGTTAAAAAAAGCACACTTGGATAAGTGGTTCTATTGTAGACGATTGACTTTGGTGGTCTCTCTATGGGACGGGATGCATTTCTGTGTGCAAATTGGGACATTAATTTTCTAGAAACTCTTCTCTGGAAGCTTGTGGCAGCAAAGTGGGAGTATGAGGAAAAAATGCAAGGGTGTAAATACTTTTGCAAAACTCTGTGTACGGGTCCTGCATGTTTTAATAAAAAACACATTCACCTGTTTGCTTGCAGTTGGACATATTAGCCAAGTTTTTTGTATGGCGCTTTTCAACAGCAAGGCAAATCAAAGGGCTTTACGTCATACAAACACAACACAATTACAAATTTTACATTTTGTCAAATCATCAAAATCATTAAGCAAATATGCATCTAATCTATTGATTAGTGTTCCAGGTTTTATGAATCAAAGGCGACTCTAACCAGGCGGGGTGTTAGACTTGATTGAAAGAAACTCTGTGTTTCGGCTGTTTTGCAGTTTTCTGGTAGTTTGTTCCAGATAAGTGCAGCATAAAAACTTAACAGCAGATGTCCTGGAATATAAAAGTCCTAGAGACTATACCACATAAGTGACAAAATACATGAACAAATGCTCGACAATTCAAACGAAAACAAATAAAACCATTCATTAAATGTTATGGTCAATGGGTTTTATTCTTTTTCTTTCTTTCTTTCAGCTCTTCTCACACCTGGTTTCATAATCCTCACACTTACCCCGTGTTGGTCTTCGGCTCCCACAGTGTTTTTATTCTCACATTTTTCCACCGCCCTTTGTCGGATTCTTGTATTGTCTTTCCTCCCTGTGACGTTTTCGTGTAAGCCGCCGTCTTTTTGTTTCCTGAGTCATTTTGCCAAAGAAACTTTTGTTTCAGTTTATTTAAAGCCCTTCAACTCCTCATCCACCTGATTCTTGTCTGTGTGACTGTTTGTGTTAAAAACAAAAAGTGAAAGTAAATGAAGATTTGTGAAAACTGAAATGTTAACTACAATATTTCAAAATCCTTCATGATACCTTTCTTTTTTCAGCAAATTGATGCTACATTTTTATGTGAACGTGTCCGTTTTGGTAATTAACTTTGGTCTTTAAAATAAAATTAAGTTCTTCTAATTTTGGCCGGGTTTGAATCCCAGCACAGGGTTTGCATGTTCTATTTAATGTGACAGTTTAATCTTAAGAAGCTACTAAAGCTTCTAAATAAATAAAGGCAAGGCACTTAAAGATACAGCAGCTCTCAAAAGTAAACACACCTCATTGGAAAGCTGGATCCGAGATAAATCACTTCAAATTGTTTCGCACTTTTGTCATGACATAAGTGACACATCTGGCACACTTTACGAAAAACAGCTAAATCTGTTTGCGGGGACAAACATAAATATGTAAAAGGCCCAATAGTGTGATTAGTTAAGTGAAACAAATTGTTGAAATATCCTGTTTTTATTTAATTCTTTGCTTATTCTTTGTTTGGAGTCTATGAACATGGTGCAACTTAGGCAGATGATATTTTGACCTTTCTAAACCTGTCAGATTGTGAGAACGTCTCTTGTCCTTCATCTGACTACACAGATTTTCAGTCTGGTTTAGTTCTGTAATCTAGGTTGGCCATTTGAAAACTAATTTTCCCCATTGATTGGTTGATTTGGATGCATGCTTGGGCTCACTATGATGCTGCAAAAAGAAATTATTCTTCACCTTCAAGTTTTAAACAGACACTAGAAGGTTTTGGTAAATTGACAGATTACCGGAACGCTTCAAGATTTCATCCATCTTGATAAAAAATTCCAGTCCCATCAGAAGAAAGCCATGTTGTCCAGGGGTTATGCGTTTGCATGTGGTGAAACGCTGTGTCCCATTTTACAGCCATTGCAAGCGGATTTTGAAACCTGCAAGATATAAAAACCTTTTAAGGTTTTTGAAAAAAAACCTTTTCTTTCTCATTGAAAGAAAAGGTTTTGTCCTTGTCCAGACATAATGAAGAGTACAACAGTTTGCTACATAGAAACCTCGGTGTTGCTGTTCACCGCTTTGCAGCCCTTCTGACCATTTTCTGTCTTGTGTTTTCAGCAATCCTGGAAAAACCTCCAGTTTTCCTCACGGTTCGTCGCTCCTTTCTCCAACCGTCTTCAGGGTACCATTTACCTGACTGACACGCATTGCGCAGTGAGATCCTTGTTGACCTTTGTTAGCCTGAGTAACCACTACCTTTAAGCAAATGAGGAAATCCTATAGCTAAGTAAAATCTTAAATAACATACATTTTTATCTGGTCCATCAGACTTTGTGGAGTCGGTAGGTGTTAACTCAAGACGACAGAATGCTGAGATCAAATCAAACTGAGTCAACAAAGCGTTATACTAGGGGTGAATACACTCATGCAGGTCATTGCAACCTTTTCACTGAGCAGACTTGGGCTTTTTTTCAGCTAATCTGTTTGAAACAAATTTCACACGAAAGGTTCATTTCCAAACTTATCCCTGCTCGTTTATTTCAACAGAAGGAGGTAAACTCTTCAATCGGCTGCAAATTCTGTGAGTTCCTGCCGTGCGATCGACTAACTTTCTTATAATGTCAAGCAAATTGAACAAGTGTAC
Organism: Poeciliopsis turneri; assembly: GCA_922788865.1. Taxonomy (NCBI): domain Eukaryota; kingdom Metazoa; phylum Chordata; class Actinopteri; order Cyprinodontiformes; family Poeciliidae; genus Poeciliopsis; species Poeciliopsis turneri. The sequence continues at coordinate 230,430 of CAKLNU010000120.1, read as the reverse complement.
CTAATAATGCATACAGCATTCACCTGTAGCATATGTTTTTACAAAGCCAGGCTCTGACCGGAAGAAAATGCAGATTGAGAAGTTTGCGGCGCAGTTGTTCCTGCAATGCCACTTCAGACTCGGCATCAATCTGTTGTCTGCCATTTAAACTTAATTCCCATGACAGTATGCATGTCTGACTCCAATTAACAGCATTATCAGAGCATGATAACTATAATAGTGGCTATCCCCCCTGTACCACCTATTTGGCAGGAAATCAAAGTCCTATCCAGGTGTTGGGTGTGATGTCAGCCATCTGCGTATGTGTGTGTGCGTGTGCGTGTGTGAACACGCAAGCAGATGTGGGGCACAGATGACAGATAATCTCCCCATGAAGAGCTTTTTTCCACTCAGTTGAGTGTGGTGACAGTTTTTCTGTCATCAGAGACAGTCTTTACTGGTGTTATTGTCAGTCTCTGGAAGTACATCATTTAATGGATGTTTGCAAACAATATGTCTTTTTTTTCTTTCTGTCTTCTGTGCAAGACAAGAAAATCAGTCCGATGGTTCATTGGTTCTTCCAACGTTTTACACGCGTTCATTGACAATTCTTCAAGTGCAACTCTGCTTTCTGAATTAGAGTTGGAATTACGGCTGATGCAATAGGTAGGTATCACTTGTGCCTACTGTATGCGTGCTATTACTGTACTGCACCTTTCCTAGCAGACATAGTTTAAACCAAAAAAAACATGACGTAATTTCTAATTGCTGCCTGGTCTGGTCCATATCTAAGGAGTTAGAGCTTTCGAAGGCGTGACTAAACTCTTGGGAGGCAAGTACAGGAGCAATGCCAAATTCTAAATCATTCATCTGACTCTCCAATACAGCAAATGACTGCTTTAAAAAAAACAGCCAAATAACATGTTATGTTATTTTGTCTGTGTTGAATATGAATGAATTCAGCCTTGGGCTGATTCAGCAGAAAGGGTTTGGGGTTCGGGTTTTGACCAAACATGGGAGAGGATTTCAACACAAGAAATTGGTTGAGGTGACTTATATCTAACATTAAGGCTATCACATTGCACGTTGAAAAGCATATTTTATAACCTGGATGACTGCAGGGCTGTTTGGGTTACAGCAGACGGTAATTCCTCCCATTTTCTCTGCTAACTGCTAGCCGCCAACCCTATGTTCACATAGAGAACAAATGCAGACACATTGTTGTCTACCGTTAACTGGAGTGAACAAACCGGTTCTGTAGTGTTTTTGAGTTATGAACACAGCCCGCCGCCGTGTGCAGTATCGCTTTGCCATCTAACCATTTTTTTCATTTCCTCTTGTGGGAAAGCTTTCGTCAAGTCTGGTCGGGTTGCGTAGTTTAAAATGGTTTTCTACAAAAGGCGTTTCTAGGCTTGAAATAAAACGACAATTTTTCAAGTATGTTACGTCATTTTTTTTGCAGCTCACGTAGAAACAGTTCCTACCTGATGTGACTCTGCTAAGCAGTCGGTGTGTTGGTGTCGTGTACTTCACCATCCTCCCATAATAGTAAAACCTTGACATGCCTCATTTTGTCTCCAACCAGAGCATAGACACACACTCTCAAGCACTCATTTTCATATTTTTGGCATCCTTGATTACCATCTCTGTGACTATATATGAAAACTTGCTTCAGAACTTGGGCCAGTGTAACTATGTTTCACTCCACACTACTTATAACTATTTAGCCTTTTCCTTGTGTTGTTTTCCTGTAAACCAACACAAAGAAGCCTGTAGCTTCTTTGTGTTGGTTTCACATTGTCCTATTAATTGCGTAATATGACAAATTAATGGTAGAAATGCTTTCGTATATGTTTTCAGCACAGGATGTGGGAACGCTAAACATTAAATGATACAATTTATGTGCCAGAGCAGTGATTGTTTTGAGTTGAATTTTAGTCACCTGAATAAAATCTCATTATTTTATTGTAGAGCGCGTTATTGTGGGAAATGCTTTTTTGCTGTGTTTTCATTTACTTTATTTCATTTCAAAATAGAGTGCCGGTTGTACGAAAGGTGATTTTGTATGTTACCTTTTCATGACTATTCTGCAGTACTCCTTATTCTTCTCTGTTCTGCTTTGTTCCATATAAATTAAACTGAATCAAGGAAGAATTGGATAATCCCAAAAGGAAATTAAATACATACAGTTCCTCATTAACCCAAAAGAGAGAGAAAAAAAAAGAACAAAAAAAAAAAAAAAGAAGAAGCGAAGCAGACCATGCATGTCAAAGGAGTTCCCTCCTCTGCACACTGACTATGAAAAGGTTATCACTGCTTGACGGAATGACCTCCTGTACTTCTGTTTTTTTGGCATGTGTGCTGCAGGAACTTCTTCCCGAGGATCTGCTGCTTCACCGGTGCATTGTGAGCACGCTGTGTTGTCCATTGTGCTGCACAGCTTGTGCAACATTTTTCTCTTTCTCTGTCAGCTCCGTGAGGTCCATAGCTGTTCTCATGCAGCACAAAGCCAGACTTTCCCTTTCATCAGTTTGTTCACTTTCTTTGAGTCACCGTCTCTGATGCTGCTTCCCCAACAGATGGCGGTGAAGAAAATTGCAGTCTCCAGCGCAGCCGTATAGACATTATGCAACGAATTGGTGCATGTACAGAAGAAGCAGCACAGCCTCCTGCACAAAGAGAGAAGTGGAGTTTGTTTCCTCACATCTTTTCGACAGAAATGTTTGTGGTCTGCGCTTTTATGCAGCCGAAGATTTTAGTGCTGCATTAAAATCCAACCATTTGTGCTACTTCTTAAAAATAAATGTATTTCGGAATATCTAATTAGAACGGTTTAAGTATATTCTACAGCAGAGTGGATCGTTCTGGTCCACTCTCTTCTTCTATCGTCCCCAATTTTCAGCCTTTCTATTCAGTTTTCTGTCTTTTTTTTTTTTGTCCCCCACATTGTTAAATATTTCAAGTTATTTCGATGCTGATGTTTGTGAAACATATAATTAAGCAGCTGGTATTATTTTAACCCAAATTCTGACTTGATGCTGTTTGAGTGAAAGTTTTGCGTTTCAACTGGGTCAGAAATGGTGGCCCAGTTTTTTTGCCTCCATTTTGAACACTGAACCTCATCCACAGGACGAAATAAGAAATGCTACTAAGGCAAATGAGGCTGTAAAATAATTTTCACTTTGTTGGGCTACGTCGATGACCTCACTTCACGCCTCACAGTGGATTTGTTTGCTTTGGCTAACATTAGCCTTTTTGAACCTGCAAAGCAGTTAGCATAACCTAGTGCTATCTATGTTCATTGTTTACATTCTAACCAAATAATTAATTATAAACAATCATAAAGTCAACACGGAAAGCGATACTTCATGCATTTAATTGCTATCTAAGTTAAGTCAAAATATCATACAACAGCATGATACAGGGGTTCTATGTCATGTCCTGTCATTTTTTATTTGCTAACAGCAAATGAAAATCGCTGTTAGCGATTAAATCCCTGTCGGTGATTTAACAGTTTGATCGGGAACACAAAGCTGTGGGGCTTTGAGGATTTTGTGGCTCTTTTGTTGCCATACGTCTTGCCTGGATGCATAGAGGGAGTGAGGATTTTCTGAGCATGCTTAGAGTCATGCTCCTGCAGATTGCTTTGAAATAGATTCTCTACGGAGGACAGGCACAGAGCAATGACCTGCTCAGCTCCCCTCACTGTCGTTTGCAGGACCCTCTAATCTGCCTTATCTTCCCAGTATAAGTCATTTATTTAATGTGATTTTTTTTAACAAATAGAATTAAAACCACACGTAAATGTGATTTAAACCCAGATGTCATTTGTTTACCTACTGATCTAGCTGACTTTTACTCCTGCGGCCATTATAAGTAACAAATGGGATTAAAAATGAACTAGATTGCCTGTGGATTACGCTGTGGCTCCTTTGATGTAATGCAGGACAACTCTGAGCATAAAGTGAAGCTTATATTGCATATTTTGAACTGATATGTTTCAAATATGTTGGAAATTTTAAACAGTTACATGAGCCTTCACCCGTTTACTACCCACTCAGCCTGAGCCAAATCCCACAAACGCACATTGGCCGGGCATTGGTCTTTGCAATCAATCGACATTCTCTGGAATCAATCAATCAGTCAATCAACACAGCTGCTTTGTTAATGGAGACGATGGGAAAACACTCAATGTGTCGATGAGAATTCGAAAAAGCATATGTTCTCACATCCCACTGAGATTGTTAACAGTAAGATAAAAATGAATACAAATTAAATATGGATTACAAGTAAATAATAATAAAGTACATAAATAAATAAACTGAAATCTACGTTTAGTTTAAACAGCTGGAAAGAGGAGTTAATTTATCACATGAATAAAACCAGAGTCAAGACGCAAATGAGAGCAAAGTAAATAATAACAAAAGAAAGACAAAAAGTTTGTTAGAAACCAGTAATCAACCTATAGTGAAATTAAATTTAAAATAATAATAATTGATGATCTCACAAAATAAAAGCAGTTTAAAGCCAAGCAAAATGTGTATTAGATGAAACCTTGGACATGACCTATCCAAGGCTGAGTTGAAAAATATTTGCTTGTTTTCCAGTGAGAAGCTTCTGGACTATTTAATGTTCATCTCTGTAAGGAAAGACATGTCATAAAATAGAAGTTATTGCATTTATTTAACGCGTTTCACCCGTTTTCTGCATAAGAATAAACACATTCTGCTCTTAATTCTTCTCCATTTGGTTTACAATATTCTTGCGAGTTCTATTCTATTTTGTTCTACTCAGAAAAAAGTCACACACACACACACACACACACACACGCACACACCCCTCACTCCCTTGGTATTAATATTTACAGAGATCGGTGCACATTTAGTGAAATGCAGCATGCCAGCTCCTCCGTGCATTTTCAATGAGGCCAGTAGTGATATTTGGTTATAACAGAAGCACCGCCTCCCTCCCATTGGACAATGTGCATGTGAGGGCGTGGCAAAGGAAAGATGAGAGTTGAAAATCCATGCCCTTACTGGGAAGACATGGAGCGCTATGGACACAGTCTATGCGAGCCTAGTAGGTATCTCAACCAACGAGATAAATATTTCCCCTGTTAGAGAACGAGCGCTTTGAGACACTGAGAGGAACAGGGGGGCGGGGGGGGGGACAAAAAACAAAACAAAACAAAGGGTCACCCAGTTGAGGATGGAGTGTGCATTTGACGCACAGAACCTGATCTCCATTTCTTTAAGGAAAATCCAAAGCTCCAGGACGCAGAGAGGCGGCATCAAGCTCCACAAGAACTTGCTGGTAACGTACGTCCTCAGAAACGCCAGGCAGTTTTACATGAGCAAAAACTCACTGCAGACGCAGAGGACAGCACCGTACGAGGATGCGGCGGCGGTCCACAGGAGGCAAGAGTACATCGAGCTGACCGGCAGCTTCACGGAGTTGGCAGATGACTTCTACTGCAACTTTACAGGCGTGGAGTCGGACACTTGGCACTGCGGAGCGCACCAGTCCAGCGCGCAGCCCTCGGAGCTGGCGCACCAAGACGCCTCAGCGTGCGCCATGGCTTCTCCAAGTGACTCTGAGCTCATGGCTTCAGAAGCCTGCTGGAGCTGCGCGGACAAATCTTCCTGGGAGTTACCCATCCTGAACGCACAAGCCAACCAAAAGACCGTCCTGGACTTGGACACGCATGTGGTGACAACTGTGACGAACGGATACTTCCACTCAGACTGTTGCGCGCAGCCAAAACAGCCGCAGGCGGGCGCGCAGTGCTACACCAGAAAGCGAAAGATGGACACAAGTTATTATATCGTTGACCCGGAGTTTTATCTGCCGGACTTTGTGCCCGTGCCGTGCAAGAGGATGAGGAGCGAGGATGAGGACGATGATGATTTACAATCGGACTCGGGACAGCTGGACAGCGCGAACATCTCCAACCTGATCTCGGTGCTGGGATCAGGTGGGCTATCTGAGTTTGTGAGTTGGCAGCAGATGGACCTGGAGCAGATATTCGGCACTCAGACAATTTGTTTGAAACACACACTGTTGGCAGGCAGTGGTTGGACCAGAGCAATCGAAGCGTTTTGATTTATGTGATTGTTTTATTTTATTTTTATTATTATTATTATTTTCATTGTATGATTTTACTTTGTTGTTTTCAAATAAATCTTGACACGACTGCAATCCTCTCTCTCTCTCTCTTTCTCACACACACACTCTCTCTCTCTCTGCGCTGTTATTGAAGAATATTGCCGAAATGTGACTTCATGTAGAGCAATCACACCCATCTCCAATGGCTTTTTGCACATAGACTTTCTTCATGCCAACTTCTGTCATTATTGCACTTATAGATGAAGTGTATTTTCTTGTGATCCCGCTTAGAATAGATGATCATGGAGTCCGTCTTTGGATTGTATTTCCTGAGGAAACTGGTCAGTACTGTTTCTGTGAAAAGATGTTGGAAGAGCACCATCATGTGGCCACTGATGATTTGTACAGAATCATGCACCAGCTTAACGCAGGATATCATTCTGTAAATATATTATTTATAACAAGACCTTTTTTTTTTTAAATTTTTTTTCCTTTTTGTTTTGATAAATAAATAAAGTTAACATTATTTAACAAAAGCCTGCTCATGTAATTCCTTTAATTTGACCTTCTTTTCTTTTTAATTATTATTCTTTAAAGGTGGGTCATATAGAGGTGGAAGCCACTGTCTCTTACTTTGACAAGCCTGGAAAACATGACATTTGATTTAGTGATGATATCAAAGAGTAAAATCAACAATAATGCATTTTTCTGCTAGGATGACATTGATTATTTCAATTCAAGTGATATTTTCTAGATTTGTTATTTTTGACTTTGTTGTACAGATTGAAGCAAAAATACAGAATGAACTTCTGTATTTAATTTATTTTTATATATATCATCATAGGCTCCAAATAATATGACAAGCTCTTTTATTACCTGATTAATCATCTGCTGAGGTAGCCAGCTGCTCAACTCGGTGCTATTTGTCTGTTAACTGAAACATAAATGTAGTTAACTTGAAAAGGGGAATGGGTGAACTAACCTAGCTTCACCATCGATTTTGTCTTCCAGTACGCAAGCTAAAAGTGAGTAAGTCTAGTCATAAGCAACACATCATGCTCCAATCTCCAGAAGCAGAAGAAACAAAGTGATCTATTATTATAAAGCCTTAAAAGGATTTTAGAGTCAAGAGGATCATAGTGAGAGGCGTTATCCACGCATGGAGAAAACCTGGAACAGAGGTCAGACCACCACATTTATTCAAAAAGCACATCGAAGATGCATCCAGCAGGTCCGATTTAATTATACAAAATAAGAGACTGAACAAAAATGACATTTGTGTGAAGGTTCCATTGATCAAAAAGACCACGTTTTCCCAAAACTTTTGGTAAAATAGACCTCGGACAAATTAGACAAAATGTAGGTCCTGTGGGATGCACAGTGGCGCAGTTAGTAGCACTGTTGCCTGGCAGCAAGAAGGTCCCGGGGTCTTTCTGCATCATGGAGTTTGCATGTTCTCCCTGTGCATTCGTGGGTTCTCCCCGGGTACTCTGGTCATTAACACTGATGGTCAAACATTGAGGGGGTGGTGTAATTGGTCTGGGACTGCTTTACAGCTTCCTGTGGTTGATGGAACAGTAAATCCAGCCATCAGGTCCTGACCTATAGTTCAGCCACACTTTGATCAGTGCTTGAGCCTCAACGCCTTCGAAATTATTCAGTTGCATTTTCCAGGCTGATAGACATCAGTGAGTTTGTTTCTGATTTGTTTTTTGGGAGTTGGTCAAAATTCCTCCAAAACGACATTAAAGACTATTCATCATTACAAACGCAAAAAAGGCAATCGTCGTGTTATTAGGTTCGGTGGTAATTAGTTTCTTCACACAGGGCTGGGTTGGTCTGGACGGTTTTCCCCTTAATTTCAAAAATGCATTTTAAACAACACGAGTTATCATTGTCATTGCCTTTGTGGAGGCATTGCTCCACATAAACAAAATACTTGCCTTGGGGAGCAAGCCAGTATCTCTGGCTTGCTTGAGGTACAAATAAAGGAGCTCAGTGGTTGATCAGTCCCATTCTATGTCTTTGCTTGATGCAGCTAAAAATAAATCACCCTAATGTTAGCAGGTTGCATATCCAGGCTTCCATCTGCTAACTGCTTTTAATTGTTATGCTTCACACAAATTACGTCGCATTATAGCTATTTCCAGTATTGTTTGCAGCTTTGCAACTTAATATGTCGGGACATTAAAACAACGTTGCACATTCACTTAAACACGATTTCATAACACGCTGTGAAAAGTCTATCGCTAATAAAACACTCAAACATGCAAATAAAGTTTTCTCAGTAAGTTTAATGTTCAAGAAGGACATATTGGATTTTGAGGTTGAGCTCAGTGAGAAGCATCTGGCTTTATATTGAAACCTTGAATTTCCAGATTGTTACTTAAAAAGAAAAGCATAAAACGAAGTGTTTACAGACAAGGCAGTTACAGGACTCTCCTTTCTCAAGAAACCACCTTTATGGTGCGGTCTGCCAGAGCAGCACTTTATCAACAGATGAGACGAAATGGTGGGATAAGCCGATCAGGAAGGTACACTGTGTCCTGGGTTGTCCCATTGGTCCACAGCGTGATACAGTTAAAGATGTGGAGAGCAAATTCAGTGACAGGCTGATGTACACTAAACAAAAAGTAGAACAGTATTGCAAATCTTTTCTCTCCTCGCTGCAAAATCAGCACTGCTCGAAACAAACCAGATAACATATAAATTATGGCTCTTTGTACAGCTCTTGTGAGCTATATGTCAATTCTGCAATACTTTGAAAACATAGTATTTTTGCTGAAATGGTACTTATTACAAAAAATTTCATGTAAAAATATAGATGTAGTCTTAAAATTTTTTGCAGTTTTGCTGTCTTGTTTCTCTTAACCCTCATGTTTTCCTAACATTTTATTTACTCCCCAAAAATGACCCGCCCTAACAAAAACCCCAAAATATAGCAAGTTAATTGAATATTAAATCCAAAATCTATTTTGCATGATGACACAATCTGTTATTTATCAATTCAACTCAACTTAATCCATTTTTTATCATGTATTTTTGTTACACAATAGAAAAAGACGGCTTAAATGCTTTTATGATGCACGGGTCAAAAATGACCCATAAGAGAATGCTTGTATCCTAGTGGTTTGGACATATAAACAAAAGCAAAGTATCACTTTTTCTAAAGTCATAAAATTTCAAGCAGGAAAAAGATAGTTTAGTATTTTTTCTACAGGTAAACATGGAAATGGGTCACTTTTGACCCGCAAGACAAAACAATCCTTAAGTGTTTATGAGAACTCTTTTCTTTTCTTTCTTTTTTTTTTTTTTTTTTTACAACACAGTAAGCTTATAGCTCCTAATTTTATATATATATAAAAAAGATTACAGTCTCTTCTTCTCATTTTATGTTTTCATATTTTTACCTTTGTGTGTTTCTCTTTTTTTTTTATTCTCACAAAGATGAATCATTATTTTTACAGGGCAATGTAATTAAAACAAACAAACAAAAAAACAATGCAGTGTAGCTTAATGTGAAAAATTAGTCACATGGAAAGTTGTGGGTTTGATGCCAGCATTTTCCTTTGGCAAATCTGCTCAACGTATGAATATGTTTGTGGGTGAAACGTGGCTCTATTGCAGGGGTGGGCAACTCCAGGCCTGCAACTTTTAGATGTGTCTCTAATGCAACACACCTGAGTCAAATAATGAGGTCATTAGCAGAACTCTGGAGAACTTGACTGCACTTCGTAGGTGATTCAGCTATTTAATTCAGCTGTGTTGGACCAGGGAGACATCCAAGAGTTGCAGGACACTGGCCCTCGAGGACCAGGATTGCCCACCCCTGCTCTATTGTAATTCCTTTTGAATGGTCAGTGCGATAAGAAAAGAGGATTATTGTTCCAGTCCATTTAAATAATTCCTACTCCTGATACATTTTATTTATCTCGTTTTTTTCCCACCCATTATTTCCCTGTCATTGTGAGTGGTTGGGCCTAATAATCCACTTTTCCTTCAGTGAAAGGAAACTGATTGAAGTGCACTGGTTCACCTGAGGTGATGCTTGGCTGCTGTTATCCCCACATGGAGGAGACTCCTCCCTAAAACAAGAGTTTTGCCTTGTCTTTGCTCAGCGGGGCCGACGGGGGGCGGGCCGCTGAGAATAGACAAGCGTGCCCGTCCTTGAGACATGACAGCCCGGGGGTTACCCATCTGCATTCCCGGGACGGTCAGAGGCTTTCAGCGCGTCTTCCTGGCACCATGTTGGGGGTAATGGTCCGAGCTGCGGTGAGTGTCCCGTGTTTATTTCGTCGAACCGGACGCAGGAGGTTTGTAGTTGTTGTTGTTGTTGTTTGCGGGCTGCAGGAGGCAGTGGAGGAGGAGAGGAGGGGTGGGGCCGACGGGACAACACCGGGACGGTGACAGGTCCAAAGGAACCGAGGGAAATTATTCACCAATCTCCCCTGCACGTCTTCAAATGCATGTTTGTGCGTGTTAATTTAGGTGCCGTTTTACCAGTGTCTGGGTTGCGTAATGCTAGCTTAACGTAGCATTGCTGTCGGAGATGCGTATGCTGATGAAATGTCAGTTTCGGCAACGCGAAAGCTTCTGGTTTTGCCAGTGAACGCCGGTTCTGTAACACATTCGGTGCTTTATGTCATTCCCTGAAACAGGTGGCGGATGAAACTAATGACATTGCCGCACTTCGCTGTCACATAATTGGAATCTTATTTTGAAAAAGGGTTAACCGGAAGTTCTGTCTTCTATCTTATTTCCATGACCTTGACAGAGGTGAGACACATCTGTAAATGAACGTGAAACATAGATGACCCCCGGTTCATCGTCATTTCCGTTTAGAGCCACACATTAAAGCTAGATTTAAAAAAAGCTAAAAAAATAAAAAATAAAAAATAAAAAAATCAATTAAACTCACTTCTGTTGTAATTTGTCAGCTGCTATTGAGTACTTTTTATATTTTGTTCTACATTGTCATTAAAGCTCCCTTAAACAAGTGTCCCCAGTGTCGATCACACAAGGCAACTAATCAGATTTCATTAGTATTTGTTGTTTTTTCTTGCTGTCCATCCCTTTGACCGTTGTGTGTTTTTAATTAAATGCTTCCTTCAGAAATATGCACTTCTATTCCCTATGGATGACCAGAATCCTCTGGGCCTGCAGTGGGAACGCTTCATGGATTTCAGGGAAAATGTATCGAAAACACATTGAAGTAATTTGTGAAGAAGACCAGTGCAGACTGGAAAGGCCAGATGATCAAAGATCATCAGTAATTATTTTCAGAACTGTGTTGGGTTTTTTTTTTAAACTATAAACCACATTGGTATTTGATCTGTTCCATTAAAATAATGAGCATTTACTGTAACGCTTCCGCCATAACCACTGCAGCTGCCAAGATGTCAATTCATCTGCAGACCAGCCTGCACTTGCAAATCACATAACTACGTAGGAAACTACATGCACGCACAAAAAAAAAAAAAAAAAAATTACTTTACACATGGGGAATATGCATTGTAGCAAAAATATATAAGAACTTAAAAAAGATTGCAAGCAGATTTGCACCAGATTTGACTCACCACCATTTTGCTTCTGCAGCCACAGCTGTAGGCATCATGGCCTGGGGGTCACCAGAGTCTAACTCTGGCTCAACTCAAACGATTCAGGATCAAGGTTTAACTCCGTCAAAAGCTGCATGCGTTTTGTGTTTACAAATGAATGCTGATCAGCCCAACCACTGTGCTTCTTGTGATGTCACCAAATACGCACAAAGTAGAAGTTGCTTCCTTTTTTTTTAAGTGTGATTTTTTAAAAACATTTTCAAAATGAAATAATTCTGAGGAAAAATAATACTTCATCACCAACTGTTTACATTGTCATTGAACATTTGAATACTTATATTTGAATTTCAATCTTAAGATTTATTTTGCAACTGGTGATGAGCACGGACCTTATGAACATGTGGAAACCACGTGTTAACGTGTGTGGCACTGATGGATTTCATGCGTTCATGCGTGTTTGTTTTAGCAACCATCCCGCAGTTCAGCAGAGTCAACCTTCTATTTATAGGATGGCAGAGCACAACCCCGCTGTTCCCAACTAATAGTGGAACCGCTCCGTTTAGTTGTCCTGGTGTTCCTTTTCACATGCTCGGTCATCTAACACTGAACTATTTGCCTTTATGAATATTCAAATTGTTATCCACAATTTTGAGTCAAGTTCTGTTTCAACGCACATACAGAGAGGCGTTCTCACACAAACATGTTAATGCCTTGGATCTTTAGAGCCTGTCAGACTTGACTGGATGACCGCATTTCTTTCGTACAAACGCAGTAGGATATTTATTATGATTTCTCACTGAATACATAAACAAAGTCTCTTCCTGTCTTACAGCTGCGTCCAGGCATTGCAAATCCATGCCGTTTACTCAGAGCCGTAACACAGATATCAGAGAGGCCCTTTGTTCATCAGGAAGGTTTGGCCAAGCTACCTGTTCCACCTCTGAAGCAGACATGTGAGCGCTACCTGGCCACCTTGGAGCCTATAGTCAGCGAGGAAGAACTGGAACACACTCGTGTTCTAATACAGGAGTTCCTGAAGGGTGGAGTAGGAGAACGGCTCCAAAAGGGGCTCGAGAGACGCGCTAGAAAGACGGATAACTGGGTAGATATCTGCCTCTGTTTACGTTCGGTTTATGTGATTGGGTTCCATGATGGTGGACACATGTGAGAACTGTGCTGTGCCTTTGTATTTAACCCCATGCCTGAGTCCACTCTTTTAGAAGACGCCTCCACTAGTTTTGCACACCTAGTGACTTAAACTTTGGACCAGTCCTTTGCAAAATAGTTTCAGCTCAGTCAGGTTGGATGGAGAGCTTCTGTGGCCATCGACTGTCAAGTCTTGCCACAGATTCTCAATTGGATTTAGGCCTGCACTTTGAGTAGACCACTGTCACACTCGAATTTGTTTAAACTAAGAAAGAAAGTCCACAAAGTGTAGCCTCAGGGTTATTCGCTATTTGAATTGTTTGCGGCATTGTCATTTAAGAATGATACGAATTTGACCTGCCACCACAGGTATTTATTGAGTCTTTTAATTTTTAATTAGGGCTAAACGATTGCAGACAGATTCACATCGTCTTACGAGGGAAAAGGTTAGCTGCAGCAACACAAAGTACTTGTCTTTTAACAAAACTTGGATAAGTGCTGCAAGCATTTGTAAAGAAAAAGTCTCACGTGTGATATTTTAGACAAAATGAAAATAAATGGAGTCCAAAGTAATTTGGAAACTCAGGTCTTTTTTTTTATTAAGGCAAACATGCTTTTAAAATTTTTGATCTGCATATATTTACCAGACATTTACCATGTTCCCTGTCAAGACTTGTGGGAAACTGCAGACAAGAATTTATATAGTTTTTTTTGTTGTTTTTTTTAACATTGGCTTTCATATTCTTTGAATCAGTTTATTCAAAATGTGTGACATGCTCTCTAACTGCGGATGTGCATTTAGCTGTCAGAATGGTGGATGCAATCAGCGTATCTGGACTGTCGCATGCCTGTGGCCGTCTACACCAGCACCGGAGTCGCTCTGCCTCGAATGCACTTTGAGGACCGCCAAGGGCAGATGAGGTGAGCAACCAGGAAGAATGACTCTTATTGAACCAGCGGCGAAAACTGCAAGGCCGTCGGCAAACAATCACACAGCTCTCTGTGTTTCAAACCTCAGTACACCTTCGGTGTGATATTCTGAGTTATAACAATCGTTTAAGTGTCGGGTTGAGAGAGAAACCTGTATAACTACAGTATGCTTGCAGTGTAAACAAGCTGGTATTAAGTTGGGAGTTTAAAGCTGACACTCGCCGAGTCTTTCCCCTTTCGTGCTGGCTATTTAAAGCCTGGTAGCTGCTCGGCTGTTTTTAGCTGCTGTGACATATGGGATGTGCTGTGAATGTGGAAGCCAGAGTTTGCTGTAGGGCTGCAACCGGCGATTATTTCATAGAGTACATTATACTGTCAATGAATCGATTAATCGGATAAAATAAATGGCATATTCTGCAAATTTCTCATTTAACCACTGAAGCCTTTTTAATACAGTATCAGAAGTATGCTAAAACATGCAATAAACAAAAAATTTAAATTCATTTCTAAATAAGAAAATAAATATTTTGCATTTCTTTAGCGAATGCTTGATTATTTGCAGCAAAGGATACATCTGCAGCTAAAAAAAGCCTTTTAACATCAACATACTAAAAGCTCAACCCTTTCTGCTCTATTTAACAAGAACACAGGGCTGATCTGTTGACTGTGTTTTGGATCAATCCATTAATAACTTTATAAAAGTTAATAGGAGATTTTTTTTTTTTTTTTCTTTACAAATTTGAACCGAGTGAAGCTAAAACTGGGTCACTTGAAAAGTTCTAGGTGAACATATTGACAGAGGTTGTTTTTTTTTACTCTTAAATGCAAAATACATATAGGTTTTGTACAGTTTTAGTCTAATTACTGCTCTGAGTTATTTGTTCTTTCAGCAAATGGCTGTTTTTTAGAATCTGCATACGCAGTACACTCAGTTACTGAGTACAAATCAGTTCGATTACTAAATTAGTTATCGCATGACTGAATTATATCACGATTTGTCCGATGAATCGTCTCTCAGCTCGAGTTAGCTTATCGTCTTTCAAATGACAATATTAACCACTAAAATCTGTAAGATCGACTTAACAATTATGTTAATGTTCAGCAGTGATTACTATGAACGTGTTTTGTATCCACTCCTGTGAAGAGTAGCTTTGATTCTCTTCTCTGCAGGTTTGCTGCCAAACTCATTGCAGGGGTTTTGGACTTTAAAAGAATGGTCGACACGTGAGTTTGCCTGAAATTACTTCAAACGTTGTTGCTATGTGACGGGAAGATCTCGGTTTGGTCTTAGCAGCTGTTAATTTATTACGGTGTTGTGCTGCAGAGAAACTCTGCCTGTCCAGTATCTGAATGGAAAGCCTCTGTGCATGGACCAGTATTACCAGATCCTGTCCACATGCCGTATTCCCGGACCAAAGAGAGATACGGTGGTGCATTACTCTGCAGGGACGACGCCTCCTACTCACGTTACCGTGGTCCACAACTTTCAGGTACCGTGCAGCCAAATGTCTGCAGAGTCTTTAACTTTGCAACCTTATAATAATTTCAAAGTTGGGAGAGAAAATTTTGACACGTATTAAAGCGAACTGAAGTTTTCTCCTCTAGTTTTTTGTTTTAGATGTTTACAACAGTGACGGCACACCACTGACAGTAGATCAGCTCACCATGCAGCTGGAGAAGATCTGGAATTCTTCTTTGCAAACCAATAAAGAACCAATTGGCATCCTGACATCACAGCACCGCAATACCTGGGGAAAAGCTTACAACAACCTAATAAAGGGTGAGGAGAAAATGGAGAAAATGGCCTGAGCAACATTCCAGTTTATTTTTGTGTTTGAACGTTGTTCTGGGAAAATATTTAATGAACTCCTGCTTTTATTTACCCTTAGACAGGACAAATAAGGAATCGGTCCGCGCCATCCAGAAGAGCATATTCACAGTTTGTTTGGATGCCCCGAGGCTCCGAGTGTCGGATGAGATGTATCTGAGCCGCGTGGCAGCCCAGATGCTCCACGGAGGTGGGACACGGTGGAACAGTGGCAACCGCTGGTTTGATAAAACCCTGCAGGTGAGTTTGACAAGAAACTAAAGGCTAAAACAAATGAACAGCACTCTAGCATTGGTTGAGAATTTCCACGCGTCCATCCGCAGTTCATTATTGGTGAGGACGGTACGTGTGGGCTGGTCTACGAGCATGCACCTGCCGAGGGTCCGCCTATCGTGTTTCTCATCGACTACGTTGTTAAATACATGTAAGTCTCTTTCAGTCTTTGGATGACCGCCTTCCCCCCCCCATTTCTGACCGGGCTCGGATTGATCTGTTTTTACATTTGTTTTTACATAGGCAGAGACCTGAAATGGTTCGCTCTCCTATGGTTCCTCTGCCAATGCCTCAGAAGCTGCGTTTCAACATCACACCTGAGATTAAGAGAGACATAGAAAAAGCCAAACAGAATTTGAACATGTGCGTGCGCTGTTAACAGATATGCTTGTGTTCAGTGTTTGATTGCATTTTTTCTACTTTTACTGTTTTTTTTTTTTATTATTTTCTTTAGAATGGTGCAGGACTTGGATGTGAAGGTGCTCACATTTTCTCATTTTGGAAGAAATTTGCCAAAGCTGCATGAGCTGAGTCCAGATGCGTTTGTGCAAATGGCTCTGCAGCTGGCTTACTTTAGGTAAGAAATCTCTCTTTAGTAAACAACAGCAACAAAAAAAAAAAGTTAAAATGCTCCGGAAAATAAGTGCAACACATGAAAATAAAATGTATGTCTGTGTGTGTCAATTTTATATTTTAGGATGTATGATCTTTGCTGTCCTACTTATGAGAGCGCAACACTTAGAATGTTCAAATACGGACGCACAGAAGCAATCCGTTCCACCACTGTGGATTCACTTAAGTTTGTTCAGGCAATGCAAGATCCATCTAAGCAGGTAAGGAAAGAGCAGGTTTTTTAATCCTGTGCCTTGCAGAAACATTTTGTTTCATCACAACCATAAGCTTCAATGTTTTTCATTCGAATGTTATGCAGTAGAGCAACACAAAGTAGAGATGTGCGGATGAGACCAAAAATATCTGGGGTTGTTTGTTTTATTAAAACAATACAAATCTGATAAGTGCATATGCTTTTTTTCACCACCATTTGCAGAGCAACCTTTTGCACAAATAGTCTGAAACAGAATAGTGCTTAATTGTGAAGTGAATGGAAACGTAATTTTGAAAAAACAAAAAAAGAATCCGAATAGTGTGGCAGCAATACTGTGCTTTTAAAATAGGTAAATCAATGCAGATTAGATGGAGGGCTTCTTTAAACATTCGTTTTCGATCTTTGTCACAGACCGTAAATGGGATTTCGGTGTGGACACTAATTGGGCCATTCTATCACAGGAATGTGCTTTGTTATAACCCCTTCCACTGTGTTTCTGTCAGCCTCTATCAGGGCTTCTTCTGGGACTGCCCTACATTTTGGTCCATTCATCTTCACATGAACTCGTTTATTTTCTTTTACCTGCTGAGGAAAGGCATTCCCAATGTTTAAAGGTTTACACGGTGGTCTAAGTCTCGTGTGCAGGGTTGGCTTTTCAACACACATCGTGTTTTGTAGGCAAAAAAATAATAATTAAAACATTCAATTTTGGTCTGGTTAAAATTGACCAAAATTGAATGGTAGGACACTTTTCCACTTGTTTGCTGTGGGCCCTGGATGATTTGTGGCTGGACTTCCTATGGCTGTCTTTCTTTTCCCAATCTTCCATAAAGCCCAGATTTGTGTAGTCTGCAACTGCATATAGAAATCTATAAGTCACAGATTTCTTTTCATAGTTTGGCCGCTCCTCCAAGTGTCACTTTGTTGGCAGTTTTCTGCAGCTCCACCAGCTACCTGCCGACTTCTTCTCCAATTTATATTGCCCTTACATGGTTAGTTTAGCTGAACATCCATCCAAGTTTGCAGCTGTGCTGTCAAAATAAATTGCACACTGAAAGACTCTATTTACTTGAATATGTGATTTCTGATTTTAGCGTGCCACTGGAATGCCATTTGAAATATAAGACTTTGGGTTGTGCTATCACATAAAACCCGCAATTTAAAAAAAAACAAAAAAAACATTGATGGGGGTTTATGGTTGTGCTGTGACAAAATGTGAAAAATTCAGAGGGTATGAAGAACATTAAAGGACAATAAATATTCTATGTTTGAGAGGTGAGATGCTTTACTGAGCAGAAAATGTTCCCAGCAGAACAAGGAGAGGTTTGCTCTGTTGCAGAAGGCAGTTCAAGCTCACAAGGAAAACACGCACAATGTGAGATCTGCTGTCTTACTTTATACTCTTATTTTTTTTCAACTTCCTATTAGTTTCATCACCACATTACGCTTTATATTTTTTTAGGCAATCCATGGACAGGCTATCGACAGACATCTGCTCGGGCTGAAAATGCAGAGTATTGAAGATTTGACCTCTATGCCTGAGATATTCATGGACACTTCTTATGCAGTAGCTCATCATTTTAACCTCTATACTAGCCAGGTATGAAGAAAAAAGACCAACAGCAACAAACAAAGAACCCGACAGTCTATTATTAACGAGAAGAATGATTGTTTACACGCCGATTTATTTATTTGCGCGTTTGCTCTCTCGCGTCTCTGCGTCCAGGTTGGCTCCAAGACAGACTGCGTGATGTGCTTCGGTCCAATGGTGCCAGATGGCTACGGGGTGTGTTACAATCCCATGGATGAGCATATCAACATCGCAATCACGGCCTTCAACAGCTGTGAGGACACGAACGCTGCCAACTTCGCCCAGGCTGTAAAGACAGCGTTGTTGGACATGAGAGCTCTCCTCACAGAAACAGCTGCGGCCAGACAGTAATCCCACACATGAGCCCGGCGCGTCGCTTGTGTACGAAGCTGAAACTGAATCGACAACACTTTGCCAGCGTTGCTGGCGGAACGCCAACGCCGCGCAACGGAGAACTAAGAGGAAACCTGTTTCCAAAGGGTTAGTGGAAAACAAATAACTGAAAACGCACTGCCTTCAAATGGAGAAACGGTCAATTGTAGATGTGTATTTAAGATATTGTGCAAGCGATTGTAATTGAGCAAAGATTTTTTTTTCTCTTACCAGTTGAATCTTACAGATCCTGGGCGCCTTGGTTTTTATGTTTATTTCACGTGAAAAATCAAAAAGCATATATTTTAGGTATGTAAATTAAATGGAAAAGGATTTTTCTATGAAATAGAATAAACAATAATGGTACTGTAAACAAAAAAGAAAGATGCTACACATATAATCTATTCTTAATAGTTTATGTCGTGGGTCAAAGTCGCACAAATGAGTATTCAGCTCTGAAGGTTCCTTTGAAATACAGGTAGTTGCCATGAAATTCAACCTCAGCCATATTTCCAGAGGAGTGCCACTGGAACAGCTGCTGGCCGTTAAACACGTTGGTCTTTAAGACATCCATGTCTCGGATCTGAGCGAGAAACACAATAAAAGCACGGCTTTTATTCTTCATCCAAATCCCACATGTCTGAAAAACAAAGCTTGTTTGTACCATGATATATGTGGACTGGGCGCCGGTGGTGTTGAATGGTAACGCTATGTGGAGCGCCTGGATCTTGATCTTCACCGAGGGAGGAGCGTTGATGAGCACTCGGCAGGTGCGGCTGGTGTTGGACGTAACTGGATTCTCAAAAATGCCGCTGGGGGAAAACAGCTGAATGTCGCAATCTGAAAGGTAAGAAGGAGGAAGAGTTTACTTATTGTTTGTTGAGCAAAAGATCACATGCATTCAAATGCAGTCCCATCTGTGAGAAGTTAAAGATGACATTTTGTCGGGACATTTGCAGCAGTATATTTCTCTCTATTTTGTTGAAGCTTGAATAGCACTTTATTGTGGAAATCCAAAGGATTAATCTCCTCCACAGCAACTAGTAAAGCCAAGCATATAAACCAGTCATATAGAGGTCAGTTTACATTCTTCCAATCATTTTTATTTAAACAATTAGGGAGTATTCCCCTCTCAGGATGTTTCAGAATTTTTTTCAAGCATTCCTAAATTAATTTAAGTACTTCTTTATTTCAAATATTACATTTCACTGAAATGAAATGATCTTCAATTCCATCATTCAGTACTGATGAAAAGATGCCAAATTAAGACATTTTTAAAGAAACAACACAGCATATCTTTTTTAAATACTGTTAAATAAAACTGTATAAAAATAATTTTAAGATAGTTTAAAAAAAAAAAAAGCAGGGAACAGTCAAAAAGAATTATTAAAATAAAATTATTTTGTGCTAATTTTGTGAATAAACTGATCGTTGGAATGCCGCACTGAACAACTTACCAGTCCAACACAGGCTAAGACACACACACACACACACACACACACTCATAACTAAGGGTGACCTCGCAGTTGTAATAACCTTACAGTCATTATTACTGTGGGAAAAATCCTGAGTACCTGAAGAAAACATGCAAAGTCCATGAAAGCAGAACCCAGGCTGGGATTCGAACCTACAAAGGCAACAGAGCCAACTGCTTCACACTGTGCAACCAAGATATGTCCTGATACAGTAAAAAAAAAAAAAAGGTAGGTCATCCATTTCTTGTTTTAAAGTGAACGGTTGCAACAACATTTTGCTCTGCAGAGATGCATAGCTGTGCATCTTCACCTTAGCTATAAAAAACAAATATTGGGCTTTCTAATGATTTTACCCAGGCGTAAGGTGTGATATTAACTGATTACTGGTTATTAAATAAGTTGCCTTACCCTGATGGTGACTCCTTTTCGTATTCTTCTTCGATCTGTAGGTAAACACAACCCCATTTCCAGGAGTGACCAAACTCTGCCGGACAAGCAGGACGTTGGTTCTGGTGGTCAGTTCACTGCCTACTGCCTGTACACACTTCCTCACGAAAAGCCAGACGATCGAAAAACGCCACGTATTCCCCTGTACAACACACAAACACACACATTGGGTTACATGCATCCCTGTGTCTGCAGCAGACTTCGAAATTATTCAGTGGTTGAATCGGAGCATACTTTTTCTGCAATCCAAAGAGCTGGATACGAGTGTGATGCTGATGACCTCGTCGAGGGGTCGACCTATCGACACTGTGCATCTGCTCGGTGCATTGTGTAAATCCACAGTGCCTGATTCCTCCAGCAGTAGAAGTCCACATGCATCTCAAAAAGCACATGCACTGCGATGACAATCATGCTCTATCTGCTAACACGCTGCGATAAACGACGCAGACTCACTAGGCTCAGGCGTTGGAGTGGCTGTGGTCGTCTCTTTGACGGCCACGGTCTCTGTTGGCCTCGGAGAAAAGCTGCCCATGCGGCGCCGTGACGCATCTTTAGGAACCGGAGGAGGAGAAGATGGAAGAGCCTTTTCTGTGGAGTTTGCTTTCAGGGTTTGAGTGGTCTTGTTCGAGGCCACATCTCTGCAGCTGCCTGTGTCGCAGCCTCTGATTGTGATCGGTTTGGGCATGTGCATGCAAAAGAGAGGGCTCAGGGGCTCAGGTTTAGGGGGGCCCGTGCAGGACACAGCTCGGGACTGGATACCGTATCCGCAGGACGCTGAACACTGAAGAGCACATAGCACAGTGTAAGCAGGATTATGCACAACAGAGATTGTTTGGAGCAGAGGTTCTGCAACCTTTACAATCCAAAGAGCCATTTTTAGCTTCAGTCTGGCTAAATTAAACAGAAAATATTACATGACTTGTGAAAAAAAAAAACCGTATAATTTTTATAATTAAATACTGCAGAAAATCTGTTTTTGTCATTTTTTAAGAACACCTATTTTATTCCTATGTTTAAGTTTTAGAATGAAGAAAAACAAATCTTTTTCTAAAAGTTAATGGTAATTTTTATTTTTATATGATGTATTACTATTGGCACTTACTTTCCATCAGAAACTCCTAATAACCAATGGAAATGGCTGGGACTTTAGTGTCATTCTGTTGTAGGAATGCAATAGTTATTTCATGTAAAAGCTGAAAAATAGCTAAATCCAGCATTTCTTTATTTAGATTTCTAAAACTTCAGATGTTTCCTCATAATTTTTAGTTAACGTATTAAAGAGCTACTCTGCGGTTCCAGAGCCTCAAGTTGCAGACTCCTGGTTCAGCATGTTCAAATGAAGAGTTGGTGTAAGATTTAAATAATATACTCTGGGAAGGAGTGCTCTCAGAAAAGACGTACACGCTTCCACTAAATCAGAACTGAATCCAGTATTCACATCAATCTGAACTAATCTTCATATCCCATCCTGTCACATGTACCTGGCTCCATGGTTTCACCTCCCACTTGAAGGTGCACACTTGCACCAGGCAAGGCACAGTGGTGGCAGGTTTTACAGTTGCATGGCAGCCGTCCTCTGGCACCACGCTCTCCTTCCCGTGAACAAACTGGACACAGGACACGTTCCTCTGAGCTATGCCCAGGTCACAGGACACAGAGCAGGGCGATGTCCTAAATACCTTCCACCTGAATGAGTGAAGCTGATGGTGAGATGACTTTTGTCCCTTTTTCTTTTTTTTTTTTTTTTTTTGCAAAAACCAACAGATCTCAAACTGCTTGTGTTAAATTCACCTTGCAGGGCAGCTCTGAGTATTACATGAAACCACTGCTGTTGGTTTGGGAAAGCCACTGCAGTTGTAATCCTCCAACACCTCCTCCTCCTCTCCATCTGCCTCTCTAGCACAGTACAGCACTCTCTTGGCTACCCCTCCTCCACACGTTACGCTGCAGACTCCTTGCTTAGAGCGCCACCTGGTTGTTTGAGGAAAAGCAGCATTTGTAAATCTAAATAATACAATTGATTTAATAATCTAATTAATGTTCATGTTGTTAACATGACAAAAATTGTGAAAGAAAAAAAATCTAAAGTATATGATTTCAAATCAAAGCAGCACTGTTAATGCTACAAATAAAATACAAATAATTGTGAAATTAAATGTTTCTCACATTGGAGGGCAGGGAGAAAAACCACACATCTCTGTGTGCGGATCTGGTTTGCTGGAGGAGTAACAGTGGAAGTCAGGGACCCCCAGTCTGGTCTGGTGATCCACACAAGAAAACCAAACCTGTAGGGTTCCTTTCATGCATGAGCATCAGGCCGTGAGTTACTACACCGAAGGAAGGAAAAGGTGCTGGTTCTGAAGTGACTACGGCTCATCAGCTTTCAGCTTACCATTCCCACAGCTCCGAGAACACTGGCTGACGACGGGGCTCCAGACATACACAGGCGCGTGTCTGGAGCGAGGAAGCAAGCCAGACTTTAAACTGGGCTGCGCCTGGTCAAGAGACAGAATGTTTAGGCGTTAAATTAGGGAATTAAGCTAAAAAAATGCAATGCCTTTTTGACGTTACCTCCCCCTTAGAGTCCCACCCGATGGGACAGACATCCACCACACATGGCACCGAATCTGGAGGTTTGATCTGATTTAAACAAAAGCTATGGTCCACCTCGACATCTAAGCCGTCTTCTTGCCGGATGCAAGACACGCTGCGTTCTGCTTCCCCCGGTCCACACACAGCAGAGCAGTTCCCCGGCTCTGAGACAGACCACCTGAAGATAAAAGTGTTTCAGATTACCCCAAAGGAGCAGGGAAATATATATCTAAAAAGATATATATTTTTTATACATATAAATCTTCTGTATTCTGTGATCACTGGAGCAAATGATTGTATCTGCAAAACAAATACACTAAAGGTCACATAATCATTGATAAATCACAGGTAATACCTGGCAGGGCAGTGGTGCAGGTTACATTTTTCCACAGTGTGGGGAGCGGCATCTGCGGAGCACTCTGAATCGGAAACCTTTACCACATCGGATTCACGCTTTTGAACACATCGCACGTGACGCACCCGAAATCCGCCGCCACAGGAGGCACTGCAGACCCCGAAACTTCCTGCATCCCACCTGCAAAACAGTAAATTATTCATGGGTAGTCACTTGGGCCGTGCGTACCTGCAAAGGGAGGACGAGAAGAAAAAAGGGAAAAAAAGAAGAATGGAGCTGAGATGAAGCTAACCTGGGGGGACAGGATGGAAGCTGACAGGTTGTGTGTGGTGTTGTGGGTGGAGGAGGGGCTTTACAGTAGTGTGGCTTCAAAAGCTTATTGGTGTCTGCATCTACGCAGACATGCTCATTCTTCTGTATACCTTGGGAACAATAAAAAAAGCATGGGAGGATGTATCATTTCATTACATGTATACCGTTTCTTACACACATTTATCATTAGATACTTATACTTATTTTTTTACCCGATCCACAAGTGACAGAGCAGGGTGTTGCTAATGGAGACCATTTGCCTGTAGGTGAGCTGACTGTCAAAGACTTGTTTCTTGGCACATAAAACTGAAAGCTAAGGTTTGGATTTGTTTTTTCCCCATATTCTGTTCCATATTTGCGATAGACCTGAAAAAAAGAAAAAAAAAAAAAGGTATTACAAATTTTAGAGGCCTAATCTCAAAAATGGACAATGAACTATAGACAAGCATTCCTTTCTTTGTAGGTACAAAGGCCTCTTTGGCATTGATTTTGGACAGTTTTTAATTTAAAAATCCCCCACTCCTGGATGGACTACACAGTCCTGTAGACGTCCTCTGGGATGCACTAACACACTGTGATTTCTGTTACGCATGACGGAGCGTGAAATTTAACCCAACTGGTATGAGTGTGCAAAGAAATGATAATGGTTACAGGTAGTACAGTTAATTATTGTGGTGATAGCAGATCTGGGGCCCTCAGATCTGCATGACGGAGCCTGGTGAAGCAGGAGTAGCTCGACCATAACATGGCTCACGCGTACCTGTGTGATCATCATCATCTGATCATCAGCAAATTCAAAGGAGGGGCAGCCATGTTGGCCTTAGGCCAATGAAACCTCATTTCACCTACAACTCTCCACCTAATTTCACAGGGGGGGGACTTCCCCCCGTTTCTCAGGCTATAAACAAAATGACCTCAGTAAGCAGCTGAAAACAAACAAATCATGAACATTTACACTGCCATAATCAAAGATTGGTATACCTGAATCCACATTTTAGACTGTCAGATTCACTCTCAGTTGGGCTGCAGTTGCCCCTAAATGCATATCATGTACTGTGTACTTTCCAGTGATGTTGTAACTCTTATAAAGTAAAGCCTGGTGACCCGCCAGGCTTATAATACACTGGGTGAAATCCTGCATTTCTAAATTGTGCATCCAAGGAATTCAGGAGTCTGCAATTGACTGAAAGTGTATACAATTGTTAAAAAAATATATAATTTGTATTTTGTGTGTTTTGTAAGCACTAATAATAGCACCATGATTACCGTCAAGGTGTTACTGTTCCTCATCCGCTAAAGCCAAAATGGATCCAGTGTGAAATAACATTTGCTGAGTAATTTGAGAAATTCCAACCTTTTCCTGACCTGAACGGTTATCTGCTGTTTCAGAGGTCCAGGTACTACCACCTCTTCCATCTCAGGTAAAAGGTCAGGAGTCAGGTGAAGGCGGTACTGGACATGGTCGTCATCTAGTGGTGAGGGATGGGTGGTATTCAGAGCCATGGTACCCGATCCAGACACGATGTACTGATCCCCGACCATCACAGCTGCAGACATAGAACAACCTCATATGCTCTACATTTAACAAATACGCTGTTGTTGAAACTTAACTTTAATAAAGTAACTCCACCGACCTAAATGAGTGAAGACAGGAGCCCTGTTGACAATATGGACCTGAGTGGCATTCACCGGCAGAGTGAGAAAAGTGTTGTAGTCTTTACGTGAAAAGAGGAAAGAGAAATTAGCTCAGTTACCTGTGTTACAAGGTCAAGAAAGGCAAGTAGTTATCTAGTTATTTGTTACCTTTAGCACCACCACCACTGTACGAGTCAGATGTCAAAATGCAGGTGGACCCATCTCCACCACACACCCCGCACACATCCCACGCCTTCCCAGAGTGCAGCATGCCATCGCAGCCGAACACCTGACCGCAGAATCAAAACCAAGTGTAAAAACATCCGAAAAGAAAACTGGCTCGAGTCTCTTGACACGTTTATTCTTTTTTACCTGGCATCTCCCTCGAAGACAAGCAGCTGTTGCGCCGTAAGGAGTTGAGACGTCTGACTCGCAACGAGTCCCATCCGCAAAATAAGACCCACGGCTCACTATGAAGCTCTCTCCATCTGACTGACACATGTATCTGCACTGCTCATCTCCTGATTGTCACCAAATTGAAAGAAAAATATGAGATCCTGATTTTCTCCATTTAAAAAAAAGAAGTGGAAAACATGTTAGATGGTATTTAGATTACCATCACCTTTGACAAAGCCGATAGCAGGGATCCATTTGTAGAAGGAGGCAGTGTTGGGAAGCAAGTATAAAGGTTGGGGGTCTGTTTGGGAACACTGCTCTGCCATGAAGTCCAACTGCGTCTTCTGGCAAGGCTAAAGCAACATGAGTGGAAGGAAATTTGTTAACATCTTGCCCTGCGCTATAAAGCAGCTGTCAAATAAAAATTTGCCAGTCGCCAGTGTTCTGATGCTAAAAGTTGGCATCAATGCTAAAGTAAGGTACAATCTACTCAATAGCATGTTAAAATTAGTGTATAAAATAAGATTAGCCAAAATGCTAATGTTAGCCTAAAGGCTGTCAGTAGCATGTAGGGTGTATCTAGCGTGTTGTCTTACATTGACTTCCTCCACAGTGTGCTAACCATGGCTAATACATAAAAAATATAGCTAAAAGGTTTATTTTAGGGAAAAGGCCATTGCTAATGTGGGCAGTAGCTACTTGTGGGACGGATCATCCAGGAAATGATGGAGAGGGAGAGCCTGACTGAAACTAACTGGATGTCAGACAAATTCTGGGGTACTTGACTGCTTATTTCCAAGCCCAAAAACCGCAACCCTAAAGTATGTTACGATTTGTGTTTAAGCTAAAATGTTAGCTGCACAGTGACGCAGTTGGTAGAACTGTTTCCTTGCAGGCCGGGCCTGGGTTAGATTCCCGGCATGAGCACTTTCTGCATGGAGTTTGCATGTGCATACTCTGGCTTCCTCTCACAGTCCAAAAAACATGACTGTCAGATTAATTGGTTTCTTTAAAACCAATTAATCCTGTCTGTCTCTGTGTTGCCTTTGACAGACTGGCGACCTGTCCTGGGTGAACCCCGCCTCTCGCCTGAAACTTTCGCTGGAGATAGGCACCAGCACTCCACCCGACCCCACTTGGGACAAGGGTGTACAGAAAATGGATGGATGGCTAATGTTAGCCTACATGCTGTCAGTAGCATGTGGTCTTAATTTGACTACTAGATAAAAAAAGTAGAAGCCATGAATAAACTGGGGAAAAAAAACATATCGAACTGCAACACTGTGTCTTGCAAGGATTGTCAGTATGGCAGTAATGTTAGTCGGCGTGATTTTTGCCCTAGGTTTTGGCGTTGGATATTTAGCTACCACAGGTATGAAGAAGGTTTGTGACAAACTATTTCCTGGTAGTGATTCAGACAGAAGTAGCGCTGAGGACGGGAGCACTGTCTCTGCATACAATTTTTTCTATGCTTTTGAGCTGGGGAAGTTTGCTTCTCTGAGTACAATGTTTTCAATGTTTTTTTTTGTTGTTTTTTTTTACATTTTTTAACGTCCCCGTTTGGGAAGCAAGCTTCCTCGACTGGTGAAGTTCTTTGCGAGCCTTTCCCGGCTGGGTAAGTTTTCTTCTCTGAGTATGATGTCTTTGATGCTTTTCTTTTTTAACCTTCCCCGGTTGGGAAGCTTAAGCTTCCTTGACTGAGTATGATGCTTTTCTTTTTTCCCATCGCAGGCTGGGAACCATTCTACCCCAGCAGTTAAGTTTGAAAGCTCAACTTTTGTTTTGACGAAGACGGTTCAAGACAGTAGCCATGAAGACAGCGCTATCCAGACCACTGTTCTAGGGAACGATTTCGTCAAATTCCCTATGAGAAGGAGACAGTTGAGTTTGTTTTGCTTCGAAGAAGACGGCATTAGAAGTTAGTAGCCATGAAGCGAGTTTTATCCTGGGGAAAAAATCCTCCAATCTCCCAAAAGAGCAAACCTCTCCGGTTTGGTAAGTTTGCTCTGCAGTTGATAAAGTTATCTCAAAAACCAGATGTCGTAAAGAATGAAATCAGCAGAAATGAAGAAAGTTACGTTTTGTACATTTTTCAATTCGTACAGAACTTGGTTCTTCTGGTTCCCAGGAGACACTCTTGATTATTCAGTACAAAAGGTCCACATACCCACGCATTGTTGGATTAATGCCAGTTTTCAAAGGATACTGAACTTGAGTTTTATTAGAAAGTGCCTGTCCCAGAATCCCCTAAAGTTCACCATAGAGCAGTTCACAATCCACAACATTTTTCCCCACCGGAAATCTCCCGGGTTCAGATGGAACTGAAACAGAGTGAACTGTCATCAGACATGGGGAACGACTACCAAATGTCATACTTACTGGAAGCTGTTTTACACTGGATAAGTTTGTGTGACAAAAACATGGATATGTAAGGGAGATTTCATAGGCCTCTTGAAGACCTGTCCCCACATAACACCGCCTCTTTGTTTAGCTGTTGGATGGATTATTGTAGGGAAACTTGCTGTTCAAGCTGCAAGTCAGTGTTTAAGAGAAAAAACTTCCTTAGTAATAATGAAGTGATAGTCTTGTTCCTGCCACGGTTGGCAAGGTCTTGGAAACCAACACGTCCAGTGATTCCAAATGCAACTATTGACGTTTCTGGACAAAGTGGGAATGAACTGTACCGTCTGTACCATCATCTGATGTGATTTGGAGCGGACCCACTTCTATACATATGATCTGATGCATGTGGCTACTGCAAAGAAGATATTTACGAAAGGAGATTTGTTTACATTTATGAGACGCAAGCACCAAATGTGACGTCTTCCCCTGTTCCTCTTCTCCAAAGCAGCCAAACTGGTTTTCAACAGGAGCCAACAACATTAAAAGAACTTGCTGCTAACAAGACAGGAACCTATTTTGAGGCTGGAGGGATAATCATAAAGGAGACAGAAATTGTATCGTCTCTCCAAAAAAATGAAAATATATCAGAATCATTTTTGTTGATACTTTTTGTTTACTTTGTGGTATTTTCATGTTTTTCTTTTTTTTTTGTCTGTGCACTTAGATTTTTGTTGGGAATATCAAGCCAAGCATTGAGCGCTTAGCTTTAAATTTAATTACAATTGGTAAAACATATTTACCAGTTCTAATTAAATTTCCTGTTTCAGTTCAGTTTCAGAAATACTTTATTGAGCTCAAAGGGAAAGTAAATGTCATTGTAGCTCATTAAGTTTATTCAAAGAGCCTATGAAGATGGCGATGGCTGTCGATAGGAAAGATCTCCTGAAACAGTCTGTAACACACTGACCTATACAAGCCTCTGACTGAAGATGGATGCTCCACCTTTCTAAGACGATCTGATTAAGAGGATGGTCAGGATTGTTCCTAATTTCCTTGATCCTATGAAGAATCATTCTTGCCATGATCATCTCCAGAGGTTTCAGCTGTCTCCAAAACAGGACCAACCTTCTTTATCAGGCTGTTGATTATTTTTAGGCCCTTGGCTCTGATGCTGCTGCCCCAACAGATGACGCTCTCAACAACATGAAGATGGACTAACAGATGGCTTTTAAAGCACCAACATGATCATTCATTGGTTAATTAATGTCACATGTGTGGAGGAAGTTCATCACAAGTGATAGTTATTTGTGATTTGCAACAGGTGAGCCAAATTGGGCTTCCATACTGATTTGTGGCAAAGGGTGCCAATACCATTGCACTTTGTTTCCAAACACACTCATCACTTAGCAACAGATTAAAAACAAATATTGTTAATGTTCAAATGTTCTTCTGCTCTTTTGAAATAGTATTAATATTACTAATCAAGAATTTTGCAGTTGGTTAATTTGTTTTGTTTCTTTGTTATTGGTGGTAAATATAAAACAGACATTTAACACAAAGTAAAAATGTGATTTATACTTCGTGGCAGTTTGTTCCCAGTAAAAAACACTCATCTCTTAATACCAATTTAATTATTGTTACAAAACATAAGCTCTTATAAAATACTGCTTTTCTGATTATGCACAAGAAATTAACAGTTGGTCAAATTTTGCAAAAGTAAAAATCAGGCGTTCTCTTTGTGGCACTTCGTGACCAGTAAACACGCATCTCTTAGCAACAAATTAACAACAAATATTGTTATTGTTCAAAAAGTAAGATTTCTTTTGCTCTTTTGAAATACTACTTTATTACTATTCAAGAATTATGCAATTGGTTAATTTGGCAGAAAAGTGAAAATGCTTCTTTTTTGTTATTGGTAAATACAAAACAGATATTAAATGCAAAAGGAAAAATCTGATTTATACTTCGTGGCAGTTCGTTACCAGAAAAAAACACTCATCTCTTAATACCAATATAATTATTGTTACAAAACATAAGCTCTTATGAAATACTGCTTTTCTGCTTATGCACAAGAAATTAACAGTTGGTAAAATTTTGCAAAAGTAAAAATCAGGCGTTCTCTTTGTGGCACTTCGTGACCAGTAAACATGCTCATCTCTGAGCAACAGATTGAAAACAAATATTATTGTAAAAAAAAAACAAAAAAACATTAGATTTCTTCTGCTCTTTTGAAATACTACTTACTTAACAAGAATTATGCAGTGAGTGAATTTTGTAGAAATGGGTTTTTTTTTGTCACTGGTAAATATAAAACAGACATTCAACCCAAAGTAAAAATTCAATTCATACTTCGTGGCAGTTCGTTATCAGAAAAAAAAAAAAAACACTCATCTCTTAAAACCAATTTAATTATTGTTACAAAACATAAGCTCTTTTGAAATACTGCTTATATTACTATTCAAGTTTAAAAAAAAAAAAAAGACTCCTCTCAGAAAGTAAAGTTTACTTTCTGGACTTGGTTGTTCTGGATTCTTAGTAACCATTCGTATCATGATTCTCTTGAATTTGTCAATGTTGTTCCTGTGGCCACAGCCAGGGAGATTGGCTCCAGTCCTGTGGACCTTAAGTTTCAGAATAATCTGTACAATTATAGTCATCTTCGTCTGTCATTTTCTTATTCTGTCAAACCTCAATTCAAAACAATGTCTGATTTTTTATTGGTTAATTTTCAGTAAATCTTAACTTATCACTTTTGTCAGTTTCAGTGACTACTGTGAGGTTTTCAGTCTTTAACAGAAGGTTCCAACAACTTTACCACCAAGTGAATGTTGTGCATGAATGGACACATAAGTGTCCATAGACACATGAGGTGTGTGTGTAAAGTTATGTAGTTGATACGTAAGAATATTGTGTGTGTTTGAGATGAGTGAATTTTGGTCAGGAAGTCCACTAACATGAGCTCATCTCTGGATCTGGAAACCCTCTTCTGTCTGAAGAGCCATCAGCCACATGGTCAGTGAGGTCTGGATAGAATAAGAGCAGAAACGATTACGTCAAAAACAGAAGAACACCACAAGAATAGTAAAGAGAATCACTTAAAATGCGATATATAATATATTAAATAATAATGTTTATATTTCATCTTTATCTTCAGCTTTGTCAGTTTTCCCATTTTCCTCATTCATCCAGTTTATCAGAATATTTTCCTCCTGTCTGGTATTTTACCAGTTTGTCTCTATTCTTAGTGACATTTCACAATCTCCTCCAAAAACATTAGAATCTTTATGACATACTCAAAATGTACAATTTAATGATTAAAGTTAGTTTTCTTTTAGAAGTAGGTTATTTTGAGATGAGGAGCTGGATTCTTCCTAGTAAAATCTTGGTATAAATATTGACCTTTTTCATCAGCTGATGAAATCTCAAAAATGTCATATTTAGCAAAAATAAATTATAAAAAAAATGTTTGGAGCTAAAGGAACAGAAGAAATGATCTCTTCATTCAGGTTTGTTGTCACTGAGTGACTCCAGTTTTTATGAGAAACTATATGTGTATAAACTCATATCAAGCTTGGAGTTTATTTTAGCCTTCCTGTTACTATTTCTCTCGCTCTGGCTAACTCTGTAGCTGGTCTTTGTGCTCTTGTTGTGTTTGTTAATAAAAGCTTAGTTTTATTTTACTGTGAACCAAATCTTTATGACCAGTTCAAACAAAACACGTTGTTTCACACGTACCGTATCAGGTCAGCTGGTCAAAACTCGAGCTCTGTTCTTCCAGCTTGTTGTCTTTTCTGGCAGCGCGCGCTGCTCTTCTTGATTTTTATTGGTGGTTGGCTCTGACGCTCTTCTTCTTTTCTCTGTAAAGTTAATAGCAGCGCGAGCAGCTACCGTAACTGCTGTTGTTGCGCGCAACACGCTCACTCGCGCTTTCTACTCCCCCGCAGAGCCGAGCAGGTGGAAAAGGGGCAATGGAGTTTCCGGCTACCGTAATAACGATCTATAGGGAACTTTTTTTCCCCCTCATTCATCCATCCATCCATCCATCCATCCATCCATCCATCCATTTTCCGTCACCCTTCTCCCTCGTACGGAGCGGGGCCCGGAGTTGCTGGTGCCTATCTCCAGCTGCGTTCCGGGCGAGAGGCGGGGTACACCCTGGACAGGTCGCCAGTCTGTCGCAGGGGAACACAGAGAGACAAACAGGACAAACAACCATGCACACACACACTCACACCTAGGGAGAATTTGGGAAGGCCAATTAACCTGACAGTCATGTTTTTGGACTGTGGGAGGAAGCCGGAGAACCCGGAGAGAACCCACGCATGCACAGGGAGAACATGCAAACTCCGTGCAGAAAGACCCCGGGCCGGGAATCGAACCCAGGACCTTCTTGCTGTAAGGCAACAGCCCTCCCCATCTCCCCCCCCCCCTCATTCATAACACGCTAAAATCGGGAACTTTTCAGGGGACGGCTTCAGTCGGGGACAGGTCACCCAAAACGGGGACTTGTCCCCGGAAATCGGGGACGTCTTGTCACCCTAATTCTTCATGCAAAAATTTTAGCGTTCATTTGCAGTTTGCAAAATTTTGGAGAAAACAACACATCATTGAAAATACTGTGAAACATAGCAGTGGCAACATGACGCTGTGAGGTTGCTTTACATCAGCTGGGACAAGAAAGCAGATCAGATGGTAAATACAGGGCATTCCTCAAAGAAATGTCTGTTAGAGGCTACAAAAATCTTACAGTGTCTAAGGTTGCAGCCTTCTTGTAGGCAGCCATGATGGAATGGTCTTTTTGAAATGATGTAGTCACACTCAAATGTTTAGAGCTTCGAGGAGAATGAAGCGCCAAACTTTTGCGAGGCCCAGTGTAAACAAACCCAGAGAGAACTCACCAGTTGGTTACAAAGTTCAGCCTCAATATCTGGCCCGTCACAGTCATTCCCTCCAAAAGCAGGTCTGAAAATACATCACACGCACTTCTTTAACACGGAGCTCTGCCGAGCAGATACCGATGCTTGCGTGACAGTTGCCACCTGGGGTTGTTGCATTCCCTCGTACGGAGCATGACCCCTCCGCCACACGTCCGGGAGCAGGAGGAAAACCCAGACCAGCTGGACCAGGAGCCATTGACAGAGACGCCGAAGTCATCTGGGGACACACAGCGTCCCTTCAGACACCACTAGAGGACAGAATGAACAATATGCTTGTGTTTTTACTCCTCGACTCTGGGATGACTGCAGCAGCATTTCTCCATAAACACACAGGGAGTGTTACCTGATTGGGTGCACACTCTGTTCCATCCAGCAGTGGAACCAGGAGGCGTTTGCAGGAGCTGATGTCTTCGGGTTTAACGTGACAGGACAGAGCACGGCAAGCTGGCTGTTGGAAAATTAGACCATAATTGCAAACGTGAATCAACACGTACAGTGGAATTTGCATGCATATTTCCATGAAGTTGGGGGGTGCCATCTAGTGTTCCAGAGCTAATGTTACAGGCGGCATACATACCAAGTCAGGATTGGAGAAAGAGCAGGCTCTGGCAGTGCTGCCAAAAGCTATGCGACACTGGTCGTCAACTCCGTAATACAGCCCGGGCTTCCAGTCCTGCAGGGAGCCTCTCAGTGCGGGGAAATCCTTCACACATTCAGCTCTCCCTTCACTGCGAATATTAAGTAGATTGATGTCTGATTTTCCAAATACTTAGAGTGAAAATATGTTGGTTTTTTGGGTTTTTTTTTTAAGAGACCAAAGGTCTCCTCCTGGCACACATCCCACGGAAGTTAAACATGTGAGGCGTCGTACTGATTGTAGAGACATACACGGTCATATGAACACAACATGTAGCTTTAGTCGCTTGTGTTGACATTTTAGTGTTCTTGGAGATTCCTTTTGTCATCTTGGACGTTGCTTACAGTGTAAGCTAGCTCGGATGGCGAGACCTGGGAATGTTGGAAGTTTTTGTTTTGTTTACCCTCCATTTGTCAATTATGTTTAATGTAGAGGAAAATCTGATTTGAAGGCTGCTTGCTAAAGTCTTTATTGATACCATCTTTTACTTAAGGCCACAGGCAGCTCCTACGTTAAACCAACCATTTCTACTCCAATAACCGGGATCTGACCAAAACTCAAACTTTGAGGTTAAAAGAGAAACAAACTCTTTCAAAATGCAAAGTGTTGTGACGTTTTCATGACATATACTGGATACGGTGTAGCTCTGTGTAATATTAGCTATTTTCAAATGGGAATAACGATAGGATATCTTAATTTGTTACTCACTATAAATGTGTATTTTTATGGCAAATTTGTGAAAAAAGAATTCACTCAAAGATGTTTGAGTGTTTCTCTAAACTACTTGAACATTTCAGTGTTTTTAAAATGTATAGTAAATATGCATATGTCCAGATAAAAAAACAACTATATATCCATTAGTTATTTGGGAGTATATCCTTTTGGCAGCACTGAGGTTTGTGTGATTGTTAGCCCACCCGAAGAAGGTGAGAAGCTGCTGTCTGCTGCAGGGGGACCAGGTCAGATCCACGCTGTTGTAGCCTCCATCCGAGGCCATCATGAAGCCGCTCCAACTGCAGCCGTTCGCCGATCCATCATGGTCGATTCCGAAGCTAACGCCAGACAATGGCGTTGAAAAGTGCAGAAGTAACCTTAGTGCAGAACGAATCCAGCATGATTGGTGGCATTTAAAGGCAACGTGTAATTGCCGTCTATTAATCGTTTCTTAGATCAGTACTGCACCTGCTCTCCGAGTGATAAAAAGGGATTATGAGGGATTAAGAGCCCTTAACGACCCTGCCTTAAAGCTGTTCACTTTGAACAGCTCTCATTTTAATTCAATTTTATTGCATCATTAAAAATTTAGCAGCCCTTTTGTCATTTTATTTGAATAATGATCTGAAAATATTTCAATCATTTGGGCACTTGACTTTATGTCCTACTTATGCTTTTAGCAACATAAGAGTTATAGTTTCACATGAATTATTTAGGAGCAAGCGGGACAGCTGGACATTTTCTCTGTGACTCTTGCCAAATTCTGCTGGCTCAGATATCCAAAAAGAATAATACTTCCAATGCGTATTTAAAATTAGAGAATCGTCTAAATTGAGGCGGCTGTAAAACCCCAGATTATTAGGCTGACCGTAGACCGATGGACGGCTCGGCGTTGTACCTGTGGCCGACTTCATGAGCGATGGTGATGCCCAGGTCGAAGCCCGTGTCCTCTGTGATCAGACAGCTCCAGTCGCTGGAGCAGACCCCTCCCAGCTGTGTCACTCCCCTGACCTGCTTGTTTCCATTGGGCAGCTCCAAGTCATACCTGATGGTAGCGACGTATTTAGATTATTACCTTATTTGTATAGGAGTAAGACACAGTGCCCTGCAAAAGTAACCCCACCCCTTCTCCTTTTCCACATTTTGCCTTGTTTTAACCACAAACTCGAATGTACAGTATCTATTCAGATGTGATCTTAGAGACCGAAACAAAGTAGCACATAAACGTGAAGTCGGAGGAAAGTACGTTTTTTAAAAGAAAATGAAAAGTGCATTCATTTTATTCATCCTCATTTACTCTAATGCCACTAAATGAAATTCTCATCTGCTCTCCTTGTGTTTGAGGACAGCTTCTGATCCACCACATAATTTGCATGTGGTTGGACTTACTGGTTCTTCTTCAGAAGTCACCAGCTTATTAAGTCCAACCACATGCACATTTCTAGGTTTAACACACAACTGTTACTGTTGATGGAACATTACTGAACTAACATCATCATAAAGTCCAAGGAACACATCAGACAGGAAGTATGATGCTGTGTGCTGGTTTTGTTCAGTTGTGGAAGCAAAGTAAAAAATCATTCCTTGGATAAAACTTATAGAATTGTTGCTGTGGTGAAGATCAACCTTTTGCCTCTGCAATAACCCTAAACATGCAGCCAGAGCTACACTGAGCTGGAATGATTTCAAAGCATATTCATGTGTTGTTTGCATTGGTCGATTTCATAAAATACGTAAAATACGATCGAGTTTGTGGTTTCAAAGTTACAAAATGTGAAAATTTTCAAGGGATTTGGATGGATTTTTACAAGGCATGTATTGTATGTCTACTTTAAATGCCAGGAAATGCATCCATGCCTCGTTACATATAGCAGCAGGTCAGCGTGCAGCGGGTCTGAGTCGTTTGAGGGGTTGATTCTTCTGCCCCAGTCACACACACTTCTCAGAGACAAAGTGATGTTGGTGGACATTTGGATCTCAGGCTGGAAGATTATCCACACCAAAACGATGAGTTAAAGCATTTCCCTTTTGAGGATCACATGACGTTTCGCCAACCTCTTACCTCTGGCTCCGATAGGATGATCATGCGAACCAGGTGAACCCTCATGTTGGCACCCAGGGTCATGTCTCTCAACAGCTCAGAGGCCTAATCAGAATTTACATTATTGATCAGATCGTTATACTTTCCGCTGCTCAGAGTGTGATTAAACCGTTCCAGTGCCCTGCAGAGCCTATCACTGGAACATGTTGTACAGGATAAACTGTACAACTTCAAAACACATCACCCCCCCCCTTCTAATATACTTCTTCATTATTTATTGATCACTCCTCTTTGCAGCCTAACCGTATGTTTGACCTACATTTCCATCCACAGTTTCTAAAATCGCTCAAAGAGGAATGCTTCTACCGTGGGTCTATATCCTTAGACTCACAATATTGAGATTGGTAAGGATGTATCGTTCCGTGTCCTGCTTGTGGACCTGCTGGACGTCCGGCCCCACTACCACCAGCAGCTCCAGATGTGTGATGTCAGGAATCAGAGTTGAGCGACGCAAACGGTCGCTTACTATGAACAAAAAGGAAAACACTTTGTGGAGACAGACAACAAGAAACTGCTTTTGGACGAGGCCGTTACTCCGAAACAGTTACTACGACTATGCAATTATTTTTTATTAACAACGAAGCAGAGAAACCGTGTTCTTATGTTGCAACATGTACCTGTAGTGTCTGCAGAGGAATCTGGAGCGGAGGCTTTTTCCCGTGGCTTTTGTGAGGGAGAAACAGCTTCAGTTTAGTGAAACCAAAAAGAACATTTTTAGTGTATTTAAACCATTTCAACAGCCTTGAAATCCCAATTCATCATAGAACATGAAAGAGCAACTTAAGTGTATCATTTTGATGTAAAAGGAAAGTCTCTTTGCCTGTTCTGCTCTTGTAAAATCATTCAAACTCATTACGATTGGATGGAGAGCACCTGCAAATATAAATGTTTTAATACTCTTACCACAGACTGAGTTAGGGGTGTCAGAGTAAATACGACTACACAAATTTTAGTGTAATAGCTGGTTTTTCAAATTGTGTTCTGGAAAAAACATTGTAAAACCATGTGTCACATCTCCATTCTACTTCATCCCAAATCAGTATTTGTATTTTAAAATGCTCCGTTTGGACAAATGAAGACACGACTTCTCTGAAAAAAGTTCAGCTTTTCCCAGTTTAAAGTTGAAGAGTTCAATGCACTTTGTCAGAGCTCAGTGAGAAGCAGAATCGTCTGCCGCAGAGCTCCTGCTCGCCTGCAGCTTTCCACCTACCTCATCCTGAGGAGATCCCATTAGAGCGCTGAAGCCAGGCAGCAGAAGCAGAAGACAGACCGCAGTCATAATAAACATTTTTTTCCTCTCCTTTGTTCTGTGTGTCTGCCTGCTCTGCTGTGACTCTGAGACTGCATATAGATATATAGATATGTGTATGTTCTCTCCTGATCATGTGGGACTGAGCCGAGCCATTAGTGTATGAGTAACATGTTTATGTAAACAGTAGGGACAAAGTTGATGTGTGTCAAACGTCATTTCCTGAATTTCCCCCCCCCCCCAAATTTGGGATCAAAAGGGCATATTTTATTGGATTTCTGAAATGACTAACATGTGTAAAATCTAGCCTTGCATAAGAGAAATGAAACAGCATAAATGTTCAAATCAAAGGAAAGGCATCATGTATTAGAAATATTTCTGATGGAAATCAAATAGAACCACTGAGGAGTGGGGTTCTTGTATCCTTTATTAAAAAACCAAAAGTCCCTTTCAGATTCTCCCATATTTATGTTTAGGCTGCATTAACTACCAGATTAATCACTCCTGCTGTCACAAACATCCCAGAGTGTCACTGACTTTCACCGCCTCTAGAGGGCAGACTCGATCCTTTAGCGGAACATGAACGAAGAGGAATGCAGTTCTCTCCACAAGAATGTAAAAAGAGTGGCATCCCTGAAACTAATATGCAGCTTAGCTGAAGCTAAGCTGCACATTAAGAGGGATGTGAATCCCAAGTGGAAAACAGTAAAACGAAAAATTAGGATATCACTGACAAAAGTTTTTTTTCTCTCTCTCTTTGGAGTTAAAATAAACAACAACTCAGTCCTCTTGCTAAACTTGACACATCTGGACATTAGTTTTAATAGCTCCATCTGTAAATTTCCTCCCCAGATATGTGACAATGAGGCTATAAAGTGTTTTCACTCTCCTCTCTGTGTATTTCTTCAGATCTGCTCAGCAGCCCTCTTTCCTGAAGGGCTGTAGTTTATCTCAGCAACTCTGGGACCCAAAGCCCATCTGCTGTTGTTCTGCCTGTTGTCATTCTGGATTAACAGCTGGCAGGCGCGCCAGCAACGCCAGCACTGGCGCTCAGCTGAAACCTCGGTGCTGGATCTGTCAAGCACAAGACTGTGATAAATGCCGCTCTATCTTTCACGCCCATCTCTGTTCCCTCAGAGGGGAGCAAGGGATTTTATATTCATGAATCCTAAATTATATATAAATAGCCATATGGGATACTCAAGTGAGCACAAGCAGATGATGCCTCAGGAAAATGTTGTTTGGTTGAAGTTTTTTGGATAAAGGGGAGGAAGCTATTCATTTGTCAAGAAGTCGAACGTAGGAAGCTAATCATCCGTATCAGTTTTCCTGGAGTTCCCTTTTTTAAATGTAAAAACAAGACTTATAAGAGTTAATCTAATAATGAAGCTTGAGCTCTTGTGTCAGATTTGAAGATGCACTCATTTGGAGTGAGTGTAATTTGGTGCATTAAAGGACCGCTGTTTATCTCCGGCTCTTTGTCACCGTCTCTGTCTGTTGCTTCAACTGTGTTCTACGTATACTGTACTAGAGTTTAAGGATTTTAGGATCAGGTTGGTATAAGTACCATTTTAACCCTTAATAAATAATTATCAAGTGTTGATTTTTCACATTTGTTTGATGAATGAAGCATAAAGTATGTCACAAAAACAAATGAAAAAAAATCTATTTGGCAAATATGTTTTCACAGCATTTATTCATACTTTAAGACCATACCAGTCTAGCTTTAAATAGGCACATAACACTATTAGGTGCTGCCACCCATAATTTACGTGAAATGGTTGGCGTCTTAGGTAAGAAACAGAAACATACTGCTCTTCTATGAGTGGACACAGACGTCCACTCATATTTCTTACTAGAGTTCTCACCTTTAGGATTAAATAAAAATATTTCCTTTTGTATGATAAATATAGCATATGGCTCTCTGATAGATTCTGAAAAGACTCTATCAGAGTCACAATCTTCTTTTCACACAGTTTCTCTGGGAGTTTCCAGGGTTCTGCCCTTAAACCGTTAACGTTTATCATTAATAGTATTACATCTTCAGTATCCAGTTTTTGCTTCCAGTTTTATGTTGATGAATAAAAACAAACTCCTTCTTGTGCTTTAGATTTCTCTCATTACACCATTCTAGATCTGTGGTGATTATTTAACCTCATTCTACTTCATTCTTAACTAGATTGAAACTCTTTCTAAAGTTTCCACAATCTAAAAACATCTGATTTAATGAGAAACTGAAGCTTAAATCCCAATGACTCTAGATTATTCTCATGGACTTCAGCTGTTATTCTTGTTCTGTTTTTTATTTTGTTTTAATTGCATTTCTTGTGCAATAAAACTATTTACTGCCATAAATAGTTTTATGGTCATGAATGGATCTCAGCACCAATATAAATAAGGGCTTCCCTTCACTGGGTTTCCTAAGGATTAAATAATAATAAATGACAGACTGTGGCTGTATTTATTTATAAAAAGCAAAAAAAAGAAGAAAAAAAAAGAAAAAGGAAAAAAAAAGTTAATTATAGAAGCTGGAAATCTAGTTGGTGATTTAAAAGCCGGATGTGTGCAAAGAATGAATTGCCTTGGCTTGATTGTGCTTTTTGTTTTTTTCTAGCTTTATTTATTTATTTATTTTTTTCTTATCTTGCAAAGCTATAAATTGCTGCCACAAGCAGAAGGCCTTGGCTAAATCTAACACTCCATTCATGTCTGACTCATTGCATTTTCTTTTCCAAGTTAGGTGCATGACTATTTATAAAACTGCCAAAGTGATGGATCAGATGTTGAATAAAACTTATAACAAGGCATAAAAAATCCACTAAAATGTCTTGATAGCATCTGTTTTCCAAACATCTTTTGCTCAATCATTGTGTCATTTGTGTATGCAGAGGTGTCTCACTCTTCAAGATGCAGTGCACTGAAATTTTGTCAAACCCAGCACTGTTCCATTCCAGATAGTCAAAATATAGTTTTGAAATTGGCCACACCCACCAATGATTGCTCTGTGTTCCTGTTGGGGGGTGGATAAGGATGCATGCTAGTGAGTTTGGTGGAGCTCAACTCGATACTGCAGAATTTAGAGCCAAACTTATGGCAATGGCATTACTGGTCACTTCGCCACGCCGCCATGCCTACCTGCTCCATCACATGCTGATGTTGGAAACCCAGTTACATCAGCATGTCTTCTGTCTCTGGACACAGTTTCATGTTGATTAGAGCAAATGGGTCAGATAGAGACCATTCCCAGTAAAACATGACACTTCCTATTCTCAGGGGGCGTGACTAAAGTGATTTCTTCATTTGACCATTGGGTATTTAGGGCACCCGATGACAATCAATCACTGAAAGTTTGGTTCCTCTCTTAGTTTTTGTGTAAGAATTATAACAATTTCGTGTTTCATGGCGAGTGTGCAAAATTTGACCCCTGGCAACGCCCCTTCAACATACTCAAAAACTCACCGTTTTGATAACTTGTAACCGGCCATGCCTTATGAACAAACCGACCGAGTTTGAAGCCGATCAATTGAAATCTCTAGGAGGAGTTCGATCAAATGCGAAGGCTGTAAACGGCCAAAATGGGGTCAAAATTGGAACTTCAATCCAAAATGGCCGACTTCCTGTTTGACTTGCATTATGACATTAATTGAATTTTATGTGTCTTGGGGAGATCTACAAGTGTACCAAATTTAATGTCTCTTCGATGAAGTGAGGTCAGTGCGGATGGCATTTGGAAGTTGCCAGGTGGGGCTTATTTTGCAACCTTATCGCAAAATAAGGTTGTATTTTGCGACAATCTTAAAATATGTCATTTTCACGCATATTTGACACGTCTGCCATATTTGGTGAGGTTTTGAATATGATGAAGCCCCCAAAAGCTAATTCATTTGACGGAAACATAATAAAAAGGAGGAACAGTACAATTACAATAGGCCTTCGCGGTGCTTAGCTTCTCGGGCCTAATAAAAAGCGGCAACAGTTAACAGTATTTGTTGCTTTAATAGGCCCATATTAGATCGCGCTTCTGTTGAAATGTAAATGAATAATAATCAAAGAGTGGGAGTCACATCTAATGCTGACATATTTGGTCCGCAAGTGTAGGTCTCTAGAAGCAACGATTCGGAAATGAGCGTGGGATGACCTAAATGTGCTGCATGTTCTCTTGAGCTCTCTATCAGTGACACAGCCACAAAACAAAAAGGAATGTAAATTGGGCCCTGAAGTAATGCCAGTTTAAAAACAGTAGGAGAGCAATGTGTGTGCTTCCAATGCAAATCACCTCCATCCGTAGCTTAGAACGAAAGCAATTGCAGTTTTACTGGATGTGGCTGCTCATGAAAAATGGCATTTCTGCAATTTGGGTTTGTCAATACACAAATTGCACAGTGGCGCAGTGGGTAGCGCTGTTGCCTTGCAGCAAGAAGGTCCTGGGTTCGATTCCCGGCCCGGGGTCTTTCTGCACGGCGTTTGCATGTTCTCCCTGTGCGTGCGTGGGTTCTCTCCGGGTTCTCCGGCTTCCTCCCACAGTCCAAAAACATGACTGTCAGGTTGATTGGCCTTCCCAAATTCTCCCTAGGTGTGAGTGTGTGTGTGCATGGTTGTTTGTCTCTCTGTGTTGCCCTGCGACAGACTGGCGACCTGTCCAGGGTGAACCCCGCCTCTCGCCCGGAACGCAGCTGGAGATAGGC
This sequence comes from Poeciliopsis turneri, assembly GCA_922788865.1. NCBI lineage: Eukaryota > Metazoa > Chordata > Actinopteri > Cyprinodontiformes > Poeciliidae > Poeciliopsis > Poeciliopsis turneri. The sequence continues at coordinate 187,944 of CAKLNU010000120.1, read as the reverse complement.
ACCAGCAACTCCCGACCCCGTTAGGGAGAAGGGTGACGGAAAATGGATGGATATATATATATATATATATATATATATATATATATAATGATATATATATATAGATATATAGTGATGAAAAGGTTTTAACTGCATCTGAAGTTCACCTAAAGTTCACCTTTTCATTACTCCACATTGCAAATGGCTTCTTTTCTATGATCTCAGGTCCTCTCTACTTGTGAGATAATTGAAGAATCAGCTGGCTGCATTAAGTGAGTACAGGGCAGGCAGGGCAAAGCAAAGCAAGAAAAGCTGCCAATGTCAAGTAGCCTATTGGATTCAACCCTCCATCAAAGGCCAAAGAGCAACGCTGGGCCCAGAAGTGTTAATTTACAAATCTATTAAAACGAACATCTGTTTACATGCTGCGGATACATGGAGAACATAATAACAGGCTGTGCTTGGAAATGTCTTACATGAGTTTTTAAGATAAGCGTTGACTTTCAAAGCAACAAAAAATTATTAATAAGACTTGTGGGAGAAGGACTTGGCGTTGCATCAGTGGTGCAGAAGGAAATCAGATCAAGATGTGAAAACAACAGATCATTGATCTTTCACTTCCAAGTTTGATGGGGGTTTTTTTCTGTGTGGATGCATGGCTGTATCAAAAACAAGCAAAATCTGCACATATATCTATTACAATGAGATAACTGGGGACGTCCCAGTTATCTTGATTTGTTTCAGATTTGGTCTTCCTCACATTTCCGATGATAGTTTTTGTAAACCACAGTTTCAGAGTTTGTCTTTGACAGAAAATAACCAAACAATTGGTTATTTTCCCGCTTTTGTGAAATAAGGGCAACAAATTAAAGCTCCACTGTTTCATCTCCACTGTGACAATCAGCTGCAGCTTCTCACAAATGCATATTCTTACTTTTATATGCATTCAAGAGAAGAAATGAAATGACAAGTTTAACCCCAGCCTCAATGATTTTATTTAGATAAAGAATTAGCGTAGGTACAGTATTTAAAATCATGGACACTACATTTTGTTGGGTCCAACAAACATGTTAGTTTAGCTGTTTTGAAAACATGGATGTAAAAACTATGAAGTTAACAAAAATTAAATATAAGAGGATCAATTTTTTTTTTTTTTTTAATCAGACCTAATTTTTAAATTCTGCCATCGGAAACTATGGACATTGATGCATTTAACCCTTTTACAATGCAATACGGCCCATGCATGTTTGGGCAAGAGGGATTTCTCATAAGAAACTATAAATGAAAAATATTTAAAATAATAAAAACAAATATGGACAAATATGTATAAAAAATATTTTGAGCCAGTGTCAATATTAGCCGCTATCATTTTGGCAGTGATGTTACAAAGTGAAGCTCTGTAACAAGGGCAAAGAAATGTGTAGAGAGAGTCAGAATGTGACAAACTGGGAATTTTGCAGGAGGTTTCATTTTTTCCACAATTTTGAACACAAAGAAAATCTAACTAAATTCAAATTTCTTCTCATCCACTTCTGATTATGAGAAAGGAATACAGCTTCTATTTTATAACCACTTGTTTTTGAGTTTGTTTGAACTTTTCTGGGTTCTGATGAGAACACCCAATCTTTAAAGAATTAATTAAATTTGACATTGAATGCTTTATTTAGTGTGCTTTATCGCTTCCTTACAGTCACGAAAGTCAAACAAAACAGACAAACGAAAAATCTAAGTGTGACAGAAATAGTGGAAAAGGGACAAAATACAACTATAAAAAAAAGGCAAATAGAAATTCTATCTGAATAGTTTACATCAGTTTTAGCTGTGGAAGCATTTTTATAGGAGTCGGGGTGGGGGCTTTTCAAGTGGTCGTGCCCTACTTCAAATCCGTCCATGCCAACACTTAGTGGTCAATTAATCAGAAGAGATTTTTTCCATCTGAGCTCAATCATCTTTGGCAACTTTGTGATCCAGCCGAGGAGTGTGGTATAACTTTAAAAGGTGATCCAGACAGTCCCGAATGACACGTGTGAGGACTGGGCGCACAAAGAGTCACTGTGTGCCCGTCGGTACCGCGACGTCAGTGTCTCCGTGTCTGAGCCGAGCTGGTCGGGGCCAGCAGCAGCAGCAGCAGCAACGTCACTGCCCGACAGCGGCATCAGAGCAGCTCGGACGGCTTCCAGAGCAGCAGCAGCGCTAAGCTGAGCGGAAGCAGAAGAAGACGGCGGCGGCGGCGGCGGGACGCGCTGTCTGGACGGCAGGTAAAGCCCCTCTCTGTGCTCGGGAAACGCGTTTTGTTCATTTCAGGGCGCGTTTGCCGCTTTTCTTCTTGTCGGCTGGCAACGCGGAGTGGCGTGGGTGCCAAACGTGGCGAGTACACAGAGACTAGCAAAGCTTTTCCCCGCATTGTCGCTGTTGTGCTGTAGCCATAAACTACGTTGCTATGGTACCTGAAGGCAACATCCCACCTGCTGCTGCCGCGTTCCTCCCCTCCAGTAGAAGTGTTAAACTGAAACAAAGCGCTTTTTACCCAATCAAGCTGCTGCGAAGGAAACGCGAGTGCGCAAGTTTGGAAGTTTCTGTTACAGCTTTTTGGTCTGTGTCCAATTTTTCTTGGAAAAAGTTCTTTGGGTGGGTTTACAGCGCTTGGTGGTACCCTGTTAACTTCCCACCTTCAGGCAGGTTAGGAAAGAAAAACTTTGTATGTATTTGTTGGTCTTTTATATGATAAACTGTAAAAGATTGAGATGTGGCAACAAGGATTTTCAACATATTTTGCAAATTAAAACCTGAGAACTATGGCGTGCTGTTATTTTTATTGAGCCCCCTTTACTCTGATGCCTCAAATGAAAGAAAATGCAGATTTTCTTGTATTTAGCTAAACTAATAAAAACAAATAATCCCCACAGCATGATGCTGCCACCACTGTCTCACAGTAAGGATTTAGTATCAAAAGTGATATGCAATGATGGCTGTCATGCATAAGGTTTTGCTTGTTGACCAAAAATCTATCAAAGCGACTCTCATCTGACTGTACTGCCGTAAGGGTGATTATGGGCTACTTTGTGTTGACCTATTGCATAAAACCTTAATTTATACTTTGAAGTTGGTTGTAACATAATGTTGAAAGAGCATGGTTTGTTACATAGTAATATCTACAAGCTTACAGTTAGTAGATATACATACAAAAGCAGCTGTTTTCCCGGTCAACATGTAGCGCTCATGCTTGCCATACAGATTCTAACTGCTCTCTTTTTATCTTCTTAGAGCCTAAGGAAAAACCCCACATTTCAAGATTCAAGCACGCCAAAGATGGTCATTACCAGCGAAGCATCCCTCAGAAGTACTTCACCGGCTGCGGACACAGAGAGCAGATGTTTGCATTGAAGGTGCCGAGTGCGTACCCTCTCATTGTTGTTGTTGTTGTTGTTATGCTGTGTGCTCTTTGCCTCAGATCGATGCTGTCGTAAGACATCAATGCATGACAACGCCAGGGCCCGCGATACAAAGAAATTCCATTATCCGTATCTCTCGGCTGCTGTGACGGAGAAGGAAATCACCAGGCTGGTCTGTCGTGAGGCCAGGAAGGAGGAAGAATTATGAGTCAGAATGGAGGAGAGGGAAAAAAAAAAAAACTGTCACTCTTCAAATCCGCCTGTAAACTTTGTAGACGGGCGGACTCTTATTTTGAGAGCAGCACCAGATGCCACATTGGCTTCCAAAAGTATTGGACTAAACGGAGACCTGGTATCTTTTTTTGTGTGTGTGCTCTACCAATTAATACTGAAATACTCCAAACCTTTTAATTAAACAGTGTTATGTCTGTATGGATTTCAAGGATGAGAGTTAAAGTGCTGTGAGAGAGTCAGAAGTGCAAAAGAGGGTTGCATCCAAGCAAAAGCTCTGTGCTCATTGTGCTTCAGTTTACACACCTCCTTATCCCGGCTGTCAGGAGGGAGGATTCTGTTCGACAGTAACTTACCCCGAGCAATAGAGATAGTGGTGGGAAAAAGGAGGGGTGGGTGGAGTGAGAAGAACAGCAAACGACTGTGAGGGAGCGAGCGTTCTTAACCCAGCCTTTGAGTGACTCTTGTATCCAAGGACTGAGGTAGCAACGCATCCGAACGCCACTCTTCGCCCACGGACTGCTGTGAAGAAATGAGGCGGACGAGCGGGGACTCGGTGGCGCTCCTGTAGACTCAACAACCTGCCTGGCCCTGCTTCACAGAGTCCCCCTCCTCTTCTCCTCCTCCTCCCTGGGGTCTGATGCATCTGTCTGATGTGCCGGGGATGATGACTGAGCAAATCATGACAGGAGCTAGAGTGAAGGCTTCACTCTTGTGAATGGAAATTTATCCTCTTTTGATATTTTTATGCCCTTTTTTTTTTCTACCCAAAGAAGAAGAGAGTGTTTCTCGTTTATTTTTATGTTTTTTTTCCCGTGTCGGTGTCATTGAGCCGACGATTTGTTGTATGTTATTGGCAGACGAGCGCGCTCGGAGAGGAGGTAGTAACAGGTGCAGCGTGCCAAGGTGAATTTGGAGGAGTGGAAGAGAGCTGAAGATCATGGGGAAATCAAACAGCAAGCTCAAGCCAGAAGTGGTGGAGGAGTTGACAAGAAAAACCTACTGTGAGTACCCGAAGCTTCTTCTTCGTTAACTTCAAACAGCCTGAAGGAAGTTCTTTGAACTTTAGAAAGACTGAAAGGAATGACTAAACATGCGCAATAAAAAAGAAAAGCAATTTTAATCCTTTTAATGCTGCTGTCTTCTAATGATGTTTTCCACCCACCGTGTGCCACCCAGGCTGCACAATGACCAGCCTTACACTGACTTAGCACTTCTTACGGTGATTATTGATGAACCAGAGCTGCGTTTAAATGTCAGCTCTCCATTTGATTCACATTTAATTGTAATTTGTTAAAGGCTGAGTCGAGAAGTAATTATTTTAATTTTGAGGCCAAGTTAAGTTAGAATTACTCACTTTGTGAAATTCTGACCTGCTTATGCTGATTTTCTTTTATTTATTCCCATTTCTTTTTTTATTAACTTTTAAGTAATGACAAAATGTTTTAGTGTTCTTTCTGAGTAAACTGGTCTAAAACCTAACAAAAGACAACAATTTTTTTGTCTTTTTGCAAGATGGAGAAGAAACTGCAAACAGTAATTCGGATTGAATTGCATTATTTTCTGGTTGTACTCAAAAGTACCTGCACTTTTAAACAGTCCTGTAAATGTGATTTACAAGATAATTTATTGCTAGTTAAGAAAGTGCCATTATTAATATTATAAGCAAAATTCAATTATAATTTTTTAGAATTAATTTCGTAAAGAAATATTACTATTTTTCTACTTGTTATGAATCATTTTTTAAATTTCGTAATGAAGCAGATACTATCTTACAAGTAGACTTTTAATTTGAATTGGTATGATGATAATTATCAAGCTGATGATAATACCCGTATTGCTTTCCAGTTTATTTAACAGGATTCACTTAAAAAGAAACCCAGCTAAAAAATTACATCAGACTTTTTGGTATAAAGGCTTTGTTTAGTTCAGTTTATTAGCAATAAGAATGTTTAATGTGCTAACTTAAAATCAACTTTGAGTTTTCGATAAGACCTCTTTCAAATCCAACAGAAAATCATGTATTTCCAGTATTTTTCTTGTTTATGTCTTTTCAGATTAAATTGTCCACATTAGCTCTGTCAGCTTTAGCATCTCGGCTACTGAAATTAACCTCCGGTGCATCAAGGGCAGTTAAGAGTCCCTCCATCTGGCCAAATGTGTTATTAGCATACAGAGTTTGATTGCATTATAGTTTAGAGATATTGGCATCCAAAGAGTTCATTGCCATATGGCACAAACTGAAACTGTGATGATCATTTGACATAATGTGCTACTCTTTAATCCAGCATACTCTATGGCAGATTAAATTGGCTCTATAGAATATTTATTTTAAACCTTTTACACCTTTTTTGTCTTCTCTGACATTACTTTTAAAAAACCTCACTGATACTGAACATCTTCAGGGATCTTGTGTTCATTCTTTCTGTTTTGTGATTGGTATCAAAGGCAGATTTATAATTTATAAAGTAAAAATTTTTTCCTTGCCGAACTTCATTCTTCCGTTCTACAGCATCACTTCAGCAGGGAGCTCACATACAGGAAATGTCTAAAAATAGACTCTGCCCACTTGTTGATATCTATTTTCTCGTTTTTTTCCGTTTCCTCTCATAGTCTTTAAATCAGAACCCTGAGCAGAAATGAGATTCGTAATGACCATCAGGAGCGTTTTTCTACGGAGACTATATTTGAATTGTTTGCGCGTTATTTTCAGAGCACAAGATTATTATTGTTTGAGCGGTGCAAGCATGCAGGTGTGGGTGGGAGTTGACTGCCATTGGCTGCTTAATGACACTGTTATTTGTGTGGATGGTGTCTCCGCAGCAGAAGCAAGGAGGGCTGTTGTCGCAGGAAATTGCTGTGCAGAAAGATTAGGCATCATGCTGGGCCGGACCTGCGCTCCTTGTCTTTCCCTTTCTCTCTGTTACCCTTTCACCCTGCCTCTCTTTTGCTTTACCCCCTAATTGCCCTCTTTGAGTGGGGAATGGAATAGTGTAATTAGGATCTTATCTGGTTAGCATCGCTGAGAGGGGCACCAAGCTCTCTCTCCCACTGTGATCACTCCCCCCTCCCTGTTCTGTTGCTTGAATTCAGACTCTATCATTTCTGCTTTCTTTCATCCTATTGCATCTTTCTCTTGCCCTCCCACGAGGAGCCTCGTCTGCCATTTTATTCAGTGCTTTCTTTTAGTTCTTGACAGATTGGGGACTTAAATTTCTCCGTGCTAAGGTCTCTTTTTAGTTGACTGCTATAAAAAGCTGTACATGTTCCAAGCAAGTAATGTCCCATGTTTTAACAGGCAAAAAATAAAAATAAAAGCATGTTTATTTCTAAAGAATGCATGCACAGTTACATGTCTTTCCTCTGTTTTGTTGTGAGAATATCTATTATTTTTAAAGCTTCATTTGTAGTATTGCAATTATTTTTACTTTGTAGTCAAAGGCGTCATTAAACTGTACAGATTGTGACTAAAAGTCTATGGTTTTTCTGCTTTTTTTACACACAGAAAAAAAATGTCTGGGTCTCACCTGCTGTTTTCAAAGAGCTTAATCCCACTCTGAGTTTTTTATTTTTTTATTTTTGCCTTAATAACCACTCTGGCATCACGTGGATAGAGCAGCAGTCCTGTTCACATCTCTGCAGGATGTAAGGCAGAGCCATGTGATGGCACGACAGTTGAGTAAGTCCTCAAAGAGTTGATGGCTCTCATTGTTGACAGAGTAATAAGCTGGACGTGTTCGAGCAGACGCTAGCCGAATGGAGCCTGAGCTTGGTGAATGTTGGACATGATTTTTTTCATATTAACACAAATTTCTAAAACAAAAAATGTATAACAAAATATTATTGCTTTAACTTTAATCAGAAAAGACAGTGTGTTTGAAAGTGACGTTACCAATAACATTTAATTGTTATTTTGATTTTGAAACACCTGCTCCCTGGTCAGATTTATTTCATACATCTGTTTAATCCTTGGTCAAACGGTGGAAGAGTTGTTGGACTTATGGATTTAAGCCTGTTCTCCTTCTGCACCTAGCACTCCAGTTTCTTCTTACAGTCCTAAAACATTTAATTAAATCTAGTTTAACAGATTTGGTACAGATCTGTGTCACAAGGAAATAGAGCAGTTCTTAACAGGTTTTTCTAAATTGTCCTTAGCTGTGAGTGGATGGTTAGGCACTACAGATACGCGGGTATAAATTATGAATGGGCTGATTTTTAATTGCTTTTTAACACAACTCGTAAACGAGGTAACCACATGGATTCTTGATGAGGTGAAGTCAACTTATTTGAATAAAAACAGCATCAGAGTGAGGAAGAGAGGTTCAGTAGCTTTACTTGTGGTATGATTGTGGGTCTCCGGGTTGTAGAAACTCCTGACTGTGTAGATGAAAATGCCTTGTTGATGTCAAAGGTCAGAAAGGAGAAGCTGGTTTGGAATGATAGAAATTCCTGAGTAGCTTAAATAACCACTTGTTATAAGCAATACAGAATAGTATTTCTGAATTCACTTGTTGAGCCTTTCATGGATAGGCTCAGATGCTGTTAGCTAAGAACAGGAAACTGAGGCTGAGGAACAACACATTGGAAACACATCACCTGGTTTGATGAGTCTGGATTTTTAGCAGCAACTGGACCTGAATCTGGCAGGAAAGACATGGAGGGATAGATGCTTGGCTGGTGAATGTGGTTTTGGACATATTTTCTTTGCATGTTTTTGTCCCTTTTCTTACATGATTTGAACATCACTACCTATCTGAGCATCGATGCCGTCTGTGTCAATCCCTTTATGACCACTATGTGCCAGTCTTCTGATGTCTACTTATGATAAGTCACCATGTTCAAACTGTTCTCCATTGCCCTCTACAGTCACCTGATCTCAGTACAGTACATTTAAAGGGAGATTTGTATCACGGAGGCTAAATCTGCAGTATCTGCATGACTCTTACATCAAAATCCCTTGGGAATGTCCAACACCTGGTACCATTTGTGTCACAAGGAAATAGACCAGTTCTGAATGCAAAAGAAGGTCCAATTTGATACTTACAAGATGTACCTAATAAAGTGACCCGTAAGTGTAGATGTAAGAGAAAACAGAGTAAACTTGTTCAATTGAGCAGTCAACTGCTTATTGTGTAAAGTATTGTTTGTTTTTTAAGGAACAGAAGTATAATAAACTCTTACCTGGTTAGTTAGCTGCGCTATCTTCTCAGGTAGCCGGTCTGCAGTTCCAAATGTAAAATTTAGGGGTAGGAATAGTTGGTAATGACTTAACATTTTATCGCAATGTTTTGTGATATTTATTGGGATAATAAAAAAGTGAGAATGAATACTTTTTATCAATTTTTCACAATTCCACAAATGCAGAAGAACTCAAAACTTACCCATTACTAACAGGCTACATGCTTCAATAAATAGAGCAAATATATTGATTAACATAACAGAATAACTTTTATGTGATAATTCTAGCCTTTATAAATTACCTCAGTTTCTTTCTTTCTTTTTTTTTTTTTTGCCTGAACTGATTTTAAAGGCCAGTTTAATAGTAGCTTGACTTACCTGTCAGCTGTGGGCTCGACCTGATATTTCTTTTCCTGGAAGAGGTCACAAGAGGGGTTTCTTTGCTAAAAGCTGAGCAGAATAAGTGAAGATGGACATAAATGCAAGCAAAAGCTGTCTTTTATCAATAGATTTAATGCGATTCTGTTGTACTCTGGAAAGTAATGTGAACATTTCACAGAAAAGGTTTTTGCTTTTCCTGGCTATTGTGTAATCTAATGCCAATTCTGGCTTTTTAGATGGCATTAATTTAAGTGTGTACATCTGTTTTGCTGCTTTCATTTCTATGTTTTATACAGACTTAGAAACCATGACAGTGAGTTCCTCTGGGTTAAGCATTACATTAGATGATAGTAGTGTTTAACTTGTGGTTAGAAGCTCCTTGTTAGAAGCTGCTTCTAACAAGGAGTTAGAAGCTCCTTGTTCGGCCCCCCACACTTCTGGCTCACTAGAAGTGGTGCAGTGGTACTTCAGCAGGAAGTCTCAAAGGTTGGCTTGGTTAGAATAAAGTTATTGATTTTCAGCCCTCATTTTCATTACAAAACTCCAGGGGCCAGAGAGCTGAAAATTACTCCGGTGAGTTTGGGGAAAGTAACAAGTCGAGGGGAAAACTCCTGGGATCCATTGGTCCTTGTACATCGTGCTGCTTGTGTGGGGCATAGAAACATGTCCTGCTGCTAAAATGTGTTTTTCTCCTAAATCTTTGGCTGACGTTCACATTCTAATTGATTTAATTTTTTTATTTTTGGTGACTTTTTTTCCCCAGCTTTTCAACTTGTAAATAACGATTAGTCTCTTTGGATGTGGGACAATCAATTACTTCCTCTTTGAGTGCAACAGTGCTACTTTTCAATATTTGCATGTGGGCCGATTATTGTGGTGCTCTGTGGATATGTTTTGGAAAGGTTTAGGCCAAGATGATTAACTACTAGGCTACTTTTTCTAGGACAAAACCTCTTTCTAATGTCACTTTTCTTTTTCCTTCTTTTACAGTCACAGAGAAAGAAGTACAGCAGTGGTAAGTGTGTACATTTATTTTTAATGAGACTTTTTCTGATTTTACTTGACGATGATAATATATCAAAAGATTTTGACTGTGGCCATTAGCGGATCTCACTTTGGTGTGCTTAGTCCAGGAGTTGGTTTTTATCAGTCATGACTTTTATTAGTCATGAAAAGTGTTTTTACAGTAGATTTGAAGCTCTCTCCCTCACGCTTCCCTGAAGACAGATGAGTTCTGAAAATAGAACAACTCTGAAGCGTCACTGTGGCTAAATGACTTTGAAGGCTGATAAAACAGATACAAACATTTCCATGATGCATTCCTCCCCAACCTTTTCACTCTGTTTGCAAACGGGATGTCTGATAAGACAGGAATGGTGTGGGGGTAAAAAGGTTGTACGTTTTGAAGGTTTTCATGAATACCGCCAAAGTAATTATATCCTGTGGTTTTTTTTCTTGTATTTTGCCACTTTACAACCAGAGATTGTAGTATATTCCATTGGATTTTATAAAATATAACAGACAAACACAAAGTAGTGCAATTTATTAAATGATTGATTTTTTTTCAGCACCTTTAAGAACCTAAACAGCTACCTTTTTTTTGCATTTACAGCTGGGTTTTGTCTGCCATCCTTAATTTTTTGTTTCTTGTCATTTTATTCTCAATTAATCTCAATTTCTTGTGTTTTGCTGGTTTCCTTCCACTATTACCCTGTATTTAGTTCTAGCCACTCATTCAGAAAGTTCACTTTGTCCACTTTCAGGATGATGTTACTATAGTTTCAAAATTTTGGTTGCAGTGTTGTATTTAGGGACGTACGAATAAATTGGCCCGATTTTTTTTATTTTTTTTATTTGGGTTTTTTGATGACTTCCTGATATATATGTGATCTGATGCACTGATATCTACCTTTGCAAAGATCTGAAGACCAGCCGCTGTCTGCTTTTCCTCTGCTGGGAGAGAGAGCTGACTGACAGAAACGCCTTCCAGATCATGTCTGCATGAGCCCGGTTTGACGATAGTCACCCAACTTTTCCCAAGTTAATGACTTTGTCACTGTATTTTGTAACTTTTCACACAAAGTAATCAGTACTGGCCAAATTGGAATTGGCAGCTCAGTCGATTTAAAGATCTGCCATAAAATTGCAATCACCGTATCTCTAGTTATTTTTCCACCACGCAGCATTTTGCATGTTGGCCAAAGAGCTGACTATTGATCATAAAACCTGTGGCAAACTGCAATGCATGAATGTTTTGTTTTTCTTTCAACAGTGGCTATCCTCAGATTTATCAAAAGCATATATCAAGGTTGTCATGTAGATAGACTTTGTAGCCTTAGTTGTGGATTCTTTAGCTCCTCCGGAGTCTTTGTTTCTTCTCTCATTAGTTCTCTTCTTGTCAACTGAACGGTGTTTTATGGGAGAAAAGTCAAATTAAAGGAGGCAGAATAGAGACGTTTGCCACATTTTTCTAATTTTAATTAAACAAATAACAAAAAAAACACATTTATTCTACACTCTTCTCACTTATGCATCATTTTTTCCAGTAAAATATGTTGGGGTTACTCCATAATAAAAACGTATAAAAGTGTAAAATGCAAGAATATTGTTACAAAGTGTTGTACATTGGCATCAAGCCTTCACAAACCTTCAGATTAGTAAGCCTTCCTGTTAGTTTTTGTAGTTATTAGTCAGTGCGTCTTCTACCAGCATCGTCCTGGTACAGTTTCTTTGCCACAGTTCTTATTGGTTTACTTTGGACCAGGATAAGAGATACTACTGAGAAGATGATAGACAGTACTGGAATTTAAAGTTATTGTGGGTCACTGACACTGCTAACATGCATAAGAAAGTGACTCAAGCATGAGTAGTCATCGCTATTTCTTTGTTGTTTGCCTCCAGTTAAAACAAAGAACAGGGATTATCATAGGAGAGACCACTGTACGGAAGTGATCTCTCCTCCATCTTCACACTTCACTTCTCCTGGCTCGGTTTCGCATTTCACCATCAACTTGCTCATGCATGAACGGAGCTGTGACCCGAGAGCTAGTTGCTCCTCATGCACCCCCCCCCCCATTAGAAGCTGCACGGAGGGAAGGAGCCAGGCCACGCAGCAGCAGCAGCAGCAGCAGTGACTGCACTGTAGATACCGCTGCTGAAAGTTCCAGAGTCTTCAGGCTGCCCGAGTGCACTTGGGTGGAAACCCCCCTCCGCAACCCTCAAACCTCCACCCTGCCGGCTGCGCAGCCTGCTAGCTCACCATCACCCTCCGTGTCGTTCACAGAGATTTTTTGCATGAGTCCTCACTCTTAGATCAGCAGCAATCAACACGGCCAAGTGTGAGGGATGAGAGGGAATTTTACCAGGGGAAATGCCAGATGGCGTGTAATTAGAGCACAGGCACAGACACAGAAGAATTAGCAGGGTTAGATAAATGCCTGTGTTGTGCATTAAATTTGCTCCCGTTTTAATTCTCCTCCAAGGGGAACATCATTAGTATGCCTGAGGCCTACCTGAAATCAATAACAAAATCCCACGGCTCAGTGAGGTGCCTGCCAGCGAGGCAGGAGCAAAGGAAACATCCTGCTCTTTAGCAAGCCAACATGCTAGATGCCAATGAGAGGTTGCTGGTGCCAATAATAAATACTTTATCACTGCCGGCGGGGTCTGATACTGTATGTCAAATCTGCTATGTTTCTAGACGTTGCAGCATCACACCGCATCAAGTACAGTCTGACTTTGTGGGGGGCTTAGCACTGGTGTCACCACAAAGATCTGTCGGACATGATGCGTTCCTGGCAAATAGCTGACAGTGAAAACATGTTTACTCCCTGGTGCACTGCTTACTGTACCCACTGTAGCAACACTGGAGTGTATGTTCACTTTATAGAACTGGTATTACAAATGTGGTTAAGTCCCTGATGTCAGCAGTAAACCGAATACATGTGCTCATGTTGTGACAAGCCAAATCAACTCAAATAAAAAGTTTTGTTTTATTAAAAATGCAAACAAATGACCAGTGTTTAAGTATTCATGCCCCTTAAGCATTTTCTCACTTTTCCAACAGTACAACTGCAAACTTTAAAGGTAAAAGTAACATTTTTATTTCTTAAACAAAAAAAGAATAATATTCATCCCCCTTGAGTTTGTAGTTTGGACCAGGTCTGCATATATAGAAACGGACATTTAGACTCTTTCCTCTTCACAAAATAACTCAGTCAGATTGGGTCGAGAGTGCTGGTGAACTGCAAATTTTAAGCTTTGCTGCATATTTTTAAATGGACTTTTCCCGGATCATTCTCATAGACGAACAAGCTTTTATCTAAACCAGGGGTTTTCAAAGAGTGGTAGAGTTAGCTCCCTGTCAAAGTGCAAAGCAACAACTGTGCCCTTCCCCAACTACATTATAGCTATTATATCATCTCTCAACATTTCGCTGTTGCATAACTTGATGTTCCATTCATGCTTGTTTCTCTGAGGTTGTGAGGATTTAACTGCTAAGCGCAGCGCCACATGCGATGCTTCATTTGCCTCGTCATTTACACTGAGAAAAGTATGAACTACTTTCCGCTGTGACCACAGTTCATTTAGCTGGGTAGACAACACTGAGACAGTGCAGCATCTTTAGATGAAAACCCAACTTTAGGTCATCATTCTCATACTCTCTGCTGTTCTTTAATTATTTTTGCTTGGACTAGACTCTGTGTCTCACCATAGCTTTAGGTAATAAAAATCTGCTCATTGTGTTTCTGGCATATGCTTGGTAAAGTTGCCTTTTTTATGTTTGTAAATCTCATTTAAAAAACTCTTATCTAAACAATTTTGTTGTATGGATGTTGCGATTGTTTCACTGCCACTCCAGTGTCTGGTCTTTTTGCAGGATCGCCCTGTATTCACCTCCATCTTCCCGTCAAACCCGGCCAGGTCCTGCAGAGTTAGCGTAAACCTCTCTTCTGCTCCTCTGCTTAAACCTCTTCTGACAGTTTTTCTGCTGTGTATTGGCAGGCTTTGTGGTTATGCCATACTTTCTATTTTTAGATGATAGACTGAACATTCATGAGATGTTCAAAGCAAAGGGATATTGTTTTAAAATCTAACCGACAAGGAAACAACACAAAAATCCCAATAAAGAGGAGGGAATTTTGTGGTTGTAATATGAGAAGATATAGAAAAAAGTTGAATACCTTTGCCAGGTTTTCTGCGTTTTAGTTGTATATATTGTTATTATTGTGTGGTTTATTTATTATATATATTTGACTTTTTGCATGGGAGTTGCAATGGAAATTTTGTTGAATCCTGTTCAATGACAATAAATGCAATCAATGAGTCAATCTAACACATTTCTTCTAGTCGTATTAAATTGACTTTGCAAAGATTTTGTGGTTCTGATAATGGTGCTTCAGGCATGTACAGTTGCACTCAAAGTTACTCATACTCCGGCAGATTTAGTTTTAAAGCAATCTTTTAATTTTACCATCATGTTTCATGTAAAGTCATTTTAATTTGGGCCAGCCAGAGTCTTGAGCTGAAACTGGGAGAGAATCTAATCTATGGAGGGAGCTAAAGATTAGGATGATGGACCTTTCAACCTCAAAGACTATCAACAAATATAAATTGTCAGAATCCTAGAGCAACGGCAACAATTGCAAAAAGGGTTTAAATAATATTCAACATCCGTTTTTAGTTAACAAAAATAAAATTCTATTTTAATTTCGTAATTTTTTTTATCTGTCTCATTTTTATCAGAAAGAAAATTATAGTTTGTTTTTATAAATTGACTATAAATGTAAATTTGCCTGAGTGTATGAATAATCTGAGGCTTGTTTATGAGCCATTAGGGAGAAATGTATATTTTTATTTTTAGTTCTTGAAATTCTCTGGTTCTGCAGCACGAGTTTGATCATTTTAACTCGCAGATCTGTCACTGCTGGAAAAGTGCAGTAAGATTTTTTGACTTCACATTTAGAGTAGTCATTAATGTGATGAAAGATGTTGAAAGTAAGCCATGCTTCTGGCACTCTTAAGGCAAGTAACAAAGCAGTACTTAAGAGATTCAGTTCCCCTTTTAGATATAACTCATTAGAAATAAGAAACATTATGTCTAAAAGTAGAGCGTAGCAGACTGTAAAAGTTCTTAAATTTAACTCTTTTTGTGAAGAGCTTTCCAGAAGAATATTTTGCATTAGTATGCTCTTACCTCCTGCAATTTACTGAATGAAATCTCTCTGTCTGGTCAAAAATGACAAAAAGTTGTTTTTTTTGTTTTTCTTACAAAAGGAAGAAAAAGTTTGAATCTATTGTGTACCTGCTTTTGTCTATTAGTCCACAAGAGGGCACAAAACACATTAACAGATGGGAATACTTGTTCATAATTATTTCATTTCTTTTTTAGAATTTATAATAACATAAACAACAATAGAGTTTTTAGCGGACCTTGGGAATCTATTGCATGATTTGTTTTCATAGACTGATAACTTTCACTTCTGATAAATTAAATTTATTTAGAAAATAAGCAGAATTCACTTGTTAAAAAGCATGATTTTATTGTAGAACAATTTAAATCTAAATGCCATATTTGGATCTATTTTTATCTGCTCTGTAATGAGAGTGTTTATCAATTTATATTGTATTTTGTAATCCCAATGAAACACACAGGAAGCATTTTTTCAATCATTACCAGTTCTGTATTTGTTGCAAATTTGTTGTTACTAATCAGAAAGCTGTTGGTCTCTCTAGTAAGCAATAGCCAGATAAATAGTTTTTGTGTTGCCTCATCAATAATAAATTTTCTAAGATTAATCACAAAAGAAGCTGAACCTGGTTATCAGTTTTTTTATATATGTATTTTATAGTACTTTTTATTTTTTTATTTTGTAACAGCAGCTGTGATTTAATGGCTTGCAAAAGTTTTGCTGTCCTTTGCTATTTTCCATATCATTTCATGTTACAACCACAAAAACATCCATGTGCTTTATTTATGAGAGACCAGCACCAATGTATGTAGTGCTCAGATATGACTGAATTGAGTTGTATTCAACCCCCTATAATGTGATACCCCTAACAGGTGCAGTTATCGACAGGAAGCTATTAGAAATCATGGTGGTGGCAGCATCAGACTGTCGGTATGAGGGATAGGAAAGCTTATCACAGTTTATTAGAGGATTCATTGAGATAAATATTGGACAATCCTGGAAGAAGACCTGTTAAGAGGTTGCAGGAGACTCGAGACTGACGTAGTGGTTCACCTTCCAACAGCACAAGAATCCAAACAATTACCCAGAGCCAATGTGGCACGCCTGCATCTGCTATCGCAGTCAAAGTTCAGACGCACTCCATCATATCTGGCCATAGCTGAGCTGAGCGAAGACAGAAAATCTTTTACAAAGGTTCTACGATCTATTGATTCAGAGGAGCTGAGTATAAATACTTTAGAGATATAAAAACTTTAGGAAGGTGCCATTTTTCTTCTACTTAACAAATATACAAAGTTTGTGTTAGTCCATTATGTAAAATACACTAAAGCTTGTGGTTGTAACATTGCAAAAAAGAGAATAAATGTTTAATACCTCAACAATGTGTACGTCATTATCAGCAATATAAAATGGAAGTTATAGAAAGACTGGAAAATGTGTAGAAAATAGAAAAATGATGGATTCCCATGAAGAGGGTTGGCTTTGGATTAGGGCATGCTTTGTGTCTCCTGCACTTTGAATACCAATGAGGTTATACTTCATTATAGTGAGCTTGGCGCTCACTTCACTGCATATCATCTCCAGATAATTCATATTACATCGTTCTGCTGTCATCTCGCTCCTCTTCTTGCTAAACTTTTTTTCCAGCTGCTTCTCAAAGCAGCTTCCCATCTTTTGGACTTACACGAAACTGGCTTTGTTATCTCCCAGGCAGATTAAAAGTAAAGCATGTAAGAAGAGGAAGGACTCAGTGTGTGCACGGAGAAGCTCTGTGCTGGCCATCGGTCTTCTTCAAAGTTCTTCTGTGCTTTAATTATAGACCCGCCTTATTTTGAGAAGCACATGGAGTGCTCTCCTGTGTGTACTTGATCAGTTTTGCAATGTTTTATATAACTAGAGCGGTAATCCTCCTCTACTTCCTCCTTCTGCTACTCATCTAACATTTATTTTTATAGAAACTAACACTCTCTATTTTGTTCGTTTATTCCTGTTGGTTTGATTCTGCGATGGCTGTTTTCTCCGTTACAAAAGCAGTCCCGCAGACGGCCTACCTCTGAGTGACTGCGCCTCAAATTGCTTATGAGATGCTTCTATTTTTAGGCTAATAGATATGTTAAGTCGCTCTCCAGATATGTCATTTCCAGGAGCAAGAGGAAGCTCTCCGACTTATCTATCAGCTCCACATATTATCAAAGAGAAGCAGAAAGGAATTTGATTAGCGTTAACCACCTTGGGCTCGCTATTAGATTAGAGTGATCATCTTATCTATGAGTGAGACAAATGGCTTTGCACTTTGCCTTTTTGTTCTGGCACATTTTTTCAAGCTGAATCGGTCACGCTCGCTTGTCGTCGAGGTGACGATGTGACTTCAGTCCGCTGATTATCTGATTGCAAGATGGATGTTTTGATACTTTTTAAAAAAAATTGTATATATTTTGATTTTGTTTTTCAGGTACAAAGGTTTCATCAAGGATTGTCCCAGCGGCCAGCTGGATGCTTTGGGCTTTCAGAAGATATACAAGCAGTTTTTTCCTTTCGGAGACCCCACCAAGTTTGCTTCATTCGTCTTTAATGTATTTGATGAAAATAAGGTTTGTACTTCATATTGTGTAGAATTTAATGGATTGAAATTGAATTAAAAGCAATTTCTGTGGATTTCTGGGCTCATTTTTTCTGCCCTGCCGTAAATTAAACTTAATAAATGGCATTTATAAAATATGATGTTTCTTCTTAAGCATGCTCTTGTTCCTGGAACATGTTTTGTCCTTTTTCTGAGACGCACAGGGCATGTGTTTTTTATTTTTGCACAATGCTCTTCATTCAGACTCCTTTCAACTGAACTGTCGACTGAATTTAAAGAGAGTGGAGTCCTTTGACAAAATATGACCAAAGTGTGCTGTGCAAGGCTGTTATAGATTTTAACTCATAAGTGTTGGAGTTTAAAGCACCCACATTATTGCTGCAGTTGCCTTACATAACTTAGAGAAAATGGCTACCAAGCGTTGTTTATTCGTTTCCGACAAAATCCTGAAAACATTCTCATAAAAGCAGACTTTTTACAGACATTTTGGCCTTTCTCTTAGTAAAACATTACATTTGCATGCACTATATTTGAGGAAGTTTTTCTATATTTTAATAATGGCTTAATTGTAATGCTAATAAAGTATTTGAAATGTTAAATGGCTATAAAAAAACTTTTTTATAATAAAATGAAACTTTTAATTTTTATTTTCAAAATTGATTCTTCTTTTACTGTTTTACTTGTTGAGAATGCCTGTCTCATTTCCTATCAGAAACTAACCTTTTTGCGGATCCGCTCTCTCCACAAACCTCCCTACATCAACAGCATACCACACAGCAGGTCGTCAGGGAACTAAATCAGCCATTATAGTCTCTATTTCCCTGTAAATGTCATTACAGCGGTTTAAAAAGACTTTGGTTGTTAGGGGCGATTTAGATTTGTTACATCAACAAAATACCCTTGTGGCCTATAATGCACTTTTACAAGCTATGCATACAAAAAACAGGGTGTGTTTTTTGGATCCTGGCTGAGCAAAATGAGACATTGTTCATTTGAGGCTCGGCTGGATTACACACAGCAGAGCATCAACAGGTGATGATGAGTCAGGAGCAAAGACACTGATCGTTTAGAAATGAATGGACGATGTCCTCTACACAGGACCTTAGGAAAAGGATTAGGACATTTCTATAGTTCACCCTATATGACAAGATACTATGACTTGTGTTTAAGACCATTTAATAAACTCTCTGTCACAGATTGTTTTTTTGTTTTTTTTAATGTTTTTGGTACTTTACAATTTTCTCATTATTTCTGTTAGAATCAAACAGTTGCTTGTTTATTTTGTGCAAGTTTGAGCAAGGCCAAAATGTTTGTATATTTGAACGCCCAACAGCTGCAAATAATTATTCAAAATATGATTAAGCAGAGGAACAATAAGCGAGCAGTTCCCGGGGTGCTAGTGTGCCCCCTGGAGGTTTATTGACTTGCAGATAAATGGCTTTGTTTTGGAGGGATCAGACAAACCCCGGCACGTCTGACGATTACCTTTGACTCTCATTAGTGTTTGGCACCCCGTAGTCAGAGAATGCATTGATCTCTGGTTTTATGGCTTATGTCACTGGCAGCGCATGACTTCAGCATTTTTCCTAGCTAGGCAGATGTCTAGTAGAGATATAATTAGCTGACCTCAGAGACCGTCGAGAGTGCTTGACTGTTTTCTGACCTGGAGATGGAGGGATACAGGTAGACGTCTGTTGTGAAGGAATGTGGAAAAACGTTTGTCATGCAGTGGTGGCCTTTAGTATTTCTAGACACAATATGAAGCTAAATCCTGAAATTTCCACTATTTAAAGAGTTCCTATGTAACTTTGGGTGTGTGTGAAATTTTCCTTTTATACTTTTTTTTTTTTTTGAAAAGGAGACAATTTTATGTTTCAATACAATGCAGCATTTGGGCTACTTTCATCTCTTGTGTCAACTTTGACTGTTTTCCATTTCCATTCAAGTGCAGCCACACATGGGGAAAAATAAACAAAAATTGGAATTGCATTCAATTCCAAAATTGAATGCAGATGCGGCCATTTAAGGCTGTATGAAAGCTGAAATGTCCAAATCAAAGTGGAGTTTCTCCTTTGTTCAACAAAATTATCCTCCACGATCAATCGAGATGAGGAATGTTTGGGAAAAACCTGTAACATCTTGGCCACCAAAACCCGGTGATTGTGTTCGTTAGGCGGGAGTCTTAAGAAGATGAACCAGTAGCATCCGTCTCACTAATGACCAGAGGTGACATGTTCCAGCCTCAGGAGAGAGCCAGGTGCAGAGCGAAAAATAGCAGCTCAGTTGGAGCAAACGCCTGGCCCAGTTTTCAGCACAATGCAGGAAGGACACCATGAAGGAAAGGGGAGGCGGAGAATGGTGGGGGCTGGGGAGTTAATTAAAGTTAGAGTTACACAAAATGTGATGTGGGACGGTCTTCTTGTCTAGAGCTGATTACATTCTGCGTCTGTTTCTGTCGCTCACCAGGACGGACGAATCGAGTTCTCCGAGTTCATCCAGGCCCTGTCAGTGACCTCCAGGGGGACTCTGGATGAGAAGCTCAGATGTAAGAAGGAACTGTTGTCTGTTTTCCGACTTGAAATGACAGGATTTAGCTTTAATTGGGCTGCTTGCATATTAAAAAGGACAGGTGGGTTCAAAGGAGCACCAACTGTAAAAGATTACCATATGTGTCTTCAGTAAACTAGAGCATCTTGAAAAAAAAAAAAAAAAAATATTAATATCAGTCAAATTCTAACCATGTTTGTTTCATTAAAACTAATGTGATCTAAAAATTTGATAGCAGCTGGCAAAAGTATTCACTCCCCTCTTTCATGTTACAACCTCTAAGAGCAGCTTGTTTTATTAGGACTTCACATTTAAAACCAACACAAAGAAGTGTATAATTAGGAACTGAATGAAAAATTATACATGGTTTTGGAATATTTTTACCAGTAAAAGTCAGTAAATTGTGGGGGATGCATTAGAATTCATGTTTTGCAGAACCACCTTCTGAAGTTTGCAAACTAACAAAAACTCAAATTGGTTAGACAGCGCCTGTGAGGAGAAATTCAAAGACTTATTTTATACTGATTGGACTCTCATTTAGGTCTGAACTTTGACTGGGACATTCTAACACACTATAACTATGCTCGATCTAAACAATTCTATTTTTGCGCTGGCTGTATATTTTGTCATCCTGCTGGAAAGTCAATCCATGCCCAGTCTAAATTCTGCAGCTTCCTGCAGGCTTCTTTCCCAGATTCCACGAAACTGCATTTAGCTCCATGCCTTTCATCATCAAACCTGACCGGCTATCGCTTCTGAAAGGAGCATCACTACAGCATGACGCTGTGATTATTCAATTCTATACAAATTGAGGCTGAATTGCCTCGCCAGCATGCAGTCAGGCCCTGCAGAGCTCTGCTAATGCGCTAATATTGGAGCCAGGTGTGCTGAAATAGAGAGACGTCTAAAAGTCACAGGACAGCGACCCTTGAGACCACTGCTTAACATCATTAAGCTTGAAAATATAGCAGTTTATTGTCCTTGTTTAAGTTGTATTTCTTTGTATTATCACTTGTACCATTATTGCAATACAGTAAAGGCATTACACTGTACTTTCTGTCGCGCTCCCGTTCTTACTCAAGATTTTATTTAGGGGTGTCAGAGTAAAGAAGAGCTGAATACAAATGCACACAACAGTTCAGATTTTTATTTGCATACAAATAATTTTGTTTCCCAAATGCACCAATTTGAGCTGATCTATTGCATGAAATCTGGAACCATTTGAAATTTGTGATTAAATTGACAAAATGTGAAAATCACCTTTTTAAGCTTTTATCATTACTTTTTTTTCTCTGTGCAGGGGCCTTTAAACTGTATGATCTCGACAACGACGGCTACATAACTCGTGATGAAATGTTAAACATTGTAGATGCTATATATCAAATGGTGGTAAGTATGTGGCCCGCATCTTTTTTCCCCTTCCTGATTTGCTAAAGTGATAATTGTGTGACATCAATGTCAGGGAAACACTGTGGAGCTACCGGAGGAAGAAAACACACCAGAAAAGAGAGTGGACCGTATTTTTGCAATGATGGACAAGGTCAGTGTCGGGTTATTACACTTTATGATGCAGCCCTTTATTTGATCTCCTAGCATAATTACTAATTTAGCATTACCTTGGCTAATTTTGCCTTTGTTGCTACCCTAAGAGCCACAGGGACTGAAGCTTGGAGCTGGTAGTTGTACCCAGAGCAGTATCACTGACATTGCAGTCTATAAACATCATTTATAGTCATCTTCAGCACTGGCCCTCAGTGCCCACACTCTCAGGCCTAGGAATCCACTCAGCTGTAGTGAAAGGTGAGACGCAGCTCACCACTGCCAGCTGTAGCCAACAGGACTACCGGTCAACCAACAAACAAGGTTCACTGAACTTAGCATCAGTTAATCAGCATAAAGCAGGAGCAATACAGTTGCTGCTAAATAATAAACCAGCTCTGAACCTGGTCTCATTTTACCACTTTACAAGAGTTTATATAATAAACTATGACAATTTCAATGTATTAAATGTTTTTTATTGGGTTTTCTTTGGGATAAACCAGCATAGGGAACCACCAATATGAAAATTTGCGTCAATTTCTGCAGCCACTACTTCTCTGGTTCATTTAAACTCCCCACAATCCCTTGCTGCATCGCTATTATCGTCACATTACCACACAAGTCAGTGGCAATAATGTCACAAAATATGACTGAGTGCCTAACATGACGAAACAGTAGAGTAGCACTGCCTGATTCTTTTGTTTGTTGATCATTTCAAAGCTTCCTGTTGTGTTTCCTGTTGCAGAATGCAGATGGGAAGCTGACTCTGCAGGAGTTTCAGGAAGGGTCAAAGGCAGACCCTTCCATTGTTCAGGCACTGTCACTCTATGACGGACTTGTGTAGAAATGTAAGGTGAGTGGAGGAAAAAAAAAAACACAAAACAAAAAAAAAACGAGGTGGACCATTCCTCGGCTCCTCTCTGATCCCAGGTGTTGCATCAAAATCTCTATTAAAACAATAGAGTTTCTATCAGAGCCGACTGTGGAAGACACAAAACGGAGGAAAGCCACTGTCTGCTCTCAGTTTGTTCTCATGAATTATTCAAATGGCCCACTTGTTTACTGGCAGCGTAATATTGTCGCAGCACTGAATAAAGATGGAAACATCTCACTGCCTAATGTAATGCACTGGCTGCTGCCAATTGTGGCTGACATCCTGCTCAGTGTTTTGTCAACTGTGAAGCGAGCTTATGAAGACATATGCATTCTGTGTAAATGCTCTGTTTGCTTGTTCTCTCGCTAGCTCCGATCGCATCCAGGTATTACGACGCCGCTCTCCATCTTCAGCGTAGTGATTATCCGTTTCGCAACTTTTTCAGAGGGGTCCGAGTCAGCGTCCTCCTGCTTTTTGCACGCCAACGCCGTTCAGTCACATCCCGATCGACCCAAAAGGGAGGACTACGAACTTTCATTGTCCAATTGTTTGCGTTCATTCGCAAAAAAAAGGGACATCAAACACAAAATTCTTCTGATGTAACGAGGAATGCCTGCCCTCACCCTCAGTCATTGCTCAGTGCTCCTGCAGCTGTGCAGCGCAGCGGCGTTGTGGACTGTGTGTGAACGTTTCTGCGTTCTGGGAGCAAAGTGCCGGACAATCCGAGGAACGGGATCCCTCAGTTATGTTTGCGTCCTTCTCGTCTAAACGCTGTAAATCACCAGAACAGCTCAGAGGGACTGTGCTGTTGCCGCCACTGCTTCACCTCCACATTGAGATACTTTAGATCTCTGGAAATAATGTGTTACGAACATTAACTTAAAAGCTACGAAGCAGTTATAGCGTATATATTATAATGTAAATACAATGGTAATTTATTTTCTGCTTTGCTGCATTTATGAGACTTTTCTCATAAATATGGAACAATTATTTTATTTTTATTTTTATTTTTTTTTTTTTTATCAAAGGTGTCGAAATGTATTGCACTGTATTTCTCCTTACCATTGTTGGAGCGTTCTTTTTCTCCCATCCCCAGGTTAGTTATCCTGAGAGAAGAGGAATGTTAAAGTAGCACAGAGTTTTCTGTGGATGAATTTTATTGCGTTTGCCGTCCGTGCACCCTGTTGTGTTTTAATTTCCCCCCGTTAGCATGAGTGTGTCCTGTTGACCCCGTTGCACAACTGCATCCTGAATGACACGGCTTGAACAACAGAGAGCATTCCCGCAGCTTTACATCAGAATTGGGGCCGAGCGTTTTTTTTTTTCTTTTCGAGAGCGCCGCACTCCACCCTTGGCAACACAAAGCCCGGGTCGCTGAGAGGCGCAAACAAGACGTCAGTTTTGGTCGTAAAGCTTTTGAGATCGACTTGGTTGCAAGTGTCGACATGATATTTGCAATGCGTGAGACCAGAGCATGTGATTCTTCCTTCTTTTTACATTTGGATGATTTATTTTAGAACATTTTTGATGTTTTATCTGCTTCACTAATAGTTGTTTGCCTTATGCGGATTATGATTTACTAGATTATGATTGTCATTTATCTGTTAAACAGTGTAAGAGCACAGAATAAAATGCATTTAAGTGGCTAATATTTATATTTCTGTATTTTAGTTTGGAATGAGGAGAAAAGTGTTTCATTTTTTTTTGAAGAGAAGTATTTGGGATGGCTTTAAGAGACAGCTTTGTAGATTAACTTTTGTTCAAATCTAGAATTTCAAATTACCTTGATTATATTCCTATTTGGAGAATATCACTCAAGTTTGCACAGATTGCTTTAAGGCAAAAAATATGGGACATGTTCTGGGTTCAGTATTCCACTGTGTAACATCACATAATAAGAAGTGTCATGTTAAGCTTTAGTGCCTGTTATTGCTTTGCAACACAGAATCTGATGTGTCAGCTTACTAAACCTGCACTGTACGACTAATGAACAATGAAGTACATAAAACCGTGGCATGTGGCAGTGATGGATGAATTAATGCCGCCTGGCGGCTTTTGAGCCTCTCGGCCTCGCCGGGATTGAGTCACTTTCTGTTATTTTTTCTCATCAAAAACCGGTGCATGACATACCAAAAGGAAGAAATGTCCAGATTTATGACTGTTCTGTCATTTAAAGTCCAAGCCTTTTGTATTTGTAGCATGTGATACTAAAAAGTGCAGTAAAACACGAGTGTGTTTGAAAGTGAAGCACCAGCCTCGTGTTTGGAAAATGAATTGGCTCTCCACCACATGCTCTGCAGGAAAACAATCACCTATTTACGTCCGTGTAACGCTGGAGCTGTTCTCGATATGTGCATTGTGGCTCACTAACAAGGGCGCCACCGCTAATGGGGCAGCAAGAACATTTGCAAGTAAGTCCTCTTTTGCATTATGCAGTCACTGTCGAGCATCTATGTATTTTTTTGCTAAACTAAAGTGTTACATTTTACATTTTGATACAGTAAAATATCAAGTCCATGCACAATGTGATCAGCAGCTAGCCTGGCTGCACAACTTTTAAGTTGTGCAGCCATCCCATATACCATTTATACCACAGATATGCTGTGTTGTTGCAAAATTACTGCTGCTGCAACTCAAATGTCACAGCGCTTACTTATTCTACACCATCCTGAATGTTACCTTATCTAAAGATATTTGAAACTTAACTAAAATGTATTTTTCTTTGACCATTTGGGAGCATTGAAGTTGCATGTTCGTAGAGCTATTTCAGCCTTCTAATGTGGAAATTAAAACGAGGCAGTGATGTCATGGCTAAAGTAACAAACGCGGTCCTGATGCAGTTGGAATCTGTAGATGCCAAACATTTTTTCTCGATACATGTGTACATTTGCTTTTGAGTTTTTGTGCATTTCAGAGCAGGACTGCATCAAAAGTGTCATACATGCATCAAATATGTGACGAGACTGGTATGTTCCAGCAAATCACCCTTATTTCCTTACATTTATATCCACCTAAGGTGTTTATCTATTCACTGATGTGAGTGAGAACTGAGTTATTTTAGACTAAAAATAGCTTATTTTGGAACACTTCATTTTGTGAAAAGTAAAAAAAAAAAATAATAAAATGAAATCTTCCTTTTTTCCTGGAAATATATATAAAAAAATCTTATTCTCAAGAGCTAAATATATAGTCAAACATTTACTGATGAATATACTCAGTCATGTGAAAACAAATCTGCTAAATATTCAATTCCTTATTTTTTTCCGGAAAACAAGTTGCTTTAAATAAATGTAAAGAACAAAATGATCCATCTAAAAACTTTTTCTAACTGTGAAAAAAGTTAGGACGCCCTACTCCCTAGTAGTTAGCCTTGTAGTCCAGTTTTCCATTTGTTACAGATGGGCACACATTTCCCGTAGCTTACATTTCGGTGCATGTCAGAATTCAAGGTGGATTCTACTGGGTGACACGAGCCAGTCCTGCTGCAGCAAATCATACCCAAATCATGACACTTCCAGCCTCACAGTTGGTATTAGGTCATTTTCCTGCAATGTTGTATTTTGTTCTGCCGTTCAAATATAGTTTTAGACTCCTGCAGTTCTTGTCCACATTCTCTAAAGGAATTGTTAGTCTCCAACCTACCTCTCTTTCTTATTGTGCAAAAGTAGCAGTTGTCTGTTTCGGACACTTCTGTGAACATCTTTCAGTCTGCTCATCGGAGGGAACTTACTGGGATGCTGTTGTGGAGTATTTCAACTTTTAAATCCCTTGCCATGCTTCAGTTTTCTTTCTAAAGTCGTCAGACACTTTTTCAATCCCACTGGCTGCCAGTTTGCAGAGCGCCAACGTCAATGTCTGACTTTCAGACCCTACTTTCAAAATGTCTGCGTGTGATTCTTAGCCATTTTACGTGCAAACAAATGTGGAGGTGTCCAGAATTGGCATTTCACTGATAAATGTAAAAGGCATTTTCTTTCGTTTTTACTGCAATTTCTTAATATTTGGCAACGTATGTCCAGGCTGCAGAAGATCCTTCAAGTTATTTCACTTCTTTATGTCTACATTTGACATGTACTTCTATAAATATCCATTCATTTATTATATGCAGCACAAGACTATTGAACAGGTTGTTTTGCTGAGTTCTATCAGGACCACCACAAGCCCTGTCTATTTTTCTTACTAAGTAAACCTTTATTTATATATAAAAACACTGTAGTGATTAACAATCTAATATTTCCACCTAGATGGAGCTGGGAGGACCCTGATATTCCACTCACCAAGAGGCTACTTACTTCTCAGCGGCGACCACATATAAAATTAGACCGGTGTCAAGCTGAATATAAACCCCGGTTATTTTTAAAAAAAGGGAGGCGGCTGTTCCTAAGACAATGTTGTCAACCAGATTCAATGTACAGACCACAGACCCACTCGTAATGCGCGGAAATCTGTTTAAAACCTTGTCACGAGCCCCCCCACACACACACACACGCACACACACGCGATTCATGGAGCAAATCAAACTGAATGTTGGATTGTTTAAGCCAAGCCGGGGTCGTGTTACACACAAGCGGAGGAAAAAAAAAAAAAGAAAGGCAGGTTGGGTCTTGCGAACTTTTTTTTTTTTTTTTAATGCCATCTCCGCCCCCGGTTGGAGGCGTCAGAGCACCAGCTCTCCTGGGGTTCTCCAGCGCGCAGCCAGTCCTCACGCTCCTCCAAACTTTACGCACGGACGTTCTGCTGTGGAAGTTGTTCAAACCCGATTTCGATGCGTTTCAGCGGAGCCGTGGTGTTCCAGAGAACTTTTCCATCTACCTGGAGACGACCCACGGCCATTTAAATAGTGGTGTTTTTTTATTTTTTTTATTTTTTATTTTTTTTACCCCCTTCATGTTCTTTCCTCGCTTTATTTATTCTTTTTATTCTGGTGGACAAATGCTGTAAATTTTGGAATATAATAGTAATATTTCTTTTTTTTTTTTTTAAAAAAATGTTGTTCCTTATTGAAGTGCCTCGTCTTGGCGCTCCTTGTCAGCGTGCACAGACTCTTGGCAGACTCCTTGGTTCTCCCCCGGTTGGAGGAGGTCGATGAGCCCAGTGACAGTGCCTCAACGCTGGCCTTTGTGTTCGATGTTACCGGCTCGATGTACGACGATCTGAAGCAGGTGATTGAAGGGGCCTCACGGATCCTGGAAAAGACCCTCAGCCGGAGGACCAGACCCATCAGAAACTTTGTCCTGGTCCCCTTCCACGACCCAGGTACGGTCTGATCAGACACAAATTGGCTCCAGAAAGCTGCAAAGACTTCACCTGTTCATTTCCCACTATGTCCTAACGAACAAGCCTTGCAAAAAGGGTTTGATAGCATTCAACTTTTTAAGGTTCTATCATGCTACAGCCAAGAACTTCGATGTATTCTATTTAGATTTTATGTGACAGATGATTTGAATTTAGAGTGCAGGTATGTCTTCTTTCACCTGGACCTTTGCATCATAACCTGTAACGATGGCCTATTCAAATTCAGCATCCTCAGAAAATACTTTGCTGAGCCACATTCTTGCCAGCCGGCTTTGCACATCTAGAAAGTGTAACTTCTGCACAACAACTTGAGCTCAGACAGACTAGATGGAAAGCATGTGTGAACAGGAATTTTCAATCCCACAGATTCTTAACTAGAAGTCTGGACCTTCGCTGGGTAATTCCAGCACATAAATATGGTTTGATCTAAGCCGTTTCATTGTAGCTCCGGCTGCGTGTTTAGAGTTGTCCTCTTAGAACGTGAACTTCTGCCCCTGTTGTAAATCTTTTGCAGCATCTGAGAAATGTTTCTACATGTAGCTGCATCTTCTCATCAGCTCCAAAGAGTTTTGGTTTCCCCATTTGATGATGCTACCACCACTCTGCCCCATGAAGGCGATTTGCATCCATGTAGCCATACTGTGTGAATGGAGGCCAAAAAAGTTCTCCTTTTCCTGCATTTTTGTTGTGTACCCTCATACATTCGGTTTTATGCATCTTTTCTTGGGGGACATTTAGCGGATGAGAAGCCAGCGGTTATTGTATCGACATATTCTCACACCTGAGCCAAAGATTTCTGCTGCTCCTCCAGACTCACCTAGCACCTCTCAGCTGTTTGTACCGGTCGATTATTTTTATTTCCATAAAATTAATTAGGTGGATTGAACAAATCTTTCTATCGCTGACCTGTCTGATGGTTGCTCTACTTACTAAACATCCTGAAGCCAGTTGATTAGAGTCGATTGTATTAGTTAAAGGAGGACTCACATTTAAATATGTGCAAACACTTATCAGATATTTATTTGCAAAGAATTTTACATGTTTGCACCACTTTGTGCTCATTTGTCAAGGGGGGTGTCAAACTCATTTCCATAAAGCAATATTGAGGCACAGACATGTTATCTTGAAGTTCTGTCTATGTGGCTCTCTAGAGCTATGGGCGTTGAGTTTGACACATGTGTTCTATCTCATAAAATACATCGAAATTTATGGCTATAATAGGTCAAAATGTAGAAAAGTTAAACAGTCACAAATACTTTGAAAGACACAATATAGTTTTGGCTCTAATTCTTCGACCACTATGTCAGTCAACTTAATGTAGTAGTATACCTTAAATTTCCTGTTATCTAGCTGTTGCAGTAGATTGCATATTTAAATTGGAAGCTTCACGTATAAAAAGTGCAAACTTTGTAGAGCAGCCTATATATTCAGAGGTAGGCAGCGCAAGTGAGGCGTAGAGCCGGAAAGCCGTGGAGTAACAGGTAAGCGTCATCCCCCACCAGCATCTGTCCTCTTTTTGAAAAAGCTTCAGCTTGAAAATAAGAGTCCTCCAGTGGTGTTTGTGCTCTGATGAGAAGCATATGCCGGCTGCTTGTGTGTAATTACCCCAGTCCCCTCCCCCCCGCCCCCCCCACTCCCCACCCCTCCACCTCCAACCCCACTAAGCACACAAACATACATACACACATACATATAACCCCCATTTACCCCCCTCCACACACCAGTCTCCGGAAAAACCCTCTCAGCTCCTGCCCCCCTCTCGCTCCCCCTGCCCCCAGTTTAGCCAGCCTTGGGGCGAGCACGTGGGGGCGGTGGGGGCTAACACCACACATGCTGTCTGTGTTTAATGTGCCCTGCCCTCGGGGACCTTGTAAACCTCCAAGACTGCAAAGAAGCGGCAGCGGCTGACAAACAAAGAGTCGTGACAGTGCTGTCAGTGTTTTACAGCCAGCGACAAGGAAAGGGAGGAGGAGGAGGAGGAGGAGGAGGAAGAGTAAGGCAACTTGAAAGGCAGCAATACTGGGGAAAAAAATAAATAAATTCTGATCGAGTATGAAATATCATCAGCCTGACACACGTCTGCAAGCTCTGATTTTCATGTCAGTGGTTCATTTTGATAGTTGGAATAACAATCGCGAGGCAGAACTCACCCTACCTGATGGGGGTCTTCTTTGTCAGAGCAGCAGCGGTGTTCAATAGGGAGAACAATGCGCTCATTGTGTCACTGCTGATGTTTATTGCTTCACTGACTGACTGCAGAGATTGTCAAAGTGAGCATCAGGCTGTAACTGGCTTGTGTCCATCATCTTGTGTCTGCCGCGCCTCCAGATCCTTTGGGAAATTGCTTGGATGAAAATGCTGACGGTGGCAGAAAGCGACTGCTCCGTCTTTGTCCATGAGGCTTTGGTCAGATTTCAGTGATTTGTTTAAGGAAAAAAAAAAAAAAAAAGAATAAACCTATTAATTTTGTTAGTACAGCAATCCGCTGTTGTGCCCAGTGAGCAAATTAGATCCGTGCTGGGCACAACAGGCTTCAGGACATCATTTGGGTCCTTATTAATTAGGCTGCTGTTTATCTGATTTTGTCAATGATCTTAGCAGCTGAGCTAATTACAGCAGAGTTAATCATTATTATCTCTGCAATATGAACATGCAAAGAGGCAAAACTAGAATCTGCTGAGAGGGGACCACGAAATATTTTCTTCTATTAATTGATAGTGAGGTGACTTTATCTTGAGTGTTACATGTTGTCTAAGATAAAGGTAAATCTCCTCTCGATGACCTTTTCCACCTTTGCAGATATCGGCCCTGTGTCCATCACCACCGACCCCAAGAAGTTCCAGCAGGATCTGCAAGAGTTGTTTGTCCAGGTGGGAAGGAAAACACACAAAGCCGTTGTATTCATTTAGCTCCTCTATACCAGCCAAACAAAACAGTCAGGTGATTATGATGATATCAGCAAAAATTGGAGATTTATTCATTCCAACAAGAGGAAGTTCATCCTGGATGTCGGCAACAAAAGTCGGATTCTGACGTTGTTCTTCATGCAACATGAGTAAACGTGCTCCTGTCAAACAGGGTGGGGGCGACTGCCCCGAGATGAGCATAGGAGCGATAAAGAAGGCCTTGGAGGTTTCGCTGCCAGGATCCTTCATCTATGTTTTCACTGATGCCCGGGCCAAAGACTTCCGCCTGAAAAGAGACGTTCTGCAACTGGTGCAGCTCCGTCAATCACAGGTACCAAAGACTGAAAATTTGTGCTGCGATGTGCAGATTTAGAAGAGGCTTGTGTGTGTCTGAAAAAAATAATAAAATAAACATCTGGATAATAAGCATTCACAAAGTGGATGAGATATGTGGTTTTCTTTTTCTTTCAAATGAAAACCTGAAAAGTGTGAGTCAAAACACCTTTTGGGTTTTATTTACACATTACATTTTAAAGGTTTATGTGTTTGTTTTTTTTCCAGGCATTTCAGTTATCCGTTACTTTATCTTTTTTTTATCTGCTTCTTAAAAAACCCCACTAAAACCCCTCCTGACCCTCTGCGTCATCAGGTCGTATTTGTGTTGACCGGAGATTGTGGGGACCGCTCTCAGCCCGGCTACAGGGCATACGAGGAGATCGCCGCCACCTCCTCAGGACAAATCTTTCACTTGGACAAGCAGCAGGTGAACGAGGTAAGACCACGACAGAATGGACTCAAGCATCTCATTTTTATTGAAATGAATGAGTTGAAGCAACATCGAAGATCACACATTCTGCAACATTTTGTTCATCTTTATTCTCTTCGTGGAAACGTGTGGTGCAATGATTTAGCATTAGATTCCTTGCTCAGCTCATTAAAATAAGGACTTCATAAAGAGAAATCGCTATCAGTTTCTCATTTACGTTTAACTGATATCTCAATGTTCAGCAGCAATAAACTTTCTTTGTCTCTGTAGAACAGTCTAGCTAAAGGAAATGAAGAGTTACCAAGCACTTTCAGGTAGCCATGCCCTTCATGCTTTATGTAATCATAAAGTGACAGTTACCGTGAAAGGGAGGGTCAGGCTGAGGTCTAGCTGTCCAGTTTAGATTAGAAAGACTTTTAAGAGTATTAGTGCGCTGATTTAATGGGGATATATTGCAGTGGAGAGCTGCCCAGTGGTTATCTGAAACACAGTGGAAGTGAATAGAAGTAGCTGAAAGAGAAAATCAGTCTGCTTTTCTCCTCAGAGTTTGAGTGTAGAGTAGTAATGTAGGTGTGAAATGTTAATCAGAGGACACTGTCTGTCACCCCATTCATTCTCTGTCACTTAGTTGTTTGGTTTTTAGAAAGACTCTTCAAGCTGTGTGGTGTTTGTAGGGGAAGTCAGAATACTGATATGTATCATTTCCTTTTAATTAGCTCAGACACTGAGAAAAACGAAGAAAAAAAAAAAGCTTTTGATGCGGCTAATTGTTGCGGGAAAACATGCCGGGGGAAGGTTTGGAGAGCTTATGCTGTTAATCATAGCTAAATCTTTGGGAAAGCTAACGCTGCTTCCCCCATCATCTCGGTGTCGTCCATGTGAGATCACACATCCATTCAACACATTCCAATTAGAATGAATTTTTTTTGCCAAGAAAACAGCCTCTCATCTGTTTGCAGCAGGCAGTGGTGCTCTGCCGTTCCAGGTGACATGTTGTCATCCACTTACGGTTGTCATATTCTGTTTTAGGAAAGCGTGGCTCCAAATTCTTTTTTTTGTGTAAGACACATGAGTACATATCCATTTTAATTATATTTTGTGCATTAAACTAACAGAGGAATGTTCAGCGGTGATGCCTATAAAGCCTCAAGCTGCTTAGGAACATTTCCTGCAGCCCATTTTGGTGTTAATAATAATTTTTAAAAAAGCAATAAAACAAGTTCATTTTTGTTAGCTTTATTGTGAACCCATAAAATATGGAAACCTAAGATTCTTGCCTGCATTTTCTTTTTGTTGAACAAAATGTGTCAGCTCATATGTAATGCAATCATGCCATCTGGTAGTTACACGGCTATTCATAGCTGCGCAAATTTTCACCAGGGTTGTCCAAGCTTTCCATGCTGTTTTATTTACTTCCCGGTCTGGAAAAGAGCAGCAGCAGCAGCGGCAGCAGCAGAACAGGCACAGAGCTATCAGACTGCTACAACAGCAATTTCATTCAGTCTAATCCAACGATATTAAAACTTCCTGTTCATACGATACGGCCGAGGGATTCTTTTATATCGGAAGGAGCTTGTAACAGAAGCCGCCCCCCCGACCCTCCCTGTTCTCTGGGGCCAAAGACAACTGGGGCTCGCTTCCCAGTCAGACGTAAAAGAAGCCAGAGTTTCCTCTGGAAGAGACACTGGTATCCTGCATGTCAACACAGGAGATGGCTGGGTAGCGCTGTGCTGGAGCCAGAGGTTCTGGATTCTGGTGGCCCACTGAACCTGTGAACTCTCCCGTGTTTGTGTGTGTGTGTGGGTCTGCTTCCTGTCAGCTCCTACTTGTATGTACAGCATACATTTGCCTGCGTGTGGTGCAGCTCGTTTCATTATCGCACCATAATCCTGCCAGCTGTTTAAAGAGAGCCTGAATGTGATTTTTTTTTTGTGTGTGATGGGAGTACTAGGAGGGTGGGTCCAGTCTCACTCTAACACCCCACCTCCAGACGGCTGACTTTTGACTGTTGCAAGTATTCAAGCAGATCTTCGGTGTGCGGTTTCACGCTTGCGCGTACTTGTTTAATTTTCTTGAATCCGTTTTGATTGCACTTCTTGTGTGGCACGCATTTTTAGAAAACGTTGCAAATCTTTTAATCCCTAAAAACCTGAAAAGCGCTACCGTCCTGACCAAAACATTCTCCCTTAATAACAGTTTAATAATGTGCACACAAATGACAGATATAGAGTCCTTTTTTTTTCTGTGTGCAGAGAGGAAGTTAAGACAGAGCACTTATGTTACTCTCTAATCCCAGGATACGCTCTGTAATGGTTTTGCTCATTCCAACGCAGCTGCTTAGTGGCATTGACTCAGTGTCCTCACACTACAGCTCCCTCTACTCTCGATATAACACAACCTTTATGTTTGATTGGTTGGGATCTGAGAGAGAATGTACATACGTGGAGGAAAAGCTCATATTGCTGTGATGGAGTGTGAGATGTGCATTTTATAATACTCTTTAAAATTCTGTTTATACACGAGGGCTTTGACTTTTAATTGATTATTTACGGGCTGAACATTTCAATACATTTTATTTAGATTGTATGTAATAGTCAACAGAATCTAGTGCATAATTATAAGGAAAAGAAAAGAATTGCATAGGTTTCATGTGTCCTTACAAATAAATCTCTGCAAAGTGTGTTATCCATATATATTCAGTCTCCTTCACTCTGAAGCCACTAAACTGAACCTCACCTAAGTAAAGAATCCAGATAATTTGATTAAGAAAACCAAAGAATACAGCAAACACGTCAGAGAATGTTCTGGAGAAGCTGAAAGCAGGGTTAGCTGACTTTTAAGAATCCAAAACTTATCATGGAGTAACTTATTAAGACATAGGGAACCACACAAACTCATAGAGGCATGGTGTCTCTGGAGGAGCTGCAGAGATCCACAGCGAGGATAGAATAATCTGTTAATAGTACCACCAAAAAAAAAAGAAAAAAAAGAAAAGATGTAGACTCTTCAAATCTTGACGCAATGGAAGGAAACTACAAATACATATTTAAACGCAAGAACATATTGATCAGCATTAAAATAGCCGATGATTTGCCATCAAATGGTTGGATTTGATTTAATTAACAAGATTTGGTTGATGGATTTGTGTTTTTCTGAGGAGAAAGGTGTGCATATTTGCGTGTACTGTTGCCCTTCTGGTTTCCTCATCATGTGGATTCAGTCGTGAGTCGAGGGGGTGGTAATGGTTCTCATGCATAAAATGAAAAGTAGGTAACATCCACTCTTAAGTCTGA
The DNA here is from genome assembly GCA_922788865.1 of Poeciliopsis turneri. NCBI lineage: Eukaryota > Metazoa > Chordata > Actinopteri > Cyprinodontiformes > Poeciliidae > Poeciliopsis > Poeciliopsis turneri. The sequence continues at coordinate 152,791 of CAKLNU010000120.1, read as the reverse complement.
GCTGCCTCTCTCTAGCAGGCTCTGCGTATAGAGGCTGCTGTGGAGAAAAGAGCGGGGGCTCCATCTGGTGCGGCCCACTCTTATTTGTAGCGGGACATTTCACAGCAAATGTCTGCGGTTGCGGTGTTTAAACCTGGGTAAAGACTAAACTGACCCCTGCCCACCGGGACGTCTGGAGTCAGGCTTCCTAACCGCAGCGTGGATACATATTTTTTTCTCATACGTGAATGAGTCAGGGGGGGTGGGGGCAATCCAGCAGAACTACAGCCTGTGCTTACCTCCCCTTCCCAGGCTCATCTGTTGAGCTGCTTTGACTAACAGAGGGGAGTCCTTCCTGTAGGCCCGCTCATCTGAGACTCGTGGGATGAGGTTACGCAGGACGTGCGATCTTTGGCCTTCCCGGCGTTTGAGACGGGGAGAGGCCGCGGAGCCCCACCGTGGCCTGGACAGCCAGACGTCCCATCTCTGGGCTTCGCTTCCTTTCATCCGGGCCCCGAGCAGATTAAAACCGACTCCTCCCTACGGTCTCGACTTGAACCAGGAGCGGTCGCTGTCCGTCCTGAGGCAGATGTAGGACTCTTGGTTTTGCAGTTTCCTGCTCTGCTGGTGATGACTGCACATGTGGCAGTCATTACAGCTGTTTCCCGTTTTCAAAGAGAGACCAGCTGCTGTTAGCACTCAATTGAAACGACATAGAAGAAGAAAAAAAAAAATGTAGAGATTTGATGATTGCGTTTAAAAATTTGTTCTAATCTTCTGTTGGTTTTAAAACTTCCTAAAAGATATTTCTGGAAATGACGTGTCACAGCCCGTCTTTCGACATACAAACATGCCTGCGAGGTTAAAATAAACATTAGACGTCAGTTGCTTGTTAAGCTTTCAGAAGATGGAAGAGTTTCGGTCTGTTGTGGCCAATGAAAGGAGACTCTGGGAAATGTCTCTGGCTTCTGTTTCCATTTCTGGGGAACTCGAGAAGAAAACTGGGAAAATTTGGGAATCAGTACCATCACAATCGCTCCATGTAGAGAGTAAAACAGCTGTCAAAATTGAAAGTCTATAATGTCAGATGTGTCTCCCGAGAGCTGCTGAGTGACTTGATATTTTGCGTAATTACTGCTTTTACCATTAGGTGCAATCAACCTGTCCGCGGTTATTTCAGTTTTTTGGATAATTTTCACTCTGCGCGTTGGGATGACTAAGTGAGCCGAGTGTGTCACCACCTGACCGAATCGTTCGCTTTAAACTTAATGGATTCCCTGGAAAAGTGGGGAGAAAAGCAGGTTACGGTCAGAGACCTCTTTTTCTGCTATCTTTAGTCAGGTTGTTCCGAGGAAAAAACAACAAAAAAGAAAATCCGTTCAGTGTGCAAGTTTGGTTCTTAAACACAGCCAGCACTTCCACCCCCAAATTCAACTATGCTTTTCCGTTCCGAGCAGGAAGCTGTGATTCATTAAAGCCGCAGAAAGACTACTGTCTGAAAAACTTCCACTGTGAGAGACGCTCTTCTGGGAATATATGCTTGAGAGTGCAGAAAACTGTATGTTATCAGTTTGACAGCTGAGACGTTTCACTTGTCATTTGTTTAGGCAAAAACTTCTCTCTGGAATACTTTAGCGATGAAAGCAAAGTCTAAAGACAAAGAGCAGGGAAGGGAAGGCGTGCCAGGAAAAGCCCTTCCGGTTCCTGCGCTGTGTATTTTAAGTTAAGAAGGGAGAACTTTGGTTGAGCACGTCTCTTTGCACTGAAGTCTGTTTTGTTTTTGTTTTTGTTGTTTTTGGTTGTAAAATTCTCTTTCTCCTCTCCTGCCAGGTTTTAAAATGGGTCGAAGAGACGGTTCAGGCCATGAAAGTCCACCTGCTGTCCTCTAACCACGACAGTGCCCAGGAAAACAAGTGGGAAGTGCCCTTTGACCCCAGTCTGAGGGAGGTCACCGTCTCACTCAGCGGACCGGCGCCACAAATCGAGCTCAGCGACCCCTATGGTTGTTACGCAGTTTGCTTCCTCCCATCTTGTGCATTCACAGAATAATGAGTGACTCTTAAAATTTTAACACACATTTTACTATGGCTTAATATTGACAATGGAATAAAAAAAATGCAAGTTTGCATTCTAAGACAAACTTAAAACATTTATTTTGTAAAGAACACTTAACTGGAAGAAAAATAATAAATAAGAAATAAGCAAAGCCATGCATTACGGGGATTATGAAGTCTCTGTAAACAAAATCACCTTTCAAAAAATATTAATAATCAGAATGAAAATTACTGAGTTAACTTGATTTGTTATTCATTGTTTATTCCGAATGTCTTACTCTCAGCGTCTCACAAAGCACTGTTCAATCCATCGTCCATAAATAAAACAATCCCATGAAGACATGTTAATTGCTTCACCTACATTTCAGGAAAGGTGATCAATAATCAGAAACCAGCCAAAAAAGCAATGGTCAGTCTGTAGAGGAGCTGCAAAGATCCACAACTAAAGCTGAGAGAGGGAAATGATTCCACAATAATGGATTTTCTTAAAGAGTGGGAAGAGGAAGCCATTGTTGAAGTAAGCCAGAAGAAGCCCAGTTTGTAGTTTGCCTCAAGCCATGTCGGGAACACAGCATACTTTTGGAAGAAGATCTTCTCGTCAGATGAGCATAAAACATAACTCTTTGGCCTGCATTCAGACGCTACGTTTGGCAGGAAGCTAATCCTGTCCATCTTTATGATGACACACAGTGGGGGCAGCATCATGTGGTCGGGAGGCTATTGTTCTGAACAGAGTTGGTGATTAGACCTCTGGAGCCTGAATATTGCTGTTCAGCAATGGTCTCCGTGCAATTTGGCAGAGCTGGAGATAATTTGGTAAGAAGACTGGAAAAAAAAATCTCTAGATGGACAAAGCTGGTGGAGACATTTTTGAAAATTCTTAGCCCCTAAATTTGGGTCCTTCAAACTGCTGACTAAGGAGAAATTAATACAATGCATGCCATATTTTTCTGACTGAAAAAATTTTAAAATGGTAAAATGTATATTTTGTAATGTGTCTTTTAAAAGACTTTAACAAGGCACTTTTAACAGAATAATCTCTGTTTCCCCAAGGTCGAGTAGTTGGTGCTGAGCAGGGCCTTAAGGAACTGCTGAATATTCCCAACTCGGCTCGTGTCATCAACCTGAAGTTTCCCAGACCCGGATTCTGGAAACTCAAGGTACTTTGTCTTGAGAAAAGTGGATACAAAATGTATTCTTTGTTTTCTTGGAGAGTTAGCTAACTGAATGCTGCCATATTACTTTTTAAAGGTGAGCTGCAGTGGGCGCCATACTCTGAGGGTCACAGGGGTCAGCAGTCTAGATTTCCGGGCTGGCTTTTCGACTTTGCCCGTCTCAGAGTTCAACCACACCAGAGAGAGACCAATCAAAGGTGCTGACAGATTTCTAATTAGCATTTACATGATGTAAAGGAGAAAGTGTGTTGATAATAATTGATGCCCGATATTTCCTTCTCCGCCCCAGGACTTCCAGCTCATGTCATGCTAAAATGTACCGGCCTGAAGCCGCCGGGTTACCTGAGCCAGGTGGAGCTCATGTCTGCCTCGGGACGCTCCTTACGCACCATCCCCATATCTCTGCCCTCTGACCTCGGCCAGCAAGGGTTATGGACTCTCCCGGAGTTCCGCACCCCTCCGCAGAGCTTCTTCATCAAGGCAACCGGCAACGACGAGTCCGGCTTCCGCTTCCAGAGACTGTCAAGTGTTTCCTACACCAACATCATTCCAGGCAAGGCTACAACCAGCAGTATTTCACCAAAGTCAACACTTCATCCATCTGTCCTGTGACCTTTCAACCTTTTGTTTCCTCCTTCCTGTAGATCCCCCAGCTGTGAGAATGCCTAATGTGGTAAGGGGCTTTTACATGCAGCCTGCCACCATTGGCTGCTCAGTGCAGAGTGACATTCCCTACAGGCTGAGATTCACCAGAAGTGGGATCACACTGGGAGAGGAGAAGCATTTTCAGTGAGTCGCCCTTGACCCACTCCACCTTGTTTTTCTGATGCTTTTCTGCAGAGTTTGGTCTAACTTTCAGTCAGGTTCCTTCAGACGCGGCGCCTTCAAGCACTCATGACCGCTTTCATCGCCGATTAAGTTGCTCCCCACTATCCCCAGTGAGCACGGCTGCAAGGCATTAGTATTGCCTGACTCTTGCATTTTATTGGCTCATCTGTCAAGAATCAAGCTTACAAAGCCCCTTTTTTGTGTTTTTGAAGAACATTACATATTCGATTGTGTCATCATAAAAAATTGTTTAAAGCGTCTATGTTATTCTGACTGTTGATAATCTGGTTTAAATTACATTTATAAAGTATGACTGAATTTTGGTGAAAATATATCTGGATTATCCACAGATGAGAGCCTGCGGCTTAAAATCTAGTTTCACTTGACGACATAGACTCACTCTCCACAGACTCAACTCAGACGTCACCTTCACGGTCAATTTTTATCTCGTGCAATCAGAGATTGCCAGTAAGGGTGAATCATTTGAGTACATGATTCACCCTCTGTATACCTCTGTAACTTAGCTGAAAGCTGAAAGCTAAGTTACAGAGGTATAGAAACATCTAATGCTGAAGAACAAAAGTGATATCTTTGTGAAATAATAAACCGCAATTTCCAAGTTTCCTGGGTTTATTTATTTATTTTTTTTGTCTTTTTCTTTTTTAGTGGTTCTAGTCCATTTTTTAATACGAAGCTAGGGGGAAGTAAACAAAAATCTAACCTGTGTGCCACATGTTGCCTGATCCGCGGCGGCTCGCATGCTTTTCTTCCTCACTGCCAAGCGTGCCGACAAAAGAGGCAGGATGTTTCCGGCTTATCAAAGCAAAATTGCTCTCATGGTCTGTAAACAACAGGGAAATATCAAAACTTAATTAGTTTTTGGACGAATGGACGAACAAACAGGCCCATCAATGCAAGTGGTAGAGAGTCTATCCTCTAAAACATTTATTCATATTTGCTGCATAGTGAAGAAGTGAGGCAATTATAGGCAGTAACTATGTCGATACAAAGGTACTTACACTTCTTTAAATAAAGCACTTCCTGTTTGATTTATTCAGAAACTCAACATCAGCAGATCTTAACTTATACTTAAGCTACATTACCCTGAAAAAGTATTTGCCCCTTACAACTTACCTCTGTTTTTGCTGGGGTTTTTTTTTTTTGTCAAACTTTTATTGTTTCAAATTAATTGCCAAAATAATTCACAGCAATATGTTTGTATGTTGAACTGAACGTTTTGAAAAAAGTAAACACAAATACATCAATGTCTTAAAATGTGCATAATCTTAATGGCTGAAATTCTCTTCCAGTGTGATGAAATCTTAAGCTAAATCACTGGAAACTTGAGCCTTCACTTAGAAAAAAGTAATGACTTGTTAACCTCCAACATGTGTTTTTATATTAGGGTTTCTACTGTGGCATCCTGGGAGATTGCACATGCATCCGGTGAGGATGAAGGCGTGTACGAGTGTGTAGCACAGAGCAGCGCAGGACAAGGACGGGCTTTAACGCAGCTCACCATTCAAGGTATGTGACACACAAATGAGTTTAAGTTCTGGAGTTCAGCATGCATCACTGTCTTTCTATACCAAGCTTTGAAAGAAGATCCAAGATTTTTATTTTTTTTTTAAATCCTTGCTTTATGTCTGAACCATCTCCCAGATGCTTAGCATGCCGGCACAAACATTTGCTCTAAAAGGTAAACTATTTCTGCTCTGTTTGTCCACTGCTGATAATTCTGCTTTTATGTTTTGGTCGCATTCCCACAAACACAGAGCCTCCTCCGGTCTTGAGGCCCGCAGTGAACGTGACTTCCTCCGTGGGAGGCGTGGCCGTGCTGTCTTGTCAGGTGGACGGCCACATGCGTCACAACCTGACGTGGCATCGAGCCGGCCGCGCCATCCACGCCCGAGCGGGCCGGGTGAAGCCGCTGGGTGACTCGTCGCTGCAGATCAGTGGAGTTCGGCCACAGGATGCCGGGGCGTACCGGTGCGAGGCCACTAACGCCCACGGACGCAGCGAGATCACAGTGTGGCTTCTTGTTCCAGGTACGGAAGGAAGATACCCTGTGGATCATCTGCTTAAGCACTTAACACGCCGGGGCCTCACGGCTCCTCTCAGGCTCCCGTCATCTGGTTTCCATTACTCCCCTAGCCTCCTCGCAGTCAGAGTGAACTACTTCCTCAACACACACACACAAAAATAGAGCTCATCAGCCAAACATGATGTTAAGAGAAAAATGTGTTTTTCATTGCGGACATGCCCCTCAGTGAGCGTCGAAAACAGACAAATAAATGTGAAACTTGTTCACGCTCATGATGTCAGACGTTTATTCACTTTGAGTTTAGGGCTGTTAATCTTCTGATAGGAAGTTATAAATGACATCATGCTGCCTCGACAATGCACTGACTCATCGCTGTGTCTCTGTTTGCTTGTGTTTGACTCTGACTGCAGAGGCTCCTTCTGTGGAAGTTCGCCCCCAGACCCAAACGTTCTCGAGGGGGGATGAGATCCGCTTCGTCTGCTCGGCGTCCGGCTCCCCCCCTCCTCAGGTCTCCTGGAGCCATGGAAACGTGCCCCTAGCTAATCAGCCAAGGTAAAGGAAGGCAAAGCCAACTCCGCAGAGAAACGTGGAGTGTAGACATCGTCGACTTTTACACTGCCTTCCCAAAAAAATGCGCCTTCCATTTTTCCAAACTTATTTGAGTTTTGTCACTTTACAAATTCAAGGTTCATTGTAATTAATTTGGATTTTATTCATTTGGAACAAAAAAATGAACCTTTGCTCTTCCCTTGTTTATATTTATGATTATGTATCCTCTGAAATGGGTGGCTTATACATGTTTTTGACCCTTGTGTACTCTGATGCCCCTAAATAAAATCGACTGCTATCAGTGGGACAGTGTTCAGACAGGACAACTCTAGAGTCGGCAGTTATCTAAGAGTGGAGAGGAGAAAGTCATTCACCACAAGCCATTTTGACGGCTCAGCAACATTTAAGAAGGCGCTCTGGTCAGATGAGGCCAAGGTTTTGACCAACATGCAAAACTCTACGTTTGGCCGAAACTAACTCTGCGTATTACTTCCCACTGTTGCACATGGTGGTGGCGGCATTACGATGTGTCGCTGCTTTTCTTTAGCAAGGACAAGTGAGCAGGTCAGAGTTGATGGGGAAGCAGGACGGAGCTGCACACAGGAAAATCCTGGTTTAAAACAATACTAGCGCAGCAGGGCAACAACCCTAAACAAACAGCCGGAGTTAAGTAAAATGGTTTGGCTCAAAGCAGAATTGTGCATCAGACTGGTCCAGACAAGAAAATCCTTAAAGAAGGCGAAAGATTTGCCACTGCAGCAGCAAAAAGTGGTTGTGTATCATTTTCCTTTCAATTCAAAACTCTGTGTTACTCAGTGTTAGTCTGCCACATAGAAATCCAATGAAAAAAATCGAGATTTGTGATCTAAGCATGACTAAGAGGGAAAAGTTCAAATGTTATGAATACCAATGAAAGGTTCAAAATATTAAACCAACTCGTGTGAAAGTTTTTTTTTAAACTGTTAGCATATATCTAAACTTTCCATGTATATAAAAAAAATCCTATTTAGAAAATCAAGTCAAATAATCAAATTTTGTGTCATTTGTGTAACACAGGTTCGATCTAAAGAAAGATGGAGTTTTGACCATTCGGGGAGCCCTTCCAGAGGACGCCGGGGACTACACATGTCAGGCGACCAACGAGGCTGGAAGCGTCTCTCAGTCTGCGTCACTAACGTATGCAGGTAACCTTTGCTGCAGGTTGCCGTTGTGCTGTAAACGGCAGGATGTGTAGCCGCATCCTGTCTCTGCCACACACCGTCAGATATTTCTCCCCTTGTGCTGCGAGTCCCGACAGCGGTGGAGCCGTAGTGTCAGTTAGAGCTGTCAGCCCGTCCTTGACGAAAACGCTAACAATGACCGAGAGTGGCAGCCTCCTCCCTAAGGCGACCCCCGGTGTTACAAACCCGCCGAGTCCGAATGTCACGTTTAACAACACTGATCTGTCAAATCAGACGTTTGCATGTAAGATATGTACAGTGCCTTGCAAAAGTATTTATTCTTCTAGAGCCTCTTTTGTTTTCACATTTTCCCACACGTTTTTAGATGGGACATTTCAACTCATGAATGCACTTTGATCATTAGTCCTGTTGATATGTTACTGAGAGCCAAACCATGCAGATTTATGTTAGCAAAGTAAATATTGAAAGTTGTCCATATCAATCTTCTGTTTCAAAGGAACTCCAATAAAACGTAATAAAATTGATTTTATTGCGAGAAGATGAGAAAAAAGCCTAAGCAGTGTCAAACACTTTTTGCAAGGTGTTGAATCTATTAAACTTTTTATCTTTGTATTTTGATGTAATATTGATATATTTCCCCCCCCAGAGGTGCCGAGATTAACAGTCACTCAGCAAGTTGTGCTAGTATCTGTTGGTAGTGACGCAACTCTGGAGTGCCAAGCCACAGGCGTTCCTCCTCCCCTCGTCCGCTGGTTCAAAGGTAAGTTGAAGACAAACGGTTCATTCTTTACCGCGGCTGTGCGGATATTTTGGTTGAGAAGGCAGCTACTTTGTTTGTGTTTCCAGGCGACCTCGAGGTGGGCTCTGCTCCTTTCGTAGAGCAGGATGTGCACAGCGGGACCCTGCAGATTCGAGGCGTCCAGGAAGTCGACGCTGGTCGTTATAGCTGTGTGGCCAGCAGCTCTGCTGGAACCTCCACTGGCACTGTTAGTCTAGAGGTTGGAGGTAAGACCGCAGTTTACCGCTTTGCACAAAGATGGTGTTGCTCTCCAGCCCAAACAAAGGGAAAGTCACCTTGTGCCACGCCCATCTCCACAGTGGGCCCATTGTTTTCCGAGGCACCGGCCGACATGAGCGCTAATGTGGGGGAGAACATCACCCTTCCCTGCATCGCCCGAGGTTTCCCACAGCCGACAGTGAGCTGGCGCAGGGAAGACGGCAGACAGATTCTCGCAAGTACAGGCAGCAGCAGCAGGACAGTGCAGACGGAGAGTGGCCACCTTTCAATCCAGAGTGAGTGAGCTTCGGTTCCACCGGGGCTAACACTGGTTCACTTGCACTGACCCAAATGAGTTACCATGGAGAAGGTGCCAGAACCACATAAAAATGTCTCCCAAGCATCCATCTGGATAAAAGCTCCATATTTTCAGTCACTCTTCTTGACTTCTTAATTTTTTTATTTTGTGTAACACCTTGTTAAGACTTTGTATTCACTGTTGATTACCCTTGTGCCTAATATATCAATATTAAGCATATTGTCCTTAATATTGTAATATAATATAATACTGCTAAAGAGAAATGGTTACATTTTTATGGACTACTTCTGTCACTGCAGAAGCTCTTTTCTGACCTAATTTATTCAGTCTGTTAAACTTTTTACCTGGTCGGTTTAAAACAGCCAATAATCCACCTTCTGCAATCCCCAACATCCACCTTTTGTTTTTACTTTCATGCTCTTTGTCCTGACTTTCTGTGTCACTAATGCCTGTCATTACCTGCTGTAACCATCAGCTGGCCAGCGAACACAAGAATTTAATTATAGGTCGATTTTACCGCATGTAATGTCCAGGGAATTCACCAAGGAGGGGAAGTGTGTGTCAGCTGGCTGGCAGCTGAGCTAAGACCATTAATCCCCCTTTTTCTCTATTTTTAAACCAGTAATTACAGGGCCGTCAAAGCAATAATAACACTGGTTATTGAGGAGAGGTCTTATGAGCCGTAGCTCCTAATGCTTGATGCTCTGCATGAAGAGGTTATCTGTTTCTAAAGGCGTGCGTTTGACTGTAGGCGTGTGGCTGCACGACGAAGGCGTATACATATGTGAAGCCAAGAACCAGTTCGGGACCATTAAAGCTGAGGCCAGAGTTAGTGTCACTGGACTGGGTAGGCTTTCGGCAACAATAACACCAATCCAACAAGCCTCATTTTCACACTTTCTGGCTCTATTTATTGTTGTTTCTTTGACTTTCTTTTCCTACAGAGCCTCCTGTCTTAGCCCAAGCTCCACCAGTCATCACCACAGGTGCTGGCCAGTCCCTTAGCATCCCTTGCATGTTGCTGGATGGAGTACCCCTTCCAGAAAGACATTGGTCCAGTAATGGAAAACCTGTATGTCCGACTGGAGTTAAATATATTTGTTCCAATATTTCTCTTCGTTTCATTTTTAAGCGTGTGTTTGTTTTGCTTTTTTGTTGTTGTTGCTTAAACAGGTCCAAGCGAATGGGAGAATGTTCATAAGGAGTGATGGCAGTTTGTACATTGAAAGGATCCTCCCAGAAGACAGTGGGACTTACGTTTGCACTGCAGTGAACGTGGCGGGCTCCACGAACATTACAGTCAGCTTGGAGGTGCAAGGTAGGAAACTAATGAAAGTGGGAGCAGCTTAGAAAGCTTAGTCACTCTAATAGAAGTAGGCAAAGGAATAATTTTTTTTACCATGTAGGCGTGTTTCAACTACGACACTCTGAACCCTTAACCTCCAGAACTGAATTTCCTGGAACTTTGTCAATTATCTGTGTGTGTCTGTCCACTTTATCCAAATCCATGTGTTTTTTTTTTTTCTTTGTAAATGACCTCCGAACCTCCCTTCTGCAGGAAGGATTATTTCGTTAGTGGTCACGGTGTAACAGCTGAAGAAAGTCACTTTGTTAGAATGTGTGAACGGATTGAACTCTACATCAAATGCTCCAGTCATGACTTTGGAGTTTGCATCAGAGAGAAAATGCATTCTAGTTGTGAAAACTGAGATTTTCAGTTGACAAAGTTTAACAGAGGATTCTGCCACTGACAGTTTATGCATATTATAACTCACATAGAGTCACTCGTAACTTTATTAGAACAAACTTTAAATCACTTTCACAGTGTTATATAATATAATAATGCATATAAGAGTAAGCATTTTTTGTAATATATTGATATTTATTAGGTTTTGATGCTGGTTGTTAGTGGTTTTACTCGCATGTAAGGTTAAGACATTAGGTTCTGTTGCCTTGGTTACCAATAAGCAACAGAAGCATCCACAGCAGTGTCCATGTAAAGTATTAGAAAATAATCTGAATATAATACACTTTTATATACTATAAAATTGAGTATGAGTAAATTGGTTTAAAGTCATCGCAAACACAAATACCAAATATTCTCTTTTCAAAGCTTGAAAGTCCCAGAAACCTTTGACTGTCAACAAGCTTTCACTGGGAGAGGTGAGAGAAATAAACCAGTAGCCACAGTTACTACAGATGGTTAATTGAGTGAGCCAAAGTTTGAGGTCAACAATGGAAAGTTTTCAATCTGCCTCGCCCTCATGTTCACACTTCCTGCCAAACTAATGGGGTCAAATCTTCTAGTTGCATGACAACGTTTGATGGATCGCAGTAAGACCGGTTTAATTTACCGTCTAATCATGTCCTGCAAAGCTTCTTTCCTCGGTTCTCCGTTTACAGCTTCTCTCCGCCGGACACTGCCGGGTTTGAAAATGTGCCGACTCAGCGCTGAGCACGAAATATGTTGATGATTCAACCACCTGCTCTAATCACAGAGACGGGATTCATTTACCGCACGCTTTGATGAGCGGGCCATTTTGTTCGTAGGCACATATTGACAGACAGTGCAGATTATAATTTGTCATCAGTTTGTAATTAAGGCATACTTCAGATGCTACCCACACTGGCAGACTCGGTGCAGTGATAGTGCTACGGACAGGTTCTTCACGGTCAGACAGCTTTGTTTTACCACCCTCTCCCTCCACAGTGCCCCCTGAGATCAGAGCCGGCCCATACCAGTACATAGCCAACGAGGGTGTCGCCATAACACTGGTGTGCGAGGCCAGCGGAGTTCCCAAACCAGTTGTTGTCTGGTCCAAGGTGAGTTAACCCACACGCAGTCCAAATCCACTTCACCCACTGATTATATATTCATGCATTCCTGTTCTTCTCTTAATATTGAAGAGCTAATGCAATATTTATTCTGTTTAACGCCAACATTCTTAATCATGCACAAATAAAACTTCTGAAGTGCAAGAAGATTGTCGAATGGCCATTATAATTTACACAACTACTGTAATTTATTGTGATTACATTAACATAAACCCTGCTTTTTACACTTTCCTTTTTAGGATCCTGTGCTTCCTTTTGTCTGTAGAATATTCCTAACACCAACAACAATAGTTTGTGCTGCAATCAAGCCTTGATTATCCATCTGAAAAGAGAGGCTGTAACCATGGCAACTATGCCCTGTTGCTACTCGGCTGTGGAAAATAACTCAGGATTTTATAGTACCTCAGAAATCTATTTAAAACCTCTCGTGTGTAGGTTCTTTGCATCTTGAGAGGAAAACCCAAAACGTTTTGTGCATCCAGGAAGAAGCAGATTTCTTTTTTTTTTCACTCAGGATGCAAAACACGAAACTTAAAGTAGCCAACACTGCCCAACTTCTGTGCCTGTTTTAACAGTGATGTGTTCAATTAATCAGCGAATAATTTCTCTACAAGTGTAGGCCGACCCACATGGTGACACATTTCAATTTACACAAGGACTTAGCAATTCAAGACAGAAAAAAACTTGAGGTTATTATTTCTAGAAAACCTCATATTGCATCTTCTTAACTCCTGAGCTAAGGTCAACAATCTTCTTTTTCCACATGCTTAACTGAATCTCCTTTTTTGTTTTCAGACTTCTGCTCTCACATATATAATTTTTCTTGAGATAAATGCAAACAAGCAGAAGGATTTTTTTTATTTTTTTTTTAAATGTTCAAAGAGAGCACTTTCACAGCTGGCTACTTTCCTCTCTGTGCATTTTGCAAATAGAGAGCAATTCAACGGGTGGTCTGTAATTACATTTGACATCAAAGGCAGTCGTGCAAGCCTCGAACCGAGCACAGTGTCGCCGCGCTGCTGTGGCTCTAACTTTTACCGTGAATTGTGTCCTGGTGTTGCACCTGCCTTTCTTCTAGGGAAGGCGGCCTCTAGCCAGGGACGGCCTGTCTCTACAGCCTGACTCTGACGGGAACCTCCACGTACCCCACCCCGCGTCCGATGATGCAGGCATCTACATCTGCACCGCCACCAGTCCGGTGGGCTATGCGAGCCGGGAGATCCAACTCAGTGTCAACAGTAAGAGAAAATAACATGTCAGCAAAGTCCTAGACAAACATTCACTTGCAAGCATTCGCATACCTTGAAATGTTTCACATGTTGTCACAAACTCATTTTATTTTTTCAAAATTTTATGTTAAAGGATGCAAATTGTGAAAGACAGGGATGAAAACTGCTGGCAAAATTTAATCTCCTATTAATTAAGACCCACCTTTTACTGTAATAGCAGCTGCCGGTCTTTTGTGTCCACAGATTCTCAATTAGATATTGACCTGATATTGACCTACACCATTTTAAAACATGGATATGTTCAACCGTTTCATTACATCTCTGGCTGTATGTTTAGGATTGTTTGCAATCTCAAAATTGGACTGTACTTTATTTAGCTTTTTCTACCTCTTCATCAGCTCAGGCTAACTTCTCTTTGAATACGAAAAAAAAGTATTCCCCCAGCATAAGACAGAAATGTCTTGGTAGGATCATGGCTGTACTTTGTGTTCTGTGTCCTTTATGAGACGGGATACTGATTTATATCCTACCTCTGGAAACTAGACTTCTCTTACACACATGTGAGGCCCTTACAGAACATCTGAATTTATGCTTAGACTAAAATACACACACGGACTTTCTTTTGGAGGCACCTGGTTGCCTGGTTGTATTTAGATGTATCAGAGTAAAGGGGGCTGAATACGGATAGACACACCACATTAATGATGTGCTCCGTTGAGTTTATCACATAATTTCCATAAAACTACACTGAAGTTTGTGGTTTTAACGTGAAACAGTCAGATGCATTCAGCCTTTCATAAGACAAAAGACCTAGAATGACTTTGCCATAACTCGTTCTTCCATTATGATTATTTTTTTAAGGTCTGCCAAAGATTATGGGCATGAGCGGCCACAACAACATCGTTAAGATGGCGGCGGAGGTGGGGACTGAGGTGGTTCTCCCCTGTGAGGCCCAGGGAAGTCCTTCCCCGTTCGTCACATGGAGCCGCAACGGGCATCCCATCCCCCCTGTCACAGCTGGGTAAGAACATGCTTTCTGTGGCCATCACTATGCAATCTTATTAGACTTAACTGGGAAGTGACACATGCTTCCCACCTTTGTATTTCTAACAACCTTGCCAACATGTGTCAGACATCTAGTATTGCAAGCACATTTTGCTTATGAGGAGCAGGCCTTTGAAAGTACTGCTGATTTATTTATTTGTGTTATTTTCTCTTGATGATGCCTTGAAAACGGAGTAAGGCAGAGAAAGCGACAGTCCACTGAAAGCCCCCGTGTGTGCATAGGCCTCGCCCACAGTCCGAGCTGAAGAGGAACATCTGGCGAAATCTGGCGTTGTACCTTATTTTTATGTGTGGTCACCCCAAGGTGCCAACAGGCTGACAGATCGGAGCAACATATTGGATACATCATAGACAAAATCTCAGAACCAGACAGCCTGCGGCGCATGTTGTCTGGTTATGAGATACCAGATAGGATAGGGCAGATAGGAGAACAGCAGGGGCAACGGGGTGGAGACTCGTGGTGACTCAGTTACTATAAGACTTGTGCAAGCTGGATGTGAAGGAAACAGTGGGGGTGGAATGCCAGGAAGCTGGGGAGGAATATGAACTGTCAGAAAAAGAGATTCAAGCATAGCGTCTGCCTGATCCTTGGCTTCCCAGAAGTGTTTGAGCAGTAAAACAACATGCTGACTCTTTACAAGTTCTGTCTGATGAGAATAACACATCTGTGAGAACAACCCCCACAACCTGCCGTTTGCATGTAAAGATTTGTTCTTTGCAGCAACACTTTGCGACTCCAGGGAAATGACCAGAGGGTGCTGATTGTAGCGTAAATGAGTGGGGGTGAATTTCCTCCCTTAACTACTTATTAGCCCTTCATCTGATCAAATTGAGCGTGTTCTGTTTTATACATAATAAAAAAAAAAGAATTGGTCTCTAGGTGTGCAAAGCTGGTGGAGACCAACCCAAAAAGACTTGCAGCTGTTTCTGAAGCCAGAGGTTGTTCTGCAAAGCATTGACTCAGAGGCGCAGGATAAAAATGCATTCCAGACTTTTCAGGCTTTTTTTAAAAAAAGGAAATGTGTAAACTTTTCAGTTCACTTCACAATTATAAACAACTTTGGTTTATTTCAATCTCTTAAAATTTCCATAAGATAATTTGGCTGTGGTTGTGGGCTGCACCATGGAGCAGCTGGTAGCACTGTAGCCATACAGCAAGAAGGTCCTGGGTTCAAATACCATCCTGGGAGCTTTCTGCATGGCGCTTGCATTTTCATGCTTGGGTTCTCTCTGGGTATTCCAACTTCCTGAGACAATCCAAAGTCATGACTGCTCAGTTATTTCTCTGAATTTGGCGTGAGTGTGCGCGCACGATCCTGTGTGCCTCTATGTTGCTCTGTGATGGACTGGCGACTCTTCCAGCGTGAACCCTGCCTCTCGCTCAATGCCTGCTGGAGATAGGCCTCCCTCTGCAGGGATAAGTGGGGGGGTAGATAATGGATGTGTGTGGTTCTCGACCTTGACAAAATGTAGAAACATTAAAGGAGTACGAGTACTTTTCTAATCCACCACTTGTTCATTTTCCACCCAGTGCTGATGAGACGGATTTGTCCCAGTTAGTTTCTAAACCAGACGCTGGTGATTTGACAGCAGAGTGGGGAGTGATGAATGAGTGAGAGAGATGGCTCAACTCTTCTGTGTCGGAGCGCTGCAGTCTGAGCAGGGACCGACCGGGCAGCCAGTTGGTTCTGATTGTAGATATTCTGTTTTTTTTTTTTTGTGTGTTTTTTTTTACAGTGGTTGGGGGAGGGAGGGAGGACGTGATGGTGGGTATTACAGCATATGGCTGCTAAAAAAGAGAGCTCTTTGTGCTTACAGACGTTCACTTTCATGAACGTGTTATTGTTAGAATTCGGTTGCTTGGCAGACAGAGTTATCTCAGATAAATTGCAGAGGTGTGTTTACTTTCAGCTATACAGCTGCACAGCTTCTGATGTAATTCGTATTATCACAAAATCATTAAACATGACTGACCTACATTTAGCTTCTTTAACATAGGCTGGACTCTTGCTGCTGTTTGGGTAACAAAGCATCTTCTTGACATAAAGTTTAGTGTAAGTGATTGCCACAATCTTACGGATGTTTATCTGTGACAAACATCCATAGAGCAAATGAATGTTTGAGCATAAACTGTGCATTGCACATAGTTGCTCTCTGAGAAACAAAACTTTGATTACAGAGACATGAATGACCTCCCATTCTGATTTCATCCTTTAGCAAGTTTTCTGATTTTCACATGTTCTGTATGTCCTCAAATGACCTGCTGCATTGCCACAACAAGTGGAAATTAATTTATCTTTTTAAGTGTTCGACCTTTCCCACAATGATATCATCAAGGTCAAGCTTCCCTTACCATTTTATTCAGTAATGGCTCTGCACAATTGGAAACGTGAATTTAATTGTTCTCTGGGAGCAGAACTGGGGTGTAGCTGAGGTCCAGTCTTCACCCAGTCATGCCTGTCAGTCGTCACAGATCCATTTTTGTTCTGTGCACCAAAATAATAACATCAGAAAAGAGGCTTTATAGTGTGTTTCCCTTGCATTTATAGCAAGCCCTTTAATATAGGATTAAAAATTATCAAAATATTATAAGCTAAGCAATGGTTGCACTCTTTTGCAAAAGTATTACCAACCCTGGACTTCTACGCGTTTCATTACATTACAAAAACATCAGTATTCAGTATTATTTCATATTATAAACCAATTTAAAGCAATTAATACTTGTGAGGTGGAAAGAAAAGGTCAAGATGGTAAAGACCATTGTTGGAAGAAAGACTTTCACCTCAGAATTATACCCTTCTTTGTGATGGTCTGTCTAATAAAATGTCAGTAATATAAACTAAGCCCACATATCTGCATTCGGTACAGTTTAAATATTACATTATTATGAACGTTATTTTCTAACGACGGAAACAGTGCCTGTTTTTATTTAAGGAGTTGCTGCAGATCAACTACGACTCATGAAGTGTTTTCTCCATTGCTTTGCCTTTGCACCCCATTCCTCCCCAGGTTCACCGTTTTGCCTTCAGGCTCTCTGAGGATCACTGATGTGCGTCTGATTGATAGTAAACTGTACACCTGCACTGCAGAAAACCCGGCAGGCAATGTGTCCCTGAGCTACAATTTACAGATTCAAGGTATGTCGGCGGAGATTCATTCGTAAATTTAACTTTAATCTGATGCTCGGAGCTTATTATGCTGTCTTCAGCATCTTTGACAAAGATGCTGGAGACTTTACCACTGATGCTACCAATTTCCATTCTCAGCAAAGCCCAGAATCCAGCCAGCACCATCCATCCTGAAAGCCATGCTTGGACAAACAGTGGCTCTCCCTTGTGTGGTCCAAGGAGAACCACGGCCTGAGATCAGCTGGTTCCACAACGGACGTCCTGTTGGTAACAAGAACTCTGCACCCTTGAGGATCCATCCGGTCGCCCTTGCAGACCAGGGCACATACCAGTGTGTGGCCAAAAATGGTGCTGGACAGGAAACATTGGAGATTATGCTGGAAATTCTTGGTGAATATCTCCACTTTACTGATTTAAAATCAAATTACAAAATGATTTATACTAACATACTCTTACACTATAGAAACAATCTTGCTTCAGGTACCTGATGGCATCAGCCTCGGTCGCCATAGAGTGAGATTAACCAGCCTATGAGCTGTGCAGAAGTCACTATTGCCTAATGTTAGAATCAACAGGTTATAGAGTTTCTGTTTGTCCAAGACATACAACACTTAAGGACCAAGGACAGCCAGACTATTCAATGTTCAAAGGATAGGCTGCCATTAATACCAAAGCAGTGATTTTTGTGTTTGGTGTGGTGCTTTAACCAGGAGGATCAGTGGCACGCTATCATTTTCAGTGACGAATTTCAGTTCTGCGTCACAACAGAGAGCTGTGTGTGCATAAAGACACACTTTACTTAAGTCTTGCCTCAGGAAGTTCAGAGCCATAATGATGTGACTTGAGGTCTACTCTGACCATGCCAGCACAATGTTATAGCCTTTTAACAAGAAAAGACTCACAGGGCTTTAAATTTGGGCTTCACTCCAACCTCATGCTGATCTGCTACATCTTATGGCCAGTTGTAAAAGTTGTGGGTCCACCACAGAGTTTTATATATCATGGTTTGTGTGAAAGCCCAAGAGTGTACCACACCATCAAACACCATTATCTGTTTGATTTTGTATGGCCATTATTCCCTTACACTCTCTCTGTGTGCTGAACTTTCACTTCCAATGACTTTTGTACAATGTTTGTCAATGACCTGATGACCTTAGTGTACTTGTGTGCGCTCTCAAATGTCACCGCTCCCTCCCCACCCAGAGGCCCCGTCCTTTGCAGAACCTGGAGATGCCATCTTGGAGAAAGTAGTGAACAGCAAAGTCATCATCTCCTGCCGTGCTGAAGGTATGAATTAACCCTCACATATCACTTTGCATGCTGATCAAAAAGTTTTGTTATTGTCTTTTCAGTCCAGTGTGCTATCTTCTACCTGTTTGCTGTGACCACTAAATAGCTTGTAGCAAACTCTAAACAGGGCTTATCGTGGCTTTTCCTGTAGCCACTGTTGTGTGAAGGTCATAACTAATAGCTGTACTGTTGACAGATTTCTCCACCTGGATTGTGGATGTCAGTAGCTTCTACAATCACCTTGAGTCTCTTGGTTAATACCTTTGTGGGTGTTTTGGTATGTTTGTTGTTGGGCTATTCTCTTTCTATTGTTGACTTATGGAGTTGACAGCATTTCATGAATTGTTCACGGTGTGGAATATTGTTTTTACTGCTTAATTATGCTTTGAAGTTTCCTCAACCTTTCTCTTGACATCTACTTTGTTCCTTGAGCTTCAAGGAACACAGTATTTGTAGAAATCATCGTTCTTCCACTAACCCAAGAAAATACAATGAAGTTTCTGTTTTGTAACATGACAAAATGTGACAAAGTTCACAGGGTGGGAAATATTTTCGCAATACTCTAAAAATATGAAATCGCTATGCCTCTTCAGAGTGACGTTCTGGGTGTCTCAGTGAATTTGCATGACGGCAGCATCCCCCTATGCCGCCGTCCCATCCAAAAACCTGTCCACTCAACAAGCTAGCATTTCCGAGAGAACTTAACAGTTTCATCAAAGCACGCAGGTGTCGGCAGCTGTCCCTGGAATCACTGAGTGATCATCACCAGACAGCTCCTGCAGACAACCATTGTTTGTGTGGAGCTCTGCCATGGTAACCTGCTCAACGAGAGAAGGTGAGGACTGTGTCTATAATGTGGAGCAACAGCTGGAACATCGGTCTGCTGCCGGCTGCCTCAATGAGCCACATCTGCTTTCCTGTGCGTTGCGGCCTGCTGGGAGAGGAATCCTAATTACAGGCTGCTGCTGGCAGATAAAGGACAGAGATGTCTGAGGTGCACCGTGAAGCAGGGGAAGAGGCAGATAAAGCCAAAATAGCCCTCTTTACATCTTTGCTATAGAGGAAGGCAGATACCACCATGTACTACTTTATGGGGCTGTTCAAGTAGTTGATGTTCAAGAGAGGAAGTCAGCTGCAGGAAACACACATCCCTGCATTGTTCTCTTGAGATCAATCTGTCTAAGCAGGCCTAATGATGCTAATGCAAATCTTTTGCCAGGAGGACATTATTAATACAACAAGTGTATTGCAAACGAAGGGAGTAAATATTTAAGAAACAGATGTAGGATATCCTCTTTCACTAATGACTCTAAGGGGAAAAAAAAGGGCCTACTAATGAGATCTGTTAGCATCTAAAGCGGGACATCTGTATGCATTTCCTCCCAGCAATGACATAATGAATCTCCATTAAAGCTCTTTAAGCTGTTAAAAGAAGCAACACATGATAACATTGCCTGTGGTGTCCTATGGTGAGCAGCTTACAGATCGAGGAAAAGTGTTTTTTTTTCTTGCCTCACGGCTGGTGTTTGTATGTAACACCTCTGGAAATAGACCAAGTGGTGTTTCCTCCAGGACTGCCGCTCTGTCGCTTTGTAGAAAATCCTTTTTTTTTTTTTTCTCACATTCTAGTTTTCTCCAGTGGACCATTTTCACCTCTCCTTCTCTCGGTAATCCACAAAACACATCTGTTTCAGGCTCTTCGGGTGAATTGTCAATCCCTTTGTTTTATTTTTTAAATTTTTTTCTTATGGCTCAAAGCTTTCATTTCAGTGTTAGGTAATAAATCTGGAGACTATAGTCTTAAATATTACATCTCACATCCCTCTAGTATACTTTGTTTTCTGTTTTATGTGAGCCTGACCTTGGCTATGGCATGCCTCGGGGGCTGCAAGGACTCTAACCGTTTTGGCAGCGTCTCGCCTGCTGTCCTGCAGATAAATGGAGAGCTGGCATTTTCCATTCTGGGCCGCGCGCCCGATAAGTTCTGTCGACAATCGGAGAGATGGGAGTTACTTTTCTTTTTTTTTTCTCCAGCATGGTCAATATAAAGCTCGTTTTGTGCTCACTCAGAATCCAAATGATTTCCCTGTCTTCCACCTGCAGGTTCACCACATCCCAGGGTACGCTGGTTTAAGAATGGCCTGGAGATCCATCCAGGACAGTCGGAGTATTCTGTGGCGAGGGATGGCGCTCTTGTAATTAGTGCAGCATCTGCCAGCCACAGTGGAGACTTCAAGTGTGTGGCAACCAACGAGGCAGGCTCAGTCGAGAGGAAAACCAGGCTAAAAGTAAACGGTGAGGATTTATTTATAGCTGCATACCTGCTTTCTCTCCCACTAACAACAGACACACTGATGACACAAATCCCTTTATTGTGTATTTTTAGTTCCTCCGGAGATCCAAGACGATGGCCAACCGCTGAACCTGACTGTCACCTTGAGGCAGTCGCTCACTTTGGGCTGCGATGCGTTCGGCATTCCCTCCCCACTAATAACCTGGACTAAAGATGGTCACGCTGTGAGTGCTTCACTTGGATACTGTATCATTTCCATCTCTAGCTGTACAATGCCACCAAGTGGCTGGTGTGTCCTTCAGTAAAGAGGCAGGTGCTTTACAGAGCTGATCGCTGTGTCCAGGTGGAAAACCCCGGTGTGTATCTGCAGAATGGGAACCGACTGCTCAGAATCTACAGAGTTCAACATGAACACGCAGGTCAATTTGCCTGCACAGCTCAAAACTCAGCTGGAGAGGCAAGGAGACTATACAACATAGTGGTACAAGGTGAGGCCAGTAACCCACAGCTGTGATAATTGACTTTTTCTTTTAGCCTTATATCATGTTACAATGTTTTCAAGCCCAGCTCATTCAGCTCCTCCAGACTAGTCAGCACTAATTAGCAAACACCTGGTGGAACTGAGCTTATCATATGAACTATTTCTCAGTCCAGAGCTCCTAAGAACATTTATGAACGGCTTAACAGAGGAAGGCTGTTGTGAATACGTACTGAAGACTAGGTGCTTCTTAAAGAGACAAAGGCCCAATTTAAAGGCGTTAAATTTCAAAGACAAATTTCTTTTAAGTTATGTTTTATTTACATAACATTTTCCTAGGTATTGAAGGCAGCAGAGTTGCTTTATTGTGCATTAAAATACCGTTATATGACAAGAAAGCACATAATACTACCCCTTTAATTTGTCTTATAGCAGAGTTGGACACCACACAAGTTCTCATAATGTTTGAAATTACTGAGATGTTTCTCTATATAATCTTATTCCAGCTCCTCCAGTGATCTCGGGAACATCCCGCCTGCAGGAGCTCACCGTGGTGCAGGGTCAGGAGGTGGAGTTCCAGTGTCGAGTCAGTGGGCGACCAGCACCCAGAGTGGAATGGAGCCATGATGGAGAGTATGTGATCGCCAACTTTTAAATGGTGGCATTCAGGTGCACCCTAAGGACAGTACAGTTACATTGATTTGATTATTATTGATTCCTTCGCCTGCATTCAGGGTTCTGTCCCCCGACGGAGACCCTCACGTGGAGTTTCTGGAAGACAGCCAGGTCCTAAAGGTGAAGTCAGTCAGACTGAGGGACCAGGGCCTTTACCAGTGTCTGGCCAGGAACAGCGCAGGAACCCAGATGCGCCAGTTCAGACTTACAGTTCAAGGTGTTTTTTTCCTTTCTTGTTGTTCTAAGACGCACCGCAAACAAAATTAAAAGCGCTTTAAACAGTCAGGATTACACCTCAGACATAAAGGTTAAAACTTTCCCCATCTTGAGTCTTGAATCAACATTCCTTGCTTAAAATTTGCTCTCTGTTTGATTTTCTCCAGCTCCACCCGTCATCAAGGGCACAAATGAGACTTCAGAGGTGTCAGTGGTGCTGGGTTTTCCCACAGTCCTCTCCTGCAACACTGCGGGCTCGCCTACACCCAGCATCACATGGCTGAAGGATAATCAGCCCATCGTGTCCACCCCTCAGCTGACGTACACCCTTGGCGGGCAGGCTCTGCGCCTGGGCTCTGCACAGGGAGACAGCAGCGGCCTTTACACGTGCAGGGCCACAAATCCAGCAGGCACAGCCACCAAGCATTACTCGCTCAGTGTTTTGGGTAAGGAGTGAACGGTAAAACAACAGGAGCAGCTATTTTTGGATGATTAACCGTTTTCTCCATCTCATCAGTCCCACCGCAGATAGAAGGAGATTCTTCATCCTTGACATTTTCTGGTCAGGAAGAGAAAGTGCGGATAAACGGAAGTTTAACTCTGTCCTGCTTGGCCAAAGGTTTCCCCGAACCCAAAGTTCACTGGTTTAAAGATGGACAGGTTGGTGTGGTGCTGCAGCTCCAAGCTCTGTGATTTTCATGCAATACGGTCTGACCTCTATCGGCCTCTGCCGGTGATGAGTATGAATTGCAAGAGCCTCAACAGGATGAAGATCCCTTTACATAAACCACCCCCTCTCCAGATTTTGTGTGATGAGCAAGCATGTTAATTATAGCAGAAGCATAAAGAATCCAGTAATTAAATGTCACGACGTTGACAGTAAAATACTGTTGCTGTTTTTTTTTCTCTCCAAATTGGCAATTTTAAATTCCTTCTGTAGATGTGATACTCAACATCATACAGTTTGTCAAGATTCTTTAGCAGAAATGTAATTCTTCTGAGTCTGATGGACTCGTTTTCCTCACCTGAACAAGGTGGTTGCGCAACATGCTTTTCCAAGAATGAGCTTTACAGACATTTTATAACACTGGCATAACGGAACCACGAGTTTCTCAGCTGTGTGTTTAATGTCCCAAAAGAAAAGAGAAAGAAATGAAACAAAAAGCTCGGATGCTGGCATGCTTGTGCTAAGTTAGAAAAAACTTTTCTCATTTGTCTAATTGAAAAGGATGCGAGTCAGCTGATTTACCTCCAAATGCAATTTATTAAAACAACGGAGACGAATGAAGCAAGGTCGCGCAAAGGTTCTGTTCAGTAAAGAAAAGTGAGAACATGACGATGATTATGCAATACAATGACATCTCAACAGGAACACACTGGTTGATTAGTCCATTAGATGACATCACTGGTTCCTGTCCTGAATAGATACCTTTTTAACCCTTTACATTACCAGTGGTGGTTGTTCAGAGATTCTTCCCCACAATGCATGTTTCATCCTCTTTTGTTTATCTTTAGTGGACATAGTGGAAATCACAAAAATGCATTGTGATCTTGCATACAACTTAGGTTCACAATCATTGATGTCATTTTCTAATTAAGTTTAGACATTAAAAGGTACAGTTAAACTATCTAGATAATGTTGGATTTAAATGTAAAATTATTCAATAAAGCAAAAAAACTGATAGGAAGCAAGTTGAGTTTTTCCTAACAAAATAAGAGCAATGTCAATGAATAAGAAACTATTGATCTGCTTCTGTTTACATTTTACCTAAAAACAATATTTAATTATTTATATGTCTTTTCTTTTCAAAGCGTTACAGCTATCAAAGCCTTCTTTCAATTGTGGACAATAAGCAGCCGAATCATCCACTACATAACAGTGAATACATTCGTTTCACCTTGCAAATAAGTAATACTAGCAAAAAGTCAGTTCCATTATCAGTAATATATAATTTTAATAATTAATTGCTTTTAATCTCATCATTCTTCTTCATACCCCTTGACTCACAGAATTATACATCAAGATTTTCAAATGTGATGTAAATATATCTATATATATATGCATATATATTTGTGTCTAGTTGCTGACTGGGAGCCACCAGGCTGGCATTCAGGAGAGTGGTCACCTCCTCCACATAGAGAATGCCGAGCTTTCCCATGAAGGACAGTACACATGTGTGGTGTCCAACTCTGCTGGAGAGGATAAGAGAGACTTTCACCTCACTGTTCAAGGTGTGCATGCAGTTCCTTCAGCTTTGGGTTAAACCTTGTGTCAAGACAACATCTCTCTGTTGAGATTGAAGGATTTTTTAAAATCATTAGTAGAAAGTGATGGGGATCGGTTTCTGTCTTCCTGCCAGTTCCGCCCATCTTCCAGCGGGTGACCAACACGGAAGCAGCCTGGGGTTTGGGGCATGAAGGGGACAACGAGGACAGGGTGCAAAAGCGGGACGTTGTCTTGGGTCACTCGGTCAGCCTTTCCTGTGAGAGCAATGCCATCCCTCCGCCAAAACTCAGCTGGTACAAGGATGGGAGAAAACTCACCTCGGCTGATGGAGTGATGCTGCATCCAGGTCAGTGGAAGCTCCTTTTAACTGTGACCTCTAAACTTTTCTGTATGACCGAGACATCGTATCTGTGAATTATTTTCCGGCCAGGAGGACAGGTGCTACAGATCCCTCGAGTGCAACAGGAGGACGGTGGAAAGTACACATGCCAAGCTGTAAATGAGGCAGGAGAGGATCACATGCATTTTGAACTGGAGGTCCTCAGTAAGCAAACAAACACACATTTATTTTTTATTTTCTACTTTGATATTTGCAATAAAATTCAAACATGAGGATTTATTTTTCTATTCATTCATAGTTCCTCCTGTTATTACGGGAGCATCAGAGGAGTTTATGGAGGAAATGGGAGCAGTGGTGAATAGCACCGTGGTTCTCCACTGTGACGCGACGGGACACCCCACTCCGGTGGTCTCCTGGCTGAGAGACGGGCAGCCGCTGAGCACAGACTCGCAGCACCACATCAGCAAGGACGGAACACAGCTTCAGGTTGGACCTGTTTCACTTTTACCAGTCCGCAGACCGATCTGGCGGAGGATTTCGTTCGGCGACGTAACACTGTGGGTTTTTTTTTTTTTTTTAACCTTTTAGCTTCTCAGTGTGCAGGTTTCAGACATGGCTGACTATCTGTGTATGGCTGAGAATAAGGTCGGAACAGTTGAGAAGCATTTCAATCTGGCTGTCCAAGGTAGGACATTAAAAAGTATTCATATCCGATGCACATTTTTACATTTTCTCATGTTATAACCACGTGAGAAGTTTTCAGTCGGTAGATATGAAAAGCAGAGACATACCTCAAAAAAGTTGGACCTGCGATTTGTATGAATTTGTTTGGCTCAATGCACAAACATGCAGTATTTTCCAGATTTTCATTTGGAGGAAATCACTAAAACATCTCAGTTTTATTCTGTATTCTTCATGTGAAATCCTTAGAAAATATAGTTTATATTGTTTATGGTTATAGTGTGACAACATGTAAACAAGGTTTCTTTGGCTATGTGCATTATTTCTGAATGCACATCACAAATGTCATTCTCAGTGCCTCCTAGAATAACTGGTCCCAAAGAAGAGGAGGTGAGTGTGATCGAGGGGCTCATGGTGTCACTGCTGTGTGACGTCCAAGCGTACCCTCCCCCAGAGATCACCTGGACCCGGGACGGGCAGGTTCTCCATTTTAGCACCACAGTTCACATTCTGCCAGGTCAGTCAGGGGTCAACTGCTCAAATCGTTTCTGCATCAGCTGCACTTCTGATCCTTTCATCCAATTGTCACGCTGAAATTACTTTTTTATATATAAATCTGAACATGCATTGAAGGTGGCCAGATGTTACAGTTGCCTCGGGCGAGACTGGAAGACGGAGGTCAATATGTGTGCACCGCCAGCAACTCGGCAGGGCAGGACCAGAAGAGCTTTCTCCTCAGCGTTTATGGTGAGCAAGCACACAACGATCCATCTGCACATTTCAGAGTCATATACAGATGATCAAATCTTAACACTTTTGTCCATGCAATAAAACGTGTTTATCTCTAACCAGCTGTGACTGACGACATGTCACCATGTATCATGCAGAGCCTAAATAGATCAAACTTTCCAATGTCTCCAAATAAACAGTCGCGCCCTCGCTGAAACCTCGGCTCGACGCGGAGGCGAACAGCGTGACCCCCCAAGTGGGCTCTTCGGTCGTCCTGCGGTGTGACGCTCACGGCGTTCCCGAGCCAGAGGTCACATGGTACAAGAACGGGCGGCAACTGGCCGAAGGGAACGGGCTGAAGATGAACGTCCACCAGCTGGAGATCATAGGCATTCAGGTTGGGAGAAATGCGTTACGTCATAGGTGTGTCAGACTGGAAGCAAAACAAAATCCTTATAAGGACATTAAGTGGCTGTCAGGATGACTTGTTCGCCAGATTGTTGATGTTTGTTCTCTGATGAGCACAGCGAACGGTTGGATCATCTGTTTGCCTACAGTCATCCCTAAAAATTACAAAACGTCACGACAATACACAGATTAACACAGTTACAAGAGGTTTCAGTCTTCAAAATACAGATCAATGAAACATGTATGTGGATGGATGGATGGATGGATGGATGGATGGATGGATGGATGGATGGATGGATGGATGGATGGATGGATGGATGGATGGATCCCTGTTAAAAACACATGCATTTCTGCCACAGACTACTGATGGTGGGTTGTACACATGCAAAGTGTCCAATGTTGCTGGACAGGTGGACAGGACATTTCGTCTGACAGTCCATGGTAAGAATGTCCCTGAGCTGCACATCAACACTTTCAACATCTACCTATTAAAGTTTGAAGGTGATGTATGATTAAATGCTACACTCGTTTATTCCCTTAGTTCCACCGGTGCTCGATGGGCCTCAGCGGGAGTCTGTCAATTATACCCTGGGCTCCCATGTGGCCCTGCTGTGTGAGGCCACAGGAGTGCCTGTCCCCAGCATCACTTGGCTGAAAGATGGAACTCCTATAGGTGAGAGCAAGGCAGTGACGGGAGAAATGGGAAAAGTACGAACTTCTCATACGTGACGGCTAAATTAAGTGGGTGCGTTTGCGATCCAGAGAGCAGTCTGCAGTGGCAGTGGTCCGTTCGAGGTAACAGGCTGGAGCTGGGCCCTCTCACTCTGTCTCATGCTGGGACCTACACGTGTCTGGTAAAGAACAGCAAAGGACAAACAAAAAAAGACTACACACTCACAGTGCTTGGTAAGCAAGTTTCCTCCTCGCATCCTTTTTGCTCTGTTTTGACTTTGTGCGAAAGCGAGGATTCATGAGCAGCGTTTCCATGTACTCTGCGTGGCTCCCAGTCTCGCCCACCATCCTGAACTCTGACCAAGCATCCGATGTGAGTGCACCCACGGGAGAGGAGCTGACCCTGGACTGCAGAGCAAATGGGATCCCCACGCCCCGCCTCAGCTGGCTGAAAGACGGAGAGCCTTTGGAGGGATCAGACACGCATCACATCGCGTAAGACTCTCACTGCTCTAACTGTGTGTGATTAAGAGATTAGCACTTAAAATGTCAGGAGTGATTAAAACTGCTCCGTGAAGGTTTCTGAGTATTGCCGAACGAATCATAGAACAGCATAACAGGCATGACCAAGGGAAGCACAGACAAATGGTTTTAATTCCACCATGACGCGTATTACGAGCAGCTGTGTCACAGCTGTTCTGCTCATGATCATCGCTACTGCATCAGCCAGAGCGAGCAAATCTGTGTTCTTGTGAAAGTCATGGGAAGATGCTGTTAATGATGATGAGAAAATAACGCTGCGAGACGGAGATGGAGTAGTTTGCACAGGGAAATGCATTTGAAAACGTGTGTGTGTGTGCGTGTATGTGTGTGTGTAAAACCCTGCAGTTTGACCCCTGGTGGCAGCACATTAACTGTCAGGCGGCTGAGCCCCGAGGATTCTGGGACGTACACGTGCTTGGCTGTCAGCACTGCGGGCCATGAAAGCAAAATCTACACACTCGTTGTTTTAGGTTGGTTTTGATTAATTATTTGTCTTTGCTAAAGTTTAAAAGCGCTGATATTGACATTTTTCTAAACTGTTCATTTCAAGTAAAAAGTTTAAAAACTCCAACCAATAATTTATGAGCATTTATTCACTATTTTAAAGATAATCGCAGTGAAGATATTCATAAATAAATCTCTGATATAGATTTTTGTTATTGAGGCATTTAGCAATTGGGAATAATTTTGTAAATCTGTCTGAAATGAGAGAAGTTTAGTCTGATTCATCTACAGACAATGAGAAACCAAAAGTGTCTTTTTATTCGCTGCATGTAAACATCTAGTTGCAACACTAATTCGAACTTGCTCTGGTTTCTCATAGTCCCACCGTCCATTTCCGGTGAGACGACAGTCCCCAGAGAGGTGCAGGTGACTCAGGACAGCGTTGTGACTCTGGAGTGTCACGCAGCCGGAAACCCTCCGCCTCAGATCAGCTGGCTGAAGAACGGCCGTCCGCTGCTCCTCTCTCCCCGCACACGCCTCCTCTCTGGCGACTCCTTGCTGAGGTCTGTTTAGATCATAGCTGATATCTTGTAAATAATTAGATTATTAGGGGTGAGGTCACTCCTAATGTTCCCCCGTTTTCGAAATGAAGGATTGCTCCTGTGCAACAATCGGACGCCGGGGTTTACACATGTGTGGCGCGGAGTCAAGCCGGCCTCGCTGAGCTGAGCTACGACGTGCAAGTCCAAGGTAGAAATCCAAACATTTCATCTAGAGACAATACAAAGCAAATGCGGATCTGAAGAGTTTATGTGTTCCTGGTGTGCAGTGCCCCCTGGTGTTGATCGCGTGGAACCGGTGGAGCCGGTAACAGTAGTCCAGGGATCCTTGGTGACCTTAACCTGCGAG
Organism: Poeciliopsis turneri; assembly: GCA_922788865.1. NCBI lineage: Eukaryota > Metazoa > Chordata > Actinopteri > Cyprinodontiformes > Poeciliidae > Poeciliopsis > Poeciliopsis turneri. Next base: position 123,503 of record CAKLNU010000120.1, on the reverse strand, counting down.
GCACGCGGGTTTCCCCTTCCCACACTGACATGGATGAAGGATGGACAGCCGCTGTCTTTACACAGAAACCTGCTGCTGGACGGACAGGAGACGCGGCTCCAGCTGCCTGATGTGACCCGTTCAGATGAAGGCCTGTACAGCTGTGTGGCCAGTAACCAGGCGGGAAGCAGCACCAAAAGCTTTAACCTCACCGTGCTCGGTAGAACAATCACTGCACTCATCATCTCATGTTGTAAAGTCCAATAAACAATGAGGCAAACCGTTCTCCTTTTCTCGCCCAGAGCCTCCAAAGATTTCCCGCTCCGGCTCTCCAGAAGAGCTGACCATACCAGTAAACAGTCCACTTGAGCTGGAGTGCTCCGCTTCGGGCGTCCCACCTCCCACCATCAGCTGGCTGAAGGACGGCCGCCCCCTGGAGGGAGCCGACATCGTTCAGCAGGACGGACACGTCGTCCGGATCAGCAAAGTCCAGGTGTGCGGCAGCTTGAGAAGTTATTGGTACCTGTTGAATGTTTTTACATTTTCTCATTTTGTGACAACCACAAATTTTATTGTGATTTTAAGAGATATGGGTAAAGCAGTGTCGGATAGTGAAATGGAAGGTATATAGATAAATGTTTTTCAAATGTTTTACAACCGAGATCTAAAATATGCTGACAGCCCCTAATGCATTTAAAACTGAATCTTTTCCAGACAGTTATTTATTTATTTTTTATCTTCTTTGCCAAATTAGTGAATCGTGTTCAGATTGAACAGTTTGTTCCTTCGATTAGCAATACTTTAAATCTATTGACAGGTGACCAACTTAAAAATGTAGTTAATTTGCCACAAGTAATCAAATTAAGCTTATCCAAGTACATATATTACGTTTATTAAGTTGTCGTGTTAAACAAATATGAATGAAGTAAGTTTGACAAACTTAACTTGATCACAAACTTAAACCATCTTTTTAAGTAGGAGCTCCATTCTCTTTTTTCAGTGTAGTAGCTTCAGCTTTATGTTTTGGGTTGTTGTATTTTGCTGGGAAGTTGAAAAGTTGAGCCTCCACCCGGTCTCAAATGTTCCCACTGTCCCATGAACCGTTAACAGCTTCCCTGTCTCTACTGGAGGAACACATCCCGACACCACCGCTGTGTGTTGGGATGTGGGATGGTGCGTCGTGTTTGTTCTGGCAGGCCAGAACGTTTCATTTTGGTCGCCTCTGACCACATGTTTATGGTGTGCCCTTTACGGCTCATTGGAAACTTCAAGCTGGACTCCTTACGACTCTCTTCCAACAATAGTTTTCTTCTTCCCACTCTCACGTAGACCAGATTTCTGAACTTCATAACTAGAAGTTGTGTCCAGTCAGCAGATTCGTCCACCTGAGCCGTTCCCATTTTTTCCCCTGACCTGTTAGCTGTGCTCTTCCTGATGCTGTTTTCTCAATTTTATCTAACAAACCTCTGTGGACCTCCCAGAAAAGGACTTCTCAGATCACATTTGGTTACACTGGATTCTTTATTGGATTTATTTGAGGGCATCAGGGTAAAGGCAGCTGAATATAAACACATGTCACACTTTTCAGAGTTTCATTTGTAAACATTTCTGAAACCTATGTTTTCTTGTCATTACAAATTTTAAATATTTTGTCCAACGAGAATTTTGCGTCGTTACTGTGACAGAAGAAATGAGCGAGTTTAGAAGGACTTTTAGTAAATCTTATTTATTATAGATTTGTGGTAGAAAGCATGCAATTGTTCTATGAAAAAATACATTTTTTCCCATTGTCACACCCAGAAATGTTTTAAAATAAAAAGAGCTCCTCTAAATACAATAGTATTGACAAATGGAGGTCATAATTTAGACAGCATCAGCGTAGGTGAAAACCAGCCTGCTCTGCCAGAAGCACTCAGGTTGATGAATGCGCTCTGTTCAAAAGGTCGAGGATGCAGGTCTCTACGCCTGCTTGGCCAGCAGCCTAGCCGGAGAGGATGGAAAAAGCCACTGGGTCCGAGTGCAAGGTGAGACAAGCTGCTCTCTCAAAGTTATTGACATTAGAGAAATACATTGCTTCCTTTCCTAACGACGCTCAGGAAGTGATGAATAAAACTCAGAAGAAAATAACCTGCTAAAAGAGACCTGCTGAACATTTACTCCTGGTACACAATGTGGGGGATTTGCCCTTTTTTTTATTGATGACCCAGCATTGTTTTGTAAAACTCTAAGCATACTTCATTTATGCTGTAACAAATTGAGGTGAATGGAAATGTAACAGCGCTGTTGGGGCCTGCAAAATGAATGAATACAAGCGGAATCATCAACCTTGATCTGTGACTGAACTGCATGCATGGTGACGTTTTAATCATTCATCATTTTTTTTTGTACTGAATGGACATTCAGGCACATATTGTTGTAGTCTGAACACTTGAGTTGTAAATATGTCCTGACCCGTTTGTTCTTTTCAAAACCCCGAGGGCTTAAAAATGAATTCATCAATCACCAAAGGGATTTATGGTTTGGGTGATTTATTTCAGTGAAACCCATTTGTATTTCAGTCCCGCCCACGCTCCTGGGGTCTAGTGATGTGAAGTCGGTGACCGTGCCATTTAACGGACACCTGACCTTAGAGTGCCTGGCGGACAGCGACCCCCCTCCAGATATAGAGTGGTACAAGGATGAGGCCAAGCTGCAGGTACAGAGATGAAAAATTAAATAGATGCCACTGAACTCCTCTGACTCCCGTTTCACCTTTTCCTTGTCTCTTCCTGTTCCATCAGCTTGGTGGTCGCGTCCAGCGGCTGGCAGGGGGTCAGTACCTGGAGATTCAGCAGGTCAAGCCTGAGGACGGTGGCCAGTACAGTTGTGTTGTCACTAACATGGCTGGGAGCACCAGCCTCTTCTTCACTGTGGACATTATGTGTAAGTATAACCAGTAAAATGTTGAAATATATCAACTTTAACCTACCTTTTAACGATACATTATGTTTGAATTATACATTTGGGATATATTATGTGTATTTGTCATTTCAATCAAGTCATTATGTTAATTAGTCAGCATTTAAGTATGATGTAATTTAGTATAAATGTTGTTTCACATTAAAACCAGAAAGATTTTCTGCTTATGTTTCTATCAGCTTTGCACTTCTGGAGATTAAAGCTTTTCCCAATTGATTCCTGCCAAATAACATAGTTCAGTTGGATCACAGGTCTTGCTACATTCAATTTCACTTTAGCTTAGACTTTTTCAGATCAATATGCTTTGATAGACTTCAGTATAGATCTGGCTGCATGTGTAGGGTTGTTATTCCTCTCCTCTCCATTCTTGGAGCCTGGCCAGCTTAAACCGTTTCTTAGCATCTTCATAATATAATAATTCCACAATTATGTTTGGTGTGACATTTCTTTCTTTAGTCGCTTTCTTCTTGCCGCTTTTCCATGAAGGCCAGATTTGTATAGTTGTCATTCAGCCTTTATAATTCTTCTGTTATCATGGTCCCCTTGGCTGCTTCTCTGATTAATGCTCTCCAAGCCTGTTCTGTCAGTCTGTGGGCGGCCATGCCTTAGTGTGGTTGTCTCAATGAGTTACCTCTTGTCAGATTCTGCTTCAGACTTTTATACAACTTCATCCCTGCCTGTCTGCTGGGCTCCTTTGGTCTTGTGCTTCACCATAAGACTCCCCAAACAAGATCCATTTAAAATCCTTAAGTGTGTTGTTGTAAAGAGACAAAATGTGTGAACAGTTTTGTAAAGCCTTATACGCAATCCAAAACCCAGTATTATTTTTTGTTTTGATTATCCATAGAGATGCGACTATTATCCTCTTAATGGTCTTGACTTTTTTTGTGTTTTCCATCTAGCTGGACTAATGTTTATTACATCAGGGCGGCTCTTTGGGAAATTGTGATAAATTATGTTCCAAGCTTTCAAACTCGTTCAAAAATGAATAGCTCTTTATTTGTTATTCTAAACTACTTTGTTTTGTAAAGTGATTCATGAGAGTCTTTTCAATCTGCCAAAATCAGAATTTTTATTCCTTCCACATTATGAAACTCCATATACAAACGATCACACTCTAATGGGTTTTATAAAATAATGCTTAGTGCAGTAATGGTAATCTAAATATATCCAGCTGCACTTGCTCGTCTATTTGCAGTACCACCAGTGATAAAGGAAAGCAGCTCCTTGGTAACGGTTCATCTTGGCCAGGATGTGGTTTTACCCTGTGAAGTCGAAGGTGACTCCTTACCTGCAGTCATCTGGAGGAAAGATGGCTTCCCAGTGCCTCAGGATAATAATAAGTATGTCCTGGGATTACTTCTGTCAAATAGACGATCTGATCTGAGTGCAGCATAGTGACTGTTCACTTGTGCGTTTGCTTCAGGTTCACGCTGTTATCTGAAGGCTCCTTGCGTATACGTGGGGCTCAGCTGAATGACGCTGGTCGCTACTTCTGCACGGTGTCCAACCCGGCTGGCTCAGATCACCGCGCAATGGATCTACGTGTGTTTGGTAAATAATTCCTTGTGCTGTTTCTTTATAAATCAGTCAGTGTTGCTTCTGTAATTTATAGTCCATAAATTTAAAGAATGGAAGAGCCTCCCATACCTAAACTTTTCTTTTTGTTCTTAGTGGGTCCTTCTATCAGCCCAGGTCCATTCAACGTGACAGTAACCACTGGAACTAGAGCCGTGCTTAATTGTGAGACCACAGGAATACCAGCACCTAAAATATCCTGGAAAAGGAATGGCACACCACTTGACCTCAACCAGCAGCCTGGTGCCTACAGGTGAGCACAAAGTTGTGGTTGTTACTCACCACAGTTTTAATTGCTTTGCAGTTATTGGTGATTTTTTATTGTCTTCAGATTTTCAGTTCGAGTTTAGTTTTTGTTTTATCCAATTGTTTGCAAGTTTGGTTTAGTTTCTGTTTCTTAAAATGCTTATTTCAAGTTTAGGTTTCGTTAGTTTCAGTCAAAGTGTTCAGTCTTTTTTGTAATGCGAGTTGCTTACCAGGAGACAGACAGAAAATATATTCTAGAAATAGTTTTTGTGAGAAAATCCCAAAAACAGTCATCCCAAAAATGTGGTAAATTGCTAAAAATGAATGATCACAAATACAAAAGTACAAAAGATATAAGACACAACAACAGCGCCTGCAAGGCAGGTCTTGTGCAGGTCTTCATGTAAATTTTAAGGTTAGTGTGATTTTTCGTACCGCATGTTGTTTTTTTTTATCTCGTTCCCCTCCAAGACATTTGTTGTTTTTCTAAAATGCAGTTATATTCAATGTGAGCCCAAACTGGAGTGTGGCGCTTTATTTCAACTTCTGCTAAAATGACGGCAGGTTAGGACGGACCGACGTCAAACAAACATGACGTAGTACAGCGAAGAAAAAAAAAAGCAACAAATGTAAACTAGACGTCACACTAATGAGACTCAAATAGAAGCTAATTACATTTTCTTTTTAAATTAAGTTAATCTTAGTTGGTTTTGTGAGCAGCCATTAAAGTTTGAATTAGTTTTTCTCGTTTTGCAAAGTATGTTTCTTTATTCCAATGAACAAAAATGTGTCTTTTTTTTACTTCTAGTTACAGTTAATCATTAGTTTTCGCTAATGATAATAACCTCGGCACCCACTTTCTAATATGCTATAATAATGCAACCTAACTCACAGAACTGAAAATACAGAAGGCTGCTCTGACTCCACACCCTCTCCATCCAGGTCACTGTCTTCTGGGTCTCTCGTTCTTTTGTCTCCGTCTGACGAGGATGAAGGCTACTTCGAGTGCACGGCGGTCAACGAGGTTGGAGAGGAGCGCAGGGTCATCGAGGTCATCCTCCAAGGCAGGGATTTGGAGTTTTGTGCCACTTTGTGAACATTATTATGAATGAATGCCACTGAATGCTTGACGTGTTTCTCCTTCTGTAGTCCCACCTTCTATTGAGGATGACGTCACAGCAGTGAAGGCTGTGAAAATGTCTCCTGTGGCGTTGCCTTGTCACGTTCAAGGACAGCCTCCGCCCACTGTGACCTGGACGAAGGGAGGAGCCAAACTGGGGGCCAGGGGAGGAAGTTACCGTGTTCTTCCCACTGGTAAGACAACTGGTCTGAGTAGTTCTTCTCAAAACAAGAACCACGCTTGGTTAATCTAAGAAAACTCGATGAAATTATGTAATTGCTTTTATTTAGCGCAAGGAACCAAAGTATTCATTCTGCTGATACATCGGTCTTAATATTTCCTAGTATGGTTATAATAATGTTGATATAACTGTAATGCTATCTATGACTAAATGTTATGGATGATATTATTATTGTTATTATTTCAGTGCAAATGTCTTAGTATACTTGAAATAAGTGCTAGTTCCACTGGCAGAATATTCCACTCATAAACAGACATTTTTCCCGTGCTATAAGTGCAATAATCTTCCAGTGGATCTGGTACTTTTTCCTCAATCTTAAGCAATCATTGCCTTACGCAGTCTCCTATATCTTTCTGAAAAGTTACTTGTGAGTTCTTTTTTTTTTGTTGTGTATAACAATGTGACTAACTTATTATTTTGATTCTAATATAAACATTAGCATGGACACATGATAAATGGTGTTAAATGTCATGTTCACGCAGGGGTGTTGGAGATACCTGCAGCTTTGCCGAGTCATGCTGGCAGATACACATGCTCAGCCCGAAACCCGGCTGGAGTGGCTCACAAGCACGTCTCCCTGACCATACAAGGTCGGTCCTAATGGACCTTCGGATAGTCACTGGGGGGAATGTGAATGATATTATGTGTCAGCTGTAAAAATGCTAACTCTGTCCTGTTCCACGTTCCTAGAGCCCCCAGAGATCAGGCCGATGGCAGAGGAGGTGCAAGTATTGTTAAATCATGGAACTGTTCTTCCCTGTGAAGTTCAAGGATTCCCCAGACCAACAATCATCTGGCAGAGAGAAGGAGTTCCTATAGCAGCTGGTAACAACAACATGTGATTTAAAAAAAAAAGAAAAAAAAAAGAAAAGAAATTCAGCTGCCATGCACTCTGTTGTCTTTCAGAGTCTTTACACATTAATTTGCCACATTTACCGCCGGGACAATAGCATTACCACAAACAATGCTCATAGGATTATAGTCAGATTTTAGTAATCGTGCCAATATGACTGCCACAGGTCACAGGCTGGCTGTACTCTCAAACGGAGCACTGAAGTTCTCTCGTGTGACTCTTGGAGACGCTGGGACCTATCAGTGCCTGGCAAAGAATGAGGCTGGCGTAGCTGTAGCGAGAACAAAACTGGTCCTTCAAGGTAAAATCGACTTCAGTTTCTTGCTTTTCATACACATTGTTGTCATGATGTATCTGAAAAGGACGTCTGCTTACTTCTTTGCATGGCAAATGTTACTTCTTATTCTTAAAAGGCTATGTTAGGCATTTATTTATGAGACGTTATTAATTAATTTACTTTCCTTTGTTTTTTTTCCAGTTCCGCCGGTGCTGAGTGTGCCTCGAATTGACTACACTGCTGTCTTAGGGCAGCCAGTCAGTCTGGAGTGTGCGGCTGATGGTCAGCCACAACCTGAAGTTACTTGGCATAAAGAGAGGAGGCCTGTGGTTTATGGTGCTCATATCCGTATTTTTGCCAATGGAACTCTGGCAATTGCTTCCACGCAGCGGAGCGACGCAGGGATCTACACATGTACGGCTAAAAACCTGGCCGGCAGAGCCAGCCATGATATGAGGCTCGTCGTTCAGGGTGAGAAGAGACTTTGTTTAACTCCACCTCACGTTGCGTAAGAAGCACACACACATTGACGCGACTCAAACTGTTGCATTTCAGTCCCACCCATGATTCCACCAGCACAGACAGAGCTGTCGGTGATTCAGGGGTTTCAGGCGCTGCTGCCGTGTGCGGCTCAGGGTTTACCGGAGCCCAGAGTGTTGTGGGAGAAGGATGGCGTTGTTGTCCCGAACCTCCTTGGCAAATTCACCATCCTACGATCTGGAGAGCTGATTATCGAGAGAGTGGAGGTCAGACTTTATATGCAGTTTATATGTAAGTTCACGAGAGATGCACCGAACCATCAGCTGATGAGCGGGATTGTCCCGTTTTCAGCTCAAACCTGATCAGTCGGATCTTTCCTATGAAAACTGTACTTGAGCGCAATCAGATCACATCAGTGTGGATGCTGTTACTGAGTGAAGTTCAAAAGTTAGCTTTTTCAGTATCAGAAAGGTGTCTTAGAAACAGAAACTGCTGTATATTATGTCATCTTCCCAAGAGCACCTTCACACAACAAGACCCTGCTGCACTCATAACATGTATATACCAATATACAGATGGTCAGGCGACTCAGGGTGAGGTTTCTAGCCCCTGAGGCAGCATCAAGTTGTGATGGAGTCTATAAAGATCTATATATTCAATTCTTAGGAGATTTCAGAATTGTCTAAAGCTGGCATCTCAAGGTGAAAGCTTTCCCAAGCGCTTTAAATGTGTATCGGTGCATCTCTACTTAATAACAGTTGGCTCCAGCTGTTCTCAGAGGAATTCATTTTGACAGCTTTTGTTTGTTTTGTTTTTTTCTCCACACAGCCGGGAGACGCTGGGATATTCACGTGTGTGGCCACCAATCCGGCGGGCTCAGCGAGACGAGACGTCCGCCTGTCAATCAACACCAGGCCGGTTTTCAAAGAGCTGCCCGGTGACGTAACCCTGAACAAGGGGCAGAGTCTGGCCTTGTCCTGTCATGCTCAGGGAACACCTCCTCCCTCCATCTCCTGGACCATCAACAACAAGCCCTACACAGGTACTCCGATCAGGTGCAGCCACCTAGTAGTTGTCTTGGTTCAGGAGAATAATTTGGGTTCTAACCACAACCAAACTGTTTTAGGAGCCATTACAGATGAGGCAGGCAGGAGCTCAGTCCTCTCTGAGAATGTGACTCTGAATGATGCTGGGACCTACGTGTGCTTGGCAGAGAACAGTGTGGGCTCCATCCGAGCGCTATCATTCGTCCGTATCAGAGGTGAGATTTTATTGAAGGATTATCTCTACTTTAAGCTTTACATCTGAATAAACTATAATTTATTCATCACCCGTGTTAAATATTTATTCTGTGCACCTTCAGAGCCTCCGGTGTTAAAGGGTGAAGCCCACACGTCTCAGACGGTTGTCCAGGGCGGCACAGCGATGCTTGACTGTCCGGTTCACGGAGACCCCAGCCCCGTCCTCCGCTGGCTACGAAATGGGAAGCCCTTACACCGCCTCCTCCGAATGCAAACTCTCCACAATGGATCTCTGGTCATTTACAGCATAACTGTAATTGTTTTTATTTTGTTATTTTTACATTTTACATCTCACTAAATCCATTTTATTAACCATTGTAGCTTAAGCTTGAATAATTAGGCCTTCCTAAAGGCCTTTTTAGGCCTTTTTGAGATTTGTTTTTGAATCTCAAAAACAAAACAAAAAAAAGAGTTGTGCATCATTTATCCAAATTAAGGTTCGATTTGCAGTCTCCTTAAGTGTAAGGACCGTGTGTGACTGTCCTACATTGTCCCCGCTTCCATCCAAATCAGATTCAGTTCAGCCACCGCGGCTAACAGCATTAGCCACGGAGCAAAGTGACGGAGAGGGCGCTGCATGTTCCAAGACTCGCCCCTCCTTCGTTTGTCTGTAACCTTGTTATGGTCCGTAACTGCAGCCGTAATCGAACAGCCTGCAGCTGAGACTCTCACAGACGGATGAGCATCCTTCCCACCGAGGACTCTAATGTTAAATTTCTCCCTCTCTGGACAAATCCTGTCTGTCACGACAACTTAATAGAATATAAGCAGGTGTTCCACTGAACATGTCAACTTTGGGTTTTTTTTTTTAATCTTGGTTTTCTGTCCTTGTAAAAGTAACTGATTTTGTTTTGAAGGATTGTGATGTCACAATCAGATGGTAGGACACTAACCAAGTTAGCACAGCCTTATCTACCTGTTGGATCCACAGGCTGCAGATGAAGGAGAGTATCAGTGTGTGGCCGAAAGTGAGGCCGGGTCAGCCGAGAGGACCATAACCCTCAAGGTTCAGAGTGAGTTTGGCTAACATAATTTCACAGATTACGCATTGAATAACAAAACCAGTAACTAGAGATGCACTGATCCAAATAGTTCAGACCCTCCTGACTCTTATTGGTTGTTTTTGACCAATAGTGGTGCATTTTTACAGATTGCCATAGTGGCACTGGGAGTGGGTGGAGGACTTTGAGTTTTTTTCACAGATTATCTCTCAAATTTAATACATGTGTGAAAAAAAAACAAACATAGATTGTTTTATTAAACTTGCATACTGCAGCTTTAATAATTCACTTTGCTTTTGTGTGACATAAGAGCTGATTTCCACAAGCTTGGCAGTAAAAAGCAACTCATCCATGCTGACTCTCTACCGTCTCTGACGTCTCTAACATAGTTCATGGAGGTTACTCCAGCTGGGGGGAATGGGGTCCGTGCAGCAGTACATGTGGTCAAGGTCTTCAGGAGCGAAACAGACTGTGCAACAATCCAGCGCCAGCCAACGGCGGTCGCACCTGCAGCGGCCCGAGCAGCGACTCAAGGAAATGTCAGACCGGTTTGTGTCCAGGTAGCATTGCCAGACTTTTTCGTTTATCCAAGTTTTTACTTTCGAGAACAAACTAGCATGCACAAACCATCTGCAGAACTCCTATTTATCAGTCTGTTTGGGTTTCTGCTGACAGGTGAGGTTCCACGTAAGACCAGAGGCAGCCTGATAGGGATGGTGAATGACAGAGAGTTTGGTGTGTCCTTCCTGGAGGCCAACATCACAGACGACAAGGAACAAGGCAGCAGCACGCTGGAGGCACGTCTGGACAACATCCCTCCTGCAGTCGGTGAGTTACTGTACATACTGTACTGCAGCTTCAAAGCAGTTGTTTCAGCAAGTTCACTCACCTTTTTATGTGGCTGTAAAGAGGTTTAAAACCCTTTGTAATAAAAAAATAAATGCTCTGGATATAAAGTGGGCTAAATAGATGAGGTGTTTTATTTTATTAATTTGTTTTTATTCATTCAATTTTTATTAGACTTGCATGAATAAGTGATCATTCAGAAATGGAAAATGTTTGAAACTTCTTGAAATGCCTGCAGCAGATAAAGAACTAATGCTTTGTTGTAGGTCCCTTGCTGCAGGTTCTGGTGTCTGTTTTCACTCCCATCTATTGGACCACTGTGCTTCAAAACAGAGCCGCCAGAAACGGGTTCTCCTTCACACAGGGCCAGTTCAGACAGGAGTCTCAGCTGGAGTTTGAGACTGGTGAGCTCATCAAATTTTCACTTGCTGAACTTTTTTTTTTCCCCTTATTGATTTATTCATCAGGTAGCATAAAATCAGAACATAATGCCAGTTTAACATATTTCACATGTGATGGATACAGGACTTCTTACCATTGGCTGGTCCTTTTAGTGCAGCAAGAACGTTAAAACATAAAAAAAAATTACAAAAGGTAAAAATTACATCTAAATTGAAAAAAATAAATAAAAAATTACAGTGAAAATTAGAGGACATTATTTCTTTTATGTCAGAACTGAGCACTCATTTGTAAAAGCAGCCAGCAGATGGCAGCACGCGCTACTTTGAACATGCTCGGGTTTGTCCAAGAAACAATATTTTATTGAATTCTCACAGGAGAGATCCTCCGTCTGACCCATGTGGCCAGGGGATTGGACTCGGAGGGAGTTCTGCTGATTGACATCGTAATCAACGGCTTCGTTCCGCCATCATTATCATCATCATCATCATCATCATCATCATCATCATCATCATCATCATCATCTCATCTGGGCCTTCAGGTGTGCTTGTGGAAGTGATTATGTGTATCCAAGGGGCCTCAATAGTATCTTGAGCTCCTTTTACGTCACTCTGCAGAAATGGATCCCTCCGATTTGTCCGACCTGATTTGACCTTCCTCCCACAGGACTTTGATGAGTCATATGTGCAGACGGGCCAAGGACAGCTGTACTCATGGTCATCGCAGACCCACCAGAGAGCAGGAAGTCCCATGGTGCTGCGATGTAATCACACCATCGTTTACGAGGGCCAGGACGAACGCCAAGGCCCTGCACTTCAGCTGCTCAAGGTTTCTGGAATAAATAGCGTCTACAACATATTCACCCTGACTTTGGACTTCCACATCACTACCAGCCTCCTCGTACCAGGTCTGGGGATACATGGAATAAGTTGTCCTCTGACATTCCCTCTACACATGAATTGTTGAACCTGAAATAATGCTTTTTTTTTTTTTTTGCAGATGGTTATGAAGACGCATGCCCAAAAGGCTTCAGTCTCGACACGGCCTCTTACTGTGCTGGTGTGATGTTTTCTCTTATCTGTCTCATTTATTATTTGCCGGCAACATTTATCTGCGTTTTTTCCTCTCAGTTCTCCGGTTTTGTGACTATAACAAAATGTCTTGTTGCTAGATGAAGACGAGTGTGCATTGCAGTCTCCCTGCTCCCATTCATGCAACAACATCCTGGGAGGGTTCACCTGTGCCTGTCCTTCTGGCTTCACCATCTCTACAGAGACCAACACATGCCAAGGTGAGACACTAGATATAACCCGCTGAACGCCAAATGGCATCTGCTAAAGGCATTTACTTAGATTTTGTCGCGTCAACACTGTGTTTAACTGCATGCATCCCCACTCAGATATTGACGAGTGCTCCCAAGGTTCCCACATGTGCCACTACAACCAGCAGTGTGTCAACACAGTGGGTACGTACCGCTGCCAGGCCAAGTGTGGACCAGGATTCAAACCCAGCGTCTCAGGAACCAGCTGTGAAGGTCAGTCTGAGATATGCTGTCCTACGGCCATTTATCGCCATTTGAAGCACGCTGTACAACATTTGGTAATGCTTTAAAACCGATTTTTCTCATTTTTTCCAACTTTACAACTACAGATGTTAACATCTGATGTTAGGATTTTATGTGTATAATTTAATGTCAGTAAAAGTAGAACCGTACTTTAAAGGTTTGTTGGAGAACATAAGGTCGGGCGACTGAACGAATTTATTTACCGTTGACGATAGGCTAATCCAGTCACCGTTTTAATGATTGTTTTTGAATAGCATTTGTTTTATTTATTTATGTTTATGAGTTCCTCTCTTAATTATGGCAATAACAATACCTGATTGAAGTCTAAAGACAACCTAGTGAAAAAATGTCATTTTTCACGACGCACGCAAACTCCTTCCAGCTTGCGAGCAAAGCTTTTATTTTCTCCAGACTGCATCTCAGTGCAGCGGCAATTTATTTACTCAAACTTAGAACAGTAAGGCAGTATCGTACGTCCAGAAAATATATTTATTTAAATAATATTAATGGGTTGGGCAAACAAAGAGAGACTGGCGTTCGTCAAGCTTAATGTTGCTCGCGGCTCTTTCCACTCTTCGTTTCATGAAGTTGAGTATTAAACAACAAATAAAAAGTTAAACAAACACTAAAATGTAAACAGTCTCCAGCAAATATCTACTATAAATTATAAAAAAAACTCTCAGTTGCAGTTTTGAGTCTGTTTGAGCGAGTTGGTGCACGCCAACCTGTCCAAATTATTATTGAAGAAAACTTTGGAAACCATTGATAGTCTACCTTCCACATCACAGTTTTCCACTGCATTGTTTTTGGTCAGTCTCATAAAATACATCAAGGTTTTTAGTTTTACCAAGAAAAAATGTGAAATCTGCTGTATGTAATTTTTATTAAAATATGTTTACACGTTTGTCAAAACTGCCACCAGGTCGTGTGAGTAAACATGAAGTAATCTCATTCAGGCTTGATTGACAGCGCTAAGGCCCTCCTCCTGGCTCTGATTGGTTATTTTTAGTTTGCACTGGGAGAAGGCAGAAGAGTAGAAAACATTTTCACAAATTATCCCTCTGATAACCATACTTTCACCAAATAGTGATAGCTTCACACTAACAGTAAAATATGTGAAATATGTAGAAAAATATTTTTCATAAAAGTTACGTACTGCAGCTTTAAGGTCCTAAATACTTTTTGAAGGCACTATAATGGTACTGATGAACTCTTTCATGGCTAATTTGTGTTTCAGATGTGGATGAGTGCCAGGAGTCTGCTGTCTCCCCGTGCCACCATAAGTGTCTCAACACTCTGGGTTCCTACCGTTGTATCTGTCATCCGGGGTACCAGTCGTCAGGACATCGCTGCATTGGTCAGTCAGTTGCTTCTTGTGATTAAAACGACTAACTCATAGTGGTTTGCATACAGGCATTTTGTAAAGTGGTTAAGATCCAGATTTACCGGTTACCTTGTTTCCCCTGTGACTCTGCTGAAGTCAGTCTGTTAGTGTGAAACACAACCCTCATCAAATCTGTGGTGTGTCTATGTCGGGTGTAACAACAATCATTTCCACAGTTGAGTGGTGAATGTGTGGACTTTTCCAGACATCAACGAGTGCATGAGGAACGTGTGCCCGGCACACCAGCAGTGCCGCAACACCGATGGAGGATATCAGTGTTTTGACAGTTGTCCGGCTGGAATGACCGCAGCAGAAAACGGAGCCTGTGTGGGTGAGTGACTGTCACACATGACGAGGAGAATTTCCTCCTTGATATCGAGCTGAAGAAAGTCAATGATACACGCACGCTTTGAAACACGATATCTTTAAAACGCGGTAAAATTAAACTACTTGAATCACACGTACGAACGTAACAATGACACCACGGTATCTTTTGTGTTGACGCTTGTACATTTTTTCCACGCAGGAAGTTCTACAAAATAAATAGTACATTTTGACAACAAGGCAACAAAAATTTGCATAGTTTTAACATTTATTTCAAAGATATATTTAAGTCAAGATAAATATATCTTACAGCCAGGTGTTGCAAATCTGAACTCAAATCTTGCTCCTGTTGAATTTTTTTTTTTTTCATCCAGAATAGTCAGCTTAAATTCTTTCTGCATTTACTCTGTTTTGATGAGTCGCTGGCAGTGAGTGAACAAAACTGAGTGAAAACGTAATTCGAGAGATTTCTTGATTTTGCTTTAGATGTCTTGACATGCACTGAGTGCTTCAGATGCTCTCTGGATTTCTCTGTCTTCTGCACTGAGAATTTTCTGGGAATATTCGAACAGAGACAGCAGTGATATGACACTGGCAGACAGGTAGTTGCAGCAGATAATTCAGTCTCTCTTCCACTGTGACATCAGAGTAAAATGCAAAAATAAAAGTGGATTGTAGATTTGTTAGAACAAAATAATGTCATAAATGTAGAATCATAAAGCCCACAAGAATAGGTCATGTTTGTTAACAATTTGCTTTGCAACACCTGGCTGTACCGCTTACAAAATAACGATCAGAAGCTGAGTTTTGTTCTCACAGACCAATGTTTTAAAAAAACACCTTGACTTGAATCCAGATTCTGGGTTTAGATTGGGAAATCTTTATATTTGTTTACTTTAATTAACTTAACTGTGCTAAGGTAAACAGCTGTGGCTCATGTTAATGATCAAAAGGGCAATCACATTTTATTTTACACACAACTTTCTTACTGACAGAGCTGAAATGACTTGGAATTAAGAGCATTTCAAGACACTTGACAATAAGCAGAATTTAATGGGAATGTCTGAGGGTAATTTTGTGGACTCAGTCTGTCCCTCAGAATGAGAGCTGGAATGATTTGACCAGAGTTTTCCTCAGAAATACCAAAATATTTATGACAGGGAATTCACAGTTTCAACAGCAGAAATATGGAAAAGCAATTAGGGTGAAAAAAGTGCATTTATTTTGTCTGTTTGATTTCAGTTTTTGAGTTATTGCTTTGACTTTTTTTTTGTTGTTGTTGTTGATTTTAACAATAAAATGCTTGAATCAAGCTGCCTCCCGGTTTTCTTCCTAGATATTGACGAGTGCCAGGATGGAAGTCACATGTGCCGCTACAGTCAGATCTGTCAAAACACAGTTGGAGGGTACGGGTGTGTTTGTCCCAGAGGTTACAGATCTCAGGGAGTCGGCCTCCCATGTCTGGGTAGGACTTCGCTCTTCTCTGATTGTCGAAAGGCCTCCTTAAAAGAATCCCACATTGTCTGTAACGTGAATTTTATTCCGCCTTCCAGACATCGATGAATGCTCGCAAACGCCAAATCCTTGTGCGCACCAGTGCCGTAACGTACCCGGCAGCTTCAGGTGCCTGTGCCCTCCGGGGAATCTGCTGCTGGGGGACGGGCGGTCCTGCGCGGGGCTGGACCGAGGCCAGATCTTCACCAACGGCACCAGAGTGAGGGCGAGACTCCGCCCCCAGCTGGTGTCGACCCTCGGCCGGCCAATCATCTCCCGCTCTAGCGGAGCATCTCGCATTACGAGGCAAAGCTGTCCTGTGGGCTACACCAGCAGAGATGGTGCATGTGTGGGTAGGTTTGAAGTGCAGGAAGGATTACATAAGGTCAAAATAGCTTCTTTTTAATGTGGCCTTCGTGTTTTTAACAGTTTATTTATTTATTTTTTTCCCCACAGATGTGGATGAGTGTTTGTTGAAGAAGCCATGCCAGCATGAATGCAGAAACACAGTCGGCAGCTTCCATTGCCAGTGCCCTCCAGGATACAAACTTCTGCCCAACGGCAGAAGCTGTAAAGGTATGAACTTCCTGTATCGCTCTACACTGAACACAACCTTCAAGCCGGTCCTGCAAATAACAGAAAAGTCCGCACCCCCTCCGTTTAACAGATATTGATGAGTGCGCGGAGCAAGGAATTCAGTGTGGACTCAGTCAGATGTGCTTTAATACCAGAGGGGGATACCAGTGTCTGGATACACCCTGCCCTTCTTCCTACCAAAGTGGAGGACGTCCTGGGTAAATACGATATCAACGTTTTGTCCTGTTCCAAAGCAAATCAGTTCCCAGACGGATAGTAGGTCAAAGGTTTGAAGACGACAGAAATCTTGACGTTATGTGGTGGAAATAAGCCTGAAAGCAACAGCAGCCATGGGTTGAATACGACATTATCAAACTATCAACAATTTCAGTTCAGCAAAAGTCCTTTAAGATTTTGCCAATTCCTGAAAATAATTCAACTGACAAATCAGGGTGCCACTGATGCAGAGTTTGCTCTTTAATACATAGAAGTAGGCAATGTTTCTACGCACATAGTGAGGTGGAGCATTTTGAATGAACTTCACTGTCAACAGTGATGCCATTCTAATGGGGTTGCCTCCAGTCCAAAGGGTTGGGATTATTCACAATTTTGCCTAAGAACAAGGTTATTAAATGATGGGATGAAGACTTCCTCCATGAGCAGCTTTGTTCCACAACACTACAGCTGTTTGTTGATGAACATTGTTTTTTTCTCAGTGTAGAGCTCTGTGTCACAAAGCAAAAGTGATGATTTAAGTGGCTTAGTGGTGAAAACATCGAAATTTGGAACCGCAGCCAGGGAACTCCTTGGATGTTAATCCCACTGGGAAGAAATTGACAGTTTACATAAATTTGATCCATTCCTCTATTAAAGCCTTTCTAAAATGTTCAAAAAATATCCTGGAAACATCTGATAAAGGCATCTAACACAGAAGCAGGGAAATTAGTGTAAATCATTTTCCTCAGCTGTAATCCATTTTGGCCACGTCTTTGCAGACACGTTGAGTTTTTTTTGTGCAATAAATACATCTCTGCTCTTTCCCACTGGTTTCTCCAGGATCTGCTTCAGGCCCTGCTCTCTGGACTGCGCCGCAGGCGGCTCGCCGCTGCTCCTGCAGTACAAGCTGCTCACTCTTCCCTCCGGCATACCGCCCAACCACAACGTGGTGCGGCTGTCGGCCTTCTCGGAGTCGGGCGTCCTGCAGGAGCGCACCTCCTTCACGATACTCGAGCAGGAGTCGGTCACCGGTGTGACGGGGCGAGTGTTTGACATCAGAGACGAAGCCGGCAGGGGGATCATCTTCACTCGGCGGATTCTGGATAGACCTGGACTCATGAGGCTCAAGGTGCAGGCCACCACCATCTCAGAACACGGTCGCATAACGTACCAGAGCATCTTCATCATCTACATCTCCATCTCAGCGTACCCCTACTGAGCCCACACGTTGCTCTACGAATGACTCAAAATCAGACCATATGAAGAAACTGATATTTTTGTGTAAAAGCCCTGTAAGAAACAAAAAACAACAGCTGATCATCCTGCAGTGTAGATGTCTGCTACATTCCCGTAACGGGAAAGATGTGAGACTTTCATACACGCAAGCGAATCAGATGGAAAATGCTGAAGAGGAGAATGGGAACGTAACAGTAACATAATTTAGTCTCAATCTAAATGGCTCCAGAATGTTCAGCAGTCCATTGTTTCAGTGTTTGATTCTCATGTTGAATATTCAAGTTTGGTACAGGGATACTTTTATATCTCGCACTTGGAAGTAAATGGCAAATCTTGTTCACGGCTATGAATTTGTTTAGTGTCCCCAGGATTCCCTATATTATTTATTGAAGTAATTTTAAACAAAAACTGCTTTAAGCACACCTTAGCAATATCAGGTTTGCGTTGTAATTGAGCTACTGCTGTACTGGCACGTCGTTAAAGGTCCTATGTGGTTATTATTATCGTGTTTTTTACTCCTTTTGCTAGATTTGTCATGTCAGACGGTGCTATTTTGAATGTGGTATTTGTGTGATTGGTGCCAGTGCTAATAATAAAAAGGCCAGTGATTTTTCACAACAACAACAAAAAATATATATATTAAAAAGGATAATAAGCAATTTGCGAATTATTGCAGTATTTGCATTAGAATACAGCAAACTAATACTTTCCTAATCCACACCAGTTGATGTGGAAGAAAACCAAGACCATAAACGAACAAGACGAGAAGTCACCCAAAAGCAATGAACTATCAACAATATTTGTAGATGGTTTAATATTTAAATTGAAACAAAATAAAAACTCTCTTTGCTGTAATTGTGTCAAATATTTGTATGAATAAAATGCTTTTGCTTCTCCTGTGTTGTACCGTGTTTATCGCTGTTGATCTTGATTTCTATTGTTCACCATTTCTGCTGCAGATATTGTCACCCACTGCCCTCTTCACTAGGTTCATGTTGGTTGCATGGAGTTGAAACATCTTTTTCCTTTAGGACTGCATTATTCCTTTTCATTCACCAAAGGGTCGGAAACAGTCCTGCAAAATGCAGGGTTCAAATTGAAGTGATCGCGTCACCGCTGCCGATTTCCAGAGGAATTACCAGAAACTGAAATTTAACTGCGCAAACCAGGGGCTTTCTCTGCAACGCAAGTTCTGCCAATTAGTGGCACCGACTAAAACCAAGGTAAATAACACTTTATTAAAAGCACATCAACAGTTATAGAAATTTTAGTTTGTCTAATGTTTTGCTTTACAGGAAAGAAACGCAGTTGTATTGAGATTCCAGTATCGTCTCGTACCAGCCGGTCCTTTGTCTTCTGACATCAATGAGGTATTTTCAGTCACACAAACGGCCTCTCACTGGAGATTTTCTCATTTTCAGAACATTCTTCATACACCACATAACTCAAAACCAGTCTCACTATTGACGACACACTTCAAAGTTGGTCAAGTCTCCATTCCTCTCCATTCTCAGCTCATTTAGGCAAATGCGCTGAATTTGCACGTGCGATTTACTAACTCGTCGTCTGCACTTAACAGCAATTTAGTGGGCGTACCTAATAAAGTGGCCAGTGACTAAGTCAAAGCTTCACAATCTACTCCCTTCGCTTGAGGCTAAAACCTGCGGTTCGCAGAATTTCTGCCACATTTTGCTGTGAAACAGTCCCTGCGTGGAACAGAGCATCTCTCCTAAAAGAAGCCTTCATCGCTCCCATTAATATTATCGCTTCAAAAAGTACAAGAACATAGTCTTAAGGTGTGTTTAGTGCGAGGCAGTGCCGGTGTGCACTCGCAGAACAGCTTTAAAGCTCCACTGGTACATTGATGCTGCAAATCACAGAGGTTTACTGTAGGGATGGGGGATCTCCGTCTTGACTCACAAGCATATTGGAAAAGCCTGCAACGTTAACAGCTACAATGTGCTTTCAATTTTGTTCCAGAAAAAGTTTTATGTTTTTCACCTTCAGTGCAGTCATGGGAACAAGTCAGTTTGCTCTCCTCCAGCCGAAGGTGTAAGAGCAATTATCTAGTCTGCACCAGGTTTAACGCTCATATAAATCTACCAGGAATTGTACAAAAACACAAACTTTTACATTATTTCCTAGTTAGCAAAAACTGAAGCAACAGTGCATAATCTGATAGGAGAAATTGAATCTGCACTTGCCTCCTTAAAACTTCAGTTGGAAAGTAGCAGCCAGGCAGATGCTGCAGCAAATTCATACAAAACTGCATGTTAGACGCTACAGAGGTCAGTTGGCATGTTTCATATTGCAGTTCTTGACAAAGAGGAAAAAGCAATGATGCAATATGTTGTTCAAAAGGGTTGCCAGGAGAGCATCTCTTCTGTGTAAGAAAGAATATTGGTTCTCCTAAAGTTGCATCTCGGTGAAACCCAAGATTTCTGGAACAATAGACGTTCGTCATATTTGGTCAAAATGGATTGCGTCATGTTTGGGAAAGACCAAAAACAGCATATCGGCAGAATAACAACGGTTAACCAACAGACAAGCGGTGGTAATGGTGGTGCGGTGACAGAAACCATGTGACTATCAGTCACTGAGTCGACCATAAACTCTGTGTATCAGAGGTTGTTCTACATGCAAAATGAGACTTGTCTAAATGCAGCAGGAAATCTACAGCAAAATGCCTGAAACAAACAAAAATAAATGAAAACCAATGGCCCAGTCAAAGCCATGATCGTTGAACATTTACATTGAAATTTTACAACCTCACGAGGACCACAATATTTTTCTTGCGCACAAATGCATTAAACCCCAGACATGAAACCGCCATGGTTGGTGATGTGGATGGACGGAAATGATGACACGCCAGACGCAACGACGGAATGAAAAAGTTTTACGAACACAAATGGAGAACAGCGTGTCAAGCCGATCGAGGGTAACGGAGGAATCCTGTGCTGAACAATGGGAACTAAGAAGCTTAATAAAGCAATGAAACCAGGTGAGAAAATCAGAACAGCTGAGAAAAATAAACACATGACAAGAAGGACCTGAAAACACAAAAATATCCAACATACAAAATGGCAAGACCAAAACTACAATAATGAACAACACAAGAAGAGTGAACTGAATGGGAAGACAAAAAACAAAACAAAAAAAAACGCAAGATAAGAGCTAAAACACATAGAGACAACATAGTGCAGTAAATGAGCAGGAAAATAGAAACAGAAACAGACTTTATGGTCTCATGTAGGGAAAATTCAGGTTCACACAAAAAAGTTCTTAAAGTGATAAAAACAATATATAGAAAAACAATTAACAACACTACAAATAACAGTGGTTACAAAATATACTGTACAAGACATTAATAAAATACTGCAGTTAGAGAAAATGTCAGACTCACAATCCAAAAGATGTGTAACCGAGTCGGATCACTTTTTCAAAAATGATCAAAATGTGCATTGAAAATTAAGACTATTTACAATACAATGTATCAATGCAGAAAAACAGACGTGCAGCAGAAAAAAAAACAACTATTTAAAAATCGAGTACAAAAACAGTGTAGGTGATTGAAAACAGTGGATTGTGTAAATCAGAAGTAAAGACGGCAGAGCAGCTGCTGAAACAATAAGATAAGCTAAAAACAAATGCTTGTCCCATTTTTTTTTTTTTTTAACCACCGTTTTATTATAACAGATGTGGATTTTTGTTAATCCAAGACAAACATGAGCGAAGCTCTGCATTAACGGCGAAACAAAACAATCACAACATTGCAGCCCGAGATTTTTCGGGCTTTGGAGATTTTTCAGCCCCAGCAAAACAGCAGAGTGCTACACTTATGTCGTAATGTTTCGTTCAATTGCTGTAAAGTACCAAAACTGAAGAACTCATTATGTAGTTCGAGTGCTTTCTTAACACTTCTGGGTTACATGGTGAAGACATATGCCATATTCCACATGACCTAATGGCTGGAAACTCACGGAAAGCGTCTAGTCTCGCTATCCAGCAGATTTAACGAGGTGCTGTCAACTTTGCAGTCCAATTCCAAGGCTGGAAAAATGACCGAATCTGTGCAGGGCTTGGTGGCTCACGATTCAGTAACTTGCTTCGTCAGACAGAATCCCGGGCCTCGTTTACTGGAGACGTCCTTCCATGATTTGGTTTGGTTCACGTAAACATGTAGAGATACTTGCACACAAATACACTAAAGGTTGCCTGATCAATGGCTTGTAGCAAGAGTTGAGCAGCTACGAAATGGAAACTGAGAACTTCTTCAGTGACTGACATTTCGGTGTGGGCCCTTTCACAGAACTGAGGTGCAACAGAACCGATAACAAGTTGCAACTTTTTCACGTCCAAAACAGTTGCCGGACTTTAATAATTAATTGCATAATGAAGAGAAACGTGTAGACCCAACGACTTTTTTTAATCTGATGGATTTAAATAAACTGCGACAGTATGAAAACGTTTTCCTTAAATAAACAGAAGTCATATTTAAAGTTTTTGTACATTTATTTCTTCGTTTCATTGACTTTTTCTGTTTTCTTTTTTTTTGTGTGTTACACAGATGTTTACAAGAGGGATCTGATCAGAAAATGTTTGGGAGAATATCAATAGACATCACTCCTTGTCTCACATCCCAGAAACAATCTAATATTTCTTCTGAATAAGTAATAATGCAACAATCCCAACAATGACCAGTCCCTACAAGTTACTTAATCGTCATTGCGTGGAATTACAAACAAAGAATCTTTCTGATTCAAATTGAAGCCCCAGGAATTAGATCATTCTTTGCCTTTTGTGAACTCTGTGGACAGGAAGTCTCCAGTGAGATCATTGGTTTGGGTAATACCTCAGCTGCTCAGTAGGTGGAGCAGGGTTTTTTTTTCATCCTCAATACACCCGGTCTTACATGACCGGGTGTTGCTGGTATCTCAGCTGCCGCTAATTTTATATCTATTGCCAGTCCTAAAACTTCTGGCTGTAATAACTGACTGCAGAAGAGCAACAAAAAGAAAGCAGGCCACATCAAAAGAGAACCAGGCCTGTGTCTTTGTATTTTTAGAAGTACTTGTGTAAGAGGGAGAGCTTCTGCAAACTCGGCATATTTTATACAGAGGAATGGTTTTACCTCATCTCATGCTCATATCCCAAATGAGAATGGGAGGAGGTCAAAGAAGGGTTTGTACCGGGAGAGTGCTGACATGTCAATGTGTGTGTGTATGTATGTGTGCGTGTGTGTGTCTAAATTAAGATAAGGTCTGATGTAGCTAAGCCTTCTCGTAACTTAGAGCTGCAAAATCGTCTTCTTGTCACAACTGCTCTTCATATAATTCAACACAAATCTGACGAAAGCTGAAAACAGCTCTGGTGAAAAGTTAACATTTACTCATAATGATATGATATATGGTCATCATACCAAGATATGACAACAATGATATTTACCAATATAATTTACCAACAACCTGTTAATCAGGGTGGAATGATGATGCAACCAACATTTATGAGTTTTACATTTTGGGGGGGCTAAGCCACATAGATATACATTTATTGCAGACATGCTCAGATATGTACAAAATCCCTGACCAATTGAAATAAATGTTCCTAAATAAAACGTAAAGAAACCGCATCCATCAACACATTTCCAGCAGACATTTGGCTTGATATTGACCATTTTTTGGTAGAATTTAATTAAACTAGTTGGTTTCTTTGGCATTCAGATGAGACTCAGGGATAATGCATCGACTTTCCATTGGGTTGAGTTCAGGACTATACATCATGTTAGCTTGCTTTATGTCTTTCAAAACCACTTTTGATATGTGAATGGGATCATTATTGCTGTTGGTCCAAGTATCAACCTTTACTTTTTATGAAGGTATTGCCTGAGAAAGAAGTACCTCCTCCAGAACCTGCAACTGGAATCTGCCCTCGTTCAATGAAAACAGATTTATCGGATTGCCATAAAGTACATGAGGAGACTCTCAAGCATGGTGGCGGCAGCATCATGCTAAAAATGTAGTTTTAGATTGCAAAAAAGAACTGATGAAGAAGGAACAGCCGGCTCTCATTCTTCAACTGGACTTGAGGCCAATGGCGAGACGGTTAAATTTAGGACAAGCTAGGTAGGATAATGAACTTGTCTGTAACGGCCCCCGACCTCAACCATTCTTTAAATTTGTAGAGCATAATTAAAGCCAGGAAACCAACCAGTTTAAATAAACTTTGACAATTCGTTGAAAATAAAAAAAAAAAGGGGTCATATTTCTAGAGAGAGGTTTGGCAGAAGGTTACTCATATACACAACCCCGGACTGGCAGCCACTTCATCACAGGCTCACGTCAGACGTACGGGGAGCGCACCTGCTCACAGATACCTAGAGAGGCACATTTGACGAGGAAAACGCATGCTTAGGTTGAACGTACGAGCGCCACACAGAACGCCTTCGCTGCCGGCCAGCGCAGCTAACTGCCGTGGCGAAGAGAAGACCTGGACTTCAAAAGATTGATGGAAATGGAAAACGCGACTGCTGGCGAAATGTCGAGCAACACAGTTTGTGTAAGAGGGGAAAAGAAATAAGCTTCTTAGAAAAACAGCGGGGCCACACTCAGACCTGGAGGCGATTCATTCATTACATTTTCACGAAGCTTTACAAATTCCCTTGAACATCTGCAACCTACTGTAAGGCAGACAGAGGCCTGTTTCCCCTCCACTATTAAACCAACTATTAGAGAAAACGAACGCCTGAAGTGGAGGAATGGCCACACGTGCCATCTCCCCTGCTGCTTTACACACTCTTCTCCAGTACTAGCTCAGTAATGAGCACAACGCCGTTGCCTGTTGGAAGACATGAGCAAAGGAGCTCAAGAGCGACATTAACAAACTGGATCTGCTTGCAAAGTTTTACGTCAAAGTCACGTAAACATTTGGTTTTGTCCAATATTCTGGCTCACGTGGTTTCACATCCCAAAGCCCAAACAATCTCCACCTCCACACATCATTTACACAAATAATTATGCCAAACGACTGGAAAAGTTTAGGTTACAGTAATGACTACAGGCTGATGATTTGTCTTTGTGTTTCGGTTTCGCATCGTCGATTTCGCTTCCAGACAGCTGCTTTCAGACGGGGACGGAGGGAAAAGAATCAACCCATCTCAACAATTTGACAGGTTTTAAATAACCCAAGCAGCCATAATATAAGCAGCTAAAAATACAGATATGTGCCTCAGGAGAAAGTGAGAGACAGAGAGCGGGAGGGATTACATTTAGCAGGCGGCCATAAACAAAACAGAATTTGCAAAGAGTAAAACGTCGGTCTTTTAAACTGATGTGTGATTTTATGGGTTTGGAATACAGCTCTGCATTCTGCAAGTTAGTACATAATGATTCAAAGCAAAATCTACATTTTAGAACATTACACTCCAGTAAAACTAAATAGTAAATAAATAATGGATCTTGACCCCCACTCCCCCAAAAGTGTGACTAAAATAAGACAAGAAGTGCTTTTCTAAAACTGGAATCCAAACCTGTAAGGAGCATGAGTAATGCCTCGGTTTCAGACAGTCTAAGCTTGTGTGTCTCCAACCATGAAGGGGGAAGCTGAGTAAAACTGTGATGTGGCGACTCAGAGCTAACGGTAAATGTGTGGTGAAGGACGTTGAGCAGAGGCATCTGAATACAGACGAACCTTTTCTGCGTTTTGTGACATTACAACCGCTGACTTAAACGTGCCTTAATTTGGTTTGACGTGATGGAAATGAATACATGGCTTTCATTTTTTTCGTATTAAACATTTGAGAAGTGTGGCGTACGTTTGTACTCACTCGCCTTTACTGCAGCCTGTTAAAAAAAATTGTTACTGTTTACAACTTCTCCTTCTGTATACTGATCGGCCAGATTGAAAATCTACATAAGGAATCCACGTCAGTGGGAGAAAGCCTCGACGGAGCAGGGAAAGGAGATGAGAATCAAGCAGAACTGCGTAGGCCAGGCTCCCTTTACGCTAATATTCCTAAAACTGAATTTTCTAAAACTTACTATTTTGGGTGCGATGTCAGAATAAATACAGCTGGAGGTTCCCCAGGTCCACAGCAATCATTCTCCATTGACCTGCCAATATTTTGACAGGACAGTGATTGGAGATATCATACAACTATTACGTCCACTCCCTCAGTCTGAGATGGAAAAGAAGTAAACCATTAGTGAAAAAAAAAAAGAAAAGAAAAAAATCTTGCACACAGTGAAAGAAGCTGCTATGATCAGATGAGCTCAGTTACATGCAAATGTTACAAAACTAACACAGCAGATCGGTCTGAACATCAGCACCATGGTGAAACATGGTTGTGGAAACATCTTGTGTGTCGCTTTCTTTCAGGAAGGACTGGGAAAACTGCTCAGAGTTCTTGGGAAGATGAATGGCATTAAAACCAGGATAAACGTGGAAGAAAAGCTGAAAAAGTTTGAAGAGCTTCACCACCCAACAGGAAAAACAACCAGAACTTCCAGTGGAAAGGCTGAGAACAGAGTTAAAAAACTGCACAAAGGTTTTAGTATGAAAGTACAGATAATTTGCAAGACACTGTAGCTTCTGACAGGAAAAAAAGTCAAATCAAGATCAGAAATGAAGCTGGATCGTTTCAGAGTCTATGTCACAATAATCTGAATCGCTTAGGTTTCCAGCAGATTTTTGGCCAGAATCAGTAAAACTGTGAACTGTAAAAATGATCTCTGAGCACCAATCCTCTCAGTAATCCCATGGTTTGCATATGAGGGAAACACTACGCCTCCTTCGTGGCGATTCAATGTGAAGATGTTGGCGACGCGTTCGAAAAACCTTTAATAGATTTTACTGCCTTGCACTTTTTCAAGTCTGAAGACAATTTTAAAACCCCAGACGTATATTGCGAGTGATATATCAAATTTCTGGCCTCAGATGTTTCTTGATCACATAATGATGCTAAGAATCAATCCACATGGCCAGTATATTCTTACCCCAAAGCGTGCTGAATTTCTGCCAAATAGCTGTGGACAAATGAGAAAGATGTCAATATTTACGTGTTACCATAGCAGCAGGGAAGCACAAAATGCACACACACACAAAAAAGAGAGTGAGTGTGCAGAAAAGTCCATTTGCAAGTAATTTAAATGGTAAACAATATAATGCATGTGTGACATTGAGCTTAATCTTACAAAACTGAAGGAGCTGAACATGAACGTGGATTCGTGTTTGGAACAGAAGCGTTGAGAGAGTGGATGAGCTCACAAAGGGCCCGCGCTGACATGAAAGTCTCCCTGCACAGAGTGGCAATAAAACCCACCCCAGCGTGCTGTGTGGCAGATTTCCTTTACATCACTCGTTTCTCGTCAACTCCACAATATTTCCTGCACACGTAAGGGCCCCGGCGCGCCAAGAACATCAGTAGGTTTTTGAACGAGCGTTTACCTTTGTACAGGGCCCGTGCGAGACTCCTCATGGCTGTCTGGAGAGTTTCCAGTCAGTGATGTCATCACTGGGATAATATTCTGTCAGAGCCACGCACACATTTCCAAACAGTGGCAAAACAATAACAGGAAAAGCACCTGATTGTGTCAAAATAAGTGTGAAATAAACGGCGCTGCTTGGACTGAAGCTTTTGTGCCTGGTCGGGTTTTCACATGAGACAGAAACTGACCTCATCCCCACAATGCTCACCGCAGTAGTTCCATCCATCCTGCTTCCCAGCAGGTCTGCCAGCCAAGTCCCGTTTCCTACCATTACTCCCAGCGACAAGCGTACGGAAAAGGAGGAGGGGGAGGTCAAAGAGAAGCGGGAGGAGGTTGTATCAAATCAAACATTTGGTTGTTGCAAATGGAAAGCGGTAGAATGGCAACCACATGCAAGGCCCTCGGAGCTGAAGTCTCAAAGCTACTGTTCTGGGTTCAGTTTTACATTTCATTTCTTGCACATCGGCCCAGAAAACAGCAGAAACACAGATGTCGGATTTCTTTGGGCTGTTCCAGAGCTCTGCACTCATACTGCGTTTCACTGAAAACTACTTTCCAGACTCAAGTAGAGTGATAAGTACGTACAAGAGGTATGAGCAAAGAGCCACGGTGGAGTGATTGCGCCAACCTTTCCTATCTTAATTTTCACAGCTTGTATGGCACGGCTTCACCCCTGGATGAAGCTCCCCAGCGTTTTGAAGCACCGATTGGATTTTTTTACTTCCACTATTAGAATGCTAAGAGGCTCAACAAGCCAAAGGAGGATTTCTCAGCTAGAGAGAGGCATATTTACAGTTTTACCATTTTTCATTTATTTATTTTTTTTTCCACATTTTGGAAAACATCTCAACCGCCAGCATTAATGTGTTGAAATTGGATTTTATATGATAGATCAGCGTGAAGAAGAAATATTTCCGAAGTGGAAGAAAAACGGTGGGCGGTTTCCAAAAATGTTTTGCTCTTAAAAGCGTGGCGATGCGTTTTATAGCATTTTTATAGCATTTCATTCTCCTAAAACTCCACTAAAACAAAATCCGGTGCAGTCAATAACTTTCAGAAGTTGTCCTTTCGGTAAAGAGTCTAAATGCGTTTCATTTAATCTCAGCATAAATCCAGCAGCTCTGCTGAAGCCACTGAGGTTTGCTGGGTAAAATTAGCGAACAAAGAGGAAGCCAGTGCTGATGACCAGTACTCAACATGGCTCTCCAGTTTAATGGGAGCAAATTCTGTCCTCCACACTAAACTTATCGGTTGCGTGCCACACTTTTCGCATGTTTATTTGTTAAAGAAAGAATGAAGAATCCCCTTTCCACGTCACAATTATGCACCATTGTGAGCTTACATCTCATGATATAACACAAAGACATTTTCGTAACGTGACACAGTGTGGATGGGTTCCACTTCAGGGCCGTGGTTACAGATGGCAGAAAGCAAAAGCAGAAGAAGACACGGCAAATAAAAGTTAACGGGGCTCTGTAGATGTCCCAGTGAATCACCTCGCTGCTGATAATAAGACTTTTGTCTGAGCACCTGTGCTAACTCTTCCCCCTCCTCTCCACCGCTGAGCTAAACATTTGGCAGACAATTCAGGTTTGCTGCTCTCTCCGGGTATTCGGTGTCTGCTCTGTCAGTGAGGCCGAAGCCGTCGTTTGCCAGATGCACAGTTGCCTCGCTAATCACCCGGCGGAGATTTACGGCCCAGACAGAACAGGTAATTGTCTGTCTTGCTTCAGTTATAACTCTCAATACAAAGCCCAACTATTTTTGCCATGGAAACTTCAAAAATAGTTTCCACACCACTGCTGGAGGCTAAAAGGTGGCACCTTAAAAAAGCAACATTGTAATTGCACATCAGATGCTTCATCACAAGGAAAAATCTAAGTGTATGCTAAAGTAAGCAAGCTTTTCTTTGTCTGCATCTCCAGGTTAACAAAACAAACAAACACAGAGTTTGCATTTGCATTACATTATTTTGCTATTTCAAATTTAAAATGTGCGATTAGTTTAAAGTCATTGACAGGAGTTCTGTATGAACAGCGTGGCAGCGACGCTGCTAGTGGCCGAGGTTGAATCAGAAGCTTTAAACTGCGCTCCCTTGTTTTCATCCAGATGTCCGCCAGGCCACGTCTGTAATCACACAGTTGTAAAATGACTTTTTAAAGCTCAAGTTGTTCATTAGAAGATAAATTTCCACAGCTGCTCTCCAATCTCCAGACATCAAACCTTGTCAACTTTAAGAAAAGCTTGTATCTCCAAGGTGACGAACAGCGTCAAGTTGCCACTTGCAGACTGCGGCTTTCGTCCCTCCTCTCTCGGAGGCGTGGGATTTGATGGCGCGATCGTTGTTATTAATAGCTTCAAAGCACAGATGCAAAGATGAAACCAGCCCACACACTGGCTTTGGCGTAAATATGGCAATGTCTCTGAGGACCCTGAAAGTCTCATTTTGACAGTTGCGGGGGTAACCACGCTCAAAGCTGGAGTTTCTGACAAAGAAGTCCTGGATGTTTGACTTAGGCACCAACATTCACCGCCAAACGTTTGTTATT
Organism: Poeciliopsis turneri; assembly: GCA_922788865.1. Lineage (NCBI taxonomy): Eukaryota > Metazoa > Chordata > Actinopteri > Cyprinodontiformes > Poeciliidae > Poeciliopsis > Poeciliopsis turneri. The sequence continues at coordinate 93,399 of CAKLNU010000120.1, read as the reverse complement.
TCCTGTCAGACACTCCGTAGATCATCACGAAATCTGCAAACAGAGCCTGAAATTGGGGGGGGCAGAGGGGTGACGTCAGCGGATCCACTCCCTCTGTAGCTGCAAACACTGAATTACCTCAGGAGAAAAGAATGGGCTCGAACATGGTTTGAGTGAAGCCGCATCCTACCACTTCTAACGCTCAGTAAACTGTGTATTTCTTCAAGGAGACTGAAGCAACCAAAAGTCGGCATCCCACGCAGCAAACTCTGTTTGCCTTGGCGGCCTCTGCATTTAGCTATCTCTTGTGCTGTAATCACATTTGGTACTCTGGCTCCATTTTGCAATTCATGTGCGGTCAAGATGGACTAAGCTGAGCTTTTCCTCCTGGAGCCGGGCTAGGACTCAGTGAGTCACTTCCACAAAGGTCTGACCTCTTGCAGAGCGACACCAGGAAGTGGGGCGGTACTACGGGCCACGGCAGTCAGTCATGAAACCTGGAGCCCAGGGATCATGCTGCGGAGTACAGATACAACTAGCTTTCAGGCTTTTCCTCTCAACACTAACCCATTTCATGCTTCCTGAAATCCAACACCTGCTTATATTTAGCTTGTCCTCTGAGTTATACTGCTCCGACTGGGCCAACAAACACTCAAGACTTACGAGACGTGACATTTAGCCGCTGTTGTATGAAGCCTTACTCATGGCAACGAAATGAATCGACCTTACCGTGTCTTTGTTGCAAAAAAACAAAAAAAGCACTGCAGCCGCAAGTGATTAGAACGTACCTGAAGTGGAGGTCAGCTCCGAATAATCATGCTGCACGGTCGAGTAATGATGCTGGAATGTTTTATTGTGAACAAGTTGCCTAAAACCTTTCATCAAATTTAAAGTCAACTCCCTAGCACGGCAATCAAGAGTCAGCTGGAATAAAGGCGTTCTGTTAAGCAATGTGCGTCGGCAAGTTTTATGGCGTCGATGAGGTATTTTGTTGAGTTAAAACTACCACAATCCATCACCTTACTGGCAGCTACTGTAAAGCACAAATCTCTACCATTAAAGAGCAATATTAGTGAAGGACATCTAGTCATCGAAACAGAGGAAGAGTATCTGAAATGAACCAATTCATGAAGATGTACAGCCAGCGACTGGTGACAAAGATGGGGTTCTTTCATTATGAAGAGGTGACACAGAAAACACTTTTCTGATCAGAAGTGATGCTAAATTCAGTTGTTATTGATCAATGATTGTGTTTCTCCGATCTATTTTTGCTGTTTGTACATGCGCACACACGCATGCATGGTTAAAGAAATAACTTCACAAGAGAGCGCCCTCTGTAGGGCATAGCTTATGTAGGAGCCAAGTCTAGACTTTTCCAAGATTGATGGGGTCCAGACCACCCACACCCATGGGATTTACGCCTATGACTGCGCAATGCAGATATCTAAAGCAAAAGTGGCAGCATTCCTTTGGAGGGGAACAGAGAACCTCACCAGATCTCCTGGTGTCCCAAATCAGTAATCAGTGTTGCAAATACAGAAGGTAAAGACCCAAACTAACTACAGGTCCTGCAGGACATATTGACTACAGACATTGCATTCCAAAGTATCTATATCCCTGAAATAAAAAAAATAAAAAAAAACTTTTAATAACAACCACAAACCGTTGATTTATGGAGTGGGGTTTGTGACAGACCAACACAAAGTCGTGTATAATGCTGAAGTGGAAGGAATATAATACTTTGTATTGCAGCATTTATTTTTACGATTAAAATCTGACTAGTGTTTTGTATTTGTATCCAGCCTCTCTGTGTCAACTCTTTGCAGAAGCAAATACAGCCGCAAGTCTTATAATGCATGTCTCAGTTTACCAAAAATGTGAAAGTTCAAAGTTCATCTATCACTAGCATTAAGCGAGTCACAAACAGCAGCAGTAAATATGAAATATGCAGCTGTCAGAGAGAAAATATCCTAGTCAGGCAGGTTTACCACGAGTATGTAAACAGATGCATTATTAATACGCTCATGCAGGTCATGTACACAACTATCAAGGTTAGTGATTGTTAGGATATATGTTTTTTGTGCTTGTTACATAAGTAAATTATCCCCCATCACCAGTGAAAATATTTGGATACTGAAGAATATATTTTGTTTCCATGTGTACACGCTTTCAAAATCACTGTTTAAGGGCAAGGAAGCCAAACTGATTTCCTTGAAATCTGCATCGTAGAAACAGTTCGAACATCCCACCTCTATACGCTGATGTTTGAATCTCAGGTTAGGGTGAAAATTGACAGGACACGAATGTGGCCTTGCAACCTTGAGCTGCAGCTGTCAGCAGCATAAGAGCAACGTTAAGATTATTTTTGTTCCCATGAATCACAACTCTTTAATTTAAGTTTTACAATCCTTTCTGGAATCTAGATTAAGTGTACCAGAAGACTTAAAAAAAAAAAAAAAGTTGTTGCTTTTTTTTTTCTACAACTGTTAAAAAGGATTGATTTCATCTGCATGTGTGTGTGTGTCTCAAAAAAGGAGGTAAAATAAAAGACACACAACTTGCACATTGGACACACAGGTTCCCATCTGCATCTATCTGCACCGTGAGCATCCCGCTGTCAGGATGGCTCAGGCTCTTGTGTGAAACATCAATTTAATATCTGATAGTGATTAAAGATCAACGAACTCATGATCTCATGAGTTTGCTTCTTTCCCTCGACACAATAATGCGCTTTTATTTCAGCAATCCAGAAAACGCTGCTCACAAGGGATGGCTAAGAATATTACAAAGAATGCGCACATTAAATGCCCTTTTATTTTGTGCTCTGTTCTTCACATGGAAACAACAGTTGGGCAATTTGACTTCAGAGTTTAAACACTTAAGAGGCATCAAAGAATGAAAAAGCAAAAAGTTTCCAGGGATTGGTGGAACAAAAGACCAACAGACTTAGCTGCACGTGTTGAACGCAGGAGTCAGCTAATCAGTGTTAAGTGAATACTAACCGCTGGGAGACAATTCGTCTTTTTCCTGCAGTTAATGACGCCTTATAATCGTTTGCAATAGAGGACCGATGGTCAGGCTCTAAAACGCAGCGTTTTCAGAATGGAGTAGTCACGGGATGAGCTCAAACTCACAAACAAAAGAAAACCTCATGATGACGTTTTCTGTCATTCAGTTTGTGGTTTAAAGCCCATTTGACTGAGATCCGAAGAAAGTGCCAGTGCGATCAGAGCTCTTCTCTGGCTGTTTGAAGCATTAGGTTAAATCTGCTCCAATCCATCCCCCAATGTTTCAGCACACGGCCTGTAAACTGACTGAGACAAGGCTCCCAAACTTTTCTTATTAATCCTGAAGGGAAATTAAATGCTGTAGTCATTCGAACTCTATGAAGACCAGTCTGTTCTCCAACAGTTTTTTTTTATTTCTATTTGAATGATTCCCGAAATGCAATGGAAACTAAATGACCTAACCCCACCCTTCTAAAGTAACACGGTTTTAAAGCGAGTCAAAGTATGATGGACATCCGCTAAGCAGCTACCTCAGCAGATAGCCCCACTAAGAAACCAGCTACTATCAGCTTGCTATACTTGTGTTAGGTAAGGTAAGGTAATTTAATTCGTACACCACATTTTCAGCAACAAGGCTTTACATAAAATAGAAGGAAACACAAACCAAACAAAACTAAATATCGGTTCCCCAGATATAAGAATAAGTAGTCGATGATTTCTAAACTAAAAGGGGTCTTTTAGTAAGTCCATAAAATGCAAATAAAAATGTAAATTACACTTTTATTGCAAAAAAAAAAAAAAAACGCTAAAGAGAACATGTGTTTATTCCATATTTTTATTCATTCTGGGCCGGTTTCTTGTGTTTCATTTATTGAGGAGAATTTTATAATGCTCAAAATTCACAGATATTTCTTGCTCCATAATAAAAAAAAAGAAAGAAACTCTAACTTTCGTGGAAGCCAAATTATAGCAAGCAACCCATGAAAGCAGAGCTTAGTGAAAGATACAAGGCATTTGTCAAGCGTGTCCGAAGGTAAGTGGTGGAGTGTATGCAGAGAAACTGAAGGCCTCATTACAGTAATTAAAAGGAGCTGTTAAAAAACAGTCGTATTTACCCAGCTTAGATCCATTGACTCCAAACTGGCATGAAATCCTTAAATCTGTTGAACTTAACTGGACTGCTTAATTTCAGTACCACAACTGAGTCACACTTATTGTTGTCTTTCTGTCTCCTACAATTTTTATGTGTTTTTTTTTTTTTTGTTATCTTGCATCCTGTTTATCAGCCTTAAAAATTAGAAGCACAAAGTTCACCTGAATTTACAACTCTCCGTCTAAACCCGCACTTTCGAAGAACAAAGACGTTTTTTTTTAATGGCGTTATTAAAATCCGAGTGACATCCTGTTCCCAACTTTAATTCGTTTCTGATCAATAAACTGACCCATTATCTGTTCTGGAGCTCCAGCGCAGCACCATCATTCCCGGGGTTGACCCAAGAGCGTCATAAAAACTCGGCAGACTCGGGCCGGTGCGTAAAAAATCTGATGCAGAAATAGTTTGGAGCAAAAACCCAGCGGCCTGAAAGCCAGTGACTCAGTTTAACTACCCTAATTGGTTTCACTTTCATCAATGCAGCTGTGACCATGTGCGCTGAAACAAGCCCTGTTCTTTAACAAGCTTCATGGTGGTTAATGCTCAGTTAAGGCTGACACTAGAAAGAAAAAAAAAAAAAAAATGGAGCCCACTTTCCTTCCTGCTTAAAGAAACGCAAGCTTTCAGGGGTAAAACACACACAAAAGGAAGGAACTCTTACTTAACTCTTAGTTCACTTTCTTGGACATTCCGTCGAAATGACATCATGCCGGGCCAGTAAGCCTGGATAGCAGTAAAACCGAATTCAGCAGAGATGAGTTTTCCGTCAGCTCTGTTGTTTGGGGGTGGGGGGGTTGAGGGGGAAAGGTCAAACCTGCATTTGTGGGACACGAAGTAGCAGCTCGCTACACAGCGGAAGCAAATTGTAGCAATTTATTCTGCTCTGGGATTTACTCCCACATCTTTCATCATGGAATCACTCTGTTCAGGGTCACATCGGGAAATAAAATTGTCTGGTGAAAGAAAAGTCAGAATGGAAACACACACACACACACGCACACACACACAAAAACACTCACAATCTAAACTGAATCCCTTTTACACATCTGCTCCTCTTCCTGCTCTGCTCTGTTTGTAAGCCGGAGAAGAAGAACGGGTCCATCTCAGCCTGTTTACAGGGGAAGTTATGGAGTCACATCAACATGTGGGAGGGAGAAGCAACATGTCTGAACATCAACATGAGTGTCATCCACATGATGTGTTTCATTATGTACCCAGCAGCAGGATGGAGCGTTGTACAGCTCCTTCAGAGTTCAGGCCTCGTCGCTGCTTCTCTGATCGATGCTGTCGTTGCTTGGCCCGTTGATTTAGGTGGCCTGGCAGACCTGCAGTTCTCCAATACTGTATCCATTTTCAAATAATTGATTAAAGTCCAGGGTTATAACCTGAGAACATTTTAAAAGATTGATGGCTATCAAGACTCGCTGTCTGATATTTTTAGCATAAGCATCACAGTGTGTTATCTTTATGGCAGAATAAACCAAAAAACACATAAACTAAAGCAAGACGGTATTTACAGCCAAGGTATGTCTTTGTACTGCAGCTGCTGCAAAGGCACCAGAAGCCAGCGCCAAAACCGAAGCTAAATCATTCACCATGAAGTGCAGTTCTCTATCAATAATATGCACAAAAATCAAATAATAATGCAATACAAGTTATGAAGTAGCGCTGCTTATTCCCCAAAAACACAAAATAAGTAGCACAGCTGTGCAAAATCTTCGGAATATTAAGACGGAGGGCTTTTTGTTGAAGCGATGCTGTCAGTGAGACGTATGATTGGTCCAACAGTGGTTCTGCAGCACGATGATGACCACAAAAGAGCAGCATGAAGTACTTTCTTCAGGCACGAGGGAGACAAGGATTCCAGATTTCAATATTATCCGAATACCTGCTGTGGAGGGAGGAGCGCTCCATTTGCCGGCAGCAGTGTTGTAGAACTGGAGACCATTTTGTAAATGTCTCGGTGTTGTCTTGGTCTCGGACGCTGAGGACTCGGGATTTTATTTCCGCAACTGTGGAAACATCACTAAGCTTACAGCGTACTGTCCAGTTTATTGGTTGACATGTTTGTTTGCAATGGATGCAAAATGCACTGATTAAAATCCAAGCAATAACTTGACTTACCAATTACGTGTTTCAGCTCCTCCCCACCTTTCACTCGCATTATTTTATTTTGTTTTATTTTATTATGTACATTAATGTTTATTTAATTAGAAAATAAATGAAACGCAAGAATGAAAGGGCATGCAGAGCATGCACATTGCTCATTGATTTTTTTCCGTTCACCGTGGCATCATGGCCGCTGTAATGTCTGCCATCATAGCAGATATTACATCTTTGTGCTGCCTGGCTTCATGCAGTGGGAGTGAAGCGTGAACAGTCATGGTGAGCGCCTTGTGCTTGGTTACTTCTTGCTTGTTGCTCTTTGGTCAGTGTTCATAGTTGACCGTTGTTTACCATCAGGGCACTGCCTCAATTGCTACGTTTAATGATGCAGACAGTGGTGATTTTTGACATGAATTATATGGCAAATGACCAGGGCTTTATACTTTTAGCTAATTAATATTGGTTCAATTTATTTCAGCTCTAAATATTTAATATCTCTGGTTTTTATGGGAATGTGAATCTTTCAGATCAATTTGATTCTCAATTGTGATCATATTTCACATTTTATTGTGTCATGTGGCGCGTGGCGCTGGTCTTGGTCTCGGGTTTTTCTCGGGTCTTGATTACAACACTGGCTGGCAGACAAGAAGAAAATCAAAACAAGAGTAAAGAAAAGATGTGGTAGGAGAATAAAATAACGAAACAATATCGCAAGATGGGCATTGCTGACCTGTTGTGCCAGGATTGGAAATAAAAGCTAAGAGTACCTGTATACCTACAGGAGGAGGATAGAAACTTGGCTTTAGATCATGTAATAAGTCAGACAGCTGCAGACGTACGATAAAAAACAAGCTATATTTAGTACATGTAAGAGAATGTAAAAACACAGATGGTGGATTTATACGTCAGCTATAATTCATTTACAGAAAATAACTCAGGTCAACAGTGGGGTATTTGCAGACAAGACGAATGCTGTACTTTTGAAGTACATCTCGAGCTGGTTATTAGAAGAATAAACCAGCCTCAAGTCTAATCACCCTGCTAATAAATCCCAACTATAATAATCTCTCACGAGGCCTGGCAGCGTTTAAACCGACCGGGACAGACTGCTGTAATGGTGTCTGTCTGAGGTTTTGACCTTCGGATGGCGCGCTCTGCCAGGCCAGTGGAAATAACTGACCAAATGCTGGCAAACCTGTTGAGACTAAATATTGCCACTAAGCCCATGGAAGTTCTGACTAAAACATTAGGTAACTGTTCGACTCTCTCGCTGTCGACCGAGTGGTGACTGTACAATAAACACGTGAAGAGTTTCAATTTGTCTGTTAGGTAACAAGTAATAAACTGTTGTTTGGCCTGCAACTCTTTATGCCAGTAGTTAACTTACTGTATTCCCCTTTTCCACAAATTATGGAGCGTAAACAGCTCGCGTCTGACGAGGAGTCTGGCCGGAGGGTTGCTAGAAAAGCTGAGATGGCAGCAAACTGCTCTCCTTACCCTTTCATTCCAGGCAAGGGTGCAACAACAACAAAATCTGCTGATTGACCTGAGAGGGACAGCTAATGTCACCTAAGCTGTCCTCCTGAGACAGCTTATCTCATGAGGACATGAGAGGCAGCTCACTAAGGGGAAAGAAATGTTTGATTTTGCTGCACTTGCTGGACAAACTTCTGCAAGAATAATAAATAAAAAAGGGGCTCATTATGACATGAAGACACTTAACTCGATTAACCGTGCACAGTTCGCAGTAAATTCCTGGAGGGAAGTTACAGACGACTTTGACATTTCAGCAATGAGCACTGAAAGTTGAATTTTCTTTCGTACCTTTCCGGTCCGAGCCGGTTTCGTTCAAGCACTCCAACATTAAATCTCAGGGTCAGTTTCTTTCAAAAACCAACAAAAAAAACAACTTTTTTTTTCTGAAACAAAGAAACCAGAGGCTTCGAATCGCATGCGTTCGTGTTTCCGAGATCAATTTTCCAAACTCAAACATGCCCTTGTTGATGTTCAAATATTAGAGTGCAACCCTGGTCTTTATGTGGTCCCAGGCAGCGTATAGTATGAAACGGCTGCAGAAGCCGGGCCAGATTATGATCTCAGCACTGTCGGAAAGCAGCAGGCTCTGCAGAGAGGACACTAAGTGCACACATGTGTTTGTGCCGAAGTGTAGGCTTATTAAGCTCCTCTTGTTTTCTGATGTGGTCCAAGAAATGCCTCACAACGCTTCCTAAGCCATGTTTAGGATGCGGCAGTAAACATTTTGTAGCCAAATTCCTCCACATGGGGGAAGCTCATGGTATAAGGTCCCCATAAAAATGAAAAAAAAAAATCCTTCCTGACATTAATACCCATTAACCAAGAATCTCATTACATCATTGAAAGCTGCTTAATACAATAAACTATAGCAAATTAGTGTAATTGTTCTTCTTGTCGAGACGACGGTCTCTTATCTGCGTTTCAAAGCGAGCCGTGACGAGCTGAAGCAACGCTCGACCTTGGCAGCTGACGCGGCACACAGCGCATTATCTCATGCAGTGGAAAAGCAATTCCCATTTTGTGGTTCGTTTGTTTTTTTGTCTCCTGCGAGATTGGGGTCTGTCATTGAAGTGAGAGCAAGGAGAATGCCTTAATCTGGAAAATATTATTTGGGAGTGGGGGGCTAAAGGGGTGAGAGAACATGGGAAACAATAACTGTAGGAGGATTCCTCTCCCATCCTCTGGGTTCTGTGATTTCGAGATATGCTCTCAGTCTGCAATTTCGGCTCACCGCAACCACCCGCCTGGCCCCAATCCTTTTCCTGCTCTTTCTTTCTTTCTTTTTTTTTTTTTTCGTCTCCCTCTAATCGCAGGCCACGAGGTGGGAAGGCTTGCAGCAGGAATCCCACAGGTAACACTTTCAATCGAGTCGCCCTTAGGCTCAATGAGCTCTCCTTTTACCCTCATACCATTGAAAAGATCAATGTGCAAACCTTCAGAGGAGATGCTGAAGCACCGTGTGGAAAAGCCTCCCTTGTTCACTCAAGAGCTTGTTCTTCACACAAGGAGAAGTAATCATAACAAATGGAGCAAGTAGCTCTTCCTTCAGAGTTGGATGATTCCCTTCTGTTTTTGACATTCAGGCAGCCGAAGCTTTCCGCCTCCTGATTAACTACTGTTTTCGCAGAGGAAACCATAACAAATTATTTGTAAGCTGCAGCTCCACGAAATTCACTACAGGGAGAGGAAGAGAGAGTGAGAGGGGGAGGGAAAAAAAATATCTAATTTATATTTGCTTCCCGTTGGGTTGTATTATGTAAAATCCCTCATAAAATGGTAATTCAATTGAGAGAGGAGGGATGAAGCGGTGCTATATGCTGGATGTCTCTTTATAAATGGCTGAAAGGTTTAATATTTGCAGATGTGGAGTCAATACACATGACTGCACAGATATTGAAAGTTGGACTTTCATGCAAATCTGCATCTTTTCTTCTACGGCCACAAATCAATGGAATGTTTGTAATTGACCGAGGACGGACAAAACCGGTCAGCAGCTCATTCAGACTGTGTGGTCTGTACAGATGCTCACATGCATCAGTTCCTCCGTCACTGATGCAAACACACACGTGTGTGTGTGTGTTTCTGAAAATGTTACAAATGGTTTCCATAGCAACCAGAAACTTAACCAGTAAGTTATTGGTAACTTTACAACAGGAAGTATTTTATTAGAAGTTTATGTGGCAGAAGTGGTAGTAAGATAATAAAATGCTCTTAATTTGTTGAGGGTTGTATTTTTGTGAAATTTCTGAAAACTGTAGTGTCTGTGTGGAAGAAGATATTTTACAAATGTGGTAGGAAAACAGTAAAAGGCTCTTATTGTTTTTTTATTTTTTTATTTTTTTTTTTCTGAAATTTTCTGTCTGTATTTAGCCACCCTGAGTCGGTACTCGGTAAGTCATGAGGTCGATTAAATAATTTCATTGTAGCTTTGATCACAGTGAAATGGGGTTGTTGAACATTTGCCCCAGTCTTAGGTTTTGCATCTGCTACAGGTTTCTCTACCCTGAAACCAGCTGCTAGAGACAGACGGCCACCCACCCTCCCTGTGTCTGCGATGGTTCGACCCAGCCTCCACATACCCTGTTGAAGTACAGCATAAGAAGGCTGACTGGGTTTCATCTGTGAGTTGACTATGCAGTTCTGGACTGAACCGGGAAACTGAGTTCAATCTGGAATTCTTAACGTGACCATATCATGTTTGCCAGGTGACTGATGTTCAACAATCCTAAGCAGATCGACGGGAATAAAGCAGAGACAGACACAAGGCTGAGGCGCTGCACTCTAATGTTATCCATATGCTTTCATAACATGACCTCGCCGAATGTTGGTCTTTCTTTCGGTAATTTCTTGTACATGTACTTGTGCCTTATGCACAACTTGGGAGTCAAGTGTTTACCGCTGCACTCACCATCTGTTTGTGAGCTGGAAGTGTCTGATTCACATGCTGCCAAGGAAACACAATGGCAACATCAGACACGGTCTGAACGGTGGCAGAAACACTGATGAGGAGTTTTTTATGAATCCCTGGGAATCAGGAACATCTTCCAGTTTGTTGTAAAACACCCAACAAACTCCCAAAGGCGTATAAAGATTGTTTGTTCAAGGCAACTCGATTCATTTTGATAGATCCGACTGAGAAACAAAGTACGTTTCAAGGGATGAGAAGCGTACATAAAAAGTGTTCCGTAACTTTTGGCTGAAAAAGACTTCGGAGGTCATTGGCGGCGTCACTGTAACAAATGTAAGTCCTTTACCAGTTTGCCAAGATTTTAATATTTACAGCAAGGTCAATATTTATGGCAGGGTCACACAAACAGACATGCTTTGCTGAAACTGACTGATGGAAAATGCCACTCTTGACTGAGTTTGGTCACATAAAAGCTGGGAAGGAATTCCCTCCGAGTTTCAAGTCAGTGGCGCTCTCCAGGAAAGTTGCTCATTAAAAGTAAAGACGGATTAAATTAGGAACAAAAGACAATTTATAAATCAGTTTTGAGCTGAGCGCTTAGTTTTTTGTCATTGCACTAAACATTACTCTGTGCCACTAATCAACTTTATTGGGATAAAAGAAAAATCATACCATGCTGTTCATTAATAAACACGGTAAATGGGGTGTAATAATTTGAAGTCTGATTAAAGTGGCATTTTACTTTGTGGTGCTAAATGGGACGTGAAACGATCCAATTAGAGTGGCATACAAAGCTTTTACAAACAAGCATAAAATGAAATAAAATGATCTCATAACTCATTAGCTGGTTGAAGGTGAACTTAGACTATTTTGAAATGTTACTGGGCTTTGTAACCAAATTCAAAAGGAAAGATTTTTATCCAATCACTGTTAAAAGAAAAATGTTTCAAATTCATTATCACCGGTCATCAAAATCTTTAAGCTGGCTTCATGTTTTCTTCTACGTTTAGGGATTAAGTAACACGCCTGAAATCACCAAACGTCTCTTTTTGCACTTTGTGTATTTTTTTGAATCAGGTACAAACTTTGCTCATGAAATGATACTTGACTCTGAACCCAAATTATCAAGAAGAAAAACACGTTTCACAGTTTCCTTAAGTAGGTCTCAGGGTGATGTCACATCAACGAAGGGCGCTGAAAGTAATTTTCTTTTTTTTCAGTGCAGGATTTGATCAAATATAGTTGAAATTGTCTTCGCTTCAATTTTACTTCATTTCAGTTCACTCAAATAGCACCAATTCACAACATGTTGTCTTACAACATGTTACCAAAAAAGAGTCAATTAAAGATTCAAAGTCGGCAACAAATATTTCAAATTGTCCTAGTTATCGAACAATGCGTCCAACTTCAGTTTTTTTATTCAAATTAGTTACGTTTTCTACCAAAAGAAACCAACCAAACTGCATAAAGTCACTGACTTGCAGCATTCACTGCTCCTGAAAGAGCGTGTAGCGAAAGCCGTCAGTCACTTGCGTTGTGTCCTTGACTTTAGGGCAATCCCTCATACTGAGCACGCACATAGCAACAGCGGGAAAAAAAATCTCTCCCTTAACAGGAAGAAACCTCCTGCAGAGGCTGGCTCAGTGTGAATGGTCATCTGTCAGGACGGACTGGGGCTTTTCAGAACACAGAGCATTTACACAAACGTGAAACCAAAGAACTGATTCAGGAGTAGCTTCTTTCTATATTAAAGGAAAGTAGAAAGAAAAAAAATGGACGGCAGTAGTGGGTCCGTTAGTGGCTTCGTCTAGGGGAGAAACAGGGGTAAACAACTTTGAAATAGTTTATAATCAAGTTTGATTGATCACTGGTCACTTCAGCGTTCTGCTGCTTTTGCAGTGATTATATGACATGCCAGTAGGGTTGCATCCTATAGCACAACTTCATCATTTACCTAAAATCACTGTTTATTTATTTAGGGAAAGTCATATCAATATCAGAACATCATCATCGAACCTGATATGCTGTAATCCTACATGGCAGCCCAGCATTCGTGCAGCCACATTAAACGCTCTACAAAGTGCAAAGGATTAAATCTTATGTACGTGTTTGCCACGACACACCTGGCTCGTCGCGCTAACCTTCGTCTTATCGCGCTGTCAGAACTGATTCAAGTGGCTCCATTATCAATTTGTCTGCGTTCTTGGCAGTCCCGGAGGAAGATGTGGCATTTTAGCAAGTCACAGCAGGATGTATAATTGGCACTCGAAAATAAAATCCACCCGCTCCAATCCACGCCTCTCCTCCTGACATGCGTTTTCCATTCGGAAAACCTAGCGATGTTCCTGACGTATGTCTCAGGGGTTTTTCTGCAGCCGTTCTGAAAGCAGGAAATGGTACCCTCGAGAGTAAAATGAAATGAAAAATCAAAACTCTAATTGTGCTTAGAGTGAATGAATGATATTCATCTGCAATTCATTCTGCAGAGCAACACCTTGATGTCTTTGAGTTATCAGGTGGACTGAATGCAGAAGTTGGTTTGTTGTTCGTTAAATCATGATTTAGTCATTTTGAAAAATTTATTTCTTACTAGAAAAGAAAGTGCAAATGTTCCAAATAATGCCCGTCCTGATAAGTCTTATGCTCAGAATAGGTATTGGCTGTGTTGGTACAACTATAATGCTCTTCTGGGTTTAGAAAAAAAATAAATAAAAATGACTGAAAAGCTCAATAATGTAATGGCTTGCTTTTGATTAAACAAAGATTTAACAAATAATTCAACATGTCAGAAATGTTCTGATAAAGTTTTCTGGTGCAGTGCACAAAAATTTCAGCTTCTATTCGATACAGCAGATTTTATATATATATATATATATATATATATATATATATATATAAACTATAATTTCCCTGTTTTTATTCTTCTTATTATTCTTATGACATTTTTTTTCTTGCTAGTTAAAAAAACTTAAAATATTAGTAATACATGGAAAATCAACCAGTGCATGCAAACAACAAGGATTTGCTTTCTCATTTGGGACATTTTAATTCCCAGTGCATTAGATTACACATTACTAGATCTTTTCAGTCCTTCCTGTTTGGCACAGGCCTTCAGTCTGTCATGACTGCTGCCTTGTGTACTAAATCACAGCACCAGGATAAACTTTCACCTTTGGGATTGTTTTCCCTTGGATTCTTTTCAAATGATGCAAAGCAGGCCTAGGGGACCATACAATGAACCTCAAGTTCCCCAAAACAATGTTGAGTTCAAACTTATATCATCATTAAATACGTGATGACATAATTTGGCTCTTGACGCTTGTAACAAAACAAGGTTCAAACAGAAAAAAAAAAAAAAACCCAACCCAAAAACAAAAGTAAATGTAGAGATCTCTGAACTTCGAGTCATAAAAGCTGACCAGATGCCGCAAAATGTCTCTCAATCTCCCTAATGCGTTTTGCAGCCAAGGCATTGTTCAGAGCACTGTTAAGTCACTGCATGAATTATGACAAGGGAATTGAAGACAAGGCCACACAGGCTGCTCGGGCCTCCAACGTCAGGCTAATGAAGTTTGATTGAAATCCCTTCCCTCTGAATTCTCACACGTTGCATATTTAACAGTCTCATTTGGTGGTTTCTGCAACCGTTGGAGTGAGCTTGACAAAATCTTGAGCCAGCCCCATTCTTTCCACTCAGATCATAAAACCGAAAATTTTCCTCCCAGCAGAACCCTCTTGTGTGTCTCGCCATCAGGCACAATGAATGCTGTACGGCCAGGACGTGAACAATTAAGTCTGAAGTCTTTCCAAGCCACAAATAAAAGTGTAAATATTTCCATTTTAGCCTCTCGTTTTTTATCATTATTTACAGTATCGTTGCATAAATCATAACGTGCCGCAAAGGAGACCGGCATCAGTAAAATCTTTGATTTTATGTGGTTGTCTTCCAAACAGAGTCAATAAGTCATGCTTACATTGGGAGAATATTCTGGTAGACGACTAATCTACCAGTAAGCTGTTGTTTTCATCCATCACTTCTCTCTGTCGACTTGGCTTCTCTTATCAGTGATGCAGATATTTTATTCTTCTGTCTGCTGTCTGCATACCTGTGGATTTCACCTTGATAGGTCTACATTGTTCCTACCGCAAAATAAAAAAGTACTTGTAAAATGTTCCTATGGCATAACAGAACTCAATTACTTGCAACCATTCGTTGGGCCTTTTGCATCACTAAAACTTGAGGGTACGAAACGTTGGCAGGGTGTGATGGAGACATAAAACATAACACTTAACTTTATTCATCCCACACTGCTAGCTGTTTCCAGGTGCGGATGACAAAACTGAAGGCGTTATATCATGCAGAGAAGACTTTTTGGAGCTTTGTCTCACGTGGTAATGTCATTCAGTCATCAAGCGCACACACTCGGAGTGTTGCTTTACCACATTCACGCATGTTGGAGAAATCCTTTAATATCCCATGGCAAACGTTCAGGGCTGACTGTCCCAGAGAGCAACCCTTCCCCACATGATTCCACCAGACTAGCGGCAGCAGCAATTAGCAAACATCTGGTGGAGATGTGTGTCTCCTGAGCTAATCAAATCAACTACTTCTCACTCCTGAGAACGGTTGTAAACGTCATTACGGAGAACCTTTATTGTGATGAAGCGCTGAAGGGGGGAGCATCGGAGAGGATATTAGGCTCTTAAAGAGACAGAGTCCAATTTCAAGTGTCACATACAGTTGTGATGCTGTCAAATTTCTCCTAAGCTGTTTTTTTTTTTAATTAACAGCATTTTTTTTTTTATTTTTTTTTTTTATATATTTTTTGGCTTTAGCAGCCATAATTTGAGAGTAGATAGACAGGAAAGTGAGAGGAGGGAAGACATGCAGCAAAGGTCATCACAGGCCGTGACTCCAACCGATGACATCTGTGTTGAGGACGATTGGTCCTCCGTACATGGGTTGTGCTTATGGGTGCCACTGCACCCATATTAACAGCATCTTCCTAACATTTGAAAGTAACATAGTTACTTGATTCTGCTATAAGATGGTCCCATGTACCTGGAAAATACACAATACACCCTAAAGTCCCTTTAAGAAACTCATTCATGCGTTTATCTTTAGTCGCATTGATTATTGTAACAGCGTCTTCACAGGCCTGTCCAACAAATCAATCAAACAGCTGCAGTTGATCCAGAACGCTGCTGCTCGCGTTCTCACTAGAACCAGGAAGATAGAGCACATAACACCAGTTTTAAAGTCCCTCCACTGGCTCCCTGTAGCTCAAAGAATAGATTTTAAAATACTGTTGTTAGTTTACAAATCACTGAACGGTTTAGCACCACAATCTGCTCTGCATCCCCAGAACCAGAACCAAAAGAGGAGAAGCAGCTTTCAGCATCTATGGACCAAAAATTTGGAACAAACTACCAGAAAACTGTAAAAACCCTGACTTCCTTTAAATCCCAACTAAAAACACACCTGTTTAGAATTGTATTTGAAATGTAATATGTAACAATGTACTTTTTTTCCTGTTGTGGGCAACGGGGCCCGACGAATACCCGTGGTTAATCGGACGGCGAAGTCCGGCGGTAACAGGCGCTTAAATTCCGTGTTAAAAGATTTTACACCTTTTCCTGTTGTGGGCAACAGGAAAAGGTGGTATTTTATTCTATGTTGCATGACTTTGTGTTTTGTGTTTATGATGTAAAGCACTTTGAAATGCCTTGTAGCTGAAATGTGCTATACAAATAAAATTTGATTGATTGATTGATTGATTTAAATTTCTGTAAGAGATCCATCTTTGGCTTTACCCATTTCCAAGCGCCACTATTTCTAAAGTTTAAGTTCAATTGATCTGTTCTGTCCTAGCTCACTTCAGCACAATCCATCCAATTTATTTTTAATGGCAAGAACTGATGTGCGTAAAACAAAAGACCCTCGTGAGGTTACATTCAACTTCCAGACAAAGATGATAAAATTTACCGCAATACAAATTTGGGTCGGCTATTTTTTTGTTTGACCGTCGTCGATCACTGCGACTATCCTTTGAATCCCTATTCACATGCATTCCAGCACTCCTTACTAAGGACTCCCACTTAGTAAAGGGCCTGGGTCAAGAGGCCAAAAGATCACATGCCAACAAGGGGGATGAATCTCTATCTGCATGTTTCACATTTCTGTCTATTTAAACTCACGGAGTCAGATGGTCAAGCATTCTGGTCGCGGTTTCTCCACAAGTCAACAATGAAACTCCGACTCAGAAATCTGTTTTAGTTGCAACATGAACCAATTTTGCTTGGTGCTAATCCTCACCCACATTCAGTTCAGACCAGTGTCACTGATACCAGTGGCAGATTTAGACTTAAGATGATTTTCAGTCAGCCAAGAAGTTTGCTTGTGATCAGAAATGAGACAAACTTCTTTCCAAAGACACTGAAATAAATAATTTACTTTCCTTTTATTAAAAGACAGAATGTCAAAAATTATTCACACCCTTCTATGGATTCCGTAGAACAAAAATCAAAAAAATTGTTGCAATTGTTGACCAGGATCTTGCAAGTTCCCTCTTGTGTTTTGACGATTTATCTGTGGTGATAATCTGAAAGGCCTCCACGTCATCACCCTAATCTTTAACTCCCTCCACAAACTCTGTATGTGATTTGAAACCCTGGAACTCTGTCTGCGCCACCCCAAAATCTTGATTACACTTCCAGTCAGAAGAAGTATGTCAGTAAAGTTAGAGGTTACTTCAAACATGCAGGGGTTATAAATAATTGTGGGGCTTGGGATAACTATTGGTATTTTATTGTTTTGTGATTTAAAGTGACTGTGCACCAGAACTGAGTGACGAATTCGTTTTAACAACCACATATGATGAGAAGGAAAGGACCTTATTTCCTAAAGGACGCTCATGGATCTTTAAGTGTGTGCAGCGAGACGTCTCCTATGGAGCACCGTAAGGGACAGTGACTTCACAACGACCAGCAAGCTGATAAAAGAAGACCAGCGCCGTGCTGCAAACTCTGGGGACTGTGGGATTGATTGTGCAAAGAAGAATGCTTCACAAAGTGAACCAAGAAGAAAAAAATCGGAGCTTTCTGTTCAAGGCACTGCAGCTGGCACCTTTAGTCTGAGGCAGCCTGTGATCTTTTCTGCCCACAGCTATAACCACCTATAATGACTGTTTAAAGTAACTTAGATAATGAGAGCTACTACATCATCTAATTGTTGAACTGAAATGAACTGAATATTTACCAAGAGAACATAGCAATTACCTTCAGAACTTCATTACATTTATTTGAACTGTTTATCAGTGTGAACCAGAGACATTTGAAATATTGCCTCAAGTGATTTTTTTTTTTGTGTGTGTGCACATGTTAATACACATCCTCTTACATAATGGGCAGAGGGGGACAGTTTAAAGCAATGATAAACAAGACAAATAATGATTATTTTATGTTGAGCAAACAGAGTGAGACATTTGCTAACCTCCACTTCCTGGCGTTCCAGTGAGGATTTTACAGTAACAGCCCTGTGCCTGTTTGAAAGGAAAACAAAGCACATGTTATGTAGTAGAAAATCAACATGAAACAGACAAGCATTCAAACATTTCCTAGAAGAGACATTTAGGTTTCATAATGCTGTGATTCTGTTTATTTTCAGAGAACCAGTTGAGTCACAGACCTCGGCTGAGCACTGGAACTGTCCTTTTCCCTCTCTCCATGTTGTCACAATTGATGAACATTCAATAGCCATAATCTTTTTCTCTGCTTAGCCTTCACAAGCAGAAGAAGTCACAAGTAAAACATTGAAACACACCACAGAAAAAAAAAAAAACGTAAATAAATCCGCCCAAAGTGTATCTGGATTTGAAGTATTCCACTAAGTAGAAACACAAGAAGGGAGCTGGAAAGACTTTAAAGATTAGATCACTCTTCTTCATGGCTTTATAGTGGTTTCGTACGTGCCAGCAGCTTCCACTACTCCTCCCCACTTCCCTGACCAAAGATGGAGGAAATGGGACGAGGAGGAGAGGAGAGAGAGGGAAGGAAACCAGGTTTTGCTCCCCTGAGATGCGAATTGCCACATGCGGCATTATATGGCCTCCAGATTAGTGGACACGTCGGTGTGCTTTATTGAGAGTGGAAACAAATGACCTTTGGAATTGTAAGGAAGTGAGAACCTGCTGGAAATGAACTATGACACAGTGGAAATTTGCAATGTGCTCATACGCATTAATATTCCAGATGTTGTACAAAACACAAGGCTTTGTTTTTCACATCAAAAGCCAAGGCAAAAGTCCTGTGTGCTACAAACAACGAGTCCGGCGAGTGTCTGCATGTCAGGGTATGAGATTGTTACTGCAACCTTTGTTATTTGCCATTCTGCGGCTGGCAGGATGGATGCCGAAAACTACACAGCGAAATGTGCCCAGGATCTGTGCAACACGATGATGCAAAACCACATGGTGCACCCAAAGAAAATGGGTGTGGAGGAAACCAGGAATGATGTTGAATCAAAGGATGTAAATTAAACCAAGATGACAAACTGTGTTTAAAAAAAAAAAAAAAAAAGTCAAAGGAAATGTAAGAGTTACTGCATTATTTAGATTTCTTTTACTGATCTTGTGAAACAACTATAGTTTTGTTGGACTTGGATTTCTTAAATGTCTGTCGCTTAAATCATTTGATGTGAGGTTGCAGTTTTTTTTCATGTAACATCAAAAGTCTGGTCTTCATCACGATAAACTTTTTATTTCATGTTTGCACCTTTCATCTGCCTACAATAAAGTTCTGGTGAGAAAAAAAAATTCTCTAAAGTAGCAAAACATTAATTTGTGAGACGAAATCAAAAGTGCATATAAGGTCTTTGTTATGTGGTTGGAAATGATTTTCCATGTTTTTTTTTTTGACACATTTTTTTTTCAGGGTATCAAGTTTGAAGTTTTTTTTTTTTTTTTTTTAAACAGCTTTTTTTTTTAAAATATTCTTGGACATCAGGACAACCTAAAACTTCCATGTTATTTTTTAATATGTGAAAATGTATTTGATATTAATTGCTGCTGGTTGAAAAGTCTTGCCTTTGCTTTGTAGGACCATCGCTTCATCTTTTATTTCCCCCCCATCTGAGAGTTTGTTGTGCAAAGTCCTGTCAAAAGCAGTAAGATTTCAAAAAACTAGCATCATAATGTCAAGATAAGTGCGTATCTTGCTCATAATATTTAAATTTAGCACTCTGCCAGGAAACCAGTCAGGCCATTAACCAATATACTGACACATGTGTGAAACTTTCCAAAACTGAAGATGATTTCTGCAACCTTTCACATCTGTGCACAGGTTGATGACTATTTTTCCTCTTGACATCTGTGAAGTCCCATGTTCCTCTGTCTGCTGAGGATTAAGCACAAGCAACTGAACTAATCAGTGCAACAACAATGTGGTTTAAAATGAGGCTCGGTGCCTCATCCCCTAATCTACTAACATTTATGAATGCCTGAGTTTAGGTCTTATTCTCTTTGATCTAAAAGCCACTTAGAGGATTAGTCTGTTGAATGAGCAACTGATCCTTCAGTAGTGGCTTTCTGTTTGAGATGTGCATTTCATTTGTCCAATTCTTGGCAATCCAAGGACTTTTATTCTGTAAAGCCGGTGGCAACGTCTCGGTCCATCCTCTGAGAAAGTGCGAAAACATTTCCATTCATTAAAAACTGAAGTGAAAAAAAAACAAAAAAACAGCTGCTGTCCATTTTTAAGTACTGAACAACAGATGATCTGTCCAAAGGAAAACATACATGGAAAATTAAATAATCACTTACGTAATATTCTCTGGATAACACTTATTTTTATGAGGTCATTTGTTAAAGACATTTTGTCCTTCTGGAGCTGCTGCTCTTCCGCATCAAAGGCAGTGAGTTAAGATGTCCAGGCGTAGGATCAGGATGCCTTTTTGAGGCGCCTCTCTTTGTTGGCTCTTTGGGTATGCTTAGATGTGTGTTATGTTTAGAATAGCCTGCAGGTACTGCACTCCCGTCTTGGGAATGCCTTGGGGTCCTTAAGAATGAGCTGTCGGGGACGGGATGTCTGGATTTTCCTATAGACATATTGCTCTTAAGACCAACATTTGGTTAAAAGAAGCGTGCGATTTGCAACTACAGCAGGTAGTAATTCCCCTGCATCTCATTTTCAAAATGAGATTCCAAGGATGTAACAGAAAGGTTCAAAATGTACTATAATTTGGAAACGGTTTTTAGTGCTGCTGTGCGTAATGCGAAATGGAACTTTGGTATTTTTATGACAAAGTGAATGTAAGTTTTGTTCAAAACAAGTTTCTCAGATATGAACTGAAGCCAATATAAACATGTAGCGAAGAGAAATTCACACCAGCCTTGTTCAGTCCACTTAAATCAAACTCTAATTTGTTTGCCTAGAAAGTCCAGTTGATTTTGGGGAGGTGAGAGAGTCCAACTCTGATGTGAGAGTGAATTTTGTTTTGCCCTTAACCTCGGCCTCTGTTTGCTGGAAGTGAACTCTGGCGGTTCGAATGCACATGTGAATAGCAACCGCACTGGAGACCGCTCCAAAAGCAGGAAGAGAATAAAGCACAAGGCAATATGAGTGAATACAACCAAAACAAAAACCAGAGTTTTTGCTAGTTAGAGAAATGTCTTGTAGTTTTTTACCAAACACAAAATGCTAAATCTGATGCCACTCCATTTTTGTTTACATTTTGTGAATAAGAAAGTAGTGCCCTACTTCAGAGGTGTCTCCTTCAGAGGTTTTGGTGTCATTTCCTTCAGTAGTTCTTGGTGCAGCACCTGTGGTGGCTAAGAATGAACAGGGGTTTCAGAGTTTGATTTGTTTGACACAGTGTAGTGGGAAAGCGGATCGCACCAGCTGAAAATGTCACAAATGTTGCAGTCTTGAACGATCAGTGCAAACATACAAGGCTTTCATATTCTGCCCAATTGCTTTAAGGAATTCAAGCACCAGCTGCAAGACATCCGGCTTGCATTTGCGAGGGATTGTGCTAATTTATTCAAAGAATAAGCAATATTTTTACACAAACTATGAATAAAGCTGTCCAGTATCAAACATCCAAGCAAAGCTGGTGTGGTGGTGACTCTGCTAAGTACTTCCTTTTTGTTTATTTTAAATGCAACCAAGTACTTAGTGCTTTAACTTTATAGTAGTAAGCCCAAAGAAATATAGACATCTGCAACTTATTAACTGTTTATACCCAGTGAGGGAGAATCACATATCCTGTGACTTATAAAGCTCACTCTGAAACATAATGGAAAGTTTTATTTATAACCGAGCTACAATAAAACTGTGAAGTTAAGGTTTGCAAACGAAATAATAAACTGGAATGTGACAAGACCCATCGAAACGTGGCAGAGTTAAACCAATTTTTTTTTTATTCGTTAGAGGTAAAAAAAAGAGAGAGAAGCAGGAAAACAAACTACAAACATGTGACCAACATGTCTGACGCTTCTCCAAGCTGAGCTGAAACAATTACATTTCAGTGAAGCTGTTAGAAATAATTAAAAACGCATTTCTGAAGCTGCGACAATTGCTCTGTAATTTTGCTTTCTGAAGTATTTATGACTCACACGCACGCACGCGCGCGCGCACGCACACACACAACCAGAGCAAACCTAAAAAACAAAACAAAATACATAACAATAAAAAAAAATAGATGATCCTAAGAGAAGCATGAAATGTACCGACATCATAGCTCTCTGGGCAAAGAAAAAAAGAAAAAAACAAAATCGTATTCAAAACAGAAAAAAACATGCACAATATGCAACATAACAAAAAGCCAAAGCATAGCGTGAGAAAATAGGAGACCTCTGGCATGACCGACAACACTCCACTGACGTGTTTCATATCCTCATATCCACCAAAGCACATGGACACGAGGGTGCTTTCAAAGTAATGACGTAATCACACGCTTGCAAGATTTGGTTCAGCATCAAGACACGCAGCCCGTTTCACACATCTCACCTCCAGGCTCTGAAAGCAGCCACAGAACCACACCAGAGCTAAACACCTGGATCTGCTTCCAGCCTCTCCGTCCTCTTCTGCTGCGCTCACAGGACAGGTGGGCATTTGTGCCCAGTGGGGATCAGATCAATGCAATGCCACATATGTCCTTAACCAGAGCAAACAATGCAAGCCTTGGCAGAAATAGTGGTGGTGATGAATTGATGGCAAGGGGGCAGGGGGCTTGAAATGTGAGCAGTGTGTCTGAATAACTTGCGTGGTGCATGCTTGTGGATCTCCTTTGTACCGTTGGGGAGGAGGGGTGGAGAAAGCCGGCTGTTGCTTTAAACAAGAATGTGTTCATTTTAAGGGAAAAGAGGAGGAAAGGAGGGGGGCTTTGCCCTGGCGAAAGAAAAAAAAAAAAAAACTGCTTGAGCATTTTTCATCATTTAAGCACACCAAGGAGGGGAAGAGTGAGAGAGGTGCGGTGGAGAGAGACAGCCTCTTAGAGCCGTGAGGCAGAAGTGATGGACTCAGCCCTCGGAAAAGTGACAGTCTTCTCCCAACCGGCCACGGGCGGTACACATCCTGCCCCGGACTCTCACCGTTTGGCAGGAAAGTAAGCTCCAACATCCATCTAAAGGTATCCATTGTCTTTTTCTCAGAGTGCACACTTTTCAAGAGGATCTCTGAACTGTTTACTCAATGTTTGCCAAAGAGTGTCTGGGAGGTTGGGCAACTGTTGAGCAAGTGACAGCCTTTTAATAACAAAGTGCACCACTGTTGGACTGGACTGAGGTGATCATTTCAGAGAGACTGGACGAGGAGAGAGACGATACATAAGTGAAACTTTCTGGCTTGGGATGAATTCCTACCAAGGCAATCTCCGAAGAGCTCTGGCAGAAGGGCAAAGCCACTGAGAACCTCCTCAACCCTGTGCAGTTGTCTTGTAAGCATTTAGCAATCTTAATAAGTTTATGCATGCATCTTGTTCTGTTGGTTAATTTTTCGGAGGAAGTTGAAAGAAAACTGACGGCGGTCGTGATCTGACAGAGAAAGTGATGATCTCCCCACAGCTGATGCTTTGTTAAAACCATGTGCCCTGATGATTCCCATTTGGCAAAGAAGTCACTCTTTGGCTCACACAGTCATTCTGAGTCACCGCAGATTCACCAGTGGTAGCGTAGCATCTGTTATCTGACTCACCGTTTGGTGCCAGTATATACTGAGGACCATAAAGGATGCTGGTGAAAAAGGAAAAAAGAAACGTGACTAACTGAGAACAGGTTTGACATACATGTGCTTTCTGCAGGAGCGTATTTTTTTTTTTTCTTTTTTGCAAATAAGCTTTTAAAAAAATAACGTTAAGTACAAAGGCTTAAATTTTCTGGGAAACCTTGAGTGACACTTTGCTATTTATTCTAATGAGAAGCGAAAAAAGATAATGTCTTATGGCAAGCATACCTCTTCAGGATGTTCCCCTTGAGCCAAGGGGATAGAGAAGCAGGCAGCTGAATCCCCTCTTTGTTCCTGATGCCAGAGGAGTGTTTGGATAAAGGGGCTTTGAGGTACAATGGTGGAACTTATCGAAACTGTTCCCAAAGACCCTTTGCCTCCCCCTCTGTGATTAGACCTAAAGCACAGATGATTGCGTTCAGAGGGAAGACAGAAACCGAGGCCGCGCTGTCTTTTTGGGAACAAGTTGAGCAGGTGGTCGAGTTTAATCACATCTCCCATTTCATGGCTTACATGCTTAAGGAAAGAGTGATTACAGTCAAAGCAAGGTAATAGCGTGGATTACGAAAGACAAATTAAGTTTGACCGTGATCCAGAAAAGTTTGGGTATCATGCGGGAGACCGTTCCCTGAAGAGCTGGCGCTGATTCCTACATGCTGCACAAAGACACCCCTCCCAAAAAGTACAGTGACCAGATCCTTTCAGCTACTGACAAATCAGGTGCTGTGTGGTCGTGTTGTGATCTCCCCTCGTGGATGATGATGCGATTATGAAGCATTCACATAGAAAGTAGGACATCGAGAACGAATTGGGTCAGTGGATTTATGCTGTAGGCATGGCACGGATCGGGGCGGCGGTAGTTCTCAGTGCAGAGGGTCTGCCATCGCCACTGGCTCTCCATACGAGCGTGGCAGCTCACTCTAATGAGGTGATGAAGAATGTGAGGAATGCCATGTTCGGGCTGAAATGAGAGGGGTTGGGGTGAGAGATACGAGCCAGGCTGAGCATAGCTGCCCACCTTCTAATTAATATGTGCTGAGCATGACCATTCGGAGAAGCAGTGACCCACCCCTGCGCCAGCCCCCTCTAAAGTCCAGCACGAGGAGTGGTGTAAACACAGACTTTTCACCTGAGGACAGTTTAACCAAAACATTTTGGTGTGAAGCAGACTTTTTCAAGACGCTGCCAAGGTCGGCAGAGTCTTGCTATTCACCGCGCGTCGTTCCCCCCGTCTTTATGCCGTGAGCAGATCAAGCCATGTCTGATGCTGTAGCAGCAGGTAATTACTGCAGCTACTGGCTGGTCAAACGCAACTTGTTTTGGCAATTCGATTCCAGGACAATAAAAAGCAGGTTGTTAACAGCAAACAAGGAGGCAAAGGCTTTCTGTCGTTCCCTCTGGGAGGCTGCGGACAGGTTAATAACAGGTTGCCTCCGTCAGGACAGATGGGACTCTCTTCTTCCCTGGAAGTCGGGCACCCAGCGAGTGCTGTGTGTCTGTCTTTCTTTTTTGTTTGTTTTTCAAAAACACACTTGCAGTTATGCACATGCCACATGTACCTACAGACGTGTTTCCTTGCAAGCAGCAAACATTTCCCCTCCTCATCATCTTTGAAGTTGTTCAGTGTGGTGAAGCCCAGAGCAGGAGATTCCACATTAACAGTGTCTAAAACGGGACTCCTCCTCAGCAGGGAAAATTACGTGGCTATACACAGAGACAGGCTCATGTTCCAGGGGAGAAACCGCAAGACCCACTCGCCAAATACACTCATCAACACATTACAAGGAACAAGCTCTGAGACGCTCTGTTATCTTGGTGTAGGATGATTTGTAAGCTATTATTACCGTTTTTGTAAGAAAATGCTCTATGACACGTGCTAATTTCAGGTAGAACTACAGCTATAACTGTGGCTGCCATCGCTTTGCCAATCAGCACTTGTAAGAGTGATGTCACCGAGTGCCGGCTTTATCAGCAGTGAAGGAATTCTGACTTATTTAATACTGCGGTGCCAAAAAGATTTCCTAATGCGAAATTCGAAAAACGCCTTTTTAAAATGTTATTTCCCTTTTTATTCATTCATGAACGTTACATCACATTTACAGAGGCAATCAGTCTATACACTCTTGGAGTACGGAGACTCTAATAGTCCATGTGCTGACAAATGACAAGCAGTAATTCGTCCCATGCTAAGATCTTCTAAAAAGGCTTAGCAATGATTTAAAGAAAATAAGCAGAAGATTCTACATCACAAACCCAGGAGTTTTTCATTAACTGGATTACATCATGCATTTACTTCATCATGTGTAAGGGAATTTAGGAACACTGCACTTAAATGGAGTCAGCCCTGAGTCTGAAACAGTAGCTTTTCCAATTGATGTTCTTGGTTAAAGTGCCTCAGGGCTCGATTTTTGGCCCGATCCGGTTTAGATTACATTTTCTACTGCTGGAATCAATAATCTGAAAAAGTGATATATTTTTACATTAATTTGCTAATGTATTACATGCATTTCTTCATATGGAAGTTGGTAGTTCTGCATCATTCCAATCACTACACACTTCCCTAGCGGCCTATAAAACGTCAAATAATGCAAGTCTCTTTATTTGAGAATTCAATGGATTTGGATTGGCAAAGCGTTTCCACGGTCCCTCGAGTTGTTCAGCCTTTCAACAGCCACACATTTTGGTTTACTTTCTTAAAACAGACTTTGAACTTACTAATAAAATTTGCTTTGTTGCTAAGATGGCAACCAGACTTTGAGAGCATGATATCCAGCTTTGTTTCACCGCACAGGGTTCACTGCGATTCTCTGCATTTTGGGTGGACTCACTCTGTACTTCAAGTACAAGTTCTTCGAAATTGAACTCCTTATCATCAGAGTTAGGCAACATAATGTCATTTTGGTGTTAGACTGCTTGAACTGGCTTCTGATCTACTTTAAAATCAGTTTTAAAATGAGCATTTTATGTACTGGGAACAGAGTATGTATGCCCAGGCTAAAACCAAATTGGGCAGAGAACCTGGAATAATCCACCAATTATACAAGCATTTTGTTCTGACTGAATAGGATATGTTCAGTCTTTGAGTATTCCATTTTAAATGATTACCACTGGTTTCGATTACCACATTGTTTTACTGTAGCAGATTTTTTAAACGAAACAAAGTAAATAAATCAATCAAACACAAAGCGTTGATTTCGCCAAGGATCATGTTCTTGAGAAGTGCTGCATTTCTCCTCACTATGTCTCCACTCTGTGTTGGCTTCATGCCCGCACATTACATAACAAGGCTGAAACACTTTTGACTTTGTTGCCCTATTCTGTGCTCAAATCTCTGAGAAGGATGATCTGTGTAGACGGTGCGAGAATCCTTCTTCAGTGACTATCGGACAATTTGTAAGACTTTATGATTAAAGAATTAAACTCTGGCGGTGCAAGGCTCAGAAAAGCACAGTTTTCCGACTTGCAGCAGCTGTCGCTCAGGTTCCCCTCATAAGTTCAGTGACTCAGTGGTCTGTGGCCTTTTTCTTTCGTGTGTGTCAAGACTGCATCATATTCAAAACCTGAAATTACTGGTTTTAATAAAAAGAATAATTGCTCATTTGTTCGAGGCCAAACAAATGAGCAATGTCATTTATTTTTTCACTCCTCTGTAATCCTGAATGAAAGTTGTGGGCTGTGTCAAAAAGGCCTGCTAACAAGGAAAACGTGTTTAAACCAAAAAAATAATAAAGACTAACATTAAAAGAACAATACCAAAAAATGAACCAGTGATTCAGTCCAATAGGAACGACATTATACGACAATCCTTTCACCATGATGTTACAAAACTGGAATGGTCTTTCCGTGCTAGCATGTCATGAAAGAGGCTACAGACCTGACTGATGTAACCCAATCAGTATTTAAAATAGCCACTTGAGTTGCATCATCGGCAGTGTCTCAGCTTTTCCATCTCTGGGCCCCGCAAACAAAACAAGAGTGTTTGTGTGTAAAAGACAGCCTGTGGTAGTTGCCTAAAGAGAACCAGAGCCAGAACAAAGCAAAGCACTCGCCTCGCAACAATCTATCTGATTAAAAGAGATCGGGCACATTGTTAGAGAGAATAAATATTGTCCTTGGCTTTCAGACAGCAGGTGTTGCTTTTGATTGCAGAGATCATACTCAAACATGTCAGGCTGGAAGGTAAATATTTTCAATGAATTACGTTTCCCCCGTGCGCCACGGAGAGCAGAGCAGGCACCATGAAATTTCTGCATTGCACATCCTCTACGTCCCGCGTGACTATTATGACACGGAAAGTCAAAGCAGCCACTGTTGTGCTCGGCGGCACATGTGAACAATTTCCCCTCGGATTATTTGCTTTTTTCTCGGTTGCACCAAATCTTTTTAGTGCTGAAACCTGTTGGTGTTTAAATGTTAATGCACAGTGCTTCTGTGTTTGGATGTTCATCACAATTTACAAGTCAGTGCACCCGGACAGAAAGCAAGCGACATCTGCTTTTAATGAGCAGAGCAGTGAATGCACAAACTCGTCTTAATGTCAAACAGGTACTGGCTGTGCAAGAAAAAATACCATTGCTTCGTGATATGACAGTATTCAAGCTAAAATGTAAAACGTATTGACATGATCTAACTAACCCTAACCCTTTTTGATGGAAAACAGAAAACCAAGAATCATTCCTACTGCAGCAGCATAACGTTTTGATTATTTCCGATAACGTTATAGACGTTATAACAATGTTATAGATGTTATATATAAATATTATAACAATGGTCTATTTTCATTTTGATTCTGAATTGTAGTTTTTGACAAGAATGAATCACCTGCTAAATTTATTTGTAGTCTCAAAAAGCCAAAGTTGTATTTTTAGGAGCAAAGGAAAAGTGTAGCAGACTTTTGTAAGCTACTTGAGTAGCGGTGGCCTATAGAGCTATGGCCCAGAGCGCTGCCTCTCTTTATAGCCACAGAAAGTTCCATACACTCTGACACCGAATCTATTATATCACTGAAAAGACATTTAAACCACAGAAATGGGACGATGGAAAAGATTTGTACTTTTGCAGCATAACTTTTTAAAACCTTGATACTCAGAACAATCATCCAATGGCTAATGTCAAAGTGATGATTTTTCAAAGTCCTGACAGTTTCGCAGCATGAGCGAAAGTTGTGAATGCCTCATGTAGGGAATCAACGAGGACAATTTCAAACAAATATTTGTAATCACAATTTGATCTGTGTTCTTATTAATTGTCTACAGGTTTTGGTGAGTTGGACAATAACACATGGAGCCCCCTTCAGTGGTCCTGCTGGGGGTCATTCTGGTTTATGGACTAAGTTGGGGCGTCCAGCAGACACAGGCAAGTCTGTCGGACAATAGCCAAGGCAAGCATAAAACACAGGAATTTGGGAGCAGTGAGGATGATTTGGAAGGAGAGTTTTTGTATGCTGGGAGGAGCAAACGTGCTCCAGCTGAACAGCCACAGGACAAGTGTTCCTATACTTTTATCGTGCCTCAGCAAAAGGTGACCGGAGCCATCTGCGTGAACTCCAAGGAACCCGAGGCCATGCTGGAGAATCGGGTCCACAAGCAAGAGTTAGAGCTGCTGAACGTGGAGCTCCAGAAACAGAAAAGGCAGATCGAAACCCTACAGCAGCTGGTGGAGGTGGACGGAGGCATCGTCAATGAGGTCAAGCTTCTAAGAAAGGAAAGCAGAAACATGAACTCCAGAGTGACTCAGTTGTACATGCAGCTTCTCCATGAGATCATCAGGAAGAGGGACAATGCTCTGGAATTAGCCCAAATGGAGAACCGGATCCTCAACCAAACCTCAGAGATGCAGCAGCTCACCAGTCGGTACAAAGACCTCGAGCACAAGTACCAGCACTTGGCTTCCCTCGCCACAAACCAGTCAGCTATAATTGCCATGCTGGAGGAGCAGTGCCAGAGCCGACACCCTCCCCGTTACATTCCTGCCTCGCAGCCACGACCTCAGCCTCCTCCACCGCCATCTCCACCTCTCAACAAGCCTTACCAGCCCCCTTACCAGCCCCCTTACCAGCCACCTCTCCTTCCACGCATTAACAATCCAATCAGCAATGAGATCCAGAGTGACCAAAAGTCTCTTCCGCCCCTTCCTACAATGCCCGTTGGTACACACAGCCCCTCTACCACTGACAAACCATCTGGTGAGTAGCTTAAACTCCTATTGCCACCATTTCTTTCAGAAGTTTCTCTGCTGAGCACTGGATCAAAACAAGAACCTTTTGTGTCTGAGTTGCCTAATCACTATTCATGAGACAGCAGTTCTTTCCCATTCTTCCAGAAAGAGAGTGATTTAGAAAGATCTCATTCATTTCCAGGGCAAAGGACTGGTTGTCAGAACAGAAAAGCTGTTGTCCGTCATCTTTTTCAGATGTATATCTATTAATAGCCATCATTAAATCCACAACAACAACAAAAACCCAAAGTATACTAGCAGGGTACATATGTGTACCAACATGAATCGCTGGCCCAAGGTCAGATGGCTTTTAAAAACACATGTAAGTAGATTTTAAAACTGATGTGAAGGCTGTTTTGCATGGCCTATTACTTTCTCTTTGCGTTAGAAATCTCCACTTTGTTGGAACAACGGGGAAAAATCCACACACAATTTCCCTAATGACTAGTTGGTGTTTTTAACCTTTGACAGTTTACCCTAATGCTTACCATGAGACTGGCAACATTTGAATTGACTGTTTGAAAGTAGACGAGTTATTTCTTGCCCAGATCCATGGTGCTAAGACAAGAAAAACCCTCGCAAACCCTTTAGACAAACAGACAGCTGCATACCAAGCAGGAATACACAATACGGCGCGAAAGAGGCAGACGGAAAGGGGAACAAAGCAGAAAGACGAGAAAACCAGAGGGGTGAGGTAGGTACAGAGATACTGGGAGTGAGTGATGTCATTTGTTCCACCAGGCAAGAATCAGTCATATGTTCCACCGAGGGAGCAGACTTTATCAGGCAGAACAGAGCAGGCCAGGACAGGGCAACTCTCTGGCTTGTATCTGCTCAACAGAGACATTCCTGAGAATAGATGGGTGGCTGAGCACAGGCCAAGAAAAGATTATCATCCAGCCTCACTTCATAGACCAAAAACAATCTTTAAGGCAATCATAGGCACAATAAGAGGGTTCCCCCCCAACCCTGCACTTTCAAACCCCATATCGTTTCATTCCCGCTAAACGCTTTGCTGTAACCTTCTCAGCCCCCTTTTTCCCTCTCTGTGTGACCCCAGTAAGTCCATTTCTAATTCCTCTAACTGTATTTAAACCCTCGGTATTCTGTGCCAGTTGGCATCGCACGCTAGTTATATCAGCAAAACGTAAACACTTTCAAAACAAATTGTTGCCGAGGAGCCAGTCGGCTTTTGGGGGTTTCCTACACCTCCCATTAGTTGTGAGTAAAAATTACGCTGGCACACACACACACACACGCACACGCACACACACACACAGCAAAGCAATAAATCCTCATCACTCCAACTAAACATATAATAGTTCCCATAACCTATTATCTTCAGCCTTACTAAGCTTTTTGGCTAATAAAGAGAGCATGAACTAGAGATTTGTCAATCTGATGTCATTCCCAGCGGATGATTTTACACCACAAAAATGTGCAATTATACTCAAGACAATAATAAAAAAATCACGATAGGTGAAAATAAGTCAAATAACAATGCCTGACTGTTAATCTCTATGAAATACACGGTGGAAACTTGCTGCTACCGTTTCATCATTCATTCAGTAGTCAGGATTCCCTTTGCCCTTTTGCCAGTGTTTCTTTTGGCTGTGCAGCCCAGCAGTCATTTCCCTCACGAGACGAGCAGCCAAAGTCAATTTTACTGCTCTAACAAGAACTTTTGTTGCAAAAAAAAAATCAACAAAAAACCCCAGCAATGCCTCCTTGTGTCACTGTAACTTTCTTCCTTTTCTAATGTGTCGACACGTTCTGCCGCAAGTGATGGAGTTTGACATGGTGCTGATGTTTTCTTCAACTCTACCCGATAAGGTCCATTCAGAGACTGCCTGCAGGCGCTCGAAGACGGCCACACTTCCAGCGGCATGTTCCTGGTGAAGCCAGAAAACGCCAACCGCCTCATGCAGGTGTGGTGTGACCAGAGACAGGACCCGGGCGGCTGGACGGTCATCCAGAGAAGGCTGGACGGCTCCGTCAACTTTTTCAGGAACTGGGAGACGTACAAGGTGCGACGACTTCACACCGAGTCAAGGCGCTCATAGTTTGAAAGGAGAATGGAGGCTTATGAAAGGTGTTTCCGCACCACCCAGATGGTAAAAAAAATTCACCGAATGAATAGAGTATTGTTAAGTTTTAAAAGCATCTATTGCAGTCAGATCCTTGGGAGCAAGAGACTCTTATTGTCTTGCATTCACTTTCCTTTAGGACTTCTTTTTATTCCAAGACCAACAATTTACAAGAGTGAATTCAAGATTATGTCTTTGCTCGAAACAGCAACAAGCCTATTCCCATAACTTTTGAAAAGACTCTTAAATGTTATACTGACTGTGGTACATTTCTTCGTGAAGAGGAATGCCTCCCTCGTTCAAGGCACTCCAAGCCAACTTACAGCGTGAAGGCAGCCAGATCAAAGAAGTTAGATTGTTGAGTTATTGCAGCACAGCAGTGATTCCTGCTGTGCTGCAATAACAAAAGAAAAAAAAAACAATAAAAAAACCAGTGGAAACCTGGCTTGCTGATACCAGCTATAAACCTGACCCGAAGAATCATGTTCCCTGACGACAAACAATAGAGCCGAAAACCAAGGCCGCCCTGAAAAGCCTGTGAATCAATCAGTCAGGTTTATTTATATAGCACGTTTCAGCAACACGGAGTATGCGGTGACCCTGTGGGCATCCCCCTCAGACATCCAAACAAGCAGCGCATCGCTCAACCCAAACGATGCAGTGAGTGTTTCCCAATCATTCTGATGATGTTTTTCTTATCGCCTTGCTCCGCAGCAAGGATTTGGCAACATAGATGGCGAGTACTGGCTCGGTCTGGAAAACATCTACTGGCTGACGAACCAGGCAACCTACAAGCTGCTCATCACGCTGGAGGACTGGTCTGGGAGGAAAGTGTTTGCAGAGTACGCCAGCTTCAGGGTGGAGCCGGAAGCCGACTACTACAGGCTCAGAGTGGGCCGGTATCACGGAAATGCCGGGGACTCCCTCACCTGGCACAACGGCAAACAGTTCACGACCCTGGACAGAGACCACGATGCGTACACAGGTAAGAAGTTTGGCTTTTTCAAAGACTGCGGAGGATCATTTGTCACTACCGGAAGGAAATGATCATGATTGTTATATTTTCTTTTTTGCTATTTTCTAATCTTCACAGGAAATTGTGCTCACTATCAGAAGGGAGGGTGGTGGTACAACTCCTGCGCACATTCAAATCTGAACGGCGTTTGGTACAGAGGAGGACACTACCGCAGCCGCTACCAAGATGGAGTCTACTGGGCAGAGTTCAGAGGAGGAGCCTACTCACTAAAGAAAGTAGTCATGATGATCCGTCCCAACCCGAACACCTTCCATTAGGGACACACCCGGAAAGGTGTTTTCCATCACGCAGAACTACTTGCCGTCATTTCCACAAGACCAAGTCAAGCCACAAAAAAAAAAAAAAAAAAAAATACAAACAAAAAGAACAAAAAAATACATGATCCTGAAAGTGCAATATTGAAACGTCAGGGTGATGCTGGTCTCCCCACCAAATTAATAATATTTTAATAATATTTTTTTTTCAGCTGTTTATTTTTCTTTGTTTTGTTTTTCTCTCTCTGTTTCTCTTTTCTCTGCGGGATATTTAAAGAGTGCATGTTGCTCAAGAGTTATTTTAACTCCTCTTTGGCAAACGGGGCTGTCAGTAACTGTGCTTTTGTTCGGTCTGAGTGGCTCTGTGTTCTGCACCCTGCATTAATATCTATCTTAACAAGCGAAGGAGGTCGACACAGGAAATGTCTCCAGTGATTGCTCTTTAATTTCATGCTAATTATGTATTTTATTTCAGACTGTGTAGTTTCCAGTAACACTAAAACAGTTAACTCGCAATAAAGACTCTTATGTTGTGGCACGTGTTTTACAGTGCACACTACAAAATATTTGCAACATTTTTGAATTTTCTTTTTGCTTAAAGAAAGCCAGAAATTGCAATACAAACACATAAACATTTTATCAGTTGTTTCTTTTCGATTAAAAAAAACTGGTGGGGAAAAAAAATATCCTTATTGCCAAGATTTAATAAGGTAAATCATTCATCTTTTGGTAAATATTTTGAAATTGTGAATTGTTTAAGCAAGTATCCCAAGTTGCTTGTGAAATCTGAGCACCATATTTACTGTATAAATGTGTTGTTTTGTCAATGCAAGTGAATCCAACACAATCTGTTTGTACATAGGATAATTGTAATATAATGTATGTAAAAGTTCTTTCATAATTGAGTCGCAATAAAATATGTACAGATCTTGTGTTTATTATTATTATTATTATTATTTTTTAAACTTCAACTGCAACTCATTATTTAATTTAGTAGAAAACCTAAAATCTCATCTGCATCAGAAGAAGTGCATTAATTAGATGACATCGTTAACAAAAACACGAGAGCTTTTCTTCATCCGGAGAAAACATTATATTGTCAGAACGTTGTAGAGGCTGCGTTTTTTTGTTTTTTGTTTGTTTGTTTTTAGCGGATTAAAATGAGCTTGCTGATCCATCAGTACGCACAAGTTGATTTCACTTTGGTTAGTTCTAATCTGTGCTGCTAAAAGAAAAAAAAAGGAAAAAAAAAAACCCTGACTGTTTTCCTCATTCATTTCATGAATCATATCTAAGAACTCCCACCACTTTTCCTCCATGAATGCAACAACAAGCAGTTTGTACTTTTGAAAACCCCTTAATGATTGTAATAAAACCATAAAAAATGTTCGGGACCAATGCCTAGACGTGTAAATTGAGATAATCTCAAAATGTCATCATTTTTCTTTTGGGTTCAGAACTCAGATCTCTACTAAGGCACCTGCTGCGTCAAAAATCTAAATGAGTCTAAACTGATTTAGACTCATTTAGAGTAGCACTTTGGACCTCAAAGTACACCTGGCATCGGTGGCGGCTGGATTCGAAACATCTCTAATTGAAAGTATCAAGAAAACGGAGGACTAAAGAAGGCAAGCAGCACCAAAAGTGAGGACAAACGAGAATTTTTCCCCAGTTTGAAATGATTCGATTGCTCGCTGTTTGACCCACACAAAGCGACACCCGATTACATCTTCTGTGCACGGTTTAACACGGCAAACGTGTCAGATTTTGTCTATAATTTTACGGCTTAATCCGATCAAGTCACATTACAAATGTGCATACAAATCCTAAATATACGATTTCTAACACTGAATATTTAAACACGGCCTCAAAAAGCATTGTGCCTCCAACATTCTGCTCCAGCGTCTACACATTCTCAAATATCCCGTATAATCAGCGTGACTGATGAAAAATGACAGGCTAGTAAACTTAATGCATCCAGCAGTCTGTGCAACTGACAGCTAAAAAGCTCTAATCCTCAATTTGTCAGGGTGACAGGAAAACGACTTAACATTGCAATGAACCCAACTGTGTTAATACCATTTTCCGACAGCAAACTAAAGTTGAAAGATTTGACTTTTTCCACTGTTTAACACATATATGAAGTTAATCGGAGAACGATCATACGCAGAAAATTTCCAGTTTCAGGTACGAAATGAACCATGAAAGGGATTGTTCACATTCTTGTGTGACAATGTCAAAGGCGCTTTACCCTGCATGAAGCTGACACACAGTGGCTGTTAAGTCTGGCTGAGCGGCTATTTTCCACATGTCACAGAGGCTTTGAACAGGACGAAGTTAAGACTTTGAGTACGCCACTTGTCATTCTTGTCAGCAGTGGCTTTTTCCTTAACAAAACATGAATGAGTTGCTACCAGAAACACGAACGCAAAACGTCTGCTTTCTCAATCAACTTAATGGTGGTGAAAAAAAAAGAAAAAAAAAAGGCCAGCATTTCATTGTCTCCGTAAACACAGAGGACAGACTCGTTGGATGCCGTGCAAGTCTGAAGACTCACCACAGTGGAAAACCTTGAGTGAGGGTGGCCTGTTCCGCTCCCACTCCTCAACCAACATGGAAAACCTTGAGCTGACATGTTGCTCTCTCAGCACAAAAGGAGCCCACATTTCCTGAACCTTCAAACCTGGAGCTTTCAATGGGCCTGCATTGTTGTGTCCCATCTGTTAAAGTCTGCATGCTTGAACGTTTTTAATGGAGGAATGCTTTAACTTTCCTGGCCTCTCGCATTGCCTATTTCACTCAGTAGTCACAGCACAAAAGATCATAATTGCTTTTACTAGGAGCCGTGGTCACAAATGTTTCACGACCTTCGGTCCTCAGTGAAGAAAACATCTGTCGACGGGACAAATGACGCTGCATACCGAGGAATTTGCAACGGATCTTTTTATAAAGTCCTGAACACATTTCTAATAATCTAAATATGTAAGGGCTTAAGACGGTAGGAGTAACCGGTAGGCTGCCACTTTCAATCCAGACTACCCCAGAGCAGCAGTGGCTATAATGTAGCTTCTTTACCACCGGCGTGTGAATGTATGGGTGAAAGCCTGAACGCTACAAAATATTTACAGGAGCGCTTTGGCAGCTACTGGCCCTGATTTAGTGCTATGCAAGCAGAGACTGCTTACAAATGAAATGGTGGTCCTTTTGTTGTATTTATAACACAAACCCATTGTCTAGAGTGTGTACTTAATAAAAAAGAGCGACCCTGTAATTATGAGATTTGGAGTTTGCAGTGACGTAAAGCAGCAAATGCCATCTGCTATCAATCAAATGTCTTGCCCGCAATACACCGCTTGGCTAAATATAGTTCATACTATATTTAGCCTATTTATGTACCATAAGCTAATTTGTAAATGTAAAATGGAGAAGAGCCACAATCAGTCAGAGTTCTGTTGCGCAGTCTTTGTTGGTTCAGCATCAGACACAAGTCTGTCCCTGCGTCTCACGTTACCCACAATCCTTTGGTCTACTGGAGATGAGATTGGAGAAAATTCCTCCACGAAATACGAGTACATGCTGAATTTTTAGGGTGCAGTTATAAAAATTATTGAATATTACAGATATAATAGACTCACACTGTGACAAAACACTAACTCCCGTACTTTTTCTTCTTCTTCTCCTTCTTCCAAACCGAATGGTTTCTCATGTGAAACATTAATCATAAACCATTGTGCTAACCGTAACCATTAAGTATAATCAAATCCATCTTGAGTCCCTTTTTCCGCTCTGCCTTCTCTTCGTCGACGTGATTCACGGCATTTGTTGGCGATAACTCACCACGGACAGACATGACATGCAGTTGTACAAGAGTCCGGCTATCATTTCAGAGTTTTTCCTCAGAAGTGGCAGCCCGTCTGACATCTGTGTAATTGAGCATTCCACTGAACTGACTGAACGCTGATTCTAGCCAGGGCTTCGCATTGCCGTAATCTAACTGCAGTTCAGGTTTAACAGAATTTTCCCCACATCTGACCTTCAAAAATACATAGGAAAACAGCAAACGTTGACTCAGGATAAGAGGGAAAAACTGCCTCTTTTTCCAAACCGTTTACAAGAACTATTCCCAGTTGCTGCTGCAAAACACTTTTGATGCACATGGAAGTTATTAGTTAAGCTTCAAAATAGAAATGTGTAAAATAGTGGTGAGGTATTTGCTTCTTATATTTATAGTGGAACATTTCCCCCCCCCCACTTTCCAAAAGCTCAGCATGTGAACTGATTTCTAGCTGAGGAGATGTGCAGATCCTGGTATAACTTTATAGTCACACACCGTGACCACTATCCCATGCTCTTCCAAACGGTCTGCAAATCCTCTGTGGAGATTTACAGGACATCGTTTAAGGACCGATAAGATAAATTTTCCTTTGTGCAACAGATGGTTTTATTTATTTCTTAGAGTATGTTTTTTTTTTTTTTTATATAAAATGAAATAAAATAATAATAAAAAAAAAACAAACAGTATCATCAAG
Source organism: Poeciliopsis turneri (assembly GCA_922788865.1). Lineage (NCBI taxonomy): Eukaryota > Metazoa > Chordata > Actinopteri > Cyprinodontiformes > Poeciliidae > Poeciliopsis > Poeciliopsis turneri. Next base: position 55,366 of record CAKLNU010000120.1, on the reverse strand, counting down.
TTATCTTTGTTTTCGTAAAGTGAAATCCTGTGAAGTCTGTCCTTAAAGGTCAGACGTACCCTCGATGTACCTCAGGCTTTTTTGTCGCATTAAAAATACAGAAGCAGTTTTCATCTCATTTGGACAGTGGAGGGAAATTTCCACCAAGTCTGATTGCGTTCAGATCCACAGGATCAATAAATCAATTCAACAGAACCTGTTTTGCCGACGGACAGATCTCAAAGATCTCAAAGAGCAACGCTCCGCGCACCAATCGAAAGGAATCCGAGAACAGATGAGAAACAAAGTCGTTCACATCTATTAGTCCGGAAGGAGTTTCAAAGCCAGTTCCACGACTTTGTGACTCCTACACATTGCAATGACAGTCACTGTTCAGAAATCGAGTAGTGACTGACTTATCAATTGATTTTTTTTCCAAGAGAACATCCAGGAGGTCCCAAAAAGATCAATATTTGAATCCAAAGTGCCCCAGGTAAGGGTTCGTGATCAACATGGCTGAATCGGAATCGTGGGAGAGTAAAGAGCCGTAACTCCATGCTGAAAAAAAAAAAAAAAAAGAACCCATAAAAGCCCACACAAACTTTTTGCCACACAGCATCTCAGTGATATCTAGACTTTTGGGGAAACAGTTTTTGGACTGCAGAAACACAAGTGGAACTTTTTGGAGGATGTGAATCAAGTAACATCTGGCTCAATCTAACTAAATAAAAGTGAAAGAAGAACTTCATACTTACATTTAAGCTGGGGGGTGTTAGTGAGATGGTCTGGAGATGCAATTGCTGGAGCCATAAATTCTGCTCTCTGCTAAAAATACTGAGATTGTCTGACCATTGGCTCATGAATCTGAGCCTGGTTTACATAGCAGAACTTTAATCAGGAACGCACCATTACACTCACTTCTACGTGACTCAAAACATAAAAATTGGCAGTTTTGGAGTGGCCTAATCAAAGGCTGGATATGAATCTAGTAGAGGTACTGGAACTTGACCTGTGGGCAGGTCATTATTGCTTGAAAACAGTCTAGGGTGGCTGAATCAAAGAATCTGGTAAAGAAAAGTGGGCAAAAGGTTCTCTGCAATGATGTAAAAGACTAATTACCAGTTATCACAAAAAAAAAAAAAAAAAAAAAGATGATCATTGTGGTCAGTGGGGGTGAAATTATATCGTTAATAAATGAAATAATAATTTGCAAACTGCTTGCTTCTATTTAGTCAGGTTTGACATGTAAATATTTGTTAGGAAATCTGACATATTGAAGCGTGAACAAAACCAAAGCAAAAGAAATTAAGAAGCCACATTTTTCTCGCTCCATTGTTAATATCCCAGCTGCAGAAAAAAAAAAGAAAAAAAAAAACATTAAATGCTATAAATTGCATCTAAAAATCAGCCATCAAAGAAATTTTAAAAAAAAGGATTGTTATTGACTAAAATATGAGCCACAATTACTGGAGTCCCAGTTAAGCTGTAATGAAGGAAAACCTTGAACTCTTTGAGTTAAACTGAGGAAACATGCTAACTGAGATTAAGTTGCAAGTTTTCCATGGTTTGACTGAATACTTCCAATTGTTAGCTTTCGACTCTCTTTACAGAATTGCTCTGTTTGCATTTTTTGTCGAGATTTTAAATGAGACAGGGTTAACCTGAGCAAAATCAAAAATCAATAGTGGATTTTATTTATTAAAGGTAAGAAGCTTTTCCAAACTCTCTGGGCCTGTGCAGAAAAACGTAGTAGCCCCTTGAAACCAAAGATGGACTGTGCCATTCTTAGCAGCAACAACTGCAGGCAAGTGTTTGTGATAATGAGTAATAGCTCTTTTTAATTGCTGGGCAGAAATTTTGTCCCACTCTTCTTTGAAGATTTTTATTTATTTTTTTAATTCAGCCATCTTGAAGAGTTATGTAAGTTCCTTTGCGGAAGATTTAATAGTGAGGCAATCTCCCATGTGGACTTCATTTATTAGTTCACAAAGGTTTGTCAAGGACATTTGCATTTCCAGTGACTGAATCACCCGAATTTGATTAATTGGATGGGTGAGGAAATAACTTTGGCCAATATAAAGTTACTTTTTGGTTTGGATTTGTCATAGATCAAAATGTCAAACTTGTGGTCAAGACAAACATTTGTAGTCACGGCACAACACACAAACTAAGGTTTAACCTCTTCCGTTTCAGTGTTTTCCTCCGTTATTGGATCCATTCTGTCACGTAACATTACCTTGCTGGCGGCTAACGTTACAAATACATAAATGCTCCAAATGGACTCGGTGCGGGTGACGAGCTACTGCTCTGGAGGAAATTATGTTTTTCCTTTTCGCTGGTCGTTTTCGCACATTTCCCTCTGGAAATGTTTTCCATTCTGTCACGTTTGGCGCACCAGAAGCCACTGGAAGTTTTTAACTGGAGTCAAAGGTTAACCTTCCCTACCTGTCACAACTATTTTGTGAGACTGATCGGTCTGGGAAAGGAATTTCAACCTGGGACAAAAAAAAATTAAAAAAAACGGACCTGAGGACCAGAAGACTTAAATTCGACATTTTCTGAAGGAGGAGAAACTCATCTCCTGTTTTTCCACTTCCTTAATACCTGGCATTGACTTGAATGAGACTGCCACCACAAGATAGCGTAGCAGTGTGACAGAAGAAAGAATTGAATGAAATACAGACAAGAAACAACTTGATGCTGTTGTGGGTGAAAATATATATATATATATATATATATATATATATATATATATATATATATATATATATATATATATATATATATATATACATACGGGTTCATTTTTAGAGTTACAATAAAGTTTTCCACAGCATGCATTTGTTGTTCATCAAAGCTCATTTGATTTTGACAGTTTAGTATTTTAGATTTAATATCAGTTTTCACAGAGATGAGGTCGTTGTGCCAAATATTTTATCTTTGTAAGCTGATATTAGCTGGTTAATCGGTCAGCTAGTCAGGCAGCTCTGAACTCGTCAATCAAAGTTTTGGCAATATAAAACACCTTCATCCACTACTGCTGAACAGTGATACTCCTTTAGTATCCATGCAATGACTGTGTTATTATTTGATATGACAGCAGAATTTGTTCTTCCAGAAGGAGAATGTCTGGCCATCGAATTCAGATGTCAAGCTTAAAAGTACTTTGGTAATGCAGGCGGACAATGATTCAAATTCACTTGCCCAAGAAAAGCTGATTATTGTTTTTTTTTTTTTTTGTTTTTGCAACGATGAAAACTGCATTTTATTTCAAAAACAGAAATAATCTCAAGAGTACAGAGATGCATATTTTTTTTCCCACGGCACTTCAAAGCAGTTGTCATGGGATCGCCTCAAAGTCGAACAGGCACGAAAGGTCCTTTCAAAGTTGCACTTTAAGGAAAGTGTGACACAATAATTTGAATTTCTCAGATCTGTCCACGCTGGTGTTAAAAACCCGCATCACATCATATTGTATTTAAAGATCCTTGTGGAAATGCAGCAACCTCTGGGTTCCTGGGCTTGTGTTTAGTGGTTCCTTTTAAACTCTTATTCTTCCAAGCAGAGATTTTTGGGCTGTTATTTTAGGATCGTGTGTGCTTACAATGCCATAACACTGTCAATTCATGAACTTTATTCGATTTCTTCTTTTTTTTATGCATTAAATGATGCAAATTGTACATCCCACGTTGCAGAGCTGTGGGGCTAACCGAGGGGAAGAAGAAACACTATAGTTAGCATTACATTAATGTAGCATGCAGCTGCAAATGGTGATTTATGAGACACTTGATTCTGTTAAAAAATAAAAAATAAAAAAAGTGAACATAATTCCCCTACAGTTCGACCACATGTGCCATGCAGTTAAAGTGTTTCTCCCCACGGGTGAATTTTTTCTGACACAGCAGGGACAGGAAAAGTAACATTGGCAAAAATTATGTAAAGAATTTAGCTGGAGAACCGTCAAGACCGGTGATAAATTCGTGTTTTATCCCCGGGCATCTGGGACTAATGCCGTTTATTGTTTTATACGCTGCTGCTTGGCCTCTGTGACTTGGACGGATCACAATATTTCCAGGGCCATGGTTTTATCTGGGGAGGCCAGGGAAACTCCTTCTGAATAACTGCGATCCAACACAAAAACGTTGCTGATTATCACTTTGAGTTAGTATTTAACCTTTAGTTGTAATCATTATTTTAGGAGTGAAATTAAAACACAGCCACTGAAGGCCGAAGGTGATGAATGCTCTTCTGAAAAATGACTCTCTAGCTCCCTCTGGAGGGCCAAGCTGCACACATACACACTTACTTTCTCATTCACATTCATGGTGTTATAACTGCTGTAATAAATCCAAAATTTTCAAACAAGCATATTACTAAGAAACTTAAGAAATTTTAAACACATACTTTTATCACACACGGTGTTACACTTGAAGCTTTTGTTTGTTTTTTCTGCTTGTAGCAGCTAATGAATACCCAAAATGAATTCTGAAGATTGAAATATTAACTCAAACCGATTAAGAGAAACTTTAAGGCAAAAATGCAAAAACAGAATGGAGACTCTTGAAGCTCCCAACTCCACATTTACTGAACTTCCCCCCAAAACAATCCTAAATGGGGTTTGGATTATGCATTTTGCTTGTGGATTTTTACCCAGCTTTTCTACCTTCCACTTAACTTTCCAGAAGTATTAAATACAGTACTTTGAACAACCGTCTTCTTCAGGAATGTTTTTCTTTTTTTACTTAATCTCTTTGTTAGGTGTTAATGACTTCCTCCCCATGGTTGTTCAGATATTTCTGTACAAGTCTAATCTTACCTTTAAAAAAATGTTTTGTTAGCGTTAGACTACAATCATAAAAACAGAAATTCTTGATATGGCATTCAGTGTCATAAAACTATGTTTGTGAAGTTTTTTTTTTTTTTTTAATTTAACGCATATTTTACTCGACAAATGTACTGAGCTGCAGCAAAGCATCAAACTCCAGAATTTCTTCTAATCACTGGATATTTGCAAGCAGATTTTAACGCACAACAAACTCACCAACTCCAACTTTTAAGCAAAGAAAAGACAAACCAGAGCCAAATCAGCGTCTTTATTTTACAAACGCATTATTCTATGGACATTTTTTTTTTTTTAGATAATAAAAAGGCAATTTACAAGCTTAAGAACCAAAATGAAGCAGCACAGAATGATTATGAGTAAAATATATAATTTGAATAAATATATCTATTTCATGCTATAAAATAAATTCATAAATGGCAATAGATACAACGTCTATAGCTGTAGCTAGCTTCATTTACTTCATAGTTGTACAAAACAGTAGAGTTCTGAGGTTCACAGTTGGGTTGTGAGGTTGTGTGTATAGAGTGGACAAGAAAAAAAAAAAAAAAAAAAAAAAAAAAAAAACTGGAGCCGGGTCATTTCTGCTGTCACGGTTCGGTTCATGGTCTTCGGCGGGCCTCGGGTCTCAGCTCTGTGGGAACTAAAGGCTCATCGAGAGCGTGACGCAGAAACGTTTGGGGAGTGGAGACGTGGTTCCCCGCCCGAGGAGAAGCGAACGTTTGGGATACGGACACGAAGTCGGTGTCCAAGGATATCACGTTTAGCAATATACATTTACCCTGAGTTCGAGGTTTTGTGATTTTTTTTTTTTTTTTTTGCCTTGTCAATAGATACATGAGTCAGACACTTTATAGTGCAGAGTGTGAGGGTGGGGCGGAAAACATCAGGAGGAACTGCTCTCCGACGATCCGGAACTACAGCTTTGAATCCCGAGGAGCCGCCGGGGATCGCTGAACCTCAGCGTGTCGGCAGACGGCCCACGCTCCATAACAGTGGCGATGCAGCCCCGAAAAATCCCTTACATTGTTTCACTCAGCTGGACGTGCACCTCCGTAAAACGGTGCCGCTGAGCGCCCAGTTTCTGTCGCCCACTGCGTCTCCATGAGCATCTGAAACATCTCTTTAACAACAAAAAATTTCGATTGAATATTCTTTTTTTGTTGTTGTTGTTTTGAAAAGTAAAGTCAAACCATCCAAAGTATTAGAAAAAAAAAAAATCATAAATATAAAGCAATATTAAAATCGTCCTGGTCCTACTTCAGCTCATCCGCACGTTGTTGTGTTTGATACATGACAGGCCAAAATTTCCTTAGGCTTGATGATCCCAATACCCCACAATCACTCTCTCAAATAATAATAAAAAAAGAGGTTATTGCTTTTCTTTCAATAATACACAGTGGACAGAAACTGACTGAAAAGCTATGGAAGACTTGTGATTTTTTTTTTTTTTTAAGCCTATATCAGTGTTCGTCAACTACCTGAAGTGAGTTTATTATAAAAGGAACAGGACGAGCTGCAATTTTTGAAAAGAAGTAGTCTGACAGCCTTCCTTGTAAACACTTCCTTTTGATTACTTGTGGCCCAAAATGCAGATCCGGTTCCTTTCGAAGAGGTGGATCTTAAAAACTGACAAAAGAGCCAATCTGAGAGTGTTTCAAGTTCAGTTGGTTCTGGAAGTGTGTACTATCTAAGAAGTAGCTATGGTTTATTAAAAAAAATAAAATAAAAAAATAAAATAAAATAAAAAGCCTTTAAACAATTCTGCCGCCATTCACCAATCATGAATACATAATTTAATTAATAAGCTAAAAGCACCACTTAAGGGAACAACATCCCTACCTACCTACCAAAATAACAGGGAACTATTATTGAGTTCCTTAAATGTAAATAAGGAGATAAAGTAGACTTTCCGGTTGGAACTGGTATGTAGTTTTGACAAATAGAAGTGCACAGTCAATGAAACAATTACAAGAAAAACTTAAGTTAAATCTACCAGTTAGCATTTTTATCATTTTCTGGCTGAGCAACGTGCAATTTGGCTACAGTATACGAGGATAAGCTTTCTTTTTTTTTTTTTCCTGCACAAATATTCATTAATTGTCTGCTGAATATTCAGGCTGTTTCCTGCACCAAAATAACCCCCCCAAAAATAAAAAAAATTATAAAAAAAAAGGAAGTAGATTGTTGTTTTTCATGCATCATCTTCCTTCACTGAAATGCTTCAAATACAGTGCATAACTCACATTGTCCGAGTACAGTCTGCGAACATGGGGCGGTCGGTCGGCTTGTTGGAAACAAGTCTGCCTTGTTTGATTGCGATCGACCGCTACAAAGATCAGTTAAAATCAGTGGCCCGTTCCCAGGTCCAACCCCCCCCCAAAAAAGACTAGGTGAAAGTTAGAGGCCAGATTTAGCTGTTAATGGATTAAATTTAGGTCCAACTCATTCTTGGTGCACACTTTACAGTGCCTCGATATTGTATTCATATCCTTTTGAATAATTTACCACTACAACTAGAAATCGCCGCGTAATTTAGAGATCTTTTTCAAATTGAAACAATGTAGTATGTAGCTGTGAAACAGAAGGAAGTATCTTCATATGTAAAGAGAGAAATTTGAGGAGTGGCACTTAGATGATTTTTTTTTCTTTCAATGTTGGCAACAAGCTATTGAAAACAAGTGAAAGAATATGCTTGGCAAAATGCCTTGTGTGGTTGGAAAACTACCACTGCATATTACCCTGAACGCTTAATCTGTATGGTGAAATATGGTGGTGGCAGAATCATGGTTTGGGGACACTTCATTAGTAAACGAAGCAATTGGATGTTGCGAAAGACTGAACACAGCCTGAGCCACAGCAGGATGATTAAAATCTGAAAAGCAACAGTAGTGCAGACACACCTCAAGGTAAAATTGACATCAGCAGATTATCCACTGAGCTGGGCGGGAACAAAATGCACACCGCACTTTTCAGGTTTTGTTATTCCTTGGAAAACTTTGCATCGTGATCCTTCCACCTCACAACTATGCAGTACATCGTGTTCTGACACCACAAGTGTCAGTGAAATACGCTGAAAATGACTGGCTGTCAGGTGATGAAGCAATTTGATGGCAATTTTTGGGCAAGACACTAGTTTTAGTTGTGGCCATTTTATTTCATATTCTCAAGAAAGAAGCACATTTCCAAATGCCAGAATCTAAAGTATAAAGCTTGTGGCAAGGCACGAGGTTTAGGATGCCACTCTGTTCTCTCTCTTTTTTTTTTTTCCTTTTACAGACTTAATAATTACGAAACCTATTGAACTTTTCTATGGCTTAAAATATAACATTACCGACTTACCTATTGAAAATGTTTGTCAAATCTTTCACAACTGATTGTTATAAGCTGAGAAACCAAACTTGCAAATAGCAATCACCTTATCCTATATTACGGAGTATTAAACTAGTATAATCAAAACGGACTCTAAAAATCACCTGTAAGTCTTTGGTGTAATGTCTTGGCACAAACCTGTCAAAGATTAATTTAACAGGTTTTGTTTTTTTTAGTTTTTTTTTACTTATCATTCAACAGATGATTCTAACAAATATGGATGCTTTCCTTTTAGACTGGTAAAGATCATGGCAAAATTTATATTAGTCAGCGACTTATATTGATGAGGTCAAATCAACTGACAAACCCGCATGTTGTCAGCGGTTGACAGATATAAAATTGTACTTGGTAAACATTTATAGGTTGACAGACTGCTTGTGATAAGTGAAAGTGTGCGCTTCATTTGAACACACTGCTAAAGTAAAGCCAAACTGATTTAAGAGAAATTCTACACATTTTGGTGTCACTATCTCATCCGATAAAAGCGTAAAGATGGCGTAAGGACATTCAGAGAAGTAACAAAATAAAAATCTCACATAATTTTAGGCAAAAGCAAATAACAGAATCTTCCACCAAAAGTACAATAATTAAGGAAATTATATGAAATGAACTATAATGTAATAAATGTTTTTGTTCATTGGCATAAAATTCAACATGGCCCAGATGGGAGAAAATAAAAGTTGATAGTAGGTGTTCTTTAAAAATACACAAACACACACACACGCACAAAAGGCATTTAACAGCTGGATGGCAAATAAAGAAGCAGAGTAGCACAAACAGAACCACCCGGCTAAGTTTTAAACTCGCAAACAGTTAGTTTGGCACTTTAAGCGCCTTTTTATACATAATAAGATCCCCTTCCCTGATCCCAAATAACACATTGAGTATAGATAAAAAATAAAAAAGTCATGCCACATGCATGACTTTAAGCCAATAGTATTTATACGATTTCAGAATGACAACAAAGTTTTTGTACTTTTCTCTGACTGAAGTTATACTCCAAATATGCATCAAGAACGACAAAACGAAGTTCTGCTCTTTTAATCGGTGGGCTGGCACTAAGCTGAAACCTAACTCTGCAGAGTGCACGAATACTTTTAAAAACTGACCACATTTCCACATTTGCATCTTTTAACCTTAATTCAGCTATGCCACATCTTCGACGATGACACAGAGGAACACACTCCTAATTGGATTCCCCAACAAACACAACAAAACAAAATGAGCTTTTATAAGTGATGGCATATAAACTATGAGGCAATGGCTGAGATTCCTTTGTTCATTCTTTTTGCATATTGTTCAAGCTGGTCCCTAAGCCGCGCTTAGTTAACAGCAAGTACGCTTGTCTCTGTCAGATACTGAGTATTACATTGGAAGCCTTCCTCTTTATAAAACAGACACACATATGTTAATTAATTGTAAATTAGCCAAAAAGAGGTATACAGGTGACTTTACTTCGTAGACATATTTCACCCATTTCATGGGTGACAGTATCTAATACCACACCTGGACCAACTGAGTGAGACTTCCAGTAGTGACGTGGGATAAAATCCTGAAGTGTTTTTTTGTAAAGAGAGAATCACCAGACAGAAAGTAAAACGTGTCATGAAATCATAATAGGGCCAGTCTCTTAAATTGTCCGCAATATTTGCCAGAAGCACACAAGTAAGCTAGCAGATCTAATGCACTCCTAACATAGCACCTTCTTGATCATAATTTTAACCTGGCTGACAATAGACATTTGATAAGGACTTTGTCCCTAATCCATACAATCAGCAAGGAATATTTCCCACCCTAGTATCAAGGCTTTGTGTAAAAAGAATAAGTGTTACAGCGTTTGGCAATAAGATAAACTGTACATAAAAGCTAAAACGGATTTCAAACGGTGAACACGTCTGTGCCGGCTAGGTTCTTGGCTATGAGGTAGAACCCGGTGAGTTTCATTGAAGTTAAAATACTGTCTGTTATGAGTATGTAGTTGCAACATGAGGTATTAAACGGATATGTCACACGAAGCTTTGCACTGGCAGAAAAATCATTCCTTGTGAGTAAGTGACCTCCAGTGGCCACATGTGCAAAAACAGGTCAGGTAAAAAGGTGATATGACAAGCATCTTACCAGAGCTTTCACATTATCAATTATTGCAACATGCCTATATAACTCTGTAAATATTTTTTTTAAAAAACATGGAAAGATAAAAAGAGCAATCAACTGGAGGTCTTGATTATTGGGACCACCTCAAAAATAGTACGTTGTGACTCCCTTTGCTTGAAAGAATTTCTATAATAAAGCATCCACTTTCTTTCACTCATTCTCTGCATCAATTTTACAAAAAGAAACACTTGTATCAAGAAAGGTTCATAGCAGAGGGATTCCAAAAAAAAAGTGAGTCCTTTAGATTGAGTTGAACTAATCATATTTTAAAGCTTCCATAACCTGAAGCAGGACCTTAAAAATCACATCTCGATGCCTGAGCCTCCTCTGGACTGCATTTGGAACTCTCCTCCATATCATTGGCTGGTGCCTCTTCCGCATACTGCGCCTTATAGGCCATCCCCTCTGGTGTATCTCCCTGGTCCTTTTGACCTGAGCTATCCTCGGTTCTCTCCGGGGAGTCCGTGTGATTGCTAGCCTCCGACGCTCCCATGTGCTTCTTCCGCAGGTGTTGATTAAGGGTGCCCTGGAATGGGAAGCATTTACCACAGATCTGACAGTGGAAGGGCTTGTTGTCTGTGTGGCCACGGATGTGGTACTCCAGCTGGTCTTTCCTTGTGTACTTCTTGCCGCAGAACTTACAAACAAACGGGGTAATTCCCATGTGCAGGCGCATGTGGCGGTCCAGACTCCCTTTCTGATTGAAGGTCTTTCCACAGTAGATGCATATGAGTCTTTCGTTGTACGGGTACCACTGGCTCCGGAGGCTACGCTCTCGCACGTCATTCTCCAACCCCGCGGAGCCCGCGGAGCCCACGGCTGATTCGGCATCGTCCGAAGCGGGTTTCATTTGACTCAGGACCCCTGCCGGGATAGTCACTGGGCGCTTTGATCGGGCTCTCCCACCTCTGAAGCCACTGAGGATGGAGCGAGAAGGACTGGAGTTGCTGAGGTTGACAAAGCAAGAGGAGGACAGCCCTGAGTAAGAATAGGTAGCAGGCTGGATGACTGGACCATAGGAACCCACGGTTACAGCCACTATTTGTTCTCCGTCCACAAATTCTGTGTGGTAGCCATCGTCACCAGCTGAGGAACTATCTGAGCAAGATGGCCTGTCGTTTTTTTCTACCTTCACATGCACATCTGTGACTTGCCCATCTTTGCCAATCAGTTCTATTTGCTCGGTTTCACCTTCGATGACTGCATCATGCTCTGACACACCGTCGCTACTGCCACGATCTGATTGCCCCTCCTCTTGCTGCTGCCGCACTCGGCCCTGGGCTTTGCCTGCTTGTTCCGACCGAGCTTCGCCGACTCCCTGGCTCTGCCGGGGGTAATAAGGGGGGGAGATCTGGGTAGGGTTTATGAACAGGTTGCTGTCATTTACACCATTGCGACTGATTTGCGAGCTGTCTTTATCTGGGCTACAAGCATTAACTGGGAGGCTGATCTTGGAATGGATGCTCTCCAGGATCTGGGTGCACTTGTCAATGATCGCCTGCATCTGCAAAAAGCTGGCCGCCGTGAGGAAGCTGATAATATCCTTGAGCTGGAGGGACATGTGACCCGTGTAGCAAAACGCGAGAAGCTGCTCAAACACCTCAGGGCTTTTGATGACTGAAATGGAAAGGCCACTCATGGTGTTGAGGGCTGAGTGGTCACGAAAATAGGGTGAACTAGCCGCCAGGACGGCCTTGTGAGCTCGAAATGGTTGGCCCTGAATGTGGACGATGATGTCGCACAGCTTCCCTTGCAGCCGTAGCTCGTTGAGTTGGGTCAGAACTGTGTTACTGAACTCCGGCACATCAAACTCGATGTAGCTGCCGTCGTCCATTTCTTGGATGTGTTTCTCCAGTTTGTCGACAGCCTGAGAACAAAAACAAATTTTTGTTTTAATATTTTGCACGCATTATAAATAAATACCATGACCACTACGGGACAAAAGCAGTAACCCTTACACATGTTAGTAGCTAGAACACAATAAGCAACAAGTGAACACTTTTCCCCATCTGCTGTGTGTAAGAAGGAGAACAAATGGGAAAGCATAAAGAGCTGAAAAAGTCCATATCCGGAACAAAACTATCATTTCAACAGCTTCTATATAATCTATAGTATTTATAAGTGTTTGACATTGATGAAAATTAAACCTTTCTGGCAGAACTGACCCAATAAAAGCTCCTCTGAGGTTTTCTTTCTTGGAGTTGAAAGAAAACCTTAGAATTGACTCCCACACAAATTAGAGTGTTTTTAAATGTTTGCTGTGCAAAGCATTACTCCTTTCTGCGGTTTGAGATCAACAGGTTATCTCCTCATGTAGTCTGCCTGCAGCTTAACAGACTTTATGCTCATAGCTGCCAGCTGTGAGCATAAACACATCAAAGCATCTTTGACTTGATATATGTGACGGGTGGTAGCTCTTTAGTTTGCACACCATGATTCTGTTTTTCGCAGAGACAAAATATTTAAAAATAGCAGTAGATGTCTTTCTTCTTATCAAAAGAAGGTGGAGAAGTACGCAAATCTTTATACAATTTGACAAGGAGGAATGTGACTGTAGAAATTTATTAGTGGCATTACTATATGTTCTACTTCCTCCTAGCATTTCCTTAAATTGATTTAAAAACTTTAATATAGCCTGATATCATTAACCATTTTAAAATGCACAGTGCATCAGCATAAAAGGCTGCTTAAGCTGCAGATTCTTGAGGTTAGAAATGGTTTTAGAAGCACAACGAGCTTCAAGTTTGGACTTAGCCTTTAAATTCCATAAAACTCAAACCAATAGAACAACTTACATGGTACTGAACAAACAATTTCCATTGACGGACGTCCAACCTCACAACTTATAGGACTTCAACAATCTGTTGCCAAACCCTTAGTGGTCTAATGTAGCCCATATCATAATGGCTCAGGTCTATTTTGGTCATAATATTATGCTAAGCAGGTATATTATGATCTTGCCATGAAATTCTATACAGTGTTGGTGTTAAAAAGAAAGGTGCTGGGTACCTAGCTACACCTTAAAAGGAAACTGATGGGAAAGCAGATAAAACTTATGCAAATGACGGTTCAAAGTCTACCTCTAGTGAAACGTTAACAGTCATTGGAACCAGACCGAAAAAGGTATACTGTACATACAGTACCAGAGAAAGAGGAAAATCTGGTTCTGCCAGGACGGTCGGCACGCACCTATTATTCTTCAGAAGGCTTGTTAAGAAAAGCTACTACAATGAGGAAACTCATGTGGGGCAATTGCCTATGTGCGATCATCTTTCTCGATTTTCTAGATTCTGTCACTTATGACAACATTTACCAAAAAGCTATGAGTTGAATTCAGGTGCTACGTAGCAATATCCAAAAAAAAACAAAAAAAAAAACCGACTAAATTATAACTTACAGTCAGGACACGCTTGCAAAGTAAAGTTACTGTCTTCCACACTCACTAACGAATCCTGTTTGAGTCTCACTTTGCCTGACATTAGGTTATCAAAAACACTGGTTTGAAATTAGGCATAAACTTACAAACAAGTAAAGAATGGCCTCAAAATGAAAGCCCAGTATGTTTACTGCAGGTAAATACAAATAAGTTGTTCCAAGAGGCTGTCATTTTCTACGTTTATAATTACTGGTAAACAGCCACTCAGTGAGTACATGCTAAAAGTTTGAGATTCATATGAAAACTTTTATCAAAACAACTTTTGGAGAATGGAGTTTTTACAAGAAAGTAAAAGTCTGTAGTTTTTACAAGAAAGTAGAAGTCTGTATCACTTTTGGCCTCTTTTAAGACAAACTTTTTGTTGTAACAAATTAAAACGCCAAGAGAGAGTTATCAATTGCAAATAAAATATTAACTGCTTATACAGCTTGAACAGAAGCTCACGTCAAATACTCTGGACTATCCTCTTAGGCTGTGATAGCTGTTTAGCGTTAACTGCTCTCTCCTACCTCCTCCACTGCCCCACATTTTTTCCCTTATAACCCTAGCCGGCTATTCAGCACTATCCTATGCAAACTGAGTACTGTCAGCACACTGGGGATGTAAACACTTTCTCAGTTGCAAAAGCTTGCCAAGACATCTTTTTAAGACATCTGTCCAATGAACCTATTCTTCTACATGTATTCTTAGCAACAGAGAGACAAGCCTGCATTGAGGCATAAGAATATCTTTAGTAAGAGGGCTGATTTTCACTCCTGTCATGACAGTTAATACATAAAACATATCCACACTGACAGACTCTTTACGACATGTAAACTGGGTGGAGCCAAATGGAAAGGCAGACAAAGAATGTAAGCTCAGTAACGAGAATGTCCGTGATGTGTGAGGATCACATGCTTGGCTTGGACGCAAAAAAACAAAACAATTGGAGCTAAGCTCATATTTCTTGCTAGATAATGAGCTTGATGCTGCTGCTATGTAAGTCCACAAAGATATATTAAAAAGCTTGTCATTTAGAGGAGGGGAAAAAAACGGTCAGCAGGAAAGCAGTTTATGCTTTCTTCAACATCAGCAGGCAGCCTTTGCCTACTTTGAAAAACTGTTTGTGGGCCACACCAGACATGGGACAGAACTGCTTAACAAGCACAGAATGAAGAACAATTTAAAACAGATAGCAAAGCACCCATATAAAAATAGACCGCAGAGGGCCTAGGGGACAGTAAGATGTGCATAACTTTGCCATAGTGAAAATAACACACACCCTGAAAACGACTCAGCCTTCTGTATCGAGAAATCAGCATGGCACGCTGAAGGTTTCACGTTGAGCCTTGTGGGTGGGTTCTCTGATTGGATTTGTTTGGAATACATAAAGCTTGTTTGTTTTTTTTGTTTTTTTCTTCATTTCAGGCTAAATACATGTTAAAAAGATGAAGAAAAATTAGAATCTTAAAACCTTCGGGCCTCTGTCTCCATCCTCCTCATCGGTTTGTAAACAAGATACCATCAACAAACATCCCTAATAAATGTTTTGCATTTGTTTTAGCTTGCATTATGCTTTTATTAACAACACCAATCAATTTAAAGATGAGCCAAGCAAATTAAGAGAGCGGACCGACTGAGGTTCCAGTTGGATAATGCAAATTAAATTTGGAAAAACATCCTTAAAACAGAAGTCAGTGGAAGTAAAGTGACCGTTTGCTGTTCAGTTGCTGGAAATATCTAAATGCACAATAACCTTTTACTGTAGTCCACTTTTAGCAGGAGGGCAATTGGAGGGATGGGAGGAGTCATAACTGGTAGGTGAAATTAAACCTTAATGGGTTTTCATAGTGCAAAGTGAAAATTTGGAGGGAAGTGCTCTATCTATGGAATAAAAAGCAACCTATAAATATGGGAATGTGGCTTGTGGTGTGAAGTATTTTAATGGCCATTGAGGCTGGGGAAGTGATATATTTTAAGAGCACTTCACCATCTTCGGACTGATACCTGTCTGCTCCTGTTTGAAAGCTGATTGTAAAATGATTTCCTTTTCTTTTGTTGCTGTTTTAAAGGAAGATATCTAAACAAAAATGAATATAATATCACCTACAGAAAAAGTATTTATAAATGAAGCAGAAAATTAAGCGATTGCAAGACCTTCCCCAATGAACGAACCTTGATCTGATTTGCACTAAACTCAAAAAGAACTGAAAGTTAGCCATTCATTGCATCTTTTGAGTATCTGATGTTTATACATAAATATATGGAATAAAATATCACAAAATCATGTGCATGAGTCAACTTTTATAAAGTCACTGCAACATGAGGCAAACACAAAGATTACATAAAACATCTGACATTTCTATTGCACTGCAGAACAACTTTCCAAGTGACTGGTTTGCTCTATGCCTCTCAGTATAAAAATAATAAAACACAAACAGAATTAGAATCGATACAATTTAACTACTTACCACATAAAGCAAACACAGAGCTTTAATAACAAAAGAATGTGGGGGTTCAATACCACAAAGCTCTTGTAAACACTGCAACTAGTTTGGCAGCAACAATCTAATCTGGCATATGTTTTTGTTTAAATAAGCCTGGCTACAGTTGCAAGTGTCAAATGTCAACATTAGTACCGATTCGTGTCTATGGATAATTTTTATTGTATTGGATTTAAAAACAAATCACTGTCAAATACACAGACGTGAACTCTGCCTTCAGTGACCCAGGAGACCTAGATTTACTGAAAAATAATATGCCATGTCCCTGCACTTTGTCCAGCCCTATCTCACTTTCTTAGAACAAATTGTAACAAAGTGTGCTGCCATATCTACCGGCCCTCCTCACGCCCCAGGAAATCCAGTAAAGTTTTTGACAGATGGGATCTAAATGCAGCCCTGGTGCCATATCATATTTGAACAGTGAGTTTATCAAAAACAACAACAACAACAACAAAAAACCCTTTCACTTTGCACCACATGTAAAATGTAACTACTTTCGATCTGGAGTGGTGTTTTTTTTTATAAACAATAACACCTTCCTACAAGTCCACGAAAGCGTCGAGGCATTTAGTGCTCAGTCTGATGTGTCGACTGCCAAGGCTCACAAGAAGCAAACAGAACAGCTTCAAACTTTAATGTACACCGGGTAATGATGGGGGAGGAGGAGAGGGTCCGACTAGCAAAGCTGCTACCGTTGACGCTAGCTTCACTGTCACGTCCAGCCCGTTTTAATACCAACTGCCGACTATGTCTCGCGCCAACTGAAAGCTTAAAGGCCGGTTAAAGTTACTTAACCACTTTCAGCCGATTCGGTGGGCTGGACAAGCCGCGTGTTAAGCACCAAACAAGCAGAGACTAACTAGCTACACCAGCTAGCCTACAATCAAGTTTCATGGAGAAATGGACTGCTTAAGCAAAATGTTCCAATTTGTGTTGTTCAAGCATAAATCTTGTCCTCCAGTTCATTACTATATTAGTAACCGTCAAGCCCTCGGGAGTTAAAAACCAAGTTACAACGTCGAACGCGGGTGGAAACTATGTGGACTATGGTATTACACAGCTACAATGCTAGTTAGCCAATGCTAACGCTTAGCCCTAGTTTACTAGTCACTTTCGTTTCAGCGCCTGGCGTTACCCACAGGCTAATGCTGGCTAGTAGATAGCACCTAGCGTACGGTCGTAGGTAATTACTTCGCCATTACTTACGCTGAAAAGGGACCGACGTGCCGACATAACAAACGCACTACGGTCACCAGTCCATGCCAAAGACGAAGTCCGCCACACTCACCGTCTTGAAGGTTGGCATTTAGATGCTGTCCATTCCCCTCAGCAACTCGCTAACAGTACAAGCCAGGCCTCCCCCCCCTTTTTCCAAGTCCAGATGTGTCAGGCAGTTGCTGCTGCAATTTTTGCATCAACAGGAAGTGTTCTTTAGGCTCGTTGCATTCATTCTATCTAATGTATCTTGCAGCAGAGCAGCCCCTCCCTTGCTTGTGTGAGTGCTGTATGGTGACATATTATGTTCCTAATGTATGACGGGGTGGGGGACGTTCACTCGCAGAAAATGAGAAATAAGAGTTGCTCGTGTCTTTTCCCTTGAAGTAGTTTAACTGATGGTTTGAAGGTTATGTTTTATTAAACAAAAACAAACAAAAGAAGAAATTACATCGTGCAGTCTAGTCTAACTTTTTTTTTCAACTATAGTATAAAGTTAATATTTATTCTGTGGTAAGTTGATTTATAACAGAAATGTAATCAAGCACAAAGTGATACTGAACGAGTTTTTGTTTCTTCTTGTTGCTCCAAGAGGAAACAGTACAAGTATTGCACATGAGGGAACAATAACAAAGACACTGTTAATAACAATACTACTACTGCGACTACTATTATTATTACTATTAATAATAACAACATTCACAAACAAAATCTAAATTGAAAATGTAATTTGACATAAAAAAAAACGTGGTAAATTACGCTTTTTTGTTTGGAACCCTGCATCATGTTACATCTTTCATTTGTTTTGATATGTTTCTGTTTTTGTCGTTTTGAAAACGTGAATCTGACAAAAATTGTGAATGTGTGTGTGTGTGTGTGTCTGCGATCTATTTCTATGTGTGCAGCTGTTTGGGTAAAAGCTCAATGAATGGGATGGAAAACAAACTTTGTGCCATCCACAGAATAAAAGAAAATAAGCTGTGAGAATGTCTTCTGCAGTTTGGTATCTTCGATAAAAAAAAAAGTGACTTTCGACGGAAGAGTTTTGAGATACAATTGTTATTCACTTCTGTATTGAGACCACAGAGTGGCGCCAGAGGCCAATCTGAGGAGACAAACTGAGTCCAGCTCATCAGATTAACTGGATTTGTAATGGAAATATTCAATGACAGCAAAAATACCTGGAAAAGTTTTAAAGACCAAATTAGGCTTGAACATGTTACAGTATTTGCTGTACATGTGTTGTAGACCATGACAGGTAAACAAAGACTAAAAACAGGAATACTGTAGGATTTTTTATGAGAAATTATACAAAACATGAATGTCTTCAGCATTCAATATTTTGGATGTTAATACAGTATATTGCACATGTCATGCATTTACTCTCTCTATATTTTGCCAGTTAGATGAACTATCACTGGCCTGGTTCCCCACACCTGATGTAGATATTAGTGACCAAGATACTGATGCTCATGGTGAGTGGTGTGTGGACACTTTGAGATTAGAATATCTAGAGACCAGTGAAGAAAATATGAATTAAACATTACAATTACATCACAAATCACTTAATTTGCTAATACCGCTCAGGCCTAATGTGACAACACTCAAGATTCAACTTGTCTGAACATTTCTGTATCCATTTCAGTGTTGATGGTGTCTCTTTTCAAACACTATACTGTTTATGCTGTGTTTAATCTGAGTAATAATTCTTGGCTGCCTGTTTTCTTGATAGCGAAAAGGACAAGTAAGCCCCTGTTCTCTATTCTCTGCAGGACTTTATCTGTTCTCCCTGAAGAGGAGAAGGAAGGATGAATGTGCACTGTGTGGATTTCTGTTTTTCTTCTTTCTTTTTTCTTACTAGCCTGAGTGACAACTTGGCAGCTCAGGTAAATATCTGACCTAATCTGTGTGCAGGTGGGTGATCAACATTGAGAAAGGAATCGCTTTGTCATTGCACGTGTGTCTTGTTAAACAAGCCAGTGTTTCATTCTCCACAGTGAGTTCCCCACCTTCCCATCCCCGCATTTCTTTTTTTTCCCCAGAAGACCAACGCACAAGTGAAGGAGCAGCCAAACTATGGTGATTAGAGATGCTTTTTGTCGATCCGCAGGAATGATCATGATATTGATAACGTTTCAAGCAAACCTGCAATCAAAGAGTTTCTTGTTGAAGTTGTAATCTTTTCTGAAGCGGGGCTTTGTGAGAGCTCAGTGTCGTTTGGTCGACCGAGTATTTTCTGGCAGCAAGCTAATGTGGATGGCTTTGAATGCAGCAGCGCCTGGGATCGATTGGGGTAGGCGGGGGGTCTCCAGGTGGTGTGGCCTGGGGCTCTGATGTGCTGCCCCTTTTTAATCCCAGATGACATTGCAAAATCCTCAAACTCCATGGTCTTATATAAGACTGTGTAGAAGCAGAGACCAGGTGATTTGTTTAAAAAGCACATATCATGTGTCAGACTGGGGGGGAATAAGGAGCTCCACTGTTTTGTGTTTAACTTGAGACCATAGCTCATGCTTACTGAGAAGACAGGCATTTTTTATAAATGCATGTGGGTCCAGTCATATTTAGACCAGAATTATATTCTGGTGTGTTGAGTCATTATTGTTGTGCTAGTTGCAATAATCTTAAACTATCCATTGGGTTGCAAATTAATTCTCTACAATCTAAAGTGATTAAACTCCAAATCATACTAAGTGATTTTTCAGAGTCCAGATTCACAACGTCCACCGCGATTTGTTATGAATATCCAGTCCCCTTTTCAAAGTTAGCATGAATGACACATTGTTTCCGACGAGTGCCGAGAAGTTCCAGAATACCTTGGCTGTCACTGCTGGGGAGAACAATGGTCTCCCAGTCTTCTTGTCCAGAAAAAAAAAAAAAAAGAAGTCTATAGTTCACTGATGGAGAACATATTTGCCAGTAGCAGGTGTCTGAGCCAGTCAGAGCTTGATCCTCACCATGGCTGTAAATAAAAAGCCCAGCTCGGCCAGGTGCAGGTACGCCTGCTCTGACCCTCTCAGGTTTCTCCCTGATGGAGAAGACTGCTGTGATAGAACTGACACGAGTAATGAAATGAACAGCGAAAATTACTCTAAAACTTAAGAGTGCCTTCCAGGTATTCATACTGCTTGAATTTTTCACCACCTTGTCATGCAATAACCACAAACTTAAGTGTTTTCTTTTTTTTTTTTCTTCTTTTTTTCCTGAGTTGTTCATAATTATGACACGGAAGGAAAATGCTTTTCTGAAAAGGGAAAATCTGACAAACATGACATGCATTTGTCTCAAGCTCCCTTTTGCTCTAAAATGAAATTCTGTAACCAAAAAAAAAAAAAGTCTTTAGGAGACCGTTAATTTGAAAAAAAGAGTCCCATTGTGTTGCTTATCGGAAGACCTCAGAGAACATTAGCGATCAAACAGCATCATGGAGACCAAGAAATAAAGCAGAAAGGAAGAGCTGCAGAAAACCCCAACTCAGGTGAGTTAATTAATCTATTGGCAAGGCAACTAAGAGTCATGGAGCCCAATCCTGTTACCTTGCAACCCAAGTGGAGCTCCAGCTCATTTGGTCAGGAGGTTTTACCATTGTATGCTCTGCATAATGACTGCTGGAGAAGACAAGTGTTTTGGTGTTGACTTACCATTTTGAAAACACTTGCTGCAGCCTTGCTGGTTGTGCACCGGGCTCTACTTCTGATGTCAAGACGTACGATTGTATGATTGCTCATCTGTTTGTAGTCATTTTCACATACCAGCGGACGCTTATTTGGATTTAAAGTGACAAAGCCCTAAAACAGTCAATTCTGAAAGGAACTCAAAATAGGTGGAATTGAGCGGTCTAAAATCTCATTATATAAACATGATTTGTACATAAAATGTAATGAATATGTTCTGTCTATGCTTAAGATAGCAGACCTATCTTAACCTTTTTTTTTTTTGTTTTTTTTAAATCCGCAAGACATTTTGTTGGCTGGTCAGATGAGACCCAGAATATATATTTTTTGCCTGGATGCAAAATGCTGAGCAAGTAGGTAAAAAAAAAAACAGTGCATGACCCTGAATGCCCAGAGCATACCAGGAAACATTGTGGTGGCGGCAGCATGCTACAGGCGTGCTTTGTTTTCAACAGGAACAGGGAACTGGTTGGAGATAATGGGAGGTTGGATGGAGCTGAACACAGGCAAATCCAGGAGAAAACTTGTTAAAGCTTCAAAAGTCCTAAACTGCAGCAAAGGTTCATGTTCTACCAAGACAGTGACCCTGAACACGCAGCCAGTGGCACAATACAGAGGTGTAGATCGACACATAAGCATGAGTTAAAATTACCCACTCAAAGTCCAGGCCCAGATGTAATTGAGAATATGTGGCAAGACTTGAAAAGGAATGTCCACAGATCCAAGCCAAAAGACTGGCAGGTTAATTTGTAGTAAAGGCTGTTTCCACAAAGTACTGACTCAGGTGGGCTGAGCAGGAATGGAAGCACTGTAAAAATGTGAAGGGGCATGTATTCATTTGCAACGTGTTGTGTGTTACTATGTACAGTGAGTGCGTGAAGTGTTTTTTTTTTTCAAAGTCGTCTGTGTTTTTACGCACTTCAGTCGGAGACAATTTTACATCGTTAATCATGAAAAACAGAATAACTTCATGAGACATTTGCCTACCTCCGTCACTGAACAGATTCTTACTTTAATTTGAAAGCCAGCTGGATTCCAGCTTAAAGCCATTCGAGACGAAGCCGCAGTTGTAAGAGAAGGGTTTTGCCGGCGAGCGCAATAATCACTGGCATTGCAAAGATGATGAGTTCTCAGATGTGTCATTTATTTGCCTGAGAAATTAAGCCAATTTGTGAAAATGGTGGCCGGGGGTTGCAGGAGTACAGAGCGGCTTGTAAAGATGAGTGATATCTGGCACAGCTTGAAGAGAATGAGAGGTGTGTTGCCCGGTGCTTAGCTCAAATGAAAGCTCTGATTAGTGGAGCAAAGATCAAAATGACTGAGCGGCAGAGGCTTCAGCTGGGCCTTTGTTATTGATAAGTCTGTCATCTCCGCTGATATTGGGGCAGTAATGGCAGCTGATGATTAGGCCACTCTTGAGCTATTAACTACATTTCTTATCCCTTTACTGGGGCCCAGGAGATCCTGCTTGAGAGACAATGGCATCCTTTATAGTGCTGGCTCCTCAAGCGGCGTCCACCTGACCTAAAAGGCACAACTGTTACGTCTCTCCGCCCGGCCAAAGGGAGGCCAGGGGACGAGATGCAGGTCAGAGGTCGCGGCGCGCCGCTGTTTGAAATGAAGGGGTTCTGAGTGAGTGAGCTGCTGAAAGAGGGTCGGAGCAAAATTACAGAAAATTGGCTGTTTTGTCAACATTTCATCAGCAGATTTACAGAAAGCTGACCCCGACCCTTTTCTCCGCCGCTCTTTCACATCACTAAGGAGATTGCACGGGTCGGAATTGACTGACAAACAAATCTCTTCTTTATTTCTTTCTCGCTTTCTCTTTCCTCTCTCTGGAAGCGATATTTAATATGATCTCTTTTTAATGATCCTAAGTGGGTGAAATTACATATCCTCAACACATATTGTTGAGGCTGTTTCAGTCGGATTGTGGAGCACACTGAGGGCATAAAAAGTAATTATCAAAAAATGTTTCAATTCTCCATTGAAGAGAATAGCATGCCATTCATTTGGTTATATTACACCATGGTGTGCATTGATCTGGCTGCCTCATTTTAATATTTCTCTTTTATGTAATGATACACTGTGACAGTTTTAGGTGATTATTATGTCTGCTGTGGGAATAATAAGGGGAACATATTTAAGTTAGCTTGCCGGTGTCCACTGTGAGGATCACTCTAGTGGGTACTTTCTCAGATGAAGGGGTGTGCACAGTCTTGCAAAAGTATTCATGTCCCTTAAACTTTTCAAGATTTTGTCACATTACAAACTCAAACTGTGTATTTTATTTGAATTTTATCTGACAGACCAACATAAAGTAACGAATATATGTGATGCGGAAAGGAATACGTGACTTTGAAAAGATTTTAAAACTGAAACATGCATTTTTTTAATTTTTTTTTTTTGTGGCCCTAAACGTACAGTCAGTTTTACAACTGTTCAGATGAAATCACATTCATGCTAATAAAAATGTGCTTTCGTCCGACCCCTTCCAATGCAGCGCCGGTTGTAATTTTAAGGTCATTGTTCTCCGGAGGAGCAACCCTCTACACCAGGATCAAGTTTTTTCTGCAGCCTCTAAAAGGTTTTATTGCAGGTTTGCCGTCTGTTCGACTCCATCCACCCGCTCATGAATTCTGAATAGATCCACTTGTATGCCCACAGCATGATGCTGCCACCAACATGTTTCCCAGTTGGGGTTGGTGTGCTGAAGGTCCTAACACTTTCGATGCAGTTTCCACAAATGAAGTTAAATGCCTGCCACAGGAGATTTTCGGATTCCTCAAACATGCACAAAAGAGTCAAAGCAACACAAGCAATACATGAAACCCCCCCCCCAAAAAAAACCCTGATTATGCCTTTTAAACACTTGAGTCGTTTTAAAAGTGACACAATGAGGGGAAGCACAAGTGGTATAGATAGTTTTATAGGCACAGTAACAGGTACATCTAAAAGGTTTTGCCCAGAACTACAAAGTGACCTGGCTCGGTGAGTAAAAAGCATTTCCATCCTGGGTTCAATGCTTTGTCTCTGACCTCAGCTCGATTCACTCACTGCCTTTGGTATTTCCCCTACAAAGACCAACAGGAATCCACGGCTTGTTGGTCTAGCCCCCCAGCGGCCCAGAGGAAAAGCATCTTTCATTAACGTCTAAAACCTCAGGAATGAGATACTGGCCTAACGATAAGATCTGGTAATGCGGTAACATGGAATTATGGAAGAAGAAAATTGCCATTTTGTATATAAGCACCTGTGATCTCCCTTGAAAGCTCCCCCCCCCCCCTATTCCTCTGTTTTGGGTCGGTCCCAGGAGAGAAGCAGAGAGGAGAGGGTCCCGGAACCCAATCTATCCTGGAGAAGGAGGGATGGTTTTTCTTTTTTCTTTTTTCCAGGCCAGAGGGCTGAGACATAACTGGGAGCTGTAGGGTCAGCTCGGCATGCCAGTAGGAAAATATCATCTTCCATCCCTGAGAGAACTGACCTCACCAGTTCACCTGTCCATGGTTCATGGCTGCCGGGTGTCAGGAAACGCTTTAAGGTAGATTCAAAAACTGTGACAATTTGAGGTTTCCATAACTACCAGAAAGGTGTGCAGACTTTACTTCCTTTGGAAATTTTTTCTATTTTGAACAGAACCACTCACTCAGCCGGCCAAATGGAGTACAGGCATGGCATTTGGACATTTAGAAATATTTTCACACCCTTTCTCTTTTTTTCCTAAAAGCTAAGGTCAAATTCACAGCGCTGTTGGAACCTTGGAAAAATGTGCAGGTGTTGTGCTCGCAGCAAAGGGTCTGAAGGAAAAAGAAGAAAAAAAAAAAGCCTTCCCGTCGCCAGCCGAAAGCTTCCTTTATCCTGCAGTCAGAGAGAAGGCACACGGGGGAAGAGATGTTAACAATCACAAAGAAGAAATTTTAGGCATCTCTGGTTCCCAATAATCATGTTTAAAGTTCATTTATGTGATTGCACTAAATAACTTTCTAATTGGAATCTGAGCGAAGCGTTGCCTCGTTCCTGAGAAAGATTAATCCAATTTTCCCGAGATGTCCATAACTAACGCCGCCTGTTGTCAAAACATGCAAATAAGTCAAAGTGCTGGATAACGACCGCTCAGTGTGGGATGAATCACTCTGAAAGAAGGCAAGAAAAAGAGGGAGAAAAGCCTCATTGTGGAAGAACTGATGTGGTTTTTCTACTCTGTGCAGTTTCTTCACCACCTCTTTAAATTTTAAAGCATTTCGGCGCTCAGCCCCTGGCGAGTTCTCTTGAGGAAGCTGTAGCAATCAGGGTCAATGGTGTTATAAATCTCCCAGTGTCCACTGTGGAATCCAGCGTGGACGCTTGAGATATGCATATTTTATAGAACATTCATGCCGCCGTGTCTTGACTCTCCAAGTCGAATGGATGTTACATGAAGGAAGTGTTGCTGGATTTTAACCAGCGAGCTGTTTGTCAGCCGGGGATGCGGTCTTTGCTTTTTGTGTTCTCCCAGGATGCAGAAAGGATGACAGGGAGGGAAGTGAAGCTGCAGGCCACGTCTCTGGGAACAATCCACCTGGGCGAGGGGTGATGTTCAACGTCACCGAGAGAACAAAATGTAACTAAAGGAAAAGGTGGAGAATAAGTTAGCTTTTCTCATCATAAATCTTTGTACATTTACCAGCAAAACGTTAATTAATTTCTTATATTTCCATCAACTTTAAACATATATTTGACTCAACATCTTTTCATTCTAACTTGTTTTTAAGATAATTTAAGGAAATTTTACTAATCCTTGCTCCAAGAAGTTGGATTCATTACTTAAATACATTAGCTATGTTCTAAATATATTATTTTATATTTAAATAGACTTTCGATAGAATTTCAGTACGTTTGAAAAATCCACAGGTCATAAACAATATGTAATTAGCAGTCATTTAAAATTCCTAAGCTCAAAACCGTCCCCCGTAATATGTAGTTTTGATCATCACAGTAGCACTTCTTTGAAAACGTGAGAAAAGCTCAAAATCCTTAGAATGTTTTCTTTTTTTTTCACACAGTGAAACATTGCACATGCAAAGGAAGAAAAAAAAAAAAACACTGCAGAAAGTCATGGAACATAAATATTAGGCAGTTAAAAAGTTCCAGTGTTTGCATTTGTCTTTCCAAATTCAAACATTTGCCATATGAACCAAAGAATGCCTGTAGATTTTGCTGTAGCCGGTGTTTCTGGATGGATTCAGCCATTCCAGCTCCAGGTGATTCGATAACATTCCACAGGTTCTCTGCTTTTCCAGGGTTTGGACTGGTCTCCACAAAACAGCAACTGCTGCTCTGGAACCAAAATACTGATCACCTAATGGTTTGTTTTCTACTCTTTGTCCCATTGAAACCACAATTTCCAGGTTATTTCCTCCCTTGAAGATGAAGTATTTTGAGGTATTCAAACTTATCAATGATTCCTCAAATGTGACAAATAGGCCCCCAAATCATATTATGAGGACCGATCAAGTTTGAGATCATTTGCAACCTTTTCAGCTACTTTGTTGGGGGGTTTTTTCCAACGATGGGACTATGCAGAGGTTTCTTGTCAATTTCAATTGTTTTAGTACACACAAGTAACTGTTTTGGTAGAATTTGCTACCAAAATAAAGTCTGTAATTTTTATGGAGCTTAACTATCACTTAAACACTTTTTGCAGAGGAAAGGGGTGACACTACTTGGCTAATCCAAAACAGTGAATGAAGTTATGGCTTTCACTTTAACGAACAAGTGAAACCCAGACTCAAGGACAGACTTTCCCTATTTCACCTGTCCTTCATTTGCAGATTATTTCATGGTCCTTACATGCTTTGGTACGGCTGACATAATAAAACACTGATGGGAGGGAAACTTTTACCACATATAAAATGTAAATAATTGAGGGGTATAAGTTCAAGACAATATTTGGAGGCTGGAAGACTGACAGTAATTCAATTAGACAGGAATCCTCACCCGGTCTGTGGGTCACAGTTATCCATGTTAATCAGTAGAGACCGGAGACGTGTAAGCCACTGGTTTCCTGCTGGGGCGGTGGGGCGGCTCTGTCTGACTGTACGCTGTGGCCAGATTTATTTTGCATGTAGACTTTACTGTGTGCTGATAAAGGCTTCGTGTTTTAGCTAAAGACAAGTTTGAAACTACAAGGAAGCGCACACGGAGCAGGTAGTTTGGCTGCTTATTTGGTTCCCAACACCTGTCTTTCCCAAACTCTCCATGCAACAATGTACAAACAGAGGTTCAAAACAAGTTCTAAAAAAAAGAAAGACAAAAAAACACAAAATAGTGGCTTTTCAATTTGCTGTCAGAAACATTAGGTACTGAAAATGATCTGTTTGAGCTAAGTCAGCTATAGTTAAAAACAGCCAAATACAAACTTTCTCCTAAACAAAGTAAAAATTGTTTAAAAAAAAATAAACTGATGTAAATAATTTAGTCCAACTTGGCATGTTTATAAGTTGTGCTTTAGTTGCTTGTGTCAATTTAAAAGCGTCACAATATACAAATAATAAATACTTTATGACCGTCAAGCTGTTGGTAAAGAATCTCTGCGGGACTATCATTTTGAGGTTTGCTCAATCCAAGGGTTTTAGAAGTTGAATAGAGAGAATGAAACGCACTTCAGATTCCGTAAAAATGTCAAATATGCCTTAAATTGAATTGAGAGTCTAAACCGATGAATCAGATGCAAACCAGACTGACAGCTGGGCGATGGCAAACAGCAATATTTCATTTAATGTTTATGCTGCACCCAACACAGTGGAGCATGCGTTCCCTATCAAAATGACAGAGAAATAAACAAAATAAATGGGCACTCAGTGAAGCAAATGAGTTTGTCCCCACCCATATATTATATATATATAGTTTCTTTTAATGTTATCAAAGGAAGAAATTTACATCTTCAGTAGTTACTGTTAATGTGGAAGTCATTGACCAAAATGTGTAATAATAACATTAATTTTTATAATTCAAAGCAAAGAACACTGGGATAAAAGTAATAAAATTACCCCTTGTCACCTTCCCAAATACTTGTAAATTATCTTACAATCTGTAAGCTCCAGTTCAGGTTTTTCCATAGTAGCATCTCTTTTGGCTGACTTTATGCTCTCATAAGAGGGTGTCAGCATTAATCCAAATCTTCATAGGTTTTATTTTAAATAAATGTTTCATAAACTTAAAATTGTTTCCAAGTATTTTAGATTCTGATCTAAAATTCAGTCCACATCACACAAAAACACTGAAAAGCCATTTTGTTTAGTTGAAAGCCTTGAACTGGATTGTCGAGATAACAATTTTTAGAGCAATATTTCTCTGATGCAGTTTTTTTCCAGTGGAGAATATTCACACATTATAAATATCTTTCAGTGGTTAAATCCATGTGGCTACCTTAATTATAATAATAAAAAAAAGTTGGTCTTTTTGATCTCATTTACATCTAAACTGGCTGTTTGTGTTTTTGCCTCACACCTTCGATAAATGTCACTGAGGTGCCTCATCTCCTCTAATTACCTGTCTGGGTTTCGGCGTGTTGTGTCACGGTCTTCTTGTTTTCACAACACAGGAGGAATCTCAACCTACAAAGCCCTTAGCTTAATAATATCTGGCTCTAAGGAGTGCCGCTCGTCCTTTATGCTGCAGACAGCGGGTGAAGAGAATGCGGCAGCGGCAGCATAAAGATGGCCGCTCACATGGTTTCCACAGCGAGCGCTGTCCTCGCAGTGACCCTTTGGAGTGCCAGAGTACGGATGTGGCTGTCGTCTGGACACTACGCACCCCGGGAGATGTCTGCAGAAAGTAATTACTGAGACCAGGATGCTCTCAGCTTGGCTCAAAGCAAATGAACTATTGTCTGGAAATAAAGAAGTATATAAGCTCCTAAGATAACTCAGTTTAGGTTGAGGGTGAGAGGGGGAATTAGAGCTTTGATATATTTATTAGCCGAATAAAACCATTCCGGTTACTCGAGCGAGTTCTTGCGCGGCCTCCTTGACAAAAAAGCAGGCGGACATTAGAGAAGTCAGAGAAAACAAAAAAAAAACACACAGACACGACGAGAGCCAAAGCTGGCACCCTGACTTTCAGACGAAGTTGGGTGGATTAGGACGGAGGCGAAACGCACGCTGAGGACCATGGTGACAGAAGATGGAGGGAGATTGCACAAACTTCTGTCTGTGGAATTCACAACCATTTATTGCCTGATTTGGGGGAGCGGAGGGGTGGGGAGCGACAGAAGCGTTGCTATAGGAGTGGTGGAGCGCTGACGGAGGTATTTCTGGTAATGAGAGTTTCAAGTGAAAATGTCTTTTGTAATGATTGACCGGACTTTGCTTCTGAGGAAATCATTTTTGAAAACAGACACTTGTCTTCAGATGACAAAGGGATCGCAATATAAATTTAGGCATGACTAGAAGGGGTCAAACCTTAATTTGGATTGATGCTAATCAGTGATTTTAAGCTGATTGTGAATGATATGTTTAAACCCTTTTAATCAAATTACTTAGGAAAAACAACAGTTAGGTTCTGATTGATTGTTTTGTTTGAAATACATTTTATTGGTGATTTTTTAATCAAATAACATTTTTTTTTTTTTTTTTTTGCTGTGTTCTGCTGAGATACCAATACCTCCTTAGTGTCAGATCAGACCAAAACACTTTTTGCCAGCATGTAGAATATTATATTTAGCATAAAACTAACACATCACTCTCGGCACACCGTGATAAATGTGTGGCAGGATAGATGCTCTTTAGATACTTTTCTTCAGAAAGGACAGGGAAGCTGGTCAGAGACAGAGGTAAACACTCTGCAACCCAGAAAGAAAACCCGTTGAAAGTTGCAGGAGATTTGAGACTGGAGCAGAGGCTCACCTTCCAGAAGGACAACCACTCAAAACGGATTCTGAACTGAACTTGATTCGCATCAAGTCCAGTTCAGAATCTGTAGCAAGACTGGAAAACCGATATTTGGACACTCTCCAATCAGTCTAACTGAACTTGAGTTGTTCTGTATGGATGAATGGGCAAGAATTTCGGTGGAAACTGGTAGAGACATGCAGCTGTATTAGTGTATAGTGAAATCTGGTTCTACGAAGTATTGATTCTCAATATGCAAGCCAGACTTCTCAGATGTCTCCTTGTGATAAAAATCTAAAACGGTGTAAAAGGTTTTTCCTACCACTTTACAGTTATTAGGTACTTCAAAATTCACTCTAGGGTGGGGTTGGAAAATGTGAAACAGTTAAAGTGGCTTGAAAATGTTTGTAAAGCACTGTAAAACTTGTAACATTTCTGCACCAAGCCTGACTCGGGTCATTGTGCTCTGGAAAAAGACCACCACAATTTGAAAACCTCATGGTTTTTCCACCAAATATTGATTTCTGAACTCTTCCCGAGTTAAAACATTAGTATTGTTGTTTCTAAATGAATATGAACTTGTTTTCTTTGCATCATTTGAGTTGTAAACGCATTGCATCTTTTTTGTTATTTTGACCATTTCTCGTTTTCTGCAAATAAATACTAAATGTTTGCTTGGAATTTCGGAGACATGTTGTCGGTAGTTCATAGAATAAAAGAACAATGTCCTTTAATTCTCAAACATATAAAAAGTAAAATCACAGAAACTGATCATTTTAAGTGATCGCTTAATTTTTTCCAGAGCTGCACATTACCTCATATTACAACCCATAAAAACATTTCAACCTCACTGTCTCTGCAGGATGCCAGATTTAACCATCACTGAACATCACATATGCAAACTACTATGCTGAATTAAAATTTTATGTAATTTTAATGGCTAATATTTAACACTCTCCAAAATTTCTTTTTACAGTGTATCAACAAACATGTTTGTTTAAAATGTTAAGAAAATTATACACCTTGTGCTTTGAGACCAAAATGTCAACACAGGTAAAAGCCTTTGTTTTATTTTGTAATACATCTCGGCTTTTTAACTCGTATGGCCTTGCAAGCCAGGCGGTGTGGGCGTGCAGGACTATCTCTCCCCGTGTCTCTTCTACATGTGGGTTTATAACGGCGGTGGTCTCGTCACACCAGCCGTCCGTCGCTCCGCAGACGCGCTGGCTCGGTCGGCCTTGGCTCAGGTATCTCCTCTAACCTCCCCTTTGTCCTGCTTCAAAATAGGCTCTTTTGTCTGCCGTTTTCTGCAGGTCATTGTGAGGAGCGCTTCTTAGTGTCAGCTTTAATTCACACTGTAACCCTAGCCGTGATGCCTCCCAACTATCCACGCTGGCTGGCTGGCATTAAGGTTGCTCCCCAGGGAGCTGAGGCTGCATTTACTTCTCCGCCGCACCCTCCTCCCCCATAACTGCACCCAGGGGACCGCTTACTAACTTTGTTGCTTAAATATTTAAATTGCCCTTTAATTGACATTAAAGTCAAGCCCTGTACCTCTGGAGCCCGACCTGACGGATGCGGCTCTCTGTGAACAAAGAAGAAGTGAATGTGCTCGAGGAGTGTTCCTGTTCTCTAGTTGCTCAGACAACTCTGCGTTCATAAATTTTCTTTTCGACTTTCTAACGTCTTGCCCACAAATGGATGGATCTCCGTCTTTCAGAGGACTGAAAATGGACAGCTCAGCAGCAGAGAGAGACTGTGTTTTCCTAACCTTTTACCTCAGGATGAACTGGAGAACCTCGTCCAAATTACAAGAGCAAAGCCGTGCGATGGGAAACGTCCAGAGGAGGTTGTAAAATAGAGTAGCAACGAAGGAAATGCAGCAAGAAATAACATTGGTATTTTGCTCTTTGGAGCTTAACCTTAAGATCCCAGCTGGGGAGATACAGCCTCGGGCCTCGTCTGCCCGTCTACCCTTGAAGAGGAGAAGAAACAACAGGACACAAGAAAAGAGAGGCTCATGTTAAAACAGCAAACATCCCAACCTGATATCAACTCTCAGCTGGGGTTCGCTTTACTTCTGGAGTCTCTGTTTTTCCTCTCCTGGGAGGGTGCAATCTATAAGGGCTTCCTCAACCTATCTGCATGGCTAAAAATAAATCTCACGCACACTACGCTGCTGAAACATATGTTTTTGTGTAAATGTAAATGTTATTTCTGATACAGTGCCTTGACAAAGGCATTAATACTCCTGCAGTTTTTTTGAGGGGACGTCTCTGCCGGCTTTGTCTAAAAGGGGCCGAGTGAGACAGACTTCCCCCAGTTTTTTTGCAGAGTAGTTCAAGCATAGTCAGAGAGATTGGAGAGTGTCTGTGAACATCATTTTTAAAATTTTTGGATGAAATCTTGAGAATGATTTGATGTAAAGTATTCCAAAATGATTATTTTCTGCTGGAAGCTGAATTTCTACCACAATATGTCTCCAGAAGCATTTCCATGGCATGATGCTGCCATCATCCACGTGTTTGCCGACTCCCTTACATGATTTGCAAAACGTAAGTGTGAATTCTAGTGGTTTTCGTTCAACGATGCACAAGATGGAAGGATGTTTGGTTTAGATATTTTAATTTGACATTTGGTCCTGAAGTGAACCACATCATCAGTCTTTAACAAATCTTTTCTTATCTTAATTATTTCTGCTGTTCTCAACAAATCAAAATCTTAAGGCCTTACTATCCTGTCTCCATAATAATCAAATGTTTCTTACTACCTTACTCTCTGATCCATCCAGAGTTGTTAGTTACTGAAGGACATGTGCATTAATAAAATGATGGATAGAAAAAGATTGATGTTATTGAACTTGAAATAAAGGAATGATTGGTAAAGTCATTTTTTTGTGTTGTACTTTTTGTCACATTTAAATCTGAATAAGTACGACGTCAATGGATTTCAATGATTAAGAGGTGAAATAAAAGCTCTACAAATCAACCTGGTTTGTGCTAGTTGTTCTTCTACACGTCCATGTTGTGTCTGACACAACATGTTTTATCACTGGCAATAAGTTGTTTTTATTTTGAATCCTTGTGGAGACATTTTTGCCCACTCTTCACTGCTGCATTGTTTCAACTTAGTCACATCAGAGGGGGTTTGGGTATGATAAGGCTTTTCAAGGACAGATAACAGCATCTTTGTCAGAGTTAAGTTCAGACTTGAACTAGGACATTTTAAAGCCTTCACTGCATCTTTCTGAGCTATTCGGATATGGACATGAAAATGTGAGCTGGACATTTGTATCCTTTTGATCAGTGTTGGTATTTGCGATACATGTACAGTATGTCTTTTTGGTCCAGTCTTTCTTTCATTGCCAAACCTTTAACACTGACCCTAAATGGAGCAATTAAAGCCCACAGTGCTTTAGATGTAAAGTGGGAATCACTTTGAAACTGACTGATGGAAGTGAAACCAATTCATTTTTTTCTCATCCTGCTCTAGGAAGTCTTTAGATTGCTAGGTTTAGATTATTAGGTTGGAAAAAAGGGACCAAACATGGTGGTCAATAATTTAATTTGGGGGACAATTTTATTTTTACATGGTTCTTTGTACATTTTTTTCTCTAGTAAATGAAGCAATCATTTAGCCAATGTTCGTTTGATGATTTGAACCATTTAAAAGTGTTAAGAAGCTTAAAACTATCTGAGCCGACAGCATGTATCTTCTTGTTTTGGGTTGGGACATATGAAGCACTTGGTTCCTCTTTTGCATTGTTTGCAATGCAGCATTTTCTTCTGTTAAGCAACAGGCGAATCTTTTAGCTGGGATTGCTCTCTCTCAGGAATGGGACGGCTATTTGTGGGAGCTCGTCTCGGCCCAGTTCCCCTGCCCGGCTCACATTCTCCGGGTGAACCTGTGTCCTCTGGGCCAGTTGGGCGGCACGGTCTCATGTCTCAAGTCCTCACAGTTCACTGGGCCCTTTAAAGTGAGCACACCCACCGGGGGCCCTCAGGACTACAAAAACTACAAACACCAGGCAGTCCCGGCTTCACACAGATGCACACTTGCATGCATGCATGCATGCACACACACAAGCCAACTGTTAACTGCCCGTTTATCTGTTATACAGAGGACGGGCAACAGAGATATCATCAAAGCTTCTTGTGTGAGGCTGCGATTTTTGCTCCATGCAGACACAACTATGTCTTGCGGGGAATACAGGTAAACAGTCATCATTTTTTGTTTTTTCCCCCAGAAGAAAGATATGGACCCCGACAGTTATGGGAGGGCAATGTCACTTAGAGGATCAGTTTTCAGACATGGCACACTTCGGTGAACATACGCACCGAGATCAAAGCAAGCCCTCTGCCTACCGCAGTGCATCCCCGACAGATCCGACAAAGTGCCCCCATTGTGCGACCCTGACCCACTACTGATAATGGATCGCCTCAAGAACCGCTCCCCCGATCTGAGGGCCAAAACTGGTCCTGCACACAGAGTCCACAGTCTGAGCCCTCAGGAGAGCCGCTGCATGCAGATGAACACACATGATACGACTTGTCAGCTTTCATGCAGAATGACAGCCTCCTTCGGCATCTGGATCGCCCTTCAAAAAGGTGCATACCTTCACAACATACCACTATTTTTTAGACTGTTATTATTATTATTATTATTATTATTATTATTATTATTATTATTCAATAAAATAAAAGGGAAACACTTACAAAGGTCAATTCATGATGCAAAAATATCCTTCACCTTAATTTGTTTTTTTATGTAAATATAAAGTAATTAATTATAGACAACTTTCTTTGAAGATAATGTCTCATGTCTTTTTGTTAAATGTACGTTTTGTTTCTTAAATAAAAATATACTTTAATGAAATTAAAACTTTTATCTTTATTTTTCTTTTCATATAAATATGTAACCTGTCTTTTAAATAAGTATTTTTTATTTTATTTTTATTAAAAGTCAAGAATTTATAAAGAAGTCAATCAGAAAAATTTATAAAGAAGTCAATCAGAAAAAAAATAAAATAAATAATAATAATAATAATAATAATATCTTTTCCACCAGAATAATTTGGAGCTGGGTGAGAAATATTAAAACAGAAAGGTTTGTGTGTGTTTTTGACAAATAAGTAAAGCACACCTACATCACCCAGCTATTTCAGCTGAGATATTGTACTCTAATGTATTGCCATGTCCGCAGCCCCAGGCGTGTCCATAGTCCCTTCACCCCCAGCCTCATA
The DNA here is from genome assembly GCA_922788865.1 of Poeciliopsis turneri. Taxonomy (NCBI): domain Eukaryota; kingdom Metazoa; phylum Chordata; class Actinopteri; order Cyprinodontiformes; family Poeciliidae; genus Poeciliopsis; species Poeciliopsis turneri. The sequence goes on along the minus strand of CAKLNU010000120.1, from coordinate 20,101 downwards.
ATTACCTTGGTGATCAAGGTTAGAGCAGTAGTAAAGCACACTAACCCTTTAACCTTCCCTGAACTCTCTCATTAGTGCACCTCGGATAGCTGATGCTCGGAGTCAAACACTGTCGCCCGCAACAAGCCGCTGAATTAGTCTTGGCGTGAATCTCGGAGACAAGTCTGGAGGGCCCCGACTACGCCTCGGCATGAATCAGACGCCGCAGCAGAGACAGCAGCGACACGAGGGGGTCAAAAATGCAGTTTTATCAAGCACACACGTACCCCCCAAGATCCCCCCGTTTGCCCCCCTTGGACCTCTCCTTCCCACGTGTGGGTTTAGAGAAACAGGACTGGCTCCCACAGCACACCCCTGCCATTCTGCCAGCCTCGAGGGCTCCGTCAGGAGAGCTCAGGAATTCAGAGGAGGGACCCAACGAGGGTCTACAGCTGGGAGGAGAATTTCGACCATCCTCGGTTTGGCCTTTTTCTTATTGTCTGGCATTGGCATCCCAGTGCTCCCTGTCTGGCTCCGCTGTCATCCCAGCTCAGTGTTTAGATATTGGTTTTACTCGGGGGGGGGGCAAGGGTCATCTGGGTTGTGACATCCGAGTTTGACGGGAAATGAATTGTAAACAGTGATCTTGGTAAAAGTAAAAATTTTAACGGGGGGCCGACTCAGGCAGAAAAACAGAGGTAGAAGAAGTGAGTCTTTCTTTTTAGCAAGAAGGCTAATAGTCGCGACATCATCCCTGCAGGTGTTTAAATCATCTTTATAATGACAATACATCTCCTGGTTTTGCACGTGGGGTCGAATTTTCACCTCAGCATCATGGAGCTGCAACGTGTGAATGTTTGCGTGAGAAAAGGCCTCTCCAGTAGCAGGCCAAGTGATCGCTCTGTTGTTCTGTCACCTTTGTTTTTTCCCCACCCTCAGATGGATTTTCTGACTTGCAATACGCCAGCTGTTTTCCAGGGGGCACTGTTGAACTGAGAGAGAAGCACACTTGTAGCCCTGAAGCTGTACAGAGGCAGAACACATGAAAACCAAACAAGCCAATTAATCAAATCCTTACCGGTAACTTTGAGATATTTCAAAAGCATTCGTATGCTTAATGCTGCAGCTTTTAATGGTCAGAGATTAAAAGCAGTGCTAGAACTATCAGGTTCAATTTATTGGGCACAAAGAGAGACAAACAAGATAATCCATGTTGATTATACGAACACTGTTGCAAGTTTTCTTTTTCAGGCAGGGAAAAAAATGCATGTGAAATATTCCAGTTTTTGTTTTTTTTATACATTTTAGTATGTCAAATGTAAAAAACAAAACAAAAAAAACAAACAGAGTTGTTAATTTGTTATCAAAATATTTTGATTAGCATTTTGAACCTTATTAAACAAAGTAAGCCTGAAAAAAGAAAATAACCTCCCTGGACGAACATGCACAGACAAACAAAAACAGATGAAAAAAGTGCAGCCCTTTTAGTTTAATTAAATTCAGCACTTTTGTGTCTCAAAAAGTCCAACCAAGGTCTGCATATTGGAATAATGTTTTCAAACTCCTCTGCTTTTCCTTTGGCAATATAGGCCAGCATTTCCAACAAAGTGAAAGAACACATTTCCTTCAGCCACATGCTTGGTGAAGGTGGGTAAATTCATGTTCCACATTAGGGTGATGATTTTTCTTGCATTTAAATCATAGTCCAAAGTCAATTAGTATTGCGTGAGTGACGTCATTTGGAGTAAAGTTTTGTGTCACATAGAGCCTGAGTCCCAACAAATGTCCCACAGGTGACAATACGACAGCTTTTGTCCATAATTTCAAATGCCAAAAACGAAAATCCACACAACCAGAAGCTAAGCTACAGTCTAACATTAAAGATCTGACAAGCTCTGCCTCCAAGAAACGGCACGCTGACTACTAGAGACATCTGTTCCCAGCTGATGTCTCCGTCCTGAGTTCAGCTGGCGTGATGGGCGGATGAGATGGACCGGGCAGATATTGGGAGTGGGAGTCGGGACACGGCTGGGATGCAGATGAGGCTGGTCAGAGCTCCAAAGTGGGGGAGGAGAAGGGGCAGCTTGAGTGGGGGCGGGTGGGCAGCAGCAGTATGCAGGTGGCGGCTGGCTGGTGTTCCTCAGCTGGGCTGGCCGCCAGCTTGTCCTCTAGGTGCCCTGCTTTCAATTCAGCCCTTTGTCCTGCCCCAAGCAGGTCAGACGAATTCATGTCTCATCATAAGCAGAGATAGCGACGATACAGTGATAATGACTCAGCTGTGGTTTCAACTCCATTGCCTGCTGTGTAAAACAATAATTATAATTCTTCAAATAGACACTTTTGTATTTCTTAAATACCAAGTATACTGGTTTATGTTTGGGAAGGCGTGTGATATGTGAGCAATTTTATTTATTGGTTTTCTGTTTTGCCAACATAAAAGTAAGGAAAATCTGAATATTTTAACGCTACTGCCTAAAATTCAAAGTAAGTTGTTTGGATACTGCATGTAATAGACCCACTTCACTGGGAGTAAGTATTTTATGTCCTCCAGTAATATTTCCTGACCAGATATTAACAATTAAGTATAAATTTGTCACCACCACGCAGCAAAAGTCAAAATTTCTGCTTGGATGAAAAAAATTATGAATAATGAAAGAATAAACAGTTATGTAAAACAATTTTTGTGCTGCTTAAACTGCATTGCAAAACCATTTGTATTTAAAAATGTGCCATAAAAGTTCAGAACATTTAAGAAATGTTTTTGACAAATCACTTTAAATGGGAGGAAGGTTTCACATGAACAGTTTGTAATGAAGAACATTTAAGAACATCTAAGACTACTAAAGTAAGACGTGGCCACAAAATTGTTGCACAATCTACATACACGTTACACATACACAATAATCTCAAAAACCCATACATAATCAAATGCTTGAAACACATCCATAAATTTTTAAAAGGGTGTAGATTCCTGAAGGTTTAAATATGCAGGGGGATTATGCTGCAGAAGCTTATTCTCAGTCTGTTTCTGCAGAACAAGCACTAAGCTCTTCATCATCACAGTCTTCTGAGATAATTTAGTGGATGGAGATAATGCAAGACAGAATATGTGTTGTGTGCAAATATTTAAAATGGTGGAAGTTTCTCACATTGTTACAGTAATAATAACAGAGGAGAAATCTCCAGAGCTCAACAGATGGACCACATGAAGGTTAACATCTATCTTTGAATCATTCCAATATGTGAAATTTTTAGAAAATAACGACCAATAGGCACATGTTAAACACATTATTTATCACGCCCACGTTTATGTATTAAAACATTGTGTATTATCTGGCTGTCAGCAAAACAAAAATATCATAATTAGCAGAGATAAAAGCTTGAACACATCAGTCTATTTGTAATTAATCTAAATGACGTGTTTCACTTGGGGAACTGAGTACAGAAAACAAATGAACGTTAAGAACCAAGATATTCTAATTCATTGACTGGATTCCAGTTTTTTATTTTTATTTTTATTATTTCTATTCTCTCCCTGTCATCCAGCGTAAAAGATTTGTAAATGTCAGCATTTCGAATACTTTGAAAATCTACTGTTACTGTTACAGTTAGCTAACCATGCTAACTGTGCTAATCGCTAACAAAAGTAGAAAAAAAATCTATTTGAAAACATTCCCATCTTATGTTTTTGGCTCCGTCTGACTAAAATACGAGCTAATCATTTTGTGTAATTGTTTGGAGAGACTTTAGTCAGTCTTTCATAAACTCGGTTATTGATGTTGAAGGCTCAGGTATTTACACGGTAACGGAGGGATGTTGTCACTAAAGCATTTTACCAACAGTTCCATCCTCAATGAAGCTAAAAAGTTGACATCCTCAGTCAATTTAAGCATTTATTGACTACTCTACGGTTATGTTGTACTGAATCACCCACATTACTTTTAAAGGTTTGACGCTACACAGATTTAATGCTAACATATGCATGAGAAGGCCTGATCACATATCGCAGAAGTGTAACGGAGAGAATCCCTTGCCTACGCTGCAACACCAGGACAAAAACAACCCTGACTCTTCAGGCAGTAAACTGAGATTCATGCCACCTTCTGAATTAATCCGACAGAGCTATTAACTGATGAAACAGATCCTTTTACACGTATCCACAGCGTATTGTGTCGAGCGTGGCGAGTCCCGGCGTCTTTGTGGCCTGGGTGGCAGACTGCTTAGACCGAGTCAGGCCAGTGGACAGGCCCTAATGAGAAGCAGGAGCAGAAAAGTGGGAGCGGTCTGTGGCTCTAGGGAAGGGTCACTCGGGGTTAACTATCAAAGATGAGTGCAAACCTATCCCTGTGGAAAAGACTCTGAAGAAAACATCACCCTGCACATGCTAAGCTCCCCAAACTGGGAGTTCCTCAAGCTAATTAATCCAAGACACGTTTCCTCCCCCTCAGAACGAGGGACTTTGTTTCACTCGGAAAGAGGAGTGAGTGATAACACACTTAAACGTCACGGTCATTTAGCTGTGAAGACATTCTTCCCTCTGCTGGTGTTGCGGCCTATTGTGTCAGAGGGGAAGAGAGGCTTCGTTTAAAAGCTTTCACAAGCTGATCATAAACCCATCGCTGAACTCTTTCTATTGTCTTTTATTCAGGACACACACACACCAGCCATCCCTCCCAAAAAACTTACCAAATCCCATCTGTCATATTTAAGACGTTGATTGGAACAATAACTAGAGGAAACACTGTCGCAGATATGGGCAACCATGGAAGAAATGCAAATGTAAATTTATTACTTGGGTTGGAGAGGTTTGCGAGGGCACATTGAGAAACACCCAAAACAAAACAAAACAAAAAAAAAAAAAAGAAAAAACTTTGGAAACCGCACTGTGACAGTGAAAGCCAGCAGGAAAATAAAAACAGATGTGGAAGATGAGAACGAAATTTCATCAGAAAGCGCGGTGAAACAGAAGTTATCTGCGGCGCTAATTTTTGACAGCAAATAACATTCTGCTGGGTGCGAGTGCAACGCGGCGGTTCATTTGTCAAAATTGTCATCGTCACCTTCGTCATCACAGTCGCACGTTGTCGGATTCTCCTAAAGGCGCTTGTTGCCATTTAGGCTTTGTCAAAATCACTTACATTTGATGAACTCATGTCAGACGTCAGCAGCTGTCAGCACATGGCTTTACTGGTTCCATCGTTTCCACTGAACCAATTCAGGATGCACTTAAGCCTAAGATATACAATATGAACTGCTGCAAAGGTTCCAGTTTTTATTTGAACAAATCCGGTTATTCCGTCGGAATCAATACCGTATGAAGTCAACTCTCCCCGAAATTACATCTGTCAGTCTGAAGTTTGTCTCTGTCAGCTTTGCACATCAAGTCGCTGAAGGTTTTTGCACAATTCTGTTTTGCAAAATGGTCTGAACAAGGGTCAAATCAGATGGAGGGCATCTATAAAAATGGATTTTCAAATCCTTCTCTGATAGATTTTGCCCTGCACTTTGACTAAGACATAGTTGAACTTTGATCTAAGGTTCTCTATGACAGTTGTGCTGCTGGTGAAACCTCCAGTCCAGTTGAATGTCTTCCAATGAGTTTCCTCTACATTAGACCACCTCGACAGCATGATGCTGCCATCACCTACTTAACAAACATTAAACATTTGAGGCCTTCACAGGAGGGATTTAATTTTACTAATATTAGTGTATGCATATTGGTGTATACATAAGTGGATTTTATGAGGGTAGAGTTACTTTCTTGTGATTTTTTTGTATCACAACAAATGCTAATAACATGCAATGACGATTGCAGCTATAAAGTGACAAAACGTACAATTTTTCAAAGGACATAAACATTTTCGCAACATGATCTGAGTGAACAAATAAAGGAAGGCAACCATTTTCTACACTTTATCGAAGCGAGCTACATGCTGCAGCAGCCCAGACACAACTCTAACAGCTGCAAGGCCTTAATTTGAAATCTATTCGACGTCCCGCGTTCGACTGTAGGGGAACCTTTCGCAATAAGAGCCTTTTTGTCACAGCAACGCATTGGTTTCCCTGCCACTCTTCCACACGGAGATTTCACTGGTAATGGCCATGTGATGGCTTAAAGGTCCTTGAGCACGGATTGCAGGAGCCTATATTATTGGACAGCCACCTCGCGCCTGACAGCTCGTGTAAATCTGCTGCAAGGGGATCTATCTGCTTCATCAGCCAAACTGAACACGGGACCACCGAGAATGAATCCGCTGAAAGAGAAAGCAAATACCCCCTGGAAGAGGACGGGACGTGTCAGCGGGGCCGGAGTCAGTTAGACAGACAGGACTTTCACTCTCGACTGCAGCTGCCTGGGAGTAAGCAGATCCCTGTCCAGACATGCACAGTGGTTTTCACACCTTCTCTCACTTTAGAGACCCTTCAAAAAATTAATGACAATCATTAGTTAACTTGTAATGCTTAGTTTATTTTTTTTCTTGCACGCAGTAATAAAAGCAAGAAATCTCTTCTCTTCACATGGCAGGTTTCCTTTGCATATGTTAGGTCATTTTCACATTTGTGTCTCTCGCTGTGCTCATTTTCTGTTTTAGCTGGTCTCAATCTCAAGTCCTGCCGAAATCAAAACGAGAAGACGTTTTCAAATTAATGCACTCTGATCCCATTCTCCTGCAGTGTCTTCACTCTAAACACCGAGGACGTCTGGGATCTGCCCCAGAACATCCAGCACGCCGCTGGTGTCCCACTGTGCTTTGCATATTTATGTTTTAATCGTATTACACCCTGCATGATCTATTAATGTCGTTCTCTTCTAATTGCAGCAGTGTCACAAATATGCCAAATTCCCTGTCAGATTCCTCTTTGTACAAAAGAGTATGCGTATTAAAGCTGGTGTTTTGCTTTGGATTGTTTCTATTTTTAAATACAAGGAAGTTTGAACCTTCTTCCTTCATTGCATCAAACCACCCGGACGGAAAATAAGGCTCACTTTGGGAATATAGCCTTCAGGTATTAGTGACTGAAATAAAGACAGTTATGTGTTGTTGTTGTTTTTTTTTTATTATTATTATTTTTCTTTCCTTCTGCAACATGCCACACAGTCTGAAAAACCTTGGACCAATGGAATTCACTGTTCCCAAGGCAAGTTGACAAGAAGTGTCAAGAAGAGACATGCACCTTCAAAGGCCAAGCCACAGGCAAGGGTTTGTGGGTATATTTTCTGTGTGATGGCAGCTCTTTGTCAGGGCTTGCTGCCTCCTTCTGCCTCCAGTTCTAAATCACCTCACAAGCAGATCAGCTAAATCTGAACGTTGACACCTGTGTTGATGAGAAGCTCAGAAATCCTCCATTTGTTCAGGGGATTTAAAAAAACAGCTAATTATTGCTTCATGTTACCAGATTCAATGGAGCAATTTTAAGTTGAATTTGCACCCGTGTTAATTCAGGCACACCTTAAAGGGACTGTCAAGGATGTTTGAAGTGAGGCTCTGTTAAAAGGTTAGAAGGATTTAATATCTTAACTGCAGCATGTGTATCGACCCCATGATTTGGTTCAATTCCAGACCAAGAAATTAATTGAGGATCCAGATTTAACGGCCAGTCGGACAGAGACTGAGACAAAGTGGAATTTTGATCTTTTGATTTTGAGAGCATTGTTATATCATGATACTACCTGAACAATATTGTGCAGCTAAAACATCTGCCCATATGAAGCTGCCTAATCGGAGCAGTAGAGCATGACAAGTCATTTTAACATTCAATAAAAAAAACAAAGAAAAAACAACAACAAAAAAAAAACAACAACAAAACAACAACAACAACAAAAAAAAAACTATCTGCCTAATTATCATTTAAATTACATTAAATTACACCTACTTCAAATAATCATTTCAACTCAGCAATGAACAATGTTTATTTTAGGAAAAAACTATATGCAACTGCTAATCCAATACAAATGTGTGAAAATGTTCCTGAGAGAGTGATGTTTGAGCTCGCTAAAATGTTTGTTGTGTACAGGAAGAATGCCGTTCCAGACACATGAAATGCTCTTATGCATTTATTCTCGGTCTGTAGCATCTTCTTGGCGGTTAAATTCTCAAAGCCCTTGCCATAATTGCCATAAGGGTGCTGCTGGTGAATGTGTCACATTGGTAGACTTGTAGAATTAAAATATTACACTCTTGACATTTTTAATTAGGTTTTCTTATTTACATTAGCACTATGAGACGTGTTTACCTTCTGAGAAGCTACGTGATTTATGATATATGAAACTATTCTCTGAGTCCAGGTACAACGCTGTGCAGGGCTTCACTCTGTCCTTCACAAGCTGTCAAAGATAAGTGCACAATTATGAACAGTCATTTTCAAAAAGTTATATATACTGCTCAAAAAAATAAAGGGAACACTCAAACAACACAAGTACATCAAACTTCTGTGAAATCAAACTGTCCACTTAGGAAGCAACAGTGATTGACAATCAACAATGATTTTGTTGTCAGCACTTTCAACTTTGTACAGGACAAAGTATTCAATGAGAATATTTCATTCATTCAGATCAAGGATGTGTTATTTGAGTGTTCTCTTTATGTTTTTTGAGCAGTGCATATATGTGTCCTGACGAGGCTCATTTCCCATATTATAAGTACCTTTTGAAAATAACAACCATGTTTTAGTATGAATCCCATATTTATGTAGAAATATACTGTTTATTAATCTAATGAAATACTCTAATTTTAAATGCTGCTTTCACAAGATGTTCGCATATAAATCATTGTATTTAAAAAAAATAAAATAAAAGCTTGGAGACATCAGTCTGACTGTACTTGCAGATAATTTATATAATGTGTGTAGCTTAGTGAGCTGGTATACTGAAATAAATGAGCTTTTCAATAATATTCTAATTTATTAACAACAATACTTAAAGGTAAATAGTTTAAGGCATTTATCCCGTTGCACAGAGAAGTCAGCTGGACTAATTAAACCAAGCATTTGTTTAATTAGTTTCTTCTGCATACATTTATGTTTGTTTTTATTGTAAACCACTTTGTAGTTTCTGACCTGTAAAAGGTATTATGTCAATAAAGATTATTTACTTAATTACTGACATCAGCACATAATCATTATTACGTTTCTGTGTCTGAAAGCAGAGAGTAGTGTCTGCAATTTCTGCCTATTCTCCAGTTCCATACTTTGCAGAAAAGGTCTCCATGCACATCTAGTTTTTATCCTTTTACACCATATTTATTGCGTTATCTCTGCCACTGTTAAAAATACAACAACATTGTAGCCCTTGCTGTGGCATGTAATAAATTTAGGACCAGGAGTGTATTTCTTCACAGACATTTAGTGCTTTGTCAGCAGTTAAACCTCAATGTTACCGACTCCATCACACAGTATTCAGGCTACACGATCCTCTCTACCAGCAACAGGACCCAACATTAGAAAGTTGCTGATTTGCAACACATCTCATAAGCTTCTGTACTTGCCTAATAGGTTGGTCTTTGCTATTTTCACAAGATAGTCCCTCAGCATCCCCACCATGGTCTTCAACAACCTCCACAATCATGTATAATTATGCTAAAATTATTGAAAACACATCAATATAAACTGTTGTTATGGTGACTTGGTGGCTTCAGCGTAAGTGGTTTTCCCTCCTTTTTTTTCTTTTTACCGTCTCCTCACCATGTGTCACGGTTACAGATAATGAGGTCCTGGTCGAGCCTCGACCGACACGGTTACATGCGTTAAAGTTTTCGGTCATCGCTCTGACTTTCAGATTTATGTAAGCAGTTTCTTGACATCACCTGCCGACTTGTGACTCTCAGAACAGACCGGTCGTGCTCTTGCTGATATTTGACATTGTGTTCTAACGAAGTAGTCATTACTGCTTGTAATAAAACAATGTGAGTCAACAGAACGGTTTCACCCAAGCCAGCATTAGGAGTTGAGCAACACTTGCTTTGTCTTCTGGCATCTGTCGCACTCTCACCAACATAGCTCTCGAAGGGTAGCGCAGAAGTGAGGACTTTGAGATTCTTTGGCTTGTTCCAGTGAAAACCCCTGAAGGCTTCACTCCACCAAACAGGAGCTCCAACAAACCTGAACCTGCTGAGGAGCCACACATGCTGGTGAAAAGCACTGCAGAGGGGACAGAGCTTGGGACGGCGTTCAACGTAATAGTGTTTTGCTCAAGTGGCTCCATTTATCCACTGACCACAGTGTAATCAATATTTACTCATAACAGGCACACTGGGAGGTCACAACCCCTGTTGTCCACGGCTGGTTATAATCTTGAGTTAGAGCTTATAGACCCTTGTCTATTGGAAGAGAGAGAAAATAAACAACATCTCTCACAATTCCGTAAAAATGATCAGTCAAGATGCATATGAAAAATACCTGCTAATATGGAAGCATGGAGTCTCACTTTGTTAAAAATCATTCGGCAAAAGCTTAGGCGCTTGGATGCGCTCTTTTTTTATTGCAGTTTTATTATTTGTCAGTTCAAACCATCAGCATGTTTTCTACTTGTGGCGAAGCCTTAAAGGTCATGCTGTCCTTATTACACTCAACATTTCGCCTTCATTAAACACAAAGGGGGGTGTGGGGGACAACGGCCTTCTATGAACTCTCAACACTTAACCTCACCAGGCACAACAATATTGTAAAAGTGCAAATCTCTCTCCAAAATGGCCCCGCAGTTAATAATTAAGCCATGACATTTGGGGGAGACACCAAAAAATCCATATGGTGAGATTTACTAACCTTTGGAAACGCTAGCGAGGGACGGCTGTTAATCCTCTGTTTATTTGGGCCGCTTTGCTCCTTATAATAAAACTGTCAAAACCCAACAAAAGGCCGAGCGGCGCACAAAGGATGATAGTCTGTCGTGAACTGCAACGGGAGGAAGAGGCTAATCAATGCAGTGTGCATCAAAACTCTGTTAGTGGAGCTCGTTCCCCAGGGACAACTGGACAGAAAGACGGGACAAACAAATTATTTTCATATGTAACCGTATGGATTATTGCTGTTATGATGAGCTGATAATCGTGTTGCCTTTTGCTACACTGAAAAAGGTCACAGTAGGGCATCAAGGCTCTGACCTCTGTTTTCTGAACGCACTAATTATGGAGTACGAGCAGGTCAAATGTGAGCTAGCGGTCAGTAGACGAGCACACAGCACAATTGCTAGAGTAGCATCCAGATAAGACGGATTTACTGTATTAAACACTTAATCGGGGAAGTTGTATGTTTCTTTTAGTTTGCACACCAGGTTGTGCAGCTTGTACCTCATGATAGTTCAAGTGGTGAACTCCGTCAACAAACCCAAACACCAAGTCTCTAGTTTGAATTTGTTGAAGTTGTTGTTCACCAGAATAGTTTGCTTTAGATGAGGGAGCTATGCAGTGGCTTCGCAATTCTAGATTTGTTTTTTTCTACATATTGAATGTTTGAAGGGTTTAACTGGGCGACAGTACTGTAACTATTAAAGCATTAAATGACATTCTCTGTCGCAAGTCTGCAATTAGTTTATCCATGACAACATTTTGTTTGACCCCAAAAAGAAAGGAACATTAGCAGAGAAAAAAGCCACATATTAAGGTAGTTATTGTGGCTAAACATGCAGTGCATTATTTGAAGATCTTGATTATTGTATTAGGAAAAACCTGTGGACAGCCGCATGTGTTTTAGACTGGAACGCCTGTAAGAGACATGATTTCTTGACATGATAAACTTTATGCTCACAAACCAAATCTGCCTAAGCTATTTGGTTTTGTTATGGTACATTATATATATATATGTATATATATATAGGCCTATATATAAATAAATAATTTGCCTTTATAAAAAATATTTGCATGATAAATAGAATTTTGAAGACAACACAGAATTCCTAACAGGTTGGATTCGACCTCACTGGCTGTTGACTTTCAGATTTACTGTCCACAACTCTGAGAGCACACTGCAAGTGATTTATCGAGCTCACAGGTGAGTTCTGTCGAAACACACACACGCACGCGCGCATGCACAGCTCAGGGCTCAACTTGTCCTGCGCATTAATCTACATCCGGAGGTAATATTTATGAGCGGCTCTGTGAACATCAGCTCTGACTAAAGTTGTGTGTGAACCCGGAGTGACTGCCTCTTCCAGTTTATTCACTATGGCAGAGAAGGAGTCAGTGTGATTTTGAATTTTAACAAGCTTTTAGACTAGACTGATAAAATCACCATTTTATAAGCAGGCATGCTTTGGGAGTGGGAGTAAGGCAGCTAAGAAGGGAGTTCTTATTGAAGCGATTTGTAAATTGCCAGAGCAACCTGAGCTTGTTCCAACGTTTGTGGTTGAAATAATTGCTACTTTTACCTGCCTGTGTGACAGTCGTAATTCATGGTGACAAATGTAATTCACTTCTCCAGACTGACGGTGCACAAACAAGATTTTGCATCGGCAGGTCTAGCGTGGTTGCCAAAAGCAACTTAAAGATGAATAATAAACACACAGACATCAATTAGTGGCATGTAATTAAACGGCATGATTGCCATTCCATCCTCACATGAGTGAAACGTGTCTGATCTCAGGCCTGTATCAATAATATGTCAAAATGTTATGGTACATTAAGCATTATTTGTAAGTTTCTAGGACTGTGCTGCTGTTGTGATTGGCATCAGTCAGATGTTGCATAATTGTTACCACTGACTATAAAAGCAAAACTGTTGAAGTGTTTTATGAACTGTCAGTCTGTTAAAGTTGCATTTTGTGGGACTTTTTTATTTCTCGTTTAGGAAAAAAATAGAATATAATAATTAAATCTTCTCAACAACTTTTTCCACAGGTTTGCTGTAATTAGTTGATCACAGCACCTTACTAAATCGCTAACAAACTAAAATAATCCTACAAAGCACGCAACAAAGGATTTACACACACATTTGAAATGTAACACAATGGCCTTTTTTTGTTTTTATTAAATAACCCAGTTTCATTGTTCTAAAAAATGGTAGCATCCAAACAAATTGACCAAATTATAGGCTAATCTAAACATAATAAATATTGATGTGGATTCTGGTCTTTGATACAAATTAGCAGCTTTTAGGAGGGTTATGAATAGCTGATTATAAATGAATAAAGGAATAACGATATGAGAGATAAACTTGAACTGTTTTACACGTGATGCTCACCTGATAAGGTATTCACAGTCTGTGTGTTTTTGTCTAACTCAAAAGAGAGCCAGTGTGTGTGTATGTATATATCTATGCTTCCAACTAATCGAGGATAGTAAGTGTAAAATCTAAGTAAATAACTGAATTAATGGTTTGAAATCAGTTTGTGTGTAATTAACGCATATAATGCATTCTGGTCAAGTCACTGAAATAAATCAACTTTTCAATAGTATTGTGATTTTCTTTGATACAGCTGTGTACACTATAAAAAGACACCTAACATAAGTTTAAATCAGACCACAGTTTTCCTCTCTCAGGTCAACTAGGACCACATTTTCTCTCTCTGCTAAAAGACATAAACACTAGAGAAAATTTTTATTAGAGAATTTTTATTACTTTCTATAAATATATTTCTTGTATTTGACAGACTCGCCTTAAAACTGTATGACTCAGGTCAAAACGTTTTGGGTTTCCTTCCACAACCTTCTCACAATAGTTGGATGGAGTTTCAGTCCATTGCTGCTGACAGAAGTGGTCTAACTGATTCATGTTTGGAGACTCTCTTGCTAACACACATAATTTCCACCCTGCACCCACATTTTTCTACTGGTCTGGACCTTGTGTTGACCATTCCAAACTTTGACTTTGTTGTCCTTACGCCACCCTGTGGCTAATCCCATTTGCCTCCAGGAATTTACTTCTTAATGTCAGTGTTTCCACCTAATGTTCTTTCTTCATGATCCCATGAATTTTATGAAGTTCACCAGAAGGTCCTGAACCGTGCTAAAGCGTCCTGCTTTTTGTCTTTCGGGTGACAGTAAGAGCCCAATGACTAATCTTAAGTTTGGCCTTTTTCTTGTAATATGTTCCTTCAAACTGTTTTAGTTTGTACCTTGTAACAGTGGATGTTCTTGGCCAGTTCTCTCTTGAAAAGGACATGCCTGTTACATTACTGTCAATATTTTCATTGAAGTGACCATCCTAGCATCTTTTGAAACCTTTTCGACGAGTCATTGTCCTTTCTCCAATGATTCACTTCAAACTTCAGAAGGAAGATGGATTGCGGACCTATTGTGACTTTAGATAAGAGTTCACAAACAGAGATGATGGCAACAGGAATACTCTGAAATATGACACATCTCTGAGATGCTTCGTTTAGTTGGGACTGTAGATGGAAAACAATTGGAATTGTACAATAGAGACATCTGTGAGCAGTGAATAAGGTAATGTTTGCGTATCAGACGTTTGGGCAAAACTTTCATCTTGGTGTCAAAATTCAGTAATTTGGAAAAAAGTAGGTCTGTGCTGCAGCAGTGACCACAAAGAGTTTTCCAGACGATTTTGTCTCCAGTCATAAGATTTGGGAGTCGAGCTGCTACTGTAATTATTAACCCATTTTCACAGAGACTGTCATTTAGCAGCAAATGTTGTAATTCAGAAAGACTCAAAGGTAAAAACCTTTTGGGCATCGAACCCAAAACCTGAGTAAGACTATTGGCAGCTTTGAGAAGTAGTGATGGGGAATGTACAACAGAGATTCAATAGGGTCTATATATGCCACAGGGCGTTTCTCTGTAAAACGGAAGAAATCTCTCAGAAGAATGTCACCAAGCAATGGTATTTAATCACATAAACCTGAGCTGGGTTTCGAATTTTCAGGCGAAATTGAAAAGAAAAATCTAAAACAGATTTGCAGTAAGCGACTGAGCAAAAATAATGCAATTCGTCTAATAGCATTCAATTCAGAAATACCTTATTTTAACTGAAAGGGAAATTGAATATTGTTGCAGCTCGTATTTTCCAAGTATCTTCAAAGAGTCGAGTTATTCTGGATGGTGATGCTGCGCAGCAGTCAGTCTTGTAGTAAATCTGACGAGGCCTCTGACTGAAGACGTCTATTGTGTGACAGTCTGATGACTGTCATTGCATTCTGTCAGCTCAATAAATGGACAGCAGAAATGATATTCTGGATGACACCATCAGTTGTTGGTCAAACACTGCAAATCCACCTTTGACGATTTTGTCGGTCCCCTTTAAATCTGTCTGGCTTTATGGTTAGAAAGCCAGACAGAGAGATGTTGCAGTCAGAGATGTGATTCTTGCCCATTATGATCGATGGAAGAAATGATTTGAACTTCCTCCTTTTCTCTCTGCTCCTTGGTCCTGTTCTGCATCTACGAAGAATCCTTTTTAACTCCTCTGGGATGTGAAGGTCAAAGTTTGGGTATCATTTGACCTTTTGAGATGCTAATCAGCTGTCCCCAGTTGTAAAAACAGTAGCTTGTTGCCATGGTTATGCGTCATGATACATTTCCAGCTGCACAGGGACAAAAAAAAAACCCCAAAGAAGTTATGAATAAAAGTCTGGAAAAAGAACAAATCAGAACCATTGCAGCAAAGCTGTTCCTCCATGAGAGGCTCAGTTCTAGTGTTTTAAACCAGACCAAACCAGACTGTTCGAAAATATGGATGAAGATGAGCTTAATATGTGTCATGTTATATATAAAACAGACAAAAAATATTCTTTCCTCAACTAAAATGTTTTGCAAAGCTGTAGCAGACAACCCTCTCTGAAAAAGCACAATGTTCTTCAACCTGTCTGTTCAGTCAAGTTGCTGAATGATGCTCTAAGATTGAACTGTACTCTTGAGGTGATGCCAGTCCGAACTTTTGAACATCCTACATATTCTCGTTTTCAAAGCCATTCCTTTAGCCATTTAATGAATGTTGTCTATGTTGTACTTTAAAACTCACATTTGATCAAACAGAAAACATATTTATTTCTTTTTCTGTTGTTCCTTCTGTCATGCTTTTTTGTTTTTTCTCCGATCAAGGCTTGGCCTTTTGCAACGTTTCCTTTCTTTTTCTCATTCCACATTTAAGTTGTATGTATATTTAATTTACTTCAGCTCAGAAAGTATTGGTGAGGGTCGGGACTCAAACCTGTGACAGCTGCGTTGAGGGCTGAGACCTCCTCACATGGTTTGCACATTTTACCTGTGCACCACCGCCCCACCACAGCACTTAAAATTATTTACATCAAAAAGTGTACAAAGCCTGACACCACATATTCCATCATATTACTTATGAAGATAGATGAAGGCAATCTGGAATGACACCATTTTTTTAGAGCACATATATAACATATACAGAGATGTTATATCAGTGGCATTACTCGGCTATGGGACAAAATCACAGATTTGTTACGTTCCATGTGCCGGAGGTTGGAAAGAGTGCAGGACTTTGGATTCCAACATGAAGGGAGAGGCTCCTGGAGGTCAGACGTATTGGCTTGAGTTTAAACCTTAAGGTCATCATTCCTTCAGCTAATGCCCCTGGCATCACCTTCCTCCTTGACTTCAAACACGCTGGCCACATTCCTAGACCATGTACCAATAAGCACTAATGATGCAGAAAAATGAAAGCCAAAACACATGGACTCCAATAGAGGTGGGGATTACTGATCTCTATCCAGGGCTCTGTGCGTACCTTTGGGCACTGAGAACTGAATCCCACACTGTCTCTTTCTCAGCACAGGAACAAAGGTGGGAGGCAGGAAAGCAGTCGCTGCCATGTGTTTACATGTCTCTGGAGGAGAAGTTCAAATGGTCACCGCTTCCACAGAACGGGATAATTTAACTGAGTCCACCTTGACCGCACTTCAGACTTTGTTGTGGTTTCCTTTCCTTTTTTTTTTGTCCCGATCGACCAGACAAATCTCATTGCAAACTTTGAAGGAATGTGACTGGGAAATGTTGCTGGGTTGTTGTTATGTGTCCGCAAAGGTGCTCTTCTAATTTTTTAATATAACCAAGTCAGCGTTACTTTAAGGTCAAAAGTGGTCAGTACAATGTTTTCTGGCATGCTGTGTCAATGTAACGGGACACACCGTCCAAAAAGTTCTGCTTCGGTCCTGTGAATCTACAGAGTAGTCTTGATGATCCTCAAGACATCATTTTGGGCACATGTGAGATGGATGATTGTATCCTTTCAGAGGAGTGAAATCAAATTTCAACAAATGGCACTGGTGGATAGCCTTTTTCCTTAAAAAAGACAAATTGTTCTTCAAAAAAACTGGCGTGAATGTCAAGAACTTTAGTCTTTTTTTCCACAAAAATGAAAACAAAAATGTTTCAGAGTGGCAGCATCCTTCAGTAGAATCCCCTTTCTTTGTAGGATCCGTAGAAGACAAGTGACACCTCACCCAGTGGCAGGAGTGTGTCATGTTTCTGACTGACAGAACAAAGTATGACGCTGCTGTGAGGGCATGCTTGGATGTTTGGCTCGACCCCTTCACCACGGCCCAAACTGCGGTACAGGCTCTGATTTGATTATACACAGGCCCTTGAGGCTCAAAGAATATGTGTCAGACGTTGGTTAAAAGTCTCCCTTAACAATTAACCACACGGCATGGAAAATGCCCAATGAAAACACCCATAAGCTCCCCCCGGTTCCCACTGGAGACTGGCTGTGAACTCCTGTGAACCCAGCAAAATCATGAAAAGAAATCTAGACTGTGCTGAAGCCACAAGTGTCTGAAAGGCTTGGCAAAGCAACAATTAATTGGGTTGGGTTAGTTAAAATGTAATATTGGTCTGTTGTGAATGCACTGTTGAGAAATGCCAATTTGGAATGTCAATTACAGCTACAATAAATCCAAAGACAATGGCCGGTTGAAACTACATGTTGCACGGCCTGGTGGAATGGATCTGATGAAGAGAGGGTGCAGCTTCTGCCCCAGTTCATGCTGTGCTTTTATTAGCTAGCCACTCAGAATTTTGCTTTAAATTACCCCGAACAATAAACTGAGCTCCATGTGTTTTTCCATGTGCTCGGCGAGAGAGGCTAGCGGTGTAACTGAATCACAAACTTACAATTGTGTCTCTGGTTGGAAAATTTCAGGATTTTGGTTATCTAATGAAAATATTGTCACTAGACTCATTTCCTCTGTGGTGCCAGAAGTGCAGAAGAGTAAATGTGTGAACAGAGCTCTGAAGGGCGACTCTCGGCTTGCCGTGAGTTTGTGTGTCTCCAGCTCAGGTTTCGGGGGTGGCTGTTTTCATATCGAGGCCACACTTACCTCAGCCTCTTCAGTGGATTCACGTCCAACTGAGAGCCAGTGAATAAGTGGCAGCATAGATGACTTTCATTCATTTTCTTGACAGTTTTCTTGACTTGGGGCATGAACTGTGCAAAGTCGGAAGCCAGTGGAAGAAAAAAAAAAAAAGAAAGAAAGAAAGCAGGAGGTGTAAAGGGACGCCTCCTAAACGGCTAATCCAATAAACATTTTGAAATCCGTAAATTTGATTCACTCCAGTCTCCTTCCCCTGCTTCTCTATATTCAACACCTGAGTTTAGAGCATAGACAAATCTAATATAGCTCTACATGTGCAAAGCTAGTGGCCTTTTCTGAATGAGAACGTCATTACATTAGGATTTATGAAGCTTTAAACACATATTTACTTGCACCTTTCATTAATAAATAAATAAATAAACACTTGTTAACCTCTTTGTCACACTTTTTGTATCTTAGTTTACAACTTTTTCAAGAGAATTTGTTGAAATCTTGAGTAAGCCTAGAGCCTGATATCATTATTCTGATCAATTTAATGCAAAATTTTAGTTTTTAAACAGTAACATACTACTTATTTGTGGGACACTATGGAAATATCAAAAGAAATATGGCAAGATTTCAGGAAGAGGATTCTTTTCTATAGTGTAACAAGTCCTGTACTGACCTAGATCATACGGCCAGGTGGAGTGGAAAAAACCATTACGGTGGTGCAGTGCGCCGCACCTCTGCTTCAGCAACCAGCAAAACTAGAACAAAGTCAACTTTTGGCGGATGGCAGGACATTTTAATAAATATGTGCGTATATTTCTAAATATAAGCTATCAGCTTTTACCATGTAACTGAGGCGAAGTGTGTGGCAGAACGGATCAAAGGCGCATGAAGTGTAAATCCAGAGTAAGCATACTACCAACTTGGACACAAAGTGGTTTAAAGACAGCAAAGTTGGTTTTTGCAAAGATGCAGAATTCAGTGAAGAAAATGTTTGAAGAAATCTTTAAAAAAAAAAAAACGTGTGTATGCACTGACAGTTTCACAATTTCTGTCAAGAGGAATAGACCTAAATTTGGCCCAAGTCATACAGTAAAAGGCAATTCTAATTCTAATCAGACCAAATTTTGAAAAGATAAATCAATATTTCTGTCATTTAGAAAACAGAATCATTTTTGATCATCTCAGCTGCCCTAATGTCAGACAGTGCATAGAAATATCTGGTGACAACTCAGTATTGTTTTCTGTGCAAATTCAAAGTTTGTCCAAGTTTTACTGCATTTTAAAAATGAGGTGGATATACTGAACTATCATGCTGTGGTTCACGGTGACGTTGCCTGTTAGAAACAGGACTTCAAAGGGGACTTGAGCAGACTGCAGGGATTAGCAAACTAAATGAGGTTGTACATGTATGTAAATATGTGCTTGCTTGATTTTCCTTCCAACAATAATTAAGAGATGATCAGATCCTATCTCTCAAACGAAAGAAGAAGGTTGAAGTGGATCAGAGTATCTCAAAACTTCCCATGTGGGTCCGAGCAATAGTTGAAAACAGGTTGTGAGCACCAAGAACTGGAACAAATAACACCATAACTCATATTTATCCTACTAACTGCAGTGGTGTCCTGGATTTTGGGCCACATACCAGAGAAAACAAACCACAACAACAAAAAACACTTTTTATGCCCTACCAACACAAACATACCAGAACTCTTAACTAGAACTATGAGCTTTGGTTAGGCGAGATTAAGGTCACAGAGTACAGAATTTGTCACTAACATGATTACAAAAACCACCCTCTTAGAGAAATGATATGATTGGTTAGCTGTCGGTGTTGTGACCCAGACCTATACTGTGGTTTCTACTGCTTTGATAAGCAACAGACGGCAATTAGCAATACGTCCC